>CP136060.1:472415520-473615520 GCA_032464435.1 Aegilops umbellulata
GCGTGGAGGCAGTTGATTAGACGGCTAGGTAGACTAAATGAAAAGGCTATGTGGGTAGACTGATGAGTCGTACCTGTTCATGTACGTGCCCATCCTTCCTGATAGGTGGGACCTATGCAAACAGATAAAAAAATGTGTCGTAGTTTTTTTGAGCGCGTGAGTGGAGACACAACATTCTCTGGTTAGGAATACTCCCTCCGTTTAGGTGAGTATAATCACCTTATGAAAACAAGGTTTTCCCAAAACCTTTAGGCGTGGAGCATTAACTTCCTGCTCGATCCCCTCCTGGCATCGTTAGCCAGCGTTCTCTTCCTCTGCTGCCACGTTCTACCTTTCCATTTTCCTCTTCTCAAGTGTGGAACGATCTGCATGCCGTCCTTGATGCACCAGAACGACCACTGCATTGATCGCGGCAGAGCGTTGATTGGGCATGCACGAGAATTTGGTTCTGCTCGCAATATGGATGATACTTGAACGATGAAATGAACAGGCATGCTAGCACGGGAGACCTATTTACGCTATACAATACTAGAGTACTCATGTACCTACTACTAGTAGTAGTAGTACAATTGTGGTACACTTGATGGTCAAAATACTACTCATCCGGTCCTCACAGTGAAGTGACAACACCATGCGCCTGACACTAGTCCAGGCGGCGTGTTCGGGTTACCAAAGTCAGCCTCACTATCGGTGTCAAAACCGGCGGATCTCGAGTAGGGGGTCCCGAACTATGCGTCTAGGCGGATGGTAACAGGAGATGAGGGACACGATGTTTTACCCAGGTTCGGGCCCTCTTGATGGAGGTAAAACCCTACGTCCTACTTGATTAATATTGATGATATGGGTAGTACAAGAGTAGATCTACCACGAGATCAAGGAGCCTAAACCCTAGAAGCTAGCCTATGGTATGATTGTTGTTCTGTTCTACGGACTAAAACCCTCCGGTTTATATAGACACCGGAGAGGGTTAGGGTTACATAGAGTCAATTACAATGGTAGGAGATCTACATATCCGTATCGCCAAGCTTGCCTTCCACGCCAAGGAAAGTCCCTTCCGGACACGGGACGAAGTCTTCAATCTTGTATCTTCATAGTGCAGGAGTCCGACTGAAGGTATAGTTCGGCTATCCGGATACCCCCTAATCCAGGACTCCCTCAGTAGCCCCTGAACCAGGCTTCAATGATGACGATTCCGGCGCACAGATTGTCTTAAGCATTGCAAGGCGGGTTCCTTCTCCAAGTACTTCATAGAAGATTTTGAACACAAAGGATAGTGTCTGGCTCTGCAAAATAAGTTTCCACATACGCCATAGAGAGAATAATATTTACACAAATCTAATCTGCTGACGTATTCTGTAGCGTGACATCACACCACGGCCAAGCCTTTATTCGAATTGTTTTTACTTCCCCACCTCAGCGTGTTTCGCGAGGCGGTTTCCTTGGCACGTCTTGTCAAAGCAGAGATCGTGTCCCCTTTATTTACGGGATTCTCATCAATACGGACGTGGGTAACCCAATCGTGCCCGTTGGCATGTTTTCTCGATTAAAGGCGGGTCCCAAACAGTTACGGGGAGGGCCCTTGGTATTCAACCTCTTATAAAGAGACCAAGGCCTTGCTCCTTCTTTTCAATCTCAAACGAGTTCGCCCTTCGCCTTGAGTTCCAACACCCAAGGCTCCAGATTTCAGGCGCTTCGGATCTTTGACAATGTCCGGTTCCGACCTTCGAGGCCGATGGATGCCCTCCTCCGTTACGGAGGAGGACGTGCTAAAGCTGAGAGAGGCCAGGTTTTTGACCGGCGAAATCTCACATAGGTTGCCTGCTCAAGGGCAGGCCATTCCCACTCCCAAGCCTCGTGAGAGCGTGGTGTTCATGTCTCACTTCCGTCGGGGACTAGGCTTCCAGACGGATCCCTTCGTGAGGGGGCTCATGTTTTATTATGGGTTGGAATTTCACGACTTAGCTCCGGAGTCCATCCTCCACATTTCCTCATTCATCGTCGTGTGTGAATCCTTCCTCCGTGTTACTCCTCACTTCGGACTATGGCTCAAGACCTTCAAATTTGAATCGAAGATGATCGAGGGACGACACGCGGAGTGCGGAGGCGTTGTTATAAGCAAGAATGCCGATGCTCTATGGCCCGAGGGCTCCTTTCAAGAGGATCTCGGCTTATGGCAACGAGAGTGGTTCTATATCACCGCTCCCAGGGGCACCAAGTGGGTGGCGCCACCTGCCTTTCGCTCGGGTCCCCCACCACAACTAGCGTCATGGGTCAATAAAGGACTAGACCGGGGGCCATCCAAGTATGTGCCCTTGTTGCAGGGCCACATCAGGGATCTCTTAGAGAGAGAGAGAGACCTCAACCTGGTCAAAGTGACACAAGTCATGCTGATTCGTCGAACCCTGCCCGGCAAACGTCGCCCCTTCACCTTTGGGAGTTTAATCCGGAGGGACCGCGAGCTCTCCAGCATTTCATGGGCGCGACGCCCGCGGAGATGTATGGATTGTTCTTCGGATCACAAGCAACGTGTCCGGACTTGACCAAGGACACAGGTCTGAGCTGCAATCGCCCGGATACTCAAGTAAGTAGCCTTGTGCCCGGACTTGCTATCAGTATATTTGTCATAAACTTGCCCCTAAAAGAGTTGTCCTTTAAGCAGGAGTGGATAGCGAAAGCAAAGCTTATCAGGTGTCCGGCTCCCCTCCCCGAGACCATGCCGGCTCCCGTGCCGGTCGGGATGTTGAAGATTGTGCCTTTGGAAGAAAGCAAGGGAGGGGACAAGGAAACAACGGCCTCTTCGAAGGAGGCTGTTCGGGAGGGAGGAATCGAAGATTCCTCTCCTCAGGGGAAGAAGAGGACCGCCTCTGACGACTGGTAGACCATGGCCTCAAAGCGGGGGAAGAAATCCTGGTCAGAGGGTCCTGTGCCGAGGGATACCTCGGCCAAATTATGCCCACAAGGGGATCAGCCCTCCACCGAGCCGTAAGTAGACAGAGGTTTTCTTTTTAAGAGATAAGAGAAATCCTTGCTTTATATCTGAGAAAAGAAACCGAAATTTTACCTTGTAGCTTGGACCTCAGCCCTTCTCAGCAGGGCTCGTCTTCGGGGGACCTTCTTCCGGAGATGATGGAGAGCGGAACGCCTTCCCTTGCCGTACCGCCTAGCGAGGCGGGTGACCCTGAGGTGTCGTCGCGGAGGGTTTCTCCGGATCCGGCAGGGCCGGACGGCAGTCATTTGGACCCCCAAAGCCCTCCGCGTCCGGCCTTCGAAGAGGGCCATCGAACGAGTCCGGCATCGTCCGGTGCGCGGTCCGAGGAGCTAAAAGATCTGCTAGGGCGAGCGTCTATCTCAGAGGAGCACCGTGCCTTGATGGGTGCGTTGGTTGAGAGGATTTCGTCCGCGGAGAGCGGATTGCATGAGGCCGTCAGGATTTTACTGACAGGTTTTGAGGTATACAGTTGCGCATGAACAAGATGCGCCCTGTGTAGATAGTAGCCCCTGAGACTCTGTGCGTTGTCAAAACTGACAGCGCGCAGAGGATCATAACCCTAGGTCTAAAATGCCGCCTTCATGTGTAGGTGGCGAAGTGTCCGGCGGCCAGCCGGACTGATGAATTTGCCGAGCTATAGCGGCAACTTGACATGGCAGATGCCGACATCACGCTTGTTAACAGGCGGCTTGACGAGGCACAAGGTATTTAGTTCCTCCGGTGGCACCTAGTAAGAGGAGCTTTATGGCAGTATCTTACAATGTGTGTGCGTAATGCAGATGGTGCTGCTGCCATGGAGAATCTTCGGGCGGAACTTGCCCGAGCCAAGGAGCAAGCCAGAAAAAGTGATGCGGCTGCCGGAAAGGCAATGGAAGAGCTGAAAGCCGAATAGGCTGCTCACTGCCGAAGCAAGAAGGAAATGGCCGAGATGGCCGTGAAGTTGAAGAGCGCTGCTGACCGTTGCAAGCTTCTTGAAAAGGAAGACCGGGCGGAACAAACGGACCTGGAGAAGGCCGTTGCCGATGCCAAGGATGCTCGCTCTACGATGAGAGCTACGAAGGAGGAGTTGCGTCAGGCTGGAGAGATCGCGGCTGGGAAGCCCTTTATGCTGCGGAGGAAGTTCTGTGATCCTAAATATGATCCGCTGGGCCAAATGCGGAGTGCGGCGGACACCTATATGGATTTGTCAGCGAGTGCTGCGGATGCGACCGAACACTTTCGAGATCAAGAAGATCGCGAAGTGGAGAAGCTCTTCTGGTCGCAGTTCCATAATCCCGAGCGGCCGCTGTCCGTAGACGATCGTCTGGCCGAATGGGCTGAGCTGAATAGGTTGTCCGGACTCGCCATGAAGTGTGTCATAAGCCACCTGTGGCCGGAGAGGCCGGAGTCGAAAAGTTATTTTAACTTGGTGCAGCAGTTCCTTGGTGCGGTGCCGCATATTAATGCGATGAAGAGGTCAGCATGCATAGAGGGTGCACGGATGGCTCTTGCCCGTGTCAAAACATACTGGGCGGAAATGGAGACCACCGTTATTGCATCCCGCGATTCGGACGAAAGCCGAGTACCTGCCGAGCACTATTTTCAGGAAGTTCTTCAAGGCGCTCGTGTGATAGAGACGCAGTGCTCGAAGGATGTTACGTTTCAATAGCATATGTTATTGTAAAACAATTTTTGATAAATGGTAGAAGCTTTTTATACTTGCACCTACAAGTATTGTAACACCTCCTGTGCGGCCGTTTAGAATATATGTACATGTAATCTGAAAGATGGCAGTCGTCGGCTTCAGCCCCCACGCAAATATTGTGGGGGTGTTCGCTGAAGGCACGTTTTCACACTTAATCCAACGTCTTGGTCCTACAAAGGAGGTGATAGCGCACCGAACTAGGCAATCGGACTATAATGCTTTAACACTTTCACTTAGCCATAGGAGTTTGACAGTGAGGCTACTTATATAGCCCCTGGTGGCGCCTGCGCTCTCCCGAACTCGGGACGCGTATGTGCCTGGCCGGGAAATGGCCCTTCGTTAATGCGGAGGAATCCTAAAGATTCCGGTGAGTCATCGAGTGGTTGACCAGTCTCTCGCTATATCATGACAGTCAGTTTTCGACTTTCTCTACTGAGGTGCTCGCCTGGCCGAACCAGGGCACAATCGCAGTAGTTCTCCTGGTGCCACCTTAGCCGATAGAGCGGAACGTAAGGTAGCAAAACACAGGAGCCGGGCAACCCAACATTTGACCAAAGACATGATTCGGAGCTGATGCATATAAGGCCAAACTCGCGACGCCGAACACTCCCTAAGGTATTCGGTCTTTATAAAGGCGTGCGGGACAACGCCCTTAATTATAAGCCCCTGGTGTCCAGGTACGCGCAAAATTCTGACGTGGCCACATGCCAACACGTCAGCCCCCTCCTTGGTTATACCAAAAAACCAGGGGATGTGTATCAACAAGAGACAATAAAAAAGGTTTATGCAGGGTCTTAATCTGAAAAGAATCCTTGGAACGGGTCCATGCTGCACGTCTGCGCCTGTGTCTCCGTTGTGCCGTATCCTGGACGAGCGCAGCACGGTGTTCATCTGTAAATGAGAGGAACTTTAGTTGAAGAAAGGTTGTGCCGAACAGAAGTTATACTAAATAAACAAAGTATAAATTGAAATGGTTAAAATTGAGCTTGATCATCTCTTTCTTTATAAG
The DNA here is from genome assembly GCA_032464435.1 of Aegilops umbellulata. Taxonomy (NCBI): domain Eukaryota; kingdom Viridiplantae; phylum Streptophyta; class Magnoliopsida; order Poales; family Poaceae; genus Aegilops; species Aegilops umbellulata. Next base: position 472,421,203 of record CP136060.1, read on the forward strand.
CTCGGAGCCCCTAGTACAGGGGTGTGTGGCTATTGAGCCTTTATCCATTGTATTTTTATGCCGGACTCGTCTAGCCGTGTCCGTGGTTTTAATGACCTGTTTAAATGTTTTTAGCTGGTGAAGCCGTTTTGTTGTGGGGCTGTTAAGGCAGCCGCACAATCTCCCGCGCGGGAGGCGTACTCAATGCTTTCCCTTTAATGAGATGATGCCGCATGGACCGGGCATCTTAAGAGTAAGAGATGCATAGTGCAGAATTGCGTTAAAGCGAGCGAAAGCTTCACGTCCCATTAGTGCTTGATAGCTGCTTGAGAATGGGGCGATATGGAAGGTTATCCTTTCGCGACGGAAGTTGTCGGGGGAGCCAAATTTAACTTCTAGCTGGAGAGAACCCATGCAATGGGCGTCCGGGCCTGGTGCTACCCTTTTAAAAGAGGTTTCGCTATGGCGAATTTTTGCTGGGTCTATCCCCATGTGGCGGATTGTGTCCTGATATATCAGGTTTAGACCACTGCCACCATCCATCATGACATTTCTAAAGTGGAGTCCGCTGATTATTGGATCTAGTACCAAGGCCGTCCAGCCTGCGTTTGGGATACTTCCAGAGTAATCCAGATGATTGAAGGTGATCGGTTTTAACAACCAGTGGCGATACTCCTTTGGGATAGGCCGTATGGTGCGTACCTCTATGGGCGCCGCTTGTTTTGTTATGTGAAGTAAGTTTACCGTTTTGACTTCTTGTGGGAAATTCTTTTGTTCCCTAGTGCTCTGCTTTTGGGGTTCGTCATTGTCTTCGCTTGGTGTGTCGAGCCCCTTGTGTTCGGCGTTGAGTTTGCCGGATTGCTTGAAAACCCAGCAATCTCTGTGGGTATGGTTTGCAGGCTTCCCAGGAGTACTGTGTATTTGACATATCTTGTCCAAGATTTTGTTTAAGTTGGATAGCTCGTCCCTATTATCCTTGAGGGGCGGCTTTTTCTGATTTTGCCGAGAGCTGTTGAATCCGGCATTGACTACCGTGCTCTTCGGACTGCTTTCCTTAGTCCGGCGCTGGTCCTTGTTGCGTCGTGGTTTTCCGTTTCCATCCCTAGTTTCGGATGTACTTGGGTCGCTGGTGCTACATCTAGCCAACCAGCTGTCCTCTCCTGCGCAAAAGCGGGTCATGAGGCTTGTTAATGCGGCCATTGTTCTTGGTTTTTCTTGGCCAAGGTGTCTGGCGAGCCATTCGTCTCGAACATTATGCCTAAAAGCGGCTAGGGCTTCGGCGTCCGGACAGTCGACTATCTGATTCTTTTTCGTGAGGAATATGTTCCAGAATTTCCGGGCTGAACTCCGGGCTGTTGAGTTATGTGACTTAGATCGTCTGCATCCGGAGGGCGGACATAAGTTCCTTGAAAATTTGCCCAGAAAGCGTCTTCGAGCTCTCCCCAACTTCCAATGGTATTTTCGGGAAGGCTTTTGAGCCAATGCCGAGCTGGCCCTTTGAGCTTGAGGGGTAAGTATTTTATGGCGTGGAGGTCATCTCCCCTTGCCATGTGTATGTGGAGGATTTAATCCTCAATCCAGACTCCAGGGTCTGTTGTTCCGTCATACGCCTCTATGTTTACGGGCTTGAATCCCGCTGGAAATTCATGGTCCAGAACCTCATCGGTGAAACATAGGGGGTGTGCGGCACCCCTGTATTTGGGTGTGCCGTGATGTTCGGATATTGGTTGTGTTGCACTGCTTATGGGAGCTTCCTTTCATGGCCCATAGCTGGGCCATATTTTTGATGCGAACCCTTGAGTGGGTCGCGTGGCGACTTCTATGCGGCGCCGCTTGCCGCTTTATGCTGGCCATGGGGTCGTCTATCCGACCGGGTGGTTTTCTTATTTTTTTGATTGCGGGGGCTCTAGGGCCTCCTTGTCAAATTCCGGCAGTAGCTTTCGCTTCGGATAGCTTTTGGTGTGGCGACTGCCGCCGTATTTGTCTGCGGTGTTGAGTACTTTGCTCCATCTGATTCTGAGTGCATCCTCTGCAGTTTTGAGCTTCCGCTTCTGCTTTTTAGGCTACGCGCAGTGGCAACGAGCCTTTGGTGGAGGTTCTTCTGCTCCCTTAGCTTGTCCGGCGTACGGTCGTCCGGAATGCTGTTCCCGCCGGGGGCAGGTTGTTCGGTTTGTTTATTCGAGTTGCCCTATTCGTCGTCTGCCGGCTCGTCTTGCTCTATGGCTGGGTCTGTATGGCTGCTGTCTCTATCGAGGCGGGACTTGGAGCGGCGTTTACGTCGCCGCTTTGATTGCTTTTCGAGAGAACTATCTCTCGTTGCATCCCTGTGTTCCTCGTCGTCGCTTCCTTTGGGTGTGTCCACCATGTACATATCATGAGATGAGGTGGCTGTCCAGTGCCCTATAGGCGTTGGTTCATGTCCGTCTCCTACATTGTCGTCCATACCGTCGATGGCTTCGGAGTCAAAGTTGAGCACGTCGTTTAGATTATCGACAATGGCTACCAAGTGGGTGGTGGGTGGGATTCGAATTGCTTCGTCATCCGTGTCCCAACCTTGCTGGCCGTAATCCGGCCAGGGCTCTCCTGATAGAGAGAGAGACTTTAGTGATTTCAGAATATCACCAAAGGGCGAGTGCTAAAAGATGTCCGCGGCGGTGAACTCCATGATCGGCGCCCAATCGGATTCGATCTGTAGGGGCGCGGTGGGTTCGGAGTCCGGAGAGGAGTCTGACTCCTTGGAGTCACGATCCTCGCGGAGTGCGGGGCTGGTGTCTGGCTCGATCGCCGTTGGGATCGCAGCCCCCGAGGCGGCGTCCAACCACCCATCCTCGATTGGCGCTGTTGGCTCCGAATTAAGGGTCAAAGTCGATGCGGGTGCGGCCTCCAGGGCACTGTTCGGCGGCAGAGCTAGATCATGCCCATTGTGACAGTGCGGTGCGCTTGGCAGTGGCTCGAATCCGTCGAAGATCAAGTCCCCGTGGATGTCAGCCGTATAGTTTAAGCTTCCAAATCTGACCTGATGGCTAGGGGCATAGCCTTCGATTTGCTCCAGATGGCCAAGCGAATTGGCCCGCAGTGTGAAGCCGCCGAAGACAAAGATTTGTCCGGGGAGAAAGGTACCACCCTGGACTGCATCGCTGTTGATGATCGGAGGAGCCATTGAGCCTAAAAGTGACGACACAGAGGAACTCTCAATGAAAGCACCAATGTCGGTGTAAAAACCGGCGGATCTCGGGTAGGGTGTCCCGAACTGTGCGTCTAGGCGGATGGTAACAGGAGACGAGGGACACGATGTTTTACCCAGGTTCGGGCCCTCTTGATGGAGGTAAAACCCTACGTCCTGCTTGATTAATATTGATGATATGGGTAGTACAAGAGTAGATCTACCATGAGATCAAGGAGGCTAAACCCTAGAAGCTAGCCTATGGTATGATTGTTGTTCTGTCCTACGGACTAAAACCCTCTGGTTTATATAGACATCGGAGAGGGTTAGGGTTACACAGAGTCGGTTACAATGGTAGGAGATCTACATATCCGTATCACCAAGCTTGCTTCCTCACTAAGGAAAGTCCCTTCCAGACACGGGATGAAGTCTTCAATCTTGTATCTTCATAGTCCAGGAGTCCGGCTGAAGGTATAGTTTGGCTATCCGGACACCCCCTAATCCAGGACTCCCTCACTCACCCTGTGCACAGTGCAGTCTGTCACCGCCGCTGTACAGCACATTGGCGCCTCGCCTCGTCTCCCTCTCCGCTCCCATGGCACCCCTCCATCTCCATCTCCTTCTCCGTCTCCATCTCACTGTGCCCCCGTGTACCGTCGCCTCACTCGCATCCCCCAGTACCACTATTCCCTCGCTAGCCGCTCCAGCACCGACATCCTTCTCCCCCGTAAATCAAGCCCCCTTCCAAACTCCACCATGGCCGAACGGGAACCGCGCAGCATCCATATGAGCCGCGATTGGAGCAATCTCCCCAGTGACATCCTCGACCTTTGTTGTTCGTGTATGGATATGTTGAGCGCCTTGCGACTGGCTGCATGCTCGAGGGACATGCACACGGCCATCGTCGAAGCGAGGCCTAAGCTTTTCAAGACACCCTGCTTGCTGTTATCTGGTCTTGCGAGATTGGCTCACCATGATACGGAGGCATGCCTGATGCCCCTCGAGTTCAATCCGATCTCCATTAGCCGAAACTTCTTTGCAGGTATGTAGTGCGTCGCCGTACATCATTTCCCTCGACATCGATCCGATCACCATCGCCCGAAACTTCTTGGCAGGTATGTACTGGGTCGGCATGAACTCCCACTAGATGGTTCCCTTCAGAGAAGACGGTAAAAAGTTGGTGCTCGTGAACTTCCAGACCTCCCATGAGATTATCCTTCCTCCGTTGGATTATATAGAGTATTACCATCGCGGTCCAAGTCATCTAGATTACTACATCAGTGGGATGGACCTTGTTTTGCAGAAGATTGTAATCTGCCAAGTGCCCACACGACACGCGAATTATGCAGACTTCAAGCTAATTGCCTTGTTCGACCGCGGGCTCGTCTATCTTTACGCCGGTGCCTTCTTTAGCTCGAGACAACTCGGCTGGCAGTTGATCATCGTCAAAGCTGATACACACTTCTGTGATGCTATTGAACACAATGGCATCATCTACGCGATCGACAAAGCAGATGGCACCACGTATTGCTGGGACGGCGCGTGTAAGTTGTTTCCTCTCATGTTAATGATGACCCCATGCCACTGTTTGAACTTTTTGTGATGATTGGCATATCTCTGTTTGAGCAGAATTTGAGTAGAACTATGGCAATGTATTAGAGACGCCGTAAATCAGCTATGTTTGGAATGAGTTAATTCATGCGATTGTGACCATGTCATTACAGCCAATCTGTACCCTCAATAATCAAACGGTTAGGAATATATGGATATTGTCCTTATTTTACAGTAATCTATATACTACTACTAAATATGAGTGTGTATCAATGGCCATGTTAGTTTCCTCATTTTCATGATGTGGAAACATGCACCACACTGTTGGTTTCATCTAACCATACATTAGGGAAGTAAATGTGCATATGGAGAACTCTATATTTGGAAGTAGTGAAATCCTGCAATGCTTACCATGTGTACATACCTATATTCGCCCTTCAGCAATCAATGGCTAGAATAATATCCTCACAAATTTTTTGCCCATAGAACACGAGTATATAACAATGCATGGTCAGTTAGTTACCTTGAAGAATTTGTTTGTGAGGACAGAACATGATTACATAACATGCATGACATGGTAGTTTCCTGTGAAGAATCGATTGCGAGATAACATGAGTATAACCATGCATGGCACTTCTATATTTTCGAACCCAGTATACATTTCCCTGTATTTTCCTCATAGTTCCAACAGGGACATATCAATGCTGTTTCTTGCATTATCCTACTCATACTCTGAACAATGCTGATCTTACATTAACAATGCCTGTCCTTTTTGATATGATGCAGTGTCCCTACAGTTACTGCCCTTTGTAATCACACCACCTTTGCCAAAAACAGGGAAGCACAACTGGTTCCTCGCTCGATCAGACGACAGCAAAAGACTGATGATCATTCGGACACATGAGCCGAAAAAGTTATATTGCAAAAACCCCACTGTATACAAGCACCGTGTAATACATGAGTATCCGGACAATGGATGTTACGTCTATGAGCAGGATACCAGCTTGTTGGGGTCTTTAGGATTTTTTAGTTGGAGGCGGGTAAACAGCCTTGGTTCACACTCTCTGTTTCTCGGACTCGATTATCCGATTAACCAGGAGATCACCGTTGGCAAGGACCTTGATGGCAGAGAGGCTCTGTTTGCTATGGAATATTGTGTCTACACGGCGAGCCCTAGGAGTTCGGGAGCAAACTCCCCTGATTGTCAACGATACAGCCTGTAGCCAAAAGAAGGTGAGAATGACAAAGGCATCCGTATTAACTTTGATCCTTGGATGTCTCAATTACGAAAGGCAGTGATGTGGTTCGAGCCTTCAGGTTGATAGGTAATTGGGCTATTGCATCGAAAGGGTGGAGTACTGGTGTCTCCGGATCACTGGTCGCTGAAGCGGGGCTGCAAATTATAATGGTGTTGGATCATCTCTTCGAATGACTTTGTTGTCTTTGCTTCTGGTTCTGGATGGGTAGTTCTTTCTTTTGTTATGCATATTCCTTGTCATTTGGTCATCCTTGTCTATGTCACTCTTACTATGTAATAGTTGCTTCTGTTTAGAATGTCATTCTCGTCTGGATCACGAGAGTCTGAGCGCTGCAGATGGGTGCGTTTTGGTGGTGTAGCAAGACTTCTTATGAACTATCATGTCTTGCTGTTTATGTCAGTAGTAGTCACTAGTCAGTGTTTGAATGTTGTATATATCGTTGTTTCGAACTGTTTATTGTCTCGAACTACTGGTGGGCTAAATGAGGGCATCACCATTCTCCAATGTTCAGAGTATATCTCCTTTTTTCAAGTTAAATAATTTGAGCTCAGTGTCTTTTCGATGATGTACACTTGTTTGGGACAGTGAGGTGTCGTTGAATATGGGCCGAGTAGTAACGCAATGCCAAACAGGTCAATTATGACTCTCGGGCCGGGCTCTCAAAAGATCCTGAAAAAAAAGGTCGGGCTCTCCAAAAAAGAAAGAATAAGGACTTTTAGGCCGACATGTGGGCGCCACCGGTGTTTTCGTGCGCTTGCGCGCCGAGAGCATATTGGCGCGTGCTCGAAATTCATGCTACCTTTTCATCACCAGTCTCTCGCCCCTCCCCCACCTTTGGAATCTTGATTCCTACTCCAGTTCCCCCAAATCCCCCTCTTGTACTCCCTGTACTCAAGCGCACTATCATGTCGCCGATCAACGCTGATCTCCAATCCGGGGATCCTGAGGTCCGTCCTGCCTTCGGTCGATGTGTGTTGTCGCTCAACAGTGGCATGGCGGTGCTTGACGACCAGTTTGCCGGCAAAGTGCTGATGGTAACCATCAACGGTGACCGGCCTCCCATCTCGCCGGATGACCTTGTCAAAGCTCTTGGCATTGCGCAGGGCATCCAAATAAGTGACTTTCTCGTCGAAGTCTGTCCGCCACCGACTAATTTCTTCATCAGGTTCCGGACAACTTTCGACTACAGTCGTGTGTTCGAATCTTCCCTGCGTTTGTTCTGCGATGGCGCTCTGGTGAGCTTTGATCGGTGGCACCCAGGATGGGGCTCGGTGCCCTCTGAGCTTGAGTTTTTAACAAAGCTTACCTTCCACGGCATGCCTCGACGTGCTTGGAACAGCGAGTCCATGAACGAGCTTATCAACGACCTTGGAGGTGAGCTCGTAACTATGTTTGTTCCTCTGGACAGCTGGGCTCTGACGGTTATGGCATGGATGAAGAAGCCGTCCACCATACCGAAGGTGATTGGTGTTGAGATACCAGTGCAGGAACCGGGGTTGTACTATTCATCACCACCAAGGCCGCCGCGGACCACTTTAGGGATGTACCTGTATCGAGTGTTCGTGCATGTCGAAGAAGTGGTCAATCCATCAATCGAAGTCCTGCCGCAGCCGCTGGTGCTAGGGTCCGTCGACGACGTCCATTACAGGAGTCAACGTAGGACTTTCCCCGTGTTGCTCGGGACGATGGATGGCACAGGGCCTACTCCATCGCGCGACGGAGGCCACTGCTTCTTTGGGAGAAGAGGCAGGGCTGGCTGCCTGGATGTGCTCTAATTTGAGGTAACAACTGAATCTTATCAGATACTAGTTAAATCCGAGCTATGGGTGTGAAGCACGGATATGCCAGTACATTTGATTGTGACCTGTTCTAATTTTGTACATGAACTTTTTTTAGAAAGGGCTGTACGTCAACTTAATGTGCTAGCAGAACTTATTGTGTTGTCTGTCTGTTTTCTTTGCACAACATTCAAGATATTTCCCCGTCATTGATAAAGACGATGAACCGTTATGTACGACTTCGTTGGTTTCAACATAGCCCTTCCCGTAGCGATCCACTGCTTCCATCCTGATTGTGCCGCCTGCGTGAAATTTGTGTATGCAAGTTCAGTGTGCTATGATGTTCTATATGATTGTGTCAACTATATAAGTTTTTACTGAGCATCAGCAATGCATATGGCTGAAAGATGTATTTACGAGCATCGGCCGATGGGTCTCTCTCTCTCTCTCTCTCTCTCTCTCTCTCACACACACACACACACACACACGCACACGCACAAGTGGGACCCGTTGAATTATTTATTTGCTCGTGATAGCTTTTAATTAGGTTCCACCGTAATCTAACTTTTTTCTTAAGTTATTAATTGAGCTTATTGACTTCAAAAAGTTGTACAGAAGCCTTGTTTGGGCCTTTCCGGCGTCGATGAATGTGGGCTGAGTAACCATGTTAGGTTGTACTGTACTACACAGGCCTTTTTCGCTATTTTTTAAACAATACATTTTTTTATTAATTTTCATAAATATTAGGCTGGGTAAATTTTTTTCAAAAATAATACACCGTCGGCCCACTGCAGGCCGACTGGGCCTAGTCGGCCCACAGCAGGCCGATTGGATTCCAGTCGGCCTACAGCTGGCCGAATGGCCCCTGTCGGCCCACTGTGGGCTGATTGGGTCCTGTCGGCCCACTGTGGGCCGACTAGAGCTAATTGGCTCGCTGTGGGCTAATTGTTTTTGTAAAAGTGTAATCATGTATTTAAAAAATATGTGTATTGTGACCTCCTCCGCTCGCTGTGGGCCCACTGTTCACTAAAAAATATGTTTTAAAAAGTGTTAATCGTGTATTTAAAGATTGTTAAATGTGCGTATAAAAATGTTTGTTATCTATACAAATTTTTTAAATGTTCATATAAAAATAGCTATTTTTTCAACATCAGCAATGCAACTGGGCCGACGGTTGTACACAATATCCGGGTCAACTTGTTATTCTCTGCCCCGCTGGGCTGCAAACTTTCCTAGGAGGTATGCATTAGTATTAACAAGAAAATGGACTTTAAGAAATAATAAATGGGATGTAATTATAATAACTGCACATTTACTATGCACCAAACACGTAATTAGTTTGAAAATATATTATTTTTGGAATTTGAAAATTTTAATTTCATTACTTGTTGCGCGCGCAATATTTCGTTGGATTTTAATGTAATACAACTTTATTTTGAAATTATATTTAACCTGACAAGAAATTTCAGATAAAAATATTTCAGATCCCATCAAAATGTGGGAATTTTTTTTTGAATTCTGTTTTGAGCGGATGTTTAAAATTATTAATCGTTGTCCTAGCTAGAAATTGGGCTGTACTTTTAACAAACTGTAAATGGGTTGTAGTAAATTCCATTAGAATTAAAATATGGGCTATACATTCTTACAAATCGCAAATGGGCTATATGTTCTCTGCCAAATCCGAGCTGTGGGCCTACTAAGTTGACGCGTTCCAAGGGCTTTGTCAACTTAGTCAATATAAACGATTCTAGCTGCAGTGATCATACGATGTCCATCCAGCGGCCGTAGTGCTTCTTCAACCTCTGGTCTTCTTGCTCCAGCCGCCCAAAGCAGCGCCGGTCGTGTCGCGTGCTCCTGCCTTCCGTGGCCGGCTGTGATGCCGCGGAGGCCTCACCGCCCCGTACTACTCCCACCGTTGGCCAGGCCATCCCTCTACTCACCCACACCCCATGTTATTCTACGGCGATGGTAGCCTCACTCCGCAGCCGAACCAGTGAACCCTCGTACTCCTCTCCGCGCGGGCTTCCACTGCTGCTTCTTCCCGGCTCCGCGTCGTCCCCTTCCTAGGCCTCGCCATCGTCCAGACCACCGTCCTGGTGCTCTCGGCGCGGCGTGGTCAACGTGGTCAACGACCGACTTCCATTGGAAGAGTACTATACGTGGAGAGGCTGACAGCTGGGTCCATGGCAGCCGCAAGGAAGTGCCTCCTTATTACACGCAAAATAAATATTCCTCCATCTGACAGCGGGGACCCACCGGACGGGCCACCGTATTTCGCGAAAAAAATGATTCGCCCCCTGACTGCTGGGACCCACAAGCTACATCTTCGCACGCAAGGAAGTGCGTCCAAAAAAACAATTCACCCCCCTGACTGCTGGGACCCACCAGCCCCACGACTGCTGGGACCCACCAACTACATCTTCGCATGCAAGGAAGTGCCTGACAGTCGGGACCCACCTGGTCGAAGCGTACGTAGTGTTGTCATTCTGGTCGCGAACGTGTACGTACATATATATTGGTGGATGTAGAGGCGCGCACGTGTCGTAGTAGAGGTGGCCAGGGTGCAAGGGCCACGTATGTGTACATACGGGCGGGGTCTCGAATGCCTACTCGCGCATAAGTACGGAGAGGGCTCGTTGACATGGCTGGGTCAGAACGGAGAAACAACATCGTCGTCGTGTTCATGGGGAGGCAACGGAGTGCGTCGTGTTCATGGGGAGGCAACGGAATGCGCCGTGTTCATGGGGAGGCAACGGAACACGTGGGAGCCAACCGGCTGGGTCGGAACGGAATGCGTGGTCGTGTTCATCGGGAGGGCTTGGACGGAACAGGCGATGGAAACGAGGCCTGGCGTAAGGCACAACGGAGGAAACGGACCTCCTACGTTTGGAACAGGGTACTGTTGATCGGGAGGGGTCTGGCGTACCACAAAACGGAGGAAACAGACCTCCTACGGTCGAAACGGGGGTCCTGTTGATCGGGAGGGGTGTGGCGTACCGCAAAACGGAGGAAACGGACTTGTGTTGGAGCGCTACGGTCGAAACGGAGGTCCTGTTCATCGGGAGGGGTGTGGCGTACCGCAAAACGGGACTCCATGGGATACTGTTCATCTCCACCGTCGACCCCCTCCAGCCTCCACGAGCTACTGTTCATCCACCGTCGACCTCCTCCAGCCTCCACGGGCTCATGTTCATCCAGCCTCCACCGTGCGCTACTCCACCGGCTACTGTTCAATCACCCCTCCACCGTCTACTGTTCATCCAGCTCTCCACACCACAGGTTCCTATTCAACCACCCCTCCACGGGCACCCCTCCACCATCTACTGTTCATCCAGCCCTCCACACCACGGGGTCCTGTTCAACCACCCCTCCACCGTCTACTGTTCATCCAGCCCTCCACACAACGGGGTCCTGTTCATCCACCCCTCCACGGGCACCCCTCCACCGTCTACTGTTTATCCAGCCCTCCACCACACCATGGGGTCCTGTTCATCCAGAGGCAGCGCCAACGCTCACTGTTCATCCAAACCCCCTGATGTCTACTACACAACCTTCTCCTTGTAGACGTTGTTGGGCCTGCAAGTGCACAGGTTTGTAGGACAGTAGCAAATTTCCCTCAAGTGGATGACCTAAGGTTTATCAATCCATAGTAGGCGTAGGATGAAGATGGTCTCTCTCAAGCAACCCTGCAACCAAATAACAAAGAGTCTCTTGTGTCCCCAACACACCCAATACAATGGTAAATTGTATAGGTGCACTAGTTCAGCGAAGAGATGGTGATACGAGTGCAATATGGATGGTAGATATTGGTTTTTGTAAGCTGAAAATATAAAAACAGAAAGGTAGCGAGCGGTAAAAGTGAGCGTAAACGGTATTGCAATGGTAGGAAACAAGGCCTAGGGTTCATACTTTCACTAGTGCAAGTCCTCTCAACAATAATAACATAATTGGATCATATAACTATCCCTCAACATGCAACAAAGAGTCACTACAAAGTCGCTAATAGCGGAGAACAAACAAAGAGATTATGGTAGGGTACGAAACCACCTCAAAGTTATTCTTTCCAATCAATCCATTGGGCTATTCCTATAAGTGTCACAAACAGCCCTAGAGTTCGTACTAGAATAACACCTTAAGACACAAATCAACCAAAACCCTAATGTCACCTAGATACTCCAATGTCACCTCAAGTATCCGTGGGTATGATTATACGATATGCATCACACAATCTCAATTCATCTACTCAAACCAACACATAGGACCTCAAAGAGTGCCCAAAGTTTCTATCGGAGAATCATGACGAAAACGTGTGCCAACCCCTATGCATAGGTTCATGGGCGGAACCCGCCAGTTGATCACCAAAACATACATCAAGTGGCACGTGATATCCCATTGTCACCACAGATACGCACGGCAAAACATACATCAAGTGTTCTCAAATCTTTAAAGACTCAATCCGATAATATAACTTCAAAGGGAAAAATCAATTCATTACAAGAGAGAAGAGGGGGAGAAGAAACATAAGATCCAACTACAATACCAAATCTCGCGATACATCAAGATCGTGCCAAATCAAGAACACGAGAGAGAGAGAGAGAGAGAGAGAGAGAGAGAGAGATCAAACACATAGCTACTGGTACATACCCTCAGCCCCGAGGGTGAACTACTCCCTCCTTGTCATGGAGAGCGCCTGGATGATGAAGATGGCCACCGGTGAGGGATTCCCCCTCCGGCAGGGTGCTGAAACAGGGTCCCGATTGGGTTTTGGTGGCTACAGAGGCTTGCGGCGGCGGAACTCCAGATCTAATCTCCGTCCTGGAAGTTTTAGGATACGTAGGTATATATGGGTGCAAGGAATACGTCGTGGAGCTGTGGGGGGCCCCCACCCTCGTGGCCAGCTCCCGTATCTTCTGACGTAGAGTCCAAGTCTATCTGGTGGGTTTCCTTCCAAAAATAACTTCTCCAGTTGAGTTCGTTCCGTTTCGACTCCGTCTAATATTCCTGTTCTTCGAAACAGTGAAATAGGCATAAAACAGCAAATCTCTGCCGGGCCTCCGGTTAATAGGTTAGTCCCAAAAGTAATATAAAAGTGGATAATAAAGCCCAGTATTGCCTAAAATAGTAGATACTATACCATGGAGCAATCAAAAATTATAGATATGTTGGAGACGTATCAAGCATCCCCAAGCTTAATTCCTGCTCGTCCTCGAGTAGGTAAATGATAAAAAGAGAATTTTGATGCGGAGTGATACTTGGCATAATTTCAATGCAAATCTTCTTAATTGTGGTATGAATATTCAGATCCAAAAGATTCAAGAGAAAAGTTCATATTGACATAAAAATAATAATACTTCAAGCATACTAACAAAGCAATCATGTCTTCTCAAAATAACATGGCCAAAGAAAGTTATCCCTACAAAATCATATAGTCTGGCTATGCTCCATCTTCACCACACAAAGTACTTAAATCATGCACAACCCCGATGACAAGCCAAGAAATTGTTTCATACTTTAACATTTTCAAAATCTTTTCAATCTTCACTCAATACATGAGCGTGAGCCATGGACATAGCACTATATGTGGAATAGAATGATGGTTGTGGAGAACACAAAAAGAGGGGAAGATAGTCTCACATAAACTAGGCGTATCAACGGGCTATGGAGATGCCCATCAATAGATATCAATGTGAGTGAGTAGGGATTGCCTTGCAACGGATGCACTAGAGCTATAAGTATATGAAAGCTCAACAAAAGAAACTAAGTGGGTGTGCATCCAACTCGTTTGCGCACGAAGACCTAGGGCATTTTGACGAAGCCCATCATTGGAATATAGAAGCCAAGTTCTATAATGTAAAATTCCCACTAGTATATGAAAGTGACAACATAGGAGACTCTCTATCATGAAGATCATGGTGCTACTTTGAAGCACAAGTGTGGTAAAAGGATAGTAGCATTGCCCCTTCTCTCTTTTTCTCTCCTTTTATTATTTTTTGTTTTTTTGTTTGGGCCTTTTCTCCCTTTTTTATGGCCTCTTTTTTTCTCCCTTTTTTTATTTTCGTTCGGAGTCTCATCCCGACTTGTGGGGGAATCATAGTCTCCATCATTCTTTCCTCACTTGGGACAATGCTCTAAAAATGATGATCATCACAGTTTTATTTTTCTTACAACTCAACAATTACAACTCGATACTTAGAGCAAGATATGACTCTATATGAATGCCTCCGGGGGTGTACCGGGATATGCAATGAATCAAGAGTGACATGTATGAAAGAATTATGAATAGTGGCGCCACAAATACAATGTCAACTACATGATCATGCTAGCAATATGACAATGATGGAGCGTGTCATAATAAACCAAACGGTGGAAAGTTGCATGGCAATATATCTCGGAATGGCTATGGAAATGCCATGATAGGTAGGTATGGTGGCTGTTTTGAGGAAGATATGTGGTGGGTGTATGATACCGGCGAAAATTGCGCGGTATTAGAGAGGCTAGCAATGGTGGAAGAAAGGGAAAAGGTGCGTATAATCCATGGACTCAACATTAGTCATAAAGAACTCATATAGTTATTGCAAAAATCTAGAAGTTATCAAAGCAAAGTATTACGCGCATGCTCCTAGGGGGATAGATTGGTAGGAAAAGACCATCGCTCGTCCCCAACCGCCACTCATAAGGAGGACAATCAATAAACACCTCATGCTCCGACTTCGTTACATAACGGTTCACCATACGTGCATGCTACGGGAATCACAAACTTCAACGCAAGTATTCTTTAAATTCACAACTACTCAACTAGCATGACTCTAATATTATCACCTCCATATCTCGAAACAATTATCATGCTTCAATCTTTTCTTAGTATTCAACACACTCATAAGAATTCTTACAAATCTTGTATGCTTAGCATATTAGGATTTTAAGCAAATTACCATGCTATTTAAGACTCTCAAAATAATATAAGTGAAGCATGAGAGTTCATCTATTTCTTCAAAATAAAACTACCACCATGCTCTAAAAGATATAAGTGAAGCACTAGAGCAAATGACAAACTACTCCGAAAGATATAAGTGAAGATCAATGAGTAGTCGAATAATTATGCAACTCTGTGTAGACTCTCTTACATTTAAGAATTTCAGATCTTGATACTTTATTCAAATAGCAAGCAAAGCTAAATAAAATAAAATGATGCTCCAAGCAAAACACATATCATGTGGTGAATAAAAATATAGCTCCAAGTAAAATTACCGATGAACGAAGACGAAAGAGGGGATGCCACCCGGGGCATCCCCAAGCTTAGACGCTTGGTTATCCTTGAATATTACCTTGGGGTGCCTTCTGCATCCCCAAGCTTAGGCTCTTGTCACTCCTTATTCCGTAGTCCATCGAATCTTTACCCAAAACTTGAAAACTTCACAACACAAAACTTAACAGAAAACTCGTGAGCTCCGTTAGCGAAAGAAAACAAAACACCACTTCATGGTACTGTAATGAACTCATTATTTATTTATATTGGTGTTAAACCTACTGTGTTCCAACTTCTCTATGGTTTATAAACTATTTTACTAGCCATAGAGTCATCAAAATAAGCAAACAACACACGAAAAAACAGAATCTATCAAAAACAGAACAGTCTGTAGTAATCTGTAACTAACGCAAACTTCTGGAACTCCAAAAATTCTAAAATAAATTGTTGGATCTGAGGAATTTGTCTAGTAGTCATATGCAAAAAGAATAAACTAAATATCACTCTCCAGTAAAATGTTCTAGCTAATCTCGTGAGCACTAAAGTTTCTGTTTTTTACCGCATGATCATAAAGACTTCACCCAAGTCTTTCCAAAGGTTCTACTTGGCACAAACACTAATTAAAACATAAAACCGCATCTAAACAGAAGATAGATGGATTATTTATTCCTAAACAGAACCAAAAAGCAAGAAACTAAAATAAAGTTGGGTTGCCTCCCAACAAGCGCTATCGTTTAACGCCCCTAGCTAGGCATGATGATTTCAATGATGCTCACATAAAAGATAAGAATTGAACATAAAGAGAGCATCATGAAGAATATGACTAGCATATTTAAGTCTAACCCACTTCCTATGCATAGGGATTTTGTGAGAAAACAACTTATGGGAGCAATAATCAACTTTCATAGGAAGGTAAAACAAGCATAACTTCAAAAATTTAAGCACATAGAGAGGAAACTTGATATTATTGCAATTCCTACAAGCATATGTTCCTCCCTCATAATAATTTTTAGTAGCATAATGAATGAATTCAAAAATATAACCAGCACCTAAATCATAGAAATTTTATTACTCTCCACATAAGCAAGATTCTTCTCATGAATAATAATGGGAGCAAACTCAACAAAACAACTATCATGTGATTGAAAATTAAGATCAAGATGACAAGTTTCATGGTTATCCTTATTCTTTATAGCATAGGTGTCATCACAATAATCATCATAGATAGGAGGCATGCATTCATCATAGTAAATTTGCTCATCAAAGCTTGGGGGACAAAAAATATCATCTTCATCAAACATAGCTTCCCCAAGCTTGTGGCTTTGCATATCATTAGCATCATGGATATTCAAGGAATTCATACTAACAACATTGCAATCATGCTCATCATTCAAAGATTTAGTGCCAAACATTTTATAGATTTCTTCTTCTAACACTTTGGCACAATTTTCCTTTCCATCATACTCACGAAAGTATTAAAAAGATGAAGCGTGTGAGACAAACTCAATTCCATTTTTTGGTAGTTTTTCTTTTATAAACTAGACTAATGCTAAAACAAGAAACAAAAAGATTTAATTGCAAGATCTAAAGATATACCTTCACTTACCTAGCCTCCCCGGCAACAGCGCCAGAAAAGAGCTCGATGTCTACTACGCAACCTTCTCCTTGTAGACGTTGTTGGGCCTGCAAGTGCACAGGTTTGTAGGACAGTAGAAAATTTCCCTCAAGTGGATGACCTAAGGTTTATCAATCCGTAGGAGGCGTAGGATGAAGATGGTCTCTCTCAAGCAACCCTGCAACCAAATAACAAAGAGTCTCTTGTGTCCCCAACACACCCAATACAATGGTAAATTGTATAGGTGCACTAGTTCGGCGAAGAGATGGTGATACAAGTGCAATATGGATGGTAGATATAGGTTTTTGTAAGCTGAAAATATAAAAACAGCAAGGTAGAGAGCAGTAAAAGTGAGCGTAAATGGTATTGCAATGGTAGGAAACAAGGCCTAGGGTTCATACTTTCACTAGTGCAAGTCCACTCAACAATAATAACATAATTGGATCATATAACTATCCCTCAACATGCAACAAAGAGTCACTCCAAAGTCGCTAATAGCGGAGAACAAATGAAGAGATTATGGTAGGGTATGAAACCACCTCAAAGTTATTCTTTCCAATCAATCCATTGGGCTATTCCTATAAGTGTCACAAACAACCGTAGAGTTCGTACTAGAATAACACCTTAAGACACAAATCAACCAAAACCCTAATGTCACCTAGATACTCCAATGTCACCTCAAGTATCCGTGGGTATGATTATACGATATGCATCACACAATCTCAATTCATCTACTCAAACCAACACATAGGACCTCAAAGAGTGCCCAAAGTTTCTACCGGAGAATCACGACGAAAACGTGTGCCAACCCCTATGCATAGGTTCATGGGCGGAACCCGCAAGTTGATCACCAAAACATACATCAAGTGGCACGTGATATCCCATTGTCACCACAGATACGCACGGCAAAACATACATCAAGTGTTCTCAAATCTTTAAAGGCTCAATCCGATAATATAACTTCAAATGGAAAATCAATTCATTACAAGAGAGAAGAGGGGGAGAAGAAACATAAGATCCAACTACAATACCAAATCTCGCGATACATCAAGATCGTGCCAAATCAAGAACACGAGAGAGAGAGAGAGAGAGAGAGAGAGAGAGATCAAACACATAGCTACTGGTACATACCCTCAGCCCCGAGGGTGAACTACTCCCTCCTCGTCATGGAGAGCGCCTGGATGATGAAGATGGCCACCGGTGAGGTATTCCCCCTCCGGCAGGGTGCCGGAACAGGGTCCCGATTGGGTTTTGGTGGCTACAGAGGCTTGCGATGGCGGAACTCCAGGTCTAATCTCTGTTCTGGAAGTTTTAGGATATGTAGGTATATATGGGTGCAAGGGGTACGTCGGTGGAGCTGCGGGGGCCCCACGAGGCAGGGGGCACGCCCCAGGGGGGTGGGCGCGTCCCCCACCCTAGTGGCCAGCTCCCGTATCTTCTGACGTAGAGTCCAAGTCTATCTGGTGGGTTTCCTTCCAAAAATAACTTCTCCAATTGATTTCGTTCCGTTTCGACTTCGTCTGATATTCCTTTCCTTCGAAACACTGAAATAGGCATAAAACAGCAAATCTGGGCTGGGCCTCCGGATAATAGGTTAGTCCCAAAAGTAATATAAAAGTGGATAATAAAGCCCAATATTGCCTAAAACAGTAGATAATATAGCATGGAGCAATCAAAAATTATAGATACATTGGAGACGTATCACCCCCCCCCCCCCCCCGCAACGCTCACTGTTCATCCCATCGATCGGCTTCAGTTAGTAGCAGTAGCAAAGGAATCGCTCGATCGGGTTCAGTTAACAGCCATCGATCGATCGCTCGAGTTCAGTAATGCATAGCCTGCAGTGCAATCGCTCGGGTTCAGTTAGAGCCCAACGCCTCGCTCGGGTTCAGTTAGAGCCAACGCCTCGCATACACGCGTGTATGTGTACGAGAGAAACGCGCATTGCTCGGCCCCCGACCTCCCACCGTAACCGGGAACTCCCCAAAATTTTCCTCCCCCTCGCTTCTACCACGGTTTTTTCCGTCATGGACGGCCCAAAGAATGTCATGCAGCTGCGTCTCCGGCCCGCCCAGGATGAAAAGCCCATTTTCTGTCATGATTTTTTGTCGTAGAAGTAGGAGCCCACCACATCTATGATGATACCGGGTTTTGTCACAATTATCGTCATAGAAGTGTCATATGTATGATAGAATTTTTTTTTTCGTTCGGCCCAAAATGTCACGGATGTGTCTATTTTTTGTAGTGCTATCTATGAACAATATTTGTGAATCTTCTCTGAATTATTTTATGTATGATTGGTTATCTATGCAAGTCTCTTCGAATTATCAGTTTGGTTTGGCCTACTAGATTGGTTTTTCTTGCAATGGGAGAAGTGCTTTCCCAGTGACAGTAGGGGTAGCAAGGCACGAATAGTACTGTTTCCATAGAGGATAACAAGATGGGGTTTTTATCATATTGCATGAAACTATCCCTCTACATCATGTCATCTTGCTTAAGGCGTTACTCTATTTTTAACTTAATACTCTAGATACATGCTGGATAGCGGTCGATGAGTGCAGTAATAGTAGTAGATGCAGGTAGGAGTCGGTCTACTTGTCTCAGACGTGATGCCTATATACATTATCATACCTAGATATTCTCATAACTATGCTCAATTCTGTCAATTGCTCAACAGTAATTTGTTCACCCACCGTAGAATACTTATGGTCTTGAGAGAAGCCACTAGTGAAATCTATGGCCCCCGGGTCTATTCTCATCATATCAATCTCCAATCAGTTTATTATTGCTTTGCTTTTTATTTTACTTTGCATCTCTATACCAAAAATACCAAAAATATTATCTATCATCTCTATCAGATCTCACTCTCGTAAGTGACCGTGAAGGGATTGACAACCCCTAATCGCATTGGTTGCATTGAGCTATTTGTTTTGTGTAGGTACGAGGGACTCGCGCGTAGCCTCCTACTGGATTCATACCTTGGTTCTCAAAAACTGAGGGAACTACTTACTCTACTCTGCTGCATCACCCTTTCCTCTTCAAGGAAATCCAACGCAGTGCTCAAGAGGTAGCAGGGAGCATCATGGAATTGGCGATGGAAATTGGTTGGTGATGATGAAGAATGAAGATCCCCCTATCCGGAGCCCCAAACGGACTCTAGATTTGCCCTCTCGAAGAAGAACAGGGCTTGGCGGCGGCTCCGTATCGTGGATCGCGATACTTCTTTTTTCTTGATTTTTTCTGGAAATATGTGAATTTATTGTATCAGGGGGGTCATCAGCGGGACCACTAAGTGAGTACAACCCACCTGGGCACGCCAGGAGAGGGGGCCGCGCCCTGGTGGGTTGTGCGCAACCAGGGGTCCCTCTCTGGTGGTTGTTGGCTCCAAAAATCTTCATTTATTCAATAAAAAATCCTCGCAAAGTTTCGTTCCATTCCGAGAACTTTTATTTCTGCACAAAAAAACACCATGGTAGTTCTGCTGAAAATAGCGTCAGTCCGGGGTTAGTTTCATTCAAATCCTGCAAATTAGAGTCCAAACGAGAGGAAAAGCGTGAGAAAAAGTAGTTACGTTGGAGACGTATCAACTCCCCCAAGCTTAAACCTTTGGTTGTCCTCAAGAAATTCAGTTGATAAACTGAAAAACTTTAACGAACTATTTTGCTCTTGTTTGCATAAATAAGCTTAAACAGCACCCAGGTTTTCAGCCAACATTATAACTAACCATGTCAACAATAACTCTTAAACATTATAATGATTCATATCAATGACATAATCAGCTAGTGAGCAATAATAACATATCTCAAACAGCAACACGTTGTCAAAACAACCATGCATGATATGATATGACAATAATGGTATCTCGCTAGCCCTTCCTAAGACCACAAAACATAAATGTAGAGCATCTCCAAAGTTGTCGGTGTACAAAAGTAGGGGCCCTCATTGTACCCCTTTACTTGTGCACGGGCAGTTAGAGCCGCACCGGTGGCCACACTTAGCGGGGCAGAGGAAGGAAGTGAAAGTACAAGACCACCAGAGCAGCGCTCCAACTAGGGGCGCAGAGGGCAAGGCAACAAGATAGGCTCCCCCCGGCAAGACCCTTGCTGGGGCAGCCTACACAGCCCCGGCAAGAGCCTTGCCGGGGCAACTTGGGCAACACCAGCAAGGCTACCACCCTTGAGCCTGAGAGTTCTGACACCATCGACAACATTGGAACCAAGGATCGGGAGGGGCCTGCATAGTGACATGCAGATCTTTGTGAAGAAAAAGGGCCTGCGAGGCCTAGATAGGAAACAGAAAACAAGACAACAGCGAGGCTCCTTGCCGAGGATGCCCACGAGGCCCCGGCAAGGCTCCTACCGAAGATACCCACGAGGCCCCGACAAGACTTGCCGAGGGCGCCCGCAAGGCCCCGACAAGACCCTTGCCGGGAATATAAAAAAAGACTGCAGCAAGGCCTTGCCGCCCCGTCACCGCCCGAGCTTAGCGGCCGACTCACCAAGTAAGCAGGTACCCACGTGGCAGTACGTGGCTCCTAAGCCAACTAGTCAAGCACCTGCGCGGTGGCATGTAGATCTTCGTGAAGACCCTGCCATCGCACCAGCTCAGCAGCCAGTCAGCCTACATGGTGCTGCATGCCTCGTTGGCCTGGACGCGTGTCGGAGCAAGGCGAAGCGGCGACTGATGGGACGGGTTTCGTTACCGTCCCTGATAAAGTGAGGGGACACATAAGTAGCGCATTTAATGTGTTTTGTCCTGTGATGTCAGGAGATAAGCTTGTACACTGTACATACTTTCCACCTCCTGTGTGCCATGGTGGCGACCCCTTTTACCTATAAAAGGAGGCCCGAGGCATACTGAGGAAGGATTCGAACTTTTTGGACCCTGCACACTCTGTAGCAAGTCCAAGAAAACCAGATAAACATACACCAGCAGGAGTAGGGTATTACGCATCGCTTGCAGCCCGAACCTGGATAAACTCCCCCACGTTGATCTTCTAATCCCACTCTTCCCACAGCCCCATGCCTTGTCAACCGTAGAAGGGATTCTCCGTGATACCATAGGTGTCGTTTCCCTGACATCTTTGGCGCGCAGCTATGAAAATCCGGTTTGGAAGTTAGCATATCGACTTCATCATCACCATGGCCCTCAAGGAGAAGCAGATGACTACCATCGGGTCGCCAGGGGCTGGCCCGTCCGCACCAGCACGGGCGGGCGACGGGGTGGCCACGGATGGTGATGTAGGTGCCGCCCGCAAGTGTCCACGACACTCTGGCGATCGGAGCCGGGGAGCGGTGCTGTCCGGGTCCAAGACGACAAGCCACATGCCGCAGGGCCCGGGGATAGAGATGTGCTGCCCACGGGCGGAGCGGCGACCTCCCGGATGCCCCCGCCGGCGCCCGTGCCGCGGCCTTCCCAGGCCGCGCGCGATGAGCGACACCGCGATGTCGGCGCCCCCGTACGCCGCTGTGGGAAGAGCCCTTTGCGTCACTCTCAGGACGCATCGGGCCAGCGTGCGCACCGAGATGCTGGCGGAAGTGGCGCGCGACCGCGAGACCGTGATAGAGCTCCTTCTAACGTGGTTAGAAGTCGGAGCGCGTCACGGTCCATGCAGCTTTCACCGCCACCCACGCCAGCAGAAGTGTTGGTGCGCGTACAATTGCTCCTTGAGTTCCCGACCGCTGCGGAGAAGCTCGACGAGTGGAGAGCCACCATTCGAAGCCTCGTCAGCTTCGCCAACAAAGATGAGCCACTCCCAGTGGGTCCCTCATGCCGATGTTCTGTCGAGCCGATGCGTGCCGGCGGTGGGAGGATCGGGGATGCCGCGACCACAGTGCACTCTCCCCCGCAGCCACGACAGCAGCCGCTGGCTCACCGGGCCGACGCACGGGACGATGTTTCTACGACGTCATCCGACCCGCGAGACCGCCGCGACCAACGCCAAGTCCTTCGGGAGCGAGCCCGGGAAGACGCTCGAACCACCATCAAGCGACGACGGGAGACACGCCATCAGTCGGATCGACGCGTGGGGCCTACTATGGACCACCGGGCACCGGGGGGGCTTCGGCGACCTGCCTTACGAGGTGGGTTGTCTAGCCTTTAACCGAGAGCTGTGGTAGTTCCAATGGACCTCCCACCGCACATTCAAGCCTGATGTTGGGGAAAAGTACAAAGACAAGACTCACCCGTCAGAGTTTCTCAGCATCTACACCATCACGATGCAAGCCGCTGGGGCTCACGACGACAAGGCGCTCGCCAACTACTTTCTGTTGGCACTTAAGCCGAACGTTATGTCGTGGTTGATGCACCTGCCAGTAGATTCCATCTCTTCTTGGTCGAATCTATGCCACGAGTTTGTTGGCGCCTTCACCGGAGGCCACCAAGCTCCTCCCCAGGCAAGTATATACAAAGATTCAGCTGTGTGCAGTACACCATCCCAGATGTTCATCCTGCCACTGTCATCAGTGCATTCCATCAAAACGTACACAACCACAAGATGTGTGAAGAGCTGGCGATGAACAAGGTCAAGGATGTAGCCGAACTTTATGTCCTGGCTGATAGATGTGCTCATGCTGACGAAGGAAGGAAGTACCCCGGCGAGGATGCTGGCGCGAATACCGAATCCACTGATGAAGACACCGCTGTGTTGGGGAACGTAGCAGAAATTTAAAATTTTCTACGCATCACCAAGATCAATCTATGGAGTAATCTAGCAATGAGGGGAAGGAGAGTGCATCTACATACCCTTGTAGATTGCTAAGCGGAAGCGTTCAAGTGAACGGGGTTGATGGAGTTGTACACGTCGTGATCCAAATCACCGATGATGCTAGTGCCGAACGGACGGCACCTCCGTGTTCAACACACATGCAGCCCGGTGACGCCTCCCATGCCTTGATCCAGCAAGGAGAGAGGGAGAGGTTGGGGAAGACTCCATCCAGCAACAGCACGACGGCGTGGTGGTGATGGAGGAGCGTGGTACTCCAGCAGGGCTTCGCCAAGCACCACAAGAGACGAGGAGGGAGAGGGGTAGGGCTGCGCCAAGAAGGAGATGTTCTCGTGTGTATGGCAGCCCAAAACCCCACTATATATAGGGGAAAGGGAGGGGTTGCGCCCCCACCTAGGTTTCCACCCCTAGGGGTGGCGGCCAGCCCTAGATTCCATCTAGGGGGGCGGCCAAGGGGGGAGAGAGGGGGGCGCACCACTAGGTGGGCCTTAGGTCCATCTGAGCCTAGGGTTTCCCCTTTTCCCTTCTCTCTTCGCCTTGGGCCCTAGTGGGGGGGCGCACATAGCCCATCTGGGGCTGGTCCCCTCTCACACTTGGCCCACGCAGCCCTCTGGGGCAGGTAGCTCCACCTGGTGGACCCCCGGACCCCTCCGGTGGTCCCGGTACACTACCGGTGATGCCTAGAACACTTCCGGTGGCCAAAACCATACTTCCTATATATAAATCTTTACCTCCGGACCATTCGGAACTCCTCGTGACATCCGTCATCTCATCCGGGACTCCGAACAACATTCGATAACCACGTATATCTATTCCCTGTAACCCTAGCATCATCGAACCTTAAGTGTGTAGACCCTACGGGTTCGGGAACCATGCAGACATGACCGAGACAACTCTCCGGCCAATAACCAACAGCAGGATCTGGATACCCATGTTGGCTCCCACATGTTCCACGATGATCTCATCGGATGAACCACGATGTCAAGGATTGAATCAATCCCGTATACAATTCCCTCTGTCTAGCGGTATTGCACTTGCCCGAGATTCGATCGTCGGTATCTCGATACCTTATTCAATCTCGTTACCAGAAAGTCTCTTTACTCGTTTCGTAACACATCATCTCGTGATCAACTCCTTGGTCACATTGAGCATATGATGATGTCCTACTGAGTGGGCCCAGAGATACCTCTCCGTTACACGGAGTGACAAATCCCAGTCTCAATTCGTGCCAACCCAACAGACACTTTCGGAGATACCCGTAGTGCACCTTTATAGCCACCCAGTTACGTTGTGATGTTTGGCACACCCAAAGCACTCCTACGGTACCCGGGGGTTGCACAATCTCATGGTCTAAGGAAATGATACTTGACATTAGAAAAGCTTTAGCATACGAACTACACGATCTTGTGCTAGGCTTAGGATTGGGTCCTGTCCATCACATCATTCTCCTAATGATGTGATCCCGTTATCAATGACATCCAATGTCCATGGTCAGGAAACCGTAACCATCTATTGATCAACGAGCTAGTCAACTAGAGGCTTACTAAGGACATGGTGTTGTCTATGTATCCACACATGTATCTGAGTTTCCTATCAATACAATTCTAGCATGGATAATAAACGATTATCATGAACAAGGAAATATAATAATAACTAATTTATTATTGCCTCTAGGGCATATTTCCAACAGTCTCCCACTTGCACTAGAGTCAATAATCCAGTTCACATCGCTATGTGACTAACACTCAAGGTCACATCCCCATGTGACTAACACCCAAAGAGTTTTGGGTTTGATCATGTTATGCTTGTGAGAGATGTTATAGCAACGGGTCTGAAACTTTCAGATCCGTGTGTGCTTTACGAATCTCTATGTCATCTTGTAGATGCAGCTACCACGCTCTATTTGGATCTATTCCAAATAACTTTTCTACTATACAAATCCGGTTTACTACTCAGAATCATCCAGATTAGTGTCAAAGATTGCATCGGCGTAACCCTTTACGACGAACTCTTTTACCACCTCCATAATCGAGAAAATTTCTTAGTCTACTAGTTACTAAGGATAACCTTGACCGTTGTCCTGTGATCCATTCCTAGATCACACTTGTACCCCTTGACTGACTCATGGCATGGCACACTTCAGGTGCGGTACACAACATAGCATACTTTAGAGCCTACGTCTAAAGCATAGGGGACGACCTTCATCCTTTCTCTCTATTCTGCCGTGGTCAATTTTTGAGTCTTACTCAACACTCATACCTTATAACACAGCCAAGAACTCCTTCTTTGTCGATCTATTTTGAACTCCTTCAAAATCTTGTCATGGTATGTGTTCGTTTGAAAGTACAATTAAGCGATTTTGATCTATCCTTATAGATCTTGATGCTCAATGTTCAAGTAGCCTAATCCAGGTTTTCCATTGAAAAACAGTTTTCAAATAACCCTGCATGCTTTCCAGAAATTCTACATCATTTTTGATCAACAATATGTTCACAACATATACTCATCAAAAATTATAGAGTGCTCCCACTCACTTCTTTGGAAATACAAGTTTCTCATAAACTTTGTATAAACCCAAATCTTTGATCATCTCATCAAAGCGTACATTCCAACTCCGAGATGCTTACTCCAGTCCTTAGAAGGATTGCTGGAGCTTTGCATACTTGTTAGCATCTTTCAGGATTGACAAAAATCTTCTGGTTATATCACATACAACCTTTCCTCAAGAAAATCATCAAGGAAACAATATTTTGACATCCTATCTGCAAGATTTCATAAATAATGGAGTACCTGCTAATATAATTCCAACAGACTCTTGGCATCGCTACGAGTGAGAAAGTCTCATCGTAGTCAACTCCTTGAACTTGTCGGAAAACATCTTAACGACAATTCAAGCTTTCCTAATGGTGATACTTACCATCATTGTCCGTCTTCCTTTTAAAATCCATATGTACCTAATAGTCTTACGACCATCAAGTAGTTCTTCCAAAGTCTACACTTTGTTTTCATACATGGATCTTCTCTCGGATTTTATGGCCTCGAGCCATTTTTCGGAATCCGGGCCCACCATCGCTTCTCCATAGCTCATAGGTTCATTGTTGTCTAGCAACATGACTTCCAAGACAGGATTACGTGCCACTTTGAAATAGCACGCATCCTTGTTGTCCTACGAGGTTTGGTAGTGACTTGATCCGAAGTTTCATGATCACTATCATAAGCTTCCACTTCAATTGGTGTAGGTGCCACACGAACAACTTCTTGTGCCCTGCTACACACTAGTTGAAGTGACGGTTCAATAACCTCATCAAGTCTCCACCATCCTCCCACACAATTCTTTCGAGAGAAACTTTTCCTCGAGAAAGGACCCGATTTCAGAAACAATTCCTATTGCTTTCGGATCTGAAACAGGAGGTATACCCAACTGTTTTGGGTATCCTATGAAGATGCATTTATCCGCTTTGGGTTCGAGCTTATCAGCCTGAAACTTTTTGACATAAGCGTCGTAGCCCCAACCTTTAAGAAACAAAAGCTTAACTTTCTCTAAACCATAGTTCATACGATGTCGTCTCAACGGATTTGTGTGGTGCCCTATTTAAAGTAAATGCGGTTGTCTCTAATGCCTAACCCATAAACGATAGTGGTAATTCGATAAGAGACATCATGGTATGCACCACATCCAATAGGGTGCAGCTATGATGTTCGGACACACCATCACACTATGGTGTTCTCGGCGGTATTAGTCGTGAAACAATTTCCACAATGTCTTAATTGTGTGCCAAACTGGTAACTCAGATATAAATCTCTATGATCATATCATAGACATTTTATCCTCTTTTCACGACGATCTTCAACTTCACTCTGAAATTACTTGAACCTTTCAATTATTCAGGCTCATGATTCATCAAGTAAATATACTTAGCATCTACTCAAATCATCTGTGAAGTAAGAACATAACGATATCCATTACATGCCTCAACACTCATTGGACTGCACACATCAAGATGTATTATTTCCAACAAGTTGCTTTCTTGTTCCATCTTACTGAAATCGAGGCCTTTCAGTCATCTTGCCCATGTGGTATGATTTGCATGTCTTAAGTGATTCAAAATCAAGTGAGTCCAAACGGTCCATCTGTATGGAGTTTCTTCATGCATATCTACCAATAAACATGGTTCGCATGTCTCAATCTTTTCAAAAACGAGTGAGTCCAAAGATCCATCAACATGGAGCTTCTTCATGCGTTTTATACCAATATGACTCAAATTGCAGTGCCACAAGTATGTGGTACTATCATTACTATCTCATATCCTTTTGGCATGAACATGTGTATCACTACGATCGGGATGGTAATATTCAAATAAACAGAGTAACCATTATTCTCCTTAAATGAATAAACGTATTGCGATAAACATAATCCAATCATGTCTATGCCCAACGCAAACACCAAATAACAATTATTTAGGTTTTAATACCAATCTCGATGGTAGAGGTAGCGTACGATATTTGATTACATCAACCTTGGAAATACTTCCAACACATATCGTCATCTCACCTTTAGCTAGTCTCCGTTTAATCCGTAGCCTTTTATTTCGAGTTACTAACACTTAGCAACCAAACCGGTATCTAATACCCTGGTGCTACTAGGAGTACTAGTAAAGTACACATTAATATAATGTATATTCAACAAACTTCTGTCGACCTTTCCAGCCTTTCTTATCTACCAAGTATCTAGGGTGGTTCTGCTTCAGTGACCGTTCCCCTCATTACAGAAGCACTTAGTCTCAGGCTTGGGTTCAACTTTGGGTTTCTTCACTGGAGCAGCAACTGATTTTTTGTTTCATGAAGTATCCCTTTCTTGCCCTTGCCCTTCTTGAAACTAGTGGTTTTACTAACCATCAACAATTGATGCTCCCTTTTGATTTCTACTCTCGCGGTGTCGCGAATAGCTCAAGGATCATATCTATCCCTGATATGTTATAGTTCATCATGAGGCTCTAGTAGCTTGGTGACAGTGACTTTGGAGAAACATCACTATCTCATCTGGAAGATTAACTCCCACTCGATTCAAGTGGTTGTAGTACTCATACAATCTGAGCACATGCTCAACGATTGAGCTTTTCTCCTTAGTTTGCAGGCTTAAGAAACTTGCCAGAGGTCTCATACCTCTTGACGCGGGCACTAGCCTGAAATCCCAATTTCAGTCCTTGGAACATCTCATATGCTCTACGATGTTTCAAAAACGTCTTTGGTGCCTCAATTCTAAACCATACGCACTGAACAATCATGTAGTCATCAAAGCGTGTATGTCAGATGTTCGCAATATCCACAACCGACGCTCGAGTTTCAGCTCACTGAGCGGTGCATTAAGGACATAAACCTTCTGCGCAGTAATGAGGACAATCCTCAGTTTATGGACCCAGTCCGCATAATTACTACTATCAACTTTGAACTAAATTTTCTCTAGGAACGTATCTAAAACAGTAGAACTAAAGCGTAAGCTTCGACATAATTTGCAAAGTTCTTTTGACTATGTTCATGATAATTGAGTTCATCTCATGAACTCCCACTCAGATAGACATCCCTCTAGTCATCTAAGTGATACATGATCCGAATCAACTAGGCCGTGTCTGATCATCACGTGAGACGGACTAGTCATCATCGGTGAACATCTCATGTTGATCGTATCTTCTATACGACTCATGTTCGACCTTTCGGTCCTCCGTGTTCCGAGGCCATGTCTGTACATGCTAGGCTCGTCAAGTTAACCTAAGTGTTTCGCATGTGTTCCGAGGCCATGTTTGTACATGCTAGGCTCGTCAACACCCGTTGTATTCGAACGTAAGAATCTATCACACCCGATCATCACGTGGTGCTTCAAAACGACGAACCTTCGCAACGGTGCACAGTTAGGGAGAACACATTTCTTGAAATTTTAGTGAGGGATCATCTTATTTAAGCTACCGTCGTTCTAAGCAAATAAGATGTAAAACATGATAAACATCACATGCAATCAAATAGTGACATGATATGGCCATCATCACTTCGCTCCTTTTGATCTCCATCTTCGGGGCTCCATGATCATCATCGTCACTGGCATGACACCATGATCTCCATCATCATGATCTCCATCATCGTGTCTTCGTGAAGTTGTCTCGCCAACTATTACTTCTACTACTATGGCTAACGGTTAGCAATAAAGTAAAGTAATTACATGACGTTTATTTTGACCCGCGGGTCATAAATAAATTAAGACAACTCCTATGGCTCCTGCCGGTTGTCATATTCATCGACATGCAAGTCGTGATTCCTATTACAAGAACATGATCATCTCATACATCACATATATCATTCATCACATCCTTTGGCCATATCACATCACAAAACACTTGCTGCAAAAACAAGTTAGACGTCCTCTAATTGTTGTTGCAAGTTTTTTACGTGGCTGCTATAGGTCTCTTAGCAAGAACGTTTCTTACCTACGCCAAAACCACAAAGTGAATTGCCAATTTCTATTTACCCTTCATAAGGATCCTATTCATCGAATCCAATCCGACTAAGTGGGAGAGACAGACACCCGCCAGCCACCTTATGCAACTAGTGCATGTCAGTCGGTGGAGCCGGTCTCACGTAACCGTACGTGTAAGGTTGGTCCGGGCCGCATCATCCCACAATGTCGCCGAATCAAGATAAGACTAGTAACGGCAAGTAAATTGACAAAATCGACGCCCACAACTACTTTGTGTTCTACTCGTGCATAGAAACTACGCATAGACCTAGACACCGCTGTGTTGGGGAACGTAGCAGAAATTTAAAATTTTCTACGCATCACCAAGATCAATCTATGGAGTAATCTAGCAACGAGGGGAAGGAGAGTGCATCTACATACCCTTGTAGATCGCTAAGCGGAAGCATTCAAGTGAACGGGGTTGATGGAGTTGTACTCGTCGTGATCCAAATCACCGATGATCCTAGTGCCGAACGGACGGCACCTCCGTGTTCAACACACATGCAGCCCGGTGACGTCTCCCATGCCTTGATCCAGCAAGGAGAGAGGGAGAGGTTGGGGAAGACTCCGTCCAGAAACAACACGACGGCGTGGTGGTGATGGAGGAGCGTGGTACTCCAGTAGGGCTTCGCCAAGCACCACAAGAGACGAGGAGGGAGAGGGGTAGGGCTGCGCCAAGAAGGAGATGTTCTCGTGTGTATGGCAGCCAAAAACCCCACTATATATAGGGGAAAGGGAGGGGCTGCGCCCCCACCTAGGTTTCCACCCCTTGGGGTGGCGGCCATCCCTAGATCCCATCTAGGGGGGCGGCCAAGGGGGGAGAGAGGGGGGGCGCACCACTAGGTGGGCCTTAGGCCCATCTGAGCCTAGGGTTTCCCCTTTTCCCTTCTCTCTTCGCCTTGGGCCCTGGTGGGGGGCGCACCAGCCCACCTGGGGCTGTTCCCCTCTCACACCTGGCCCACGCAGCCCTCTAGGGCAGGTAGCCCCACCTGGTGGACCCCCGGACCCCTTCGGTGGTCCCGGTACACTACCGGTGATGCCCAGAACACTTCGGTGGCCAAAGCCATACTTCCTATATATAAATCTCTACCTCCGAACCATTCCGTAACTCCTCGTGACGTCCGTGATCTCATCCGGGACTCCGAACAACATTCGGTAACCACGTATACCTATTCCCTATAACCCTAGCGTCATCGAACCTTAAGTGTGTAGACCCTATGGGTTCGGGAACCATGCAGACATGACCGAGACAACTCTCCGGCCAATAACCAAAAGCGGGATCTAGATACCCATGTTGGCTCCCACATGTTCCACGATGATCTCACCGGATGAACCACGATGTCAAGGATTCAATCAATCCCGTATACAATTCCCTCTGTCTAGCGGTATTGCACTTGCCCGAGATTCGATCGTCGGTATCTCGATACCTTATTCAATCTCGTTACCGGCAAGTCTCTTTACTCGTTCCGTAACACATCATCCCGTGATCAACTCCTTGGTCACATTGCGCATATGATGATGTCCTACCGAGTGGGCCCAGAGATACCTCTCCGTTACACGGAGTGACAAATCCCAGTCTCGATTCGTGCCAACCCAACAGACACTTTCGGAGATACCCGTAGTGCACCTTTATAGCCACCCAGTTACGTTGTGACGTTTGGCACACCCAAAGCACTCCTACGGTATCCGGGAGTTGCACAATCTCATGGTCTAAGGAAATGATACTTGACATTAGAAAAGCTTTAGCATACGAACTACACGATCTTGTGCTAGGCTTAGGATTGGGTCTTGTCCATCACATCATTCTCCTGATGATGTGATCCCGTTATCAACGACATCCAATGTCCATGGTCAGGAAACCGTAACCATCTATTGATCAACGAGCTAGTCAACTAGAGGCTTACTAGGGACATGGTGTTGTCTATGTATCCACACATGTATCTGAGTTTCCTATCAATACAATTCTAGCATGGATAATAAAGGATTATCATGAACAAGGAAATATAATAATAACTAATTTATTATTGCCTCTAGGGCATATTTCCAACACGCTGCCCCGACAAAGAAGGGCCGGTGCCACAACAGGAAGCGAAAGGGCAAGACTGTGCTTGCCGTTGAAGGATCCGGCAACCCCGGCGCCGCCAAGAAGGCCAAGGCTGACGACCCCGGCAAGGAGGTTGTCGGGTGCGCCGCCTGTCGGGCCTTAACGGCCGCCGACAAGCCAGTGGGCTCTGACAAGCAGTACTGTGAGATCCACCGCACCAAGGGCCATGACCTCCAGAACTCCCGATAGGTTGGGCTGCTTGCAGAAAAGTAGAAGGCTGAATATGAAAGGCGAGACAAGGAGAAGGGTCGAGATGGTGCTGAGGGGTCTGGCAAGAAGCGTGGTGGCCAAGGAGGTCACCATGGCAAAGATAGTCAACAAGAGAGGCCCGCTCGGGGCCGCGATAAGAAGGAGGAAGATGATGATCATGATGATGATGACGAGTCCGACAAGCACGAGTTCTAGAAAGCTACAGAGGCCATGTGCATTGACGGTGGCGCCTCGTTGCACACCTCACACCGACAAATGAAGCAGTGGGTGCATGAGGTCACTGCGGCGGAGCCATCATTCGATGCCCATAAGCCACTGAAGTGGTCCCGCATGCCCATCATTTTTGACACCGAGGATCACCCTGATCACACAACTGCGGT
Source organism: Aegilops umbellulata (assembly GCA_032464435.1). NCBI lineage: Eukaryota > Viridiplantae > Streptophyta > Magnoliopsida > Poales > Poaceae > Aegilops > Aegilops umbellulata. The sequence continues at coordinate 472,453,717 of CP136060.1, forward strand.
CGGGTGTTTGCCGTTGTTGGTTTTGCCAACAATATGCAACCTCAAAGTGACAAAAGTGCTGGTTGACGGTGGGGCCGGACTAAATTTGATCTCGCCCGACATGATCAAGAGGTTGCAGATTCCTGATGGAGATCTCGAGGAGACAGGCACGTTTCAAGGGGTCAACCCGGGAAGGAGCCAGCCAAAAGGTAAAATCACGCTGCCCATTACGTTTGGGGGCGAGCTGAACTATAGGACAGAGAAGATCATTTTCGATGTTGCCAAGATCCCGTTGCCATACAACGGGATCCTTGGCCACCCTGCACTAGCCAAGTTCATGGCGGCGTCACACTACGCCTACAACACATTCAAGATGCCGGGGCCGATGACCATCATCACCGTCCCCTCTGACAAGAAAGACGCGCTCATCTGCGCCGACCAACTCTACCGAGAGGCAGTTGGAGTGACTGCCGCCAAGGCACTTGCTCCTGCCGCTGAAGCCCCGGGAAGGAAGAAGGCTGGAAAGACCTCTGCTGGCAAGACCTCTGGCACCCACTCCGGCAAGTGTGCCTCTTTGGAGTACAACGCACCCGTCGAGGACGTGCTAGAGAGCTCCACCGGCAAGAGCAAGAAATCCAAGGCTGCACCACTGCAAACCAAGAAGGTGTCCATCAAGGAGGACAACACAGGCGGTGCTTTTACCATAAGCTCCACCCTAGCAAATAGGAAAGTGCGCTCGTCGCCTTCCTGCAGGCGAATGTCGATGTGTTTGCATGGCAAGCATCCGACATCCCCGGCGTTCCTAGGGAGGTGATTGAGCACCATCTTGTTGTCTGTCCTCATGTACGACCCGTCAAGCAGAAGGTCAGGAAGCAAGCTTTGGAGCGACAAGAGTTCATCATCAAGGAGATCAGGAAGTTGGAGGCGGTAGGCCTGGTTAGAGGAGTGCTCCACCCCACGCGGTTGGCCAATCCAGTGGTGGTGCGTAAGGCAAATGGGAAATGGAGGCTGTGTATTGACTACACAAATATCAATAAAGCCTGTCCAAAGGATCCTTTCCCACTGCCACGCATCGATCTGAGTGTGGACTCCACTGTCGGGTGTAACTTGCTATCATTCCTCGATGCCTATTCAGGATACCACCAGATCTTCATAGTGATGGAAGACGAAGAGAACACATCGTTCATTACCCCATGTTGTACGTACTGTTTTGTATGAATGCCTTTCGGGTTGAAGAGCCCTGGATCGACGTTTGCCCGAGCGGTCCAAATTGGTTTTGAGACCCATCTACATAGAAATATGGAAGCTTATATGGATGACATAGTGGTCAAAACCAAGGACAGGGCCACGCTCGTGCAAGACTTAGAAGAAACATTTGCAAATTTGCTCAAGATCAACCTCAAGATGAACCCTGAGAAGTGTGTCTTTGGTGTCCCGTCTGGCCAGATTCTTGGGTTCTTTGTGTCACAACGTGGGATCGAGGTGAACCCCGACAAGATCAAGGAAATTGAGCAGATTGAGGCGCCAAAACGGGTCAAGGATGTCCGTAGGCTCGCCGGCTGCGTTGCTGCCCTGAGTAGGTTCATCTCCAAATTTGCTGAGCGCGCCCTCCCCTTCTTCAAAGTTTTGAAAAAGGCGGGTCTAGTAAAGTGGACTCCTAAGGCAAAGGCAACACTGCAAGATTTGAAGAGGTACCTCTCCTCCACGCCAATACTAGTCGCGCCTAAACCATAGGAGGTGTTGCTGCTATACTTAGCAGCAACGAATCAAGTGGTTAGTGCCGTGCTGGTGGCCGAGAGCGAACTTGAGGAAGAAGCAGCAGTAGCCACGGAGCCATCGGATGGTGAGCCGAAGTCCTCCCTGGCAAGGCCCGGCCCTGGCAAGGCAGAGTTTGCATAGATGGGCGAAGTGGAACAGAAAAAGAAGGTGGTGCAGCACGTGATTTATTTTGTTAGTTCCCTCCTGCAGGGGCTAGATCAAGATATTCTGATATGCAGAAGCTACTTTTCAGCCTCCTCATGGCCTCGAGAAAGCTACGCAACTATTTCCAAGCACATGAGATCATCGTCGTCACCCACCTCCCGTTGCAACGAATCTTGCACAACCTGGATGCAACCGGGACGATTGTGGAGTGGGCTTTGGAATTGTCAAGCTTTTGCCTCAAGTTTGAAACTACTTCGACAATCAAGAGCCAAGCCTTGGTAGAGTTCATAGCAGAATAGACCGCAACGCCCGACAAGGAGATTCAAGAGACCACCCTTCCCGGCAAGGAGACGAGCAGTGAGTGGATTATGTACTTCGATGGAGCTTTCTCACTCCAAGGTGCTGGTGCCAGCGTACTACTCGTCGCACCCATCGGACAACGCCTCAAGTACGTAATCCAGATGCACTTTCCCCGGGAAAAATCAACGAACAACACGGCAGAGTACAAGGGATTGCTGGCCGGTCTCAGGATCGCGGCAGACCTTGGAATCAGGAAGCTCATCATCAGAGGTGATTCATAGCTCGTCTTCAAGCAAGTGAACAAGGATTACTAGAGCCTGTTGATGGAGGCCTATGTGGATGAAGTGAGGAAGTTGGAAGAGCGCTTTGACGGATTGCAAGCAAAGCATGTTCCCCGAGCGAAGAACGGCATTGCTGACGACCTGTCAAAACGTGCTGACCTCAAGTTGCCTGTGGAACCAGGTGTGTTTGTGCTTCAATTAACTCAGCCATCCATTGAACCATTAGCAGGACAGAGCAAACGAAGGAAGGTGGGCCCTGGCAAGTACTTTCCCGCTGAGCTCCCAGGAGCCGCCGGCAAGGACGTTGTTGGGTGTCCCAAGATTGCCAGAGAGCAGCAACCCCCGGCAGGGCCTCAAGCCCTGGCCATAGAGGCAGCTGCCCTTACGGCCGAAGATGTGCCTTTAGTCCTTGCCGTCGAGCCCCAGGCTCCGGCATGGCCGCAGCCCACCGTCCATTTCCTCCAAATAGGAGAGCTCCCCGAGGAGCAGGAAGAAGCAGAGAAAGTATCCCGTCAGTCCAGCATGTACCAGTTTGTGGATGATGCCCTATACAGAAGGAGACCGAACGGCGTGAAGTTGAAGTGCATTCCTCGGGAAGACGGACTGAGGCTGTTGGTAGAGATACATGGAGGCATGTGTGGCTCCCACATAGGGTCGAGAGACCTTGCCGGCAAGGCATTCCGGCAAGGTTTCTTCTGGCCCACCGCTCTCCAGGATGCGATGCCACTAGTAACCAAGTGGATGACCTGAGGTTTATCAATCCGTAGGAGGCGTAGGATGAAGATGGTCTCTCTCAAGCAACCCTGCAACCAAATAACAAAGAGTCTCTTGTGTCCCCAACACACCCAATACAATGGTAAATTGTATCGGTGCACTAGTTCGGCGAAGAGATGGTGATACAAGCGCAATATGGGTGATAGATATGAGTATTTGTAATCTGAAAATATAAAAACAGCAAGGTAGCAAGCGATAGAAGTGAGCGTAAATGGTATTGAAATGCTAGGAAGCAAGGCCTAGGGTTCATACTTTCACTAGTGCAAGTTCTCTCAACAATAATAACATAATTGGATCATATAACTATCCCTCAACATGCAACAAAGAGTCACTGCAAAGTCACTAATAGCAGAGAACAAGCAGAGAGATTCTGGTAGGGTATGAAACCACCTCAAAGTTATCCTTTTTGATCGATCTATTCAAGAGTCCGTAGTAAAATAACACGAAGCTATTCTTTCCGTTCGATCAATCCTAGAGTTCGTACTAGAATAACACCTAAAGACACAAATCAACCAGAACCCTAATGTCACCTAGATACTCCAATGTCACCTCAAGTATCCGTGGGTATGATTATACGATATGCATCACACAATCTCATATTCATCTATTCAACCAACACAAAGAACTTCAAAGATTGCCCCAAAGTTTCTACCGGAGAGTCAAGACGAAAACGTGTGCCAACCCCTATGCATAAGTTCACAAGGTCACTGAACCCACGAATTGATCACCGAAACATACGTCAAGTAGATCACGCGAATATCCCATTGTCACCACATATAAGCACATGCAAGACATACATCAAGTGTTCTCAAATCCTTAAGGACTCAATCCGATAAGATAACTTCAAAGGGAAAACTCAATCCATTATAAGAGAGTAGAGGGGGAGAAACATCATAAGATCCAACTATATAGCAAAGCTCACGATACATCAAGATCGTGCCAAATCAAGAACACGAGAGAGAGAGAGAGAGAGAGAGAGATCTAACACATAGCTACTGGTACATACCCTCATCCCCGAGGGTGAACTACTCCCTCCTCGTCATGGAGAGCACCAGAATGATGAAGATGGCCACCGGAGATGGATCCCCCTCCGGCAGGGTGCCCGAACAGGGTCCCAATTGGTTTTTGGTGGCTACAGAGGCTTGCGGCAGCGGAACTCCCGATCTAGGTTATGTTCTGAGGGTTTCTGTACATATAAGAGGTTTTGGCTTCGGGAACAAGTCAGGGGGTCTTCGAGGCGGCCACGAGGTAGGGGGAGTGCCCGGGGGGGTAGGGCGCGCCACCACCCTCGTGGGTGCCTCGAGACGCTTCTGGCCCATCTTCGATGCTTCATGGGCTTCTTCTGGTCCAAAAATAATCTCCATCAATTTTCAGGTCAATTGGACTCCGTTTGGTTTTCCTTTTCTGTAAAAATCAAAAACAAGGAAAAAACAATAACTGGCATTGGGCTCTAGGTTAATAGGTTAGTCCCAAAAATCATATAAAATATCATATAAATGCATATAAAACATCGTAGATGGATAATATAATAGCATGGAACAATAAAAAATTATAGATACGTTGGAGACGTGTCAGCCCTTTTCCCCATGCTGTCGGGGGCTTTGAGTACTTGTACATTGCAATCGACAAGTTCACAAAGTGGCCGGAAGTAGATCCGGTGAGAAAGGTGACGACACAGTCGGCCGTCAAGTTCTTCAAGGAGCTAGTCTGCCGTTTTGGTGTGCCCAATAGGGTCATCACGGAGAACGGCACACAGTTCACAAGCCGAGCCTTCATTGAGTACATTCAAGATCTCGGCAGCAAGGTTTGTTTTGCTTCTATTGCTCATCCCAGAAGTAACGGCCAGGCTGAGAGAGCGAATGCAGAAGTGCCGCGGGGCCTCAAGACCAGAACTTTTGACAAGTTGCACAAGTGCGGAAGGCGCTGGATTGATGAATTGCCAACGGTTCTTTGCTCGATTAGAACGACGCCAAATCAAGCCACTGGCCAGACACCATTTGCCCTGGTATGCGGGGCAGAAGCAGTTCTCCCCACGAAACTCATATATGGGTCACCTCGAGTGCTCGCTTACGATGAGCTTAAGCAAGATCATTTGCGCCAAGAGGATGCGACGCTCCTTGAGGAAGATCGTCTTCGAGATGCTGTGCGAGCCCCTCACTACTAGCAAGCCTTGCACCGCTATCATAGCCGCTAGGTTCACGCCAGAAGCCTTGAGGAAGGCGACCTTGTTCTTCGGCGAATTCAATCCGCCAAGAATTCAAAAAAGTAGACGCCAAAGTGGGAAGCCCTTACCGGGTAATATGAGTTACCAGGCCCGGTGCAGTCCGCCTGGAGACCGTAGAAGGCATTCCAGTGAGCAATTCCTAGAATATCGAACATCTTTGCAAGTTTTACCCCTAAGGCGCGGTTGAAGGGAGCCCCGACGACCCCCATTTTGTACTAGCCTTGTCGGCAAGGCATGTAACCCTATGTACAGAGCCAGGTGCAGACCCTAAGCATAAATAAATGGAGCGCTGGCGCCCTAAGTTTTGGCATGCATGCTAGGTTAAGTCTCTTTCTTTGTTAGGGTCGATAGTGCTTAGCGGAGACTAACCCCTAGCATAGAGGTTGAGTGTGCGTCTCTCTGTTCCTTCCGTCTTTTCTTATGGTTTGCAGGATGCGCGGGTGTTTCTACTGAGCTATTGGGGGGAAAGGAAACAGGCCGACGCCCCCACCCCGGCAAGCCAGGGGCTGTAGATCAAGAGATCCGACCATGGCAAGCCAAGGTTCCCGGGGGCTGCAGAATCAGATAAGTCTTCCATCCCCCACTCTACACTCCCGTATGGAACTTGAACGTACGAAGCTTCGCTCACCCTTATATCGCCGTGATTCCTCTTTCCCATGTCCAAGAACCTTTCTTTGGGCCGGAACTTGGTTGTAGTGCGATGGAAAGGGAACAAACGAAGAGCCTAATCCTACTTTTCCCCTACCTCCACCAAGGGCATGATTGTAGTCAAGCCATAGAGCAGGAGGACGACAAGGTCTGTTGTCGGGTAACGATGTTTATTTTAAGATAACAAGGATTCGATCCTTGGTGTGGGCCTCGCTCGCAAACAAAACAACCCGGCAAACACCCATTTTCTTCATTAATACGTTGTTAACAACTATAGTTCATACAGAGTGTGAGCATGAGCGAGGGGGATACAAGGTTTAAATCTAACAAGTGCCCGTAGGCTTAAAAACTAAAAAAATATAAGATGCCCGTAATCCCTTTCTTGTCCCTCTCCTCAGGAAACGGATCATGATAAGCAGGTGGGCAAAAGGAGTGCCTAGGCGAGGTACGAGCAGCAGAAGACACCAAGAGGAGGCTGGTGATGACGGTGCTGGGGGAAGAAGCCGAAAGATGAGGTAGTGGGCCGGCAATACGCGACGAAGGCATCGGTGCCATCGTACTCTGAGTTGACGGACCGCCACCCGCCTTCTTCGACTTCTCCGGCCTTCCAGCGCCAGCCACCAGAAGCAGCAGCCCCGAGAAGTTCAAGGAGCTGTCCCCACCCCCGGCAAATCGCTCTGCCACGGGAGAGGCCAGGTATAGGTGATGGTGCTGCCGGCATCGCCCGAGGATGGTGTGTTCGATACCTAGGAGGACCCGTCCTCGTCGTCCTCCCCGCTGGTGTCCTCCTCATCACTATCGCTCAAGGAGGAGCTTTCATCATCAGTCGAGCTCTCCGCGCAGCACCCCTAGCCCAATTCCTGAGCGCCTGAAGACCTTGACGGAGAGTAGATCGCTCTCCACTAATTTAAAGTGGAGAACGTGCCCCTTCATCAAGAAGTGGGCGCGTGCGAAGGTTTTCCAACCCCGACAGAGGAGCATTACAAGAAGAGTGGGGAACCTTGTGTTCGCCCACATGTCGCCTTCTCCATCAAGGTCTTCAGGCGCTTCGGAATCATGCTAGGGTGCAGCAGTAAAACTCAGCCCCGCGTGCCTGCGCACCGTTCTGGGCCTAGCCCAACAACGCTTCGCGCTTATGTGTGGCCCAGGCTCGGGGGATCCTGTCGGTGTACAAAAGTAGGGGCCCTCTTTGTACCCCTTTACTTGTGCACGGGCAGTTAGAGTCGCACCTGTGGCCACACTTAGGGGGCAGAGGAAGGAAGCAAAAGTACAAGACCACCAGAGCAACGCTCCAACCAGGGGCGCAGAGGGCAAGGCAACAAGATAGGCTCCCCCCGGCAAGAGCCTTGCCGGGGCAACTTACCCAACACCAGCAAGGCCACCACTCTTGAGCCTGAGAGTTCCGACACCATCGACAACATCGGAACCAAGGCTCGGGAGGGGCCTGCATAGTGACATGCAGATCTTTGTGAAGACAAAGGGCCTGCAAGGCCTAGATAGGAACCAGAAAACAAGACAACAGCGAGGCTCCTTGCTGAGGATGCCCACGAGGCCCCAATAAGGTTCCGGCCGAAGATGCCCACGAGGCCCAGGCAAGACTCTTGCCGAGGGTGCCCACAAGGCCCCCGCAAGACCCATGCCGGGAATATCAGCAAGACCGCGGCAAGGCCTTGCCTCCCCGTCGCCGCCCCAGCTCAGCGGCCGACACGCGAACTAAGCAGGTACCCATGTTGCAGTACGTGGCTCCTGAGCCAACTAGTCAAGCACCTGCCTGGTGGCATGCAGATCTTCGTGAAGACCCTGCCACCGCACCAGCTCAGCAGCCTGCCAGCCTACATGGCGTTGCATGCCTCATTGGTTTGGACTCGTGTCGGAGCAAGGCGAAGCGGCAACGGACGGGACGGGCTTCGTTACCTTCCCGATAAAGTGATAGGACACCTAAATAGCGCATTTAATGGGTTTTGTCTTGTGATGTCAGGCGATAAGCTTGTACACCGTACATACTTTCCACCTCCTGTGTGCCAATGTGGCGACCTCTTTTACCTATAAAAGGAGGCCCGAGGTGTACTGAGGAAGGATTCAAACTTGTTGGACCCTGCACGCTCTGTAGCAAGTCCTAGAACACCAGATAAACATACACTAGAAGGAGTAGGGTATTACTCATCACTTGCGGCCCGAACCTGGATAAACTCTCCCGCGTTGATCTTCTAATCCTGCTCTTCCCACAGTCCCACGCCCTGTCAACCGTAGAAGGGATTCTCCGTGAGCCCATAGGTGTCGTTTCCCTGACATCTTTGGCACGCCAGGTAGGGGGGCGCAACTGTGGAAATCTGGTCTAGAAGCGAGCACGTTGGTCACATCATCGTGATGACTTCAAGGAAGAAGGCAGCATCAATCATCCACGCTCTAGTGCCTTCAGCTAGGCGAAGTAGTATCGTCTGTAGCCGCAACAACCACTCGTGTGGTGACGGAAAAGCTAAGTCGCGCAAAACTTTGAGTAATTCCTTTTTTATAAAGTTATTTTCCTCGAACGATCTTGCTCTTTGTATGGAAAACCTGCACACGATGGGATCCTCCCACGATTGGCAACGCCATTGTTCTGTTTTAGTCCGCTCAACAGTTCGAGCGGCCGCGTTGAGAACGGCAGGGTGGCCTATCAGCTATTGGCAACACCCTTGTTCTGTTTCGAGTCCTCTCAACAGTTCAAGCGGCCACGCTGAGATCGGTAAGGTGGTTTTCCCGGCAGCAAGCACCCCTGGCATGCTGCTAAGGATCCGTCCTCAAAGCACCACGACATGGGTTTACGTGCCGGCAGCCTTATCCAACCAAGCGTATGGTGCAAACATACAAATAAAGATCTAACAGGAAGATATCATGCTTGATCTTAAAGTATTGCAGAGTTATATTATATCAATGAATTGCTGCGGTTCTAACTTAAGATAAAATTGTCTTGGTCATGAACCCGTAGCAGCGATGAGAAACGGGGTGCCTAGTATCGGCGCTGTCCCTCCACCCTCTGGACTCAGTCGACACATGGGCTCGATACGCTCCTTGAGCGCCGTGAGGTCTGCATCCTCCGGCAAGCTCTCCAGCGCATCGGCGAAGTCGACGTTGGGGTTCCAAAACACCACCTTGGTGAGCACCTTGGTCAGGGCACCTCGGCAGAGCCTCTAGGACTAATTGTCCAGATAAACTACTCGGTTGGAGAGGAGCCACTCAGGGCTCTGAGGACGCCCTCGAAGAATAGGGTCAGCCTGGCATTGGGGCTCATGTTCGGCTCTTGGGAGTACCTGACATCTGGCAGGCCCATGGCGGTTAGCTGCGCGGTGAGCCTCCCTACGACGTCGACGAGGAGGCTAGTCCAGAGGTTCACGCCCTTCGTGTACTCCTTGTATTAGGCAGTGCCATCCCACCGTAGTCGTTTCTCCTCCTCCAGGGCCTTGGTCAGGGTCTACTCCCGGGCCTGACCTCCGAAAGCGTCCCCTCCAAGCCATCCAGCGTCAGCTTCACGTCATTGATGGAGTCGTTGGCCTTGGAGTGTAGCTTGGCCTTGCCGAGCACTGCGGCCTACGCATCCCCCAAAGCGCCATTGGTCGTGTCCTTCTCCTCCGTCAGCTCCAAGGCCTTTTTCCTCAGCCCATCCCGCTCCAGCTCCAGCTCCTAATCCTTGCCGGCGTGATCCAGGGTCAGAGCATCGAGTGTGTCCTTGTGCCTCTGCTCCAGCTCCTGGGTCCGCTGCGTGACAATCTTCCCGATTTCCTTGCCTTTTTCCCACGGAGCGTGGCGGCAAGCACCTGCTCATGGACAACGAGGTCTTCTTCCTGGGAGTCTAGCAGGGCCTTTTGCTGTTGCTAGGCGGCTTCGTCTTTGGCGGCCTGCTCCTTTGCCACCTCCAGGGCCTTCTCGATGTCGGCCTGCTTCAGGACGAGCTCCCACTTGCGCTCAGCCATCTCATCTTGGACAACCTATAGTTCGTCCAGGGCCCTGCCAAACCAGGCTTCCGTCTGAGTGACACGCTCCTCAAGATCTGCCTCCGCCTTGGCCACCGCCGCCATCCTGGATTTCACCTTGCCCAGGCGGGCACGGTGGAGCGCCTGGAGTTTTTGAAAGTTGGCGCCCATGGCCCGAAGAAGTTGCTCCTCTTGGGAACCGCCATCGCCGGGGCTCGGCTCGTCGACAACCTGGAGCCCGGCGGTGGCGAGTGCTTCGTCTTCAAACACCTCCACCTCGGCTGGCGCCCTGGTGCCGGCCGTCCCTGGGAGGTGGATGAACAGGACGTCGCCCATCTTCAAGTACCGACCCGGGGCGGGGGTCAGAGAGGAGGAAGGTTGGTCGTTGGCCACTTCCTCCTCGGCGGCAGCCTTGTGGGCCTCCCCAGCAGCAGCCTCGTCGGCCCCTTCGGCAGTATCCTTGCCGGCCTCCCCGGCAGGCCCCTTGGCGGCCTCCTCAGCGGCGGTCTTGGCGGCCTCCTCGGCAACAATGTTGTCGGCCTCGGCCTCGGCATCCTTGGCGACCTCCTCGATGATAGTGTCAACATCCTCCAGGTTTGTTGAGGGAAGCTCTGGAAGCCAGAAGAGAAGATAAAGCAAGACCAAGGCCAAGGTTCGGAACAAAAGCAAAAAAACACACCGAGCGACAAGAAATGGGAAACAGAAAACTCACCCGTGCCAAGCGGGGAAGCGTTTCCCTCCCCGCCAACATCCGTTACCGGGACGAAGCCACCAACGCCCATGCCGGCCCCCCTCCTCCTCCGTGTGTGTGGGCCCGGTGGTGGCGTCCTCGTCGGTGACGCCCCTCTAGGCGGCATGGTCGATGGGGGCGGCGTGTTGAGTGTGGCCCTCAGTGGCTCCTCCTGTTGCCACTATCCTCCTACGATCCCGGCAAAGACAGTATCAAGAATTCACACCCCAATGCTCATCAGTGAAGGAGTGAGTAATGAACTCACGCTGGGGGCTGAAGCGGGGGCTGCGCCGGGGGCTGTTGTCCAGGCTGAACTCCACCACCACCGACTTATGCGGAGCGTCGGCCGGGGGCTTGTCGCTCGTCAAGGCCCTGGCCCTCTTTGCCACCCTCTAGGCCAGCGTCTCCGTGTCCCTATGAAGATAACATCAAGTCAAAGGAGGATAACACTGGCGTGAGGTCAAGAGATGATGGGGGGCAAAATACTTACTCGTCCTCCACCTCCTCCTCCACTGGCTTCCTCTTCCTCTTCAGGCTAAAAGACCCGGGGTCGAACTGGGCCTCCAGGGTGCTATCCGAAGGAGGGGGAGAAGGGGATGGGGTCCGGCGCCCCTTGGACAAGGAGGAGGCAGTCGTCGTCTTCTTCGCCACCGCCGCCTTCACCGTCTTCTTCGCTGCCGCGGCCTTCATCGCCCTCTTCTGGCGCACGAGCTACTCTTGAGCCGATTGCCGCTGCGCAGACCTGTTGGGCCAGACCGGCTCGCCGGAGCTGGCCCGCCGCAAGACGCGTTTCTTCCCCGCGGCTGGAGGGTCGTCCGCTTAGAACTCCTCTTCGGACGACTCGTCGCCCACGTCTTTAATGAGAGGGGGCCCCGGCGCTGGCGCCACTGGCCACCCCGGCAGACTTCGCCCACTGGGTGAGCTCCTTCTCTTCCATTGTCGTGTCGGCCTCGTCCTCCACAGCACCAACGTTGCCGGCCTCCCGGGAAAGCGCCGCCTCCGCCGCCCTGGCGGCGATGTAGTCCAGCTCCTCCTTGGCGGTGTCACGGATGAGCAATGGCTCGTCGCGGACATAGTTCTCCGACAAGTTGTCGAAAAACTCCTGCACCTTCTCTGCTCACGGCTTGGCCCAGGTCGGGTCGAGGCCGTGTGCGTTGAAGTCCGGCATCATGGCGATGATAGAGGACTGGCGAGAGTTGTTGCTCAGCCTTGACGGCCTTGCCGGTCTTCATGGCCTTGCCGGTCCTCTCAGCCCTGCCGTCGCCATCCACATTGAGCTGAAAGAGCCTCTGACAAAAATGGGCATGCCCCAGCACCGTGAAGTTGTGCTTCAGGCCAGGGCGGAGCCTCAAGATATCAGCCGCATTCCTGAAGTCCCAGGCCGGCCTCCCCTTGTTGTGCAGCGGGTGATTCGGCGATGGATGATATCGGCCCCAATCATCTCAAGGGTGAGCCCGACCATGGTGAGGCGATGGATCCTGGTGGTGGAGACCGTGAGCTTTTTGTCGTTGGCGTCGAGATCGCTCCAGTCCTTGCGGCGGGTTGGCGGGCTCTGACGAACTCGACAGAACTCCTGCGGATCCTTCTCCCTGATCCAGAGCCACCGGCCCCACCACTCGTCCCACCTCTCCTTCTGGGCACCCTCCGGGTACGTGCCCTTCTCCTGGGTCCTCGGGATCCAGGCGATGCACCCAGAAATGGCGTCCCCCGGCTGGATGCAAGGATAGAAGTAGTGGCGGAAGAGCGCCGTGCTGGGGAGCACTCCGGCAAAACACTCGCAGAGATGGGCGAAGAAGGCCATGCATGCCAGGACATTCGGCGTAAAGTCAAGGAGGTGAAAGCCGCAGGTGTGCATGATGTCATTGAAGAAATCGGAGAAAGGGGGATAGAGCCTGCAAGAAAAATAGTCGCCGAAGAAAGGGTACCGATCTGGACCGGCCTCGGCGAAGTCGGCGGGGATGATGTACATAGCAGGGTGCCCCGTCGTCTTCCTCCCCCACAGGGGCTTGAAGTAGTCCCTGAGGTGGACCGCATCGATCGTCGAAGGGAAGTAGGCATGCTGCGTCCGAAGCGCCGTCGACTCACTCTCCGGCACCTCTTTCTCCCCAGCGTCCTTGGCTACTCCCTTGCCCTTGCTGGTTTTGGGTGCCATCGTGACTGAGAAAGAGGTAAGGGATCGAGAGCAATGGGGGCGTGACGGCAGCGAGCAGAGGCGAGAGCTTCGAATCTTTCGCCTGAGGAAGAAGAGGGGAACCGCGGTTCTGAGATTGGAAAAGGCGCAGAGGGTAAATGAGCAGCGCGCCTGCGGTTTTTCCTTTTTTATGCGGAAGGCGCAGGCCGCCTCTTTACCGTTTACCATGATGTGACGCACACACTACTAGGAAAAGGCCTACTAATGGCGCACCAATTTTGCCTACTAATGGCGCATCACTGGTGCGCCATTACTAGCACGCCATTAGTAATTTTTACTAATGGCGCACCACTGGTGCGCCATTAGTATAGGCCATGGTGCGCCATTAGTATTTTTTAATTTTGAAGGCGGGAAAATAGTAGTGGCGCACCGTCTAACCCCCACCGTGCGCCATTGCTATTTTTGAATTTTGAATTTGGATCAGGATCGTGATTTTTTTTGCTCTTTTTTGGCATGATATTATTTCAAATTTTGCTCCTGTTTTTGGATCTTGTATGTTCTTTTGCCGGAGAGGACTTTGCCGGAGAGGAGTTCGCTGGAGAGGAGGAGGAGGAGGTCACCGGAGAGGCGCTCGCCTACATCGCCGGAGAGGAGGAGGAGGTCGCCGGAGAGGAGTTCACCGAAGCATCGGAGAGGAGGAAGGAGAAACCATGAGGGAATGGGAGGAGAGGAGGGAGGAGGAGCTCACCGGAGAGGAGGGAGGAGAAACCGTGAGGGAAGGGGAGGGAGGAGAGGAGGGAGGAGGAGGTTCCCGGAGAGGAGGAGGTCGCCGGAGAGGAGGAGGAGGTCGCCGGAGAGGAGAAGGAGGTCGCCGGAGAGGAGGAGGAGGTCGCCGGAGAGGAGAAGGAGGTCGCCGAAGAGGAGGAGGTAGTATGGTGGAGGATAGAAGGGAAGATGGAGTGGAGGAGAGGAGGAGATGGAGTGGAGGAGAGGAGAGGAGGAGATGGAGTGGAGGAGAGGAGGAGATGGAGTGGAGGAGAGGTGGAGTGGAGGAGGTGCGCCCAGCCATATATACGACATAGTAATGGCGCACCGTGGCCAGGTGCGCCATTACTAACTTTTTTTTATTTTTTTGATTTATTTTGAATTTTGAAGGCGGGAAGATACTAATGGCGCACCATGGGCAGGTGCGCCATTAGTAACTCTTTTTTTTTTTGACTTATTTTGAATTTTGAAGGCGGGAAGATACTAATGGCGCACCATGGGCAGGTGCGCCATTAGTAACTCTTTTTTTATTTTTTTGACTTATTTTGAATTTTGAAGGCGGGAAGATACTAATGGCGCACCATGGGCAGGTGCGCCATTAGTAACTCTTTTTTTTATTTTTTTGACTTATTTTGAATTTTGAAGGCGGGAAGATACTAATGGCGCACCATGGGCAGGTGCGCCATTAGTAAGTTTGAATTTTTTTAAATTTTTTTGCCTCTCAAGATCTTAAAAGCCCCGTATCTTTTTTTCTGTTAGGTTTTTGAGAATTTTGAAAATGTTTAACGGGGTCCCCCCGGTTAAATTCGGATGTAACTTTTCGAGTAGATGATTTTTCATATAAAAAACTTTTTCATCCAAGTTAGTATGCAAAAGTTATGCCCAATTTTACAAATTCTCGAGAGATTTTGCAAATGAAGTCAAAATTCATATTTGCAAATTTTCCCAACAACTAGACCACATATCACATGGGAAAATTATTTTCTTTTATTTTTTTGACATTTTCATCATTTTATTTTATTTTTTTCAAAACTGAAAAGGCGATCCACCAGGGGGTGCATTCTGTGGAAGTGGTGGCAAAGTTACTAATGGCGCACCGTGGCTTGGTGCGCCATTACTAGTTCAACTAGTAATGGCGCACCACTACCATGGTGCGCCATTAGTAGTTTTGAAAAAAAATAAAAAAATATTTTTTTTTACTAATGTCGCACCGTGGATGTGGTGCGCCATTACTAGTTCAACTAGTAATGGCGCACCACTCCCACGTGCGCCATTAGTAGTTTTGAAAAAAAATGAAAAAAAAATATTTACTAATGGCGCACCGCGGATGTGGTGCGCCATTAGTATTTGGACACTAATGGCGTACCAACACATGGTGCGCCATTAGTATATAGTAATGGCGCACCACATGTCTAGTGCGCCATTAGTGTCAATTACATCTATAGCCCTTTTCCTAGTAGTGACGCGCGCAGCAACCGCCCCATGCATGACCCCCACGTCACGCATTCAACACGGGTCATGGGGAAGTGCAACTGGCGTGGGAAGTTACAACGGTAAAACTCAGCCCCGCGTGCCTGCGCACCGTTTTGGGCCTAGCCCAACAACGCGTCGCGCTTATGTGCGGCCCAGGCCCGGGGGCTCCTATCGGTGAACAAAAGTAGGGGCCCTCTTTGCACCCCTTTACTTGTGCACGGGCAGTTAGAGCCGCACCTGTGGCCACACTTAGCGTCGCAGAGGAAGAAAGCAAAAGTACAAGACCACCAGAGCAGCGCTCCAACCAGGGGCGTAGAGGGCAAGGCAACAAGATAGGCTCCCCCCCCCCCCCCCGGCAAGACCCTTGCCGGGGCGGCCTACGCAGCCCCGGCAAGAGCCTTGCCGTGGCAACTTACCCAACACCAGCAAGGCCACCACCCTTGAGCCTGAGAGTTCCGACACCATCGACAACATTGGAACCAAGGCTCGGGAGCGGCCTGCATAGTGACATGCAGATCTTTGTGAACACAAAGGGCCTGCGAGGCCTAGATAGGAACCAGAAAACAAGACAACAGCGAGGCTCCTTAACGAGGATGCCCATGAGGCCCCGGTAAGGCTCCTGCTGAAGATACCCATGAGGCGCCGGCAAGACTCTTGCCGAGGGCGCCCGCAAGGCCCCGGCAAGACCCTTGCCGGGAATATCAGCAAGACCGCGGCAAGGCCTTGCGCCCCGTCGCCGCCCCAGCTCAGCGGTCGACGCGCCAACTAAGCAGGTACCCACGTGGCAGTACATGGCTCCTAAGCCAACTAGTCAAGCACCTACATGGTGGCATGCAGATCTTCGTGAAGACCCTACCACCGCACCAGCTCAGCAGCCTGCTAGCCTACATGGCGCTGCATGCCTCATTGGCCTGGACGCGTTTCGGATCAAGGCGAAGCGATGAAGGATGGGACGGGCTTCGTTACCGTCCCCGATAAAGTGAGAGGACACATAAGTAGC
The DNA here is from genome assembly GCA_032464435.1 of Aegilops umbellulata. Classification (NCBI taxonomy): domain Eukaryota; kingdom Viridiplantae; phylum Streptophyta; class Magnoliopsida; order Poales; family Poaceae; genus Aegilops; species Aegilops umbellulata. The sequence goes on from CP136060.1 coordinate 472,469,895, forward strand.
GCATTTAATGCGTTTTGTCCTGTGATGTCAGGCGATAAGCTTGTACATTGTACACACTTTCCACCTCCTGTCTTCCACTGTGGTGACCCCTTTGACCTATAAAAGGAGGCCTGAGGCATACCGAGGGAGGATTCGAACTTCTTGGACCCTGAACGCTCGGTAGCATGTCGAAGAACACCAGATAAACATACACCGGCAGGAGTAGGGTATTACGCATCGCTTGCAGCTCGAACCTGGATAAACTCCCTCGCGATGAGCAACACCGTGATGTCGACGCCCCCGGGCGCCGCAGTGGGAAGAGCACTTTGTGTCACTCTCAGGACGCATCGGGCCAGCGTGCGCACGGGACGCTGGCGGAAGTGGCGCGCAACCGCGAGATCATGATAGAGATCCTTCTAACGTGGTTAGAAGTTGGAGCGTGTCACGGTCCACGGAGCTTTCTCTGCCACCCACGCGAGCAGAAGCGTTGGCGCGCGTACAATTGCTCCTCAAGTTCCCGCCCGCTGCAGAGAAGCTCGACGAGTGGAGAGCCACCATTCGTAGCCTCGTCAGCTTCGCTAAAAAAGATGAGCCACTCCCAGCGGGACCCTCATGTCGGCGTTTTGTCAAGCCGACGCGTGCCGGCAGTGGGAGGACCGGGGATGCCGCGACCACGGTGCACTCTCCTCCCCCGCGGCCGCGATAGCAGCCGCTGGCTCACCGGGCCGACGCACGGGACGATGTTTCTACGGCATCATCCGACCCGCGAGCCCGTCGCGACCAATGCCAAGTCCTTCGGGAGCAAGCCCGGGAAGATGCCCGAACGACCATCAAGGGACGACGGGAGACGCGCCATTAGTCGGATCGGTGCGTGGGGCCTACTATGGACCACCCGGCGCCGGGGGGCTTCGGCGACCTGCCTTAGGAGGTGGGTTGTCCAGCCTTTACCCGAGAGCTGCTGCAGTTCCAGTGGCCCTCCCACCACACATTCAAGCCTGATGTTGGGGAAAAGTACAACGACAGGACTCACCCGTCAGAGTTCCTCAACATCTACACCATCGCAATGCAAGCTGCCGGGGGTCGCGACGACAAGGTGCTTGCCAACTACTTTCCGTTAGCACTGAAGCCCAACGTTATGTCGTGGTTGATGCACCTACCAGTAGATTCCATCTCTTCCTGGTCGGATCTGTGACACGAGTTTGTTGGTGCCTTCACCGGAGGCCACCAAGATCCTGACCAGGCAAGTGACTTGCATGTCATCCCCCAAAAGGCTGGCAAGTCCCTGGTAAGTATATAGAAAGATTCAGCCGTGTGCAGTACACCATACTAGATGTTCATCCCGCCGCTGTCATCAATGCGTTCCATCAGAACGTACGCAACCGCAAGATGCGTGAAGAGCTGGCGATGAACAAGGTCAAGGATGTAGCCGAACTTTATGTCCTGGCTGATAGATGTGCTCGGGCTGAGGAAGGAAGGAAGTACCCCGGCGAGGACGTCGGCGCGGAAACCGACTCCACTGACGAAGACACCGCCGCCCCAACAAAGAAGGGTTGGCGCCGCAACAAGAAGCGAAAGGGCAAGATTGTGCTTGCCGTTGAAGGATCCTGCGACCCGGGCGCTGCCAAGAAGGCCAAGGCTGACGACCCCGGCAAGGAGGTTGCCGGGTGCGCCACCTGCCGGGCCTTGACGGCCGCTGACAAGCCAGGGGGCTCCGACAAGCACTACTGCAAGATCCACTGCTCCAAGGGCCATGACCTCCAGAACTGCCGACAAGTTGAGCTGCTTGCTGAAAAGGAGAAGGCTGAATATGAAAGGCGAGACGAGGAGAAGGGTCGGAATGGTGCTGAGGGGTCCGACAAGAAGCGTGGCATCCAAGGAGGTCGCCGCAGCAAAGATAGTCAACAAGATAGGCCCGCTCGGGGCCGCGATAAGAAGCAGGAACATGGTGATCATGATGAGGACTACGAGTCTGGCGAGCACAAGTTCCAGAAAGCTACAGAGGCCATGTGCGTTGACGGTGGCACCTCGTTGCACACCTCACACCACCAACTGAAGCAGTGGGCGCGTGAGGTCACTCCGGCGGAGCCATCGTTCGATGCCCAGAAGCCACTAAAGTGGTCCCGCATGCCCATCATTTTGGACACCGAGGATCATCCTGATCGCACAACTGCGGTCCGGTGTTTTCCGTTGTTGGTTTCGCCAACAATACGCAACCTCAAAGTGACAAAAGTGCTGGTCGACAGTGGGGCCGGACTAAATTTGATCTCACCCGATGTGATCAAGGGGTTGCAGATTCCTGATGGAGATCTCGAGGAGACGGGCACGTTTCAAGGGGTCAACCCGGGAAGGAGCAATCCAAAAGGTAAAATCACGTTGCCCATTACGTTTGGGGGCGAGCTAAACTATAGGACGGAGAAGATCGTTTTCGATGTCGCCGAGATCCCCTTTCCATACAACGGGATCCTTGGCCGCCCAGCGCTGGCCAAGTTCATGGCGACGTCACACTACACCTACAACACATTGAAGATGACGGGCCTTTAACCATCATCACGGTCCCCTCTGACACGAAAGACGCGCTCATCTGCGCCGGCCAACTCTACCGAGAGGCAGTTGCAGCAACTGCAGCCAAGGCACTTGCTCCTGCCGCCGAAGCCCCGGGAAGGAAGAAGGCTGGCAAGACCTCTGTTGGCTGTCGGCGTTCTGGGAACGGGGGTCCCCAGACTTGCCTGCCTGCGGCCCACGGCGTGGCACTGTGAACGGGCCCATACGGTCCATCTTCACCAACACGCACCCAAGACCCTCGCGAGGGGCAAAGCCTCGCGAGGCGGGCAACGCAAGACCTCCTCGGGAGCGGCCTCACCAGGATGGCTCACGAGGGGCGGAGAGTTCAAGGCAAGGAAAACCTCATGATGTACCAGTGACGTGAGCCATGACAATCGAGACCAGGCGGGCGCCAGGCGCGTGCCAGCGCGCACAGTGTCCTTGTTTCCTCTTTGGTGCTAAGGAGGAAAGCGCAGACGAATAATACCAAGGCGTCAAGCAAAGGTTTCCATATCAGTGCAATGAGACCAAGACGAGCAGGACAGCAAGACGGAGGTCACCAAGGGGCCCAAGGCAGCATCACCACCAGAGCCTTTTGCAGACAAAGACTGCTTTTGTCAGGATAGCTTGTACTAGCTGTCCCCTTTCAAATTGGCCGTTGTTGGCTCCCTTCCTGCTCAATATTTGGGGAGAGGATCAGGGCCTCTATAAATAGGACTAGCCACCATAGTAGGAGGCAATGAAGCCTCAGCCATCTCATCTTGGACTAGATCCAACACATCCACAAATCCACCAAGCACAAGAACACCTCACCTCAGGAGGTTGTTCTTCCCCTTGTATTGTTCATCCTTAGCCCGAGAGGATATCCACCACACCACACTGGAGTAGGGTATTACACCACAATGGTGGCCCGAACCAGTATAAATCTTGTGTCTCTTGCATTGCGAGTTCGTCGAGCTAGCCTTCGAGATAATGACGAGGTTGAGGGCGTGATTCAGTAGGGGAGATCTTCGCGCGCACCCTAGTGTTTGAACCTTGAGGATTTTGCTGGAACCTGAGATCCGACATTTGGCATGCCAGGTAGGGGTGCGCTGTTGTTTACTTCCGTTGGCTCACGCTCCGCCACCCTCGCGCCCATTCCCCATGACCACTGCCGCTCTTCCGACCGGATCTATGGACGCCCACGGCAACACCTAGAGGCTCCAGGCCCTTGCTCCCACCTTGCGGTGGGTGCAGTGGCCACCCAAGTTCAAGCCAGAGATGCGGGCGCGCTACGACGGCGTGGCGGACCCGTCGGCTTTCCTGCTGGCGTATGAGGAGGCCGTTCTTAAAGCCGGGGGCGACGACAAGGTCATGGCCAACTGGCTTCCCATGGCCCTCACTGGCGCACTGCGTGCCTGGCTGCTCAACCTCCCTGGATCTACGATGGCATCTTGGGAGGAGCTGCGTGGACTCCTTGCTGCACGCTACGCGGCGCCGACTGCTACCTCTTGAGCACTGCGTTGGATTTCCCCGAAGAGGAGAGGATGATGCAGCAAAGTGGCGTAAGTATTTCCCTCAGTTTTTGAGAACCAATGTATCAATCTAGTAGGAGGCTACGCTCGAGTCCCTCGTACCTACACAAAAACAATAGCTCAACGCAACCAACGCGATTAGGGGTTGTCAATCCCTTCACGGTCACTTACGGGAGTGAGATATGATAGATATGATAGGATAATATTTTTGGTATAGAGATGCAAAGTGAAAAGTAAAAGGCAAAGTAAAAAAGCAAAGCAATATTAAAGTGATGGAGATTGATATGATGAGAATAGCCCTGGGGCCATAGGTTTCACTAGTGGCTTCTCTCAAGAGCATAAGTATTCTACGGTGGGTGAACAAATTACTGTTGAGCAATTGACGGAATTGAGCATAGTTATGAGAATATCTAGGTATGATCATGTATATAGGCATCACGTCCGAGACAAGTAGACCGACTCCTGCCTGCATCTACTACTATTACTCCACTCATCGACCGCTATCCAGCATGCATCTAGAGTATTAAGTTAAAAACAGAGTAACGCCTTAAGCAAGATGACATGATGTAGAGGGATAGTTTCATGCAATATGATAAAAACCCCATCTTGTTATCCTCGATGGCAACAATAGAATACGTGCCTTGCTGCCCCTTCTGTCACTGGGTAAGGACACCGCAAGATTGAACCCAAAGCAAAGCACTTCTCCCATTGCAAGAAACACCAATCTAGTAGGCCAAACCAAATTAATAATTCGAAGAGACTTGCAAAGATAACCAATCATACATAAAATAATTCGGAGAAGATTCAAATATTATTCATAGATAGACTTGATCATAAAGCCACAATTCATCGGTCTCAACAAACACACCGCAAAAATAAGATTACATCCTATAGATCTCCACGAGAGAGGGGGAGAACATTGTATTGAGATCCAAAAAGAGAGAAGAAGCCATCTAGCTAATAACTATGGACCCGTAGGTCTGAGGTGAACTACTCACACTTCATCGGAGGGGCTAGGATGATGTAGAAGCCGTCCTTGATGATGGCCCTCTCCGGCGGAGCTCCGGAACAGGCCCCAAGATGGGATCTCGTGGCTACAGTAGGTTGCAGCGATGGAATTAGGTTTTTGGCTCCGCATCTGATCGTTTGGGGGTACGTAGGTATATATAGGAGGAAGAAGTATGTCGGTGGAGCTCCGAGGGGCCCAGGAGGCAGGGGCGCGCCCTAGGGGGGCGCCCTCCACCCTCATGACCGCCTCGTGGCTTTCTTGACGGAGGGTCCAAGTCTCCTGGGACTTATCTGATGAGAAAATCACGTTCCCAAAGGTTTCATTCCGTTTGGACTCCGTTTGATATTCTGTTTCTCCGGAACTCTGAAATAGGCAAAAAACAACAATGCTGGGCTGGGCCTCCGGTTAATACGTTAGTCCCAAAAATAATATAAAAGTGCAAAATCAAGCCCAATATAGTCCAAAATAGTAGATAATATAGCATGGAGCAATCAAAAATTATAGATACGTTGGAGACGTATCAGGCATCCCCAAGCTTAATTCATGCTCGTCCTTGAGCAGGTAAATGATAAAAAGAGAATTTTTGATGCGGAGTGCTACTTGGCATAATTTCAATGCAAATCTTCTTAATTGTGGTATGAATATTCAGATCCAAAAGATTCAAGACAAAAGTTCATATTGACATAAAAATAATAGTACTTCAAGCATACTAACAAAGCAATCATGTCTTCTCAAAATAACATGGCCAAAGAAAGTTATCCCTACAAAATCATATAGTCTGGCTATGCTCCATCTTCACCACACAAAGTACTTAAATCATGCACAACCCCGATGACAAGCCAAGAAATTGTTTCATACTTTAACATTTTCAAAACCTTTTCAATCTTCACTCAATACATGAGCGTGAGCCATGGATATAGAACTATAAATGGAATAGAATGATGGTCGTGGAGAAGAAAAAAAGAGGGGAAGATAGTCTCACATCAACTAGGCGTATCAACGGGCTATGGAGATGCCCATCAATAGACATCAATGTGAGTGAGTAGGGATTGCCATGCAACGGATGCACTAGAGCTATAAGTTTGTGAAAGCTCAACAAAAGAAACTAAGTGGGTGTGCATCCAACTCGCTTGCTCACGAAGACCTAGGGTATTTTGAGGAAGCCCATCATTGGAATATACAAGCCATGTTCTATAATGAAAAATTCCCACTAGTATATGAAAGTGATATCATAGGAGACTCTCTATCATGAAGATCTTGGTGCTAGTTTGAAGCACAAGTGTGGTAAAAGGATAGTAACATTGTCCCTTCTCTCTTTCTCTCATTTTTTTATTTGGGCCTTTTTTGGCCTCTTTTTTTATTTTTCGTCCGAAGTCTCATCCTGACTTGTGGGGGAACCATATTCTCCATCATCCTTTCCTCACTTGAGACAATGCTCTAAAAATGATGATCATCACACTTTTATTTTTCTTGCAACTCAACAATTACAACTCGAAACTTAGAACAAAATATGACTCTATGTGAATGCCTCCGGTGGTGTACCGGGATATGCAATGATTAAAGAGTGACATGTATGAAAGAATTATGAACGGTGGCTTTGCCACGAGTACGATGTCAACTACATGATCATGCTAGCAATATGACAATGATGGAGCGTGTCATAATAAACGGAACGGTGGAAAGTTGCATGGCAATATATCTCGGAATGGCTAAGGAAATGCCATGATAGGTAGGTATGGTGGCTGTTTTGAGGAAGGTATATGGTGGGTGTATGATACCGGCAAAAAGTGCGTGGTATTAGAGAGGCTAGCAATGGTGGAAGGAAGGGAAAAGTGCGTATAATCCATGGACTCAACATTAGTCATAAAGAACTCATATACTCATTGCAAAAATCTAGAAGTTATCAAAGCAAAGTATTACGCGCATGCTCCTAGGGGGATAGATTGGTAGGAAAATACCATCGCTAATCCCCGACCGCCGCTCATAAGGAAGACAATCAACAAACAAATCATGCTCCAACTTCATCACATAACGGTTCACCATACGTGCATGCTACGGGAATCACAAACTTTAACGCAAGTATTCTTCAAATTCACAACTACTCAACTAGCATGACTCTAATATCACCATCTTCATATCTCAAAACAATTATCAAGCATCAATCTTTTCTTTGTATTCAACACACTCAAAAGAAAGTTTTACAAATCTTGAATACCAAGCTTATTATTATTATTAAGCAATTTACCATGCTATTAAAGAATCTCAAAATAATCTAAGTGAAGCATGAGAGATCAATAGTTTCTTTAAAACAAATCCACCACCGTGCTCTAAAAGATATAAGTGAAGCACATAGAGCAAAACTATAAAGCTCAAAAGATATAAGTGAAGCACATAGAGCAAAACTATATAGCTCAAAAGATATAAGTGAAGCACATAGAGTATTATATCAAATTCCAATTCATGTATGGCTCTCTCTAAAGGTGTGTACAGCAAGGATGATTGAGGCACACTAACAAAAAAAGACACAAATAATACAAGACGCTCCATGCAAAACACATATCATGTGGTGAATAAAAATATAGCTCCAAGTAAAATTACCGATGGAAGTAGACGAAAGAGGGGATGCCTTCCGGGGCATCCCCAAGCTTTGACTTTTTGGTGTCCTTGGATTATCTTGGGGGTGCCATGGGCATCCCCAAGCTTAGGCTCTTGCCACTCCTTGTTCCATAATCCATCAAAAGATTTCACCCAAAACTTGAAAACTTCACAACACAAAACTCAACAGAAATCTCGTGAGCTCTGTTAGCGAAAGAAAACGAAAGACCACTTCAAGGTACTGTAATGAACTCATTCTTTATTTATATTGGAGTTAAACCTACTGTATTCCAACTTCTCTATGTATTATAAACTATTTTACTAGCCATAGATTCATCAAAATAAGCAAACAACACACGAAAAATAGAATCTGTCAAAAAATAGAACAGTCTGTAGTAATCTGTAACTAACGCAAACTTCTGGTGATTTTATCACGTTCTGGTGATTTTTAACAATTGTTTTCGTGAACAGAAAGATTCTGGAAATTACAGCAAGATCAAATAACTATCATCCAAGAAGATCTTATGGGTCTAACTTGGCACAAACACTAATTAAAACACAAAACCACATTTTAACAGAAGGTAGATGGATTATTTATTCCTAAACAGAAGCAAAAACAAAAAAAACTAAAAATAAAACCAGAAATTCTTCTTGCTACCTCTTGAGCACTGCGTTGGATTTCCCCGAAGAGGAGAGGATGATGCAGCAAAGTAGCGTAAGTATTTCCCTCAGTTTTTGAGAACCAACGTATCAATCCAGTAGGAGGCTACGCTCGAGTCCCTCGTACCTACACAAAAACAATAGCTCAACGCAACCAACACGATTAGGGGTTGTCAATCCCTTCACGGTCACTTACGGGAGTGAGATCTGATAGAGATGATAAATAATATTTTTGGTATTTTTGGTATAGAGATGCAAAATGAAAAGTAAAAGGCAAAGTAAAAAAGCAAAGAAATATTAAAGTGATGGAGATTGATATGATGAGAATAGACCCGGGGGCCATAGGTTTCACTAGTGGCTTCTCTCAAGAGCATAAGTATTCTACGGTGGGTGAACAAATTATTGTTGAGCAATTGAAAGAATTGAGCATAGTTATGAGAATATCTAGGTATGATCATGTATATAGGCATCACGTCCGAGACAAGTAGACCGACTCCTACCTGCATATACTACTATTACTCCACTCATCGACCGCTATCCAGCATGCATCTAGAGTATTAAGTTAAAAACAGAGTAATGCCTTAAGCAAGATGACATGATGTAGAGGGATAGTTTCATGCAATATGATAAAAACCCCATCTTGTTATCCTCGATGGCAACAATACAATACGTGCCTTGCTGCCCCTTCTGTCACTAGGTAAGGACACCGCAAGATTGAACCCAAAGCAAAGCACTTCTCCCATTGCAAGAAACACCAATCTAGTAGGCCAAACCAAATTAATAATTCGAAGAGACTTGCAAAGATAACCAATCATACATAAAAGAATTCAGAGAAGATTCAAATATTATTCATAGATAGACTTGATCATAAAGCCACAATTCATCGGTCTCAACAAGCACACCGCAAAAAGAAGATTACATCAAATAGATCTCCACGAGAGAGGGGGAGAACATTGTATTGAGATCCAAAAAGAGAGAAGAAGCCATCTAGCTAATAACTATGGACCCGTAGGTCTGAGGTGAACTACTCACACTTCATCGGAGGGGCTAGGATGATGTAGAAGCCCTCCGTGATGATGGCCCTCTCCGACGGAGGGTCCAAGTCTCCTGGGTATTATCTGATGAGAAAATCACGTTCCCGAAGGTTTCATTCCGTTTGGACTCCATTTGATATTCGGTTTCTCCGAAACTCTGAAATAGGCAAAAAAACGGCAATTCTAGGCTGGGCCTCCGGTTAATAGGTTAGTCCCAAAAATAATATAAAAGTGGAAAATAAAGCCCAATATAGTCCAAAACAGTAGATAATATAGCATGGAGCAATCAAAAATTATAGATGCGTTGGAGACGTATCACCGACGCAACACGCGGTTGCGGCCCTCCTCGGCGGATCGCAAGCACCACCCTCAGATCGTCACGTCAAGCCGTTCCTTCGCCAGATCAGTGCCGCTTCCAAGCGCCCGGGGGCTCCACCGGGATGGGCCGCGCCCGAGGCCGACCTCACCGTCGACTCCGGGGACCATCCTGTCTCCGCCGTCCACTACAAGAAATATGTCAACTTGTGACCTTGACTATTGGTCACTGAATGGTCATTATTTTCCATTTGTGACCTTTTTTGACCAAAAACAGATGGTCAAAAGCTGGCGGTCGTAAACTGAAATTAACGACCTTCTCTGTGAGAAGGTCGTAGACGTTTGCGACCAAAATATGCCTACTGTTTTGTTTTGGTCACTAGCAGCCCCGTCAGGCCACGTAGGCATCTGACGTGGTAATCTAATGTGGCACAAGAATCAGCCCGGTCCAATTCGATTTTCTACATGGGCCTAGCCCAACAATTCGACCTTTTTAATGTATTTTTTCCTGTGCTTTTATTAGCTACATGGGTCTGGCCCAACAATTCAGCCTTATTGATTTCTTTGTGTGGCCCTTTTAGCACAAGATTTTCTTTTTGATCATGTATTCTTCTGGGCCATTTCTTTGCTGGGCCTCTCATGTTTTTCCCTCAAAAATAATTGTCCAATATAACTTGGGCCTAGCCCAGTTCCGAAAAAATTGATCCAATCCAAAAAAATTATTATGCCATTGACATTACAACACATCACACCATAAGCTATCTTGGGCCTAGCCCAGTTCTGATACATTTTCAAAGCAACGTGCAATGTTATTATATTACAACCATTCATTCCAGCAATACTATTTGAGGCTGGCATTCATTCCAGCAATACTATATGAGGCTGGCTGGCTGGCTGAGCTACTACTGACTGACTGCGGGCTAACTGAGTTTTTACAAACAAAAAACAAACGCTACTGCATTTGCATGGCGCTGCTGAAATACTCCAGGATCGTGAAAAAAATAGAACTAGCCTATCTGGTACTTCACAGCAACCAAACATGTAATCCGCTTAATGGAAAGATTTCTTCTCCAAATCCCGCTTCTCCCTTAGCAAGCAATGACAGGCTGATGCAAAACATCTGAGCATTCAAAAGTGAACAAAAGGTAAGTCACTGATAGAATACGGAGTACTTTTAAAATAAAAATTAAAGATACACCAGTATATTATCATTCTACTTATTATTATTAACCAGATCATTCTACTTATCCAGAATATGGCTATTGATCAAAACTGGGAATTGAATTGGCACATATGACAAACTTAGCAGCAAACGAGCATGGAATGTTTCACATACACGACAAGGTTTAAAAACCATCATTCAAAGTTACAGCAGATCGAAGTTCCATGAGTATATGGAATAACATTCATATTCAATCAATAGTACCTATTAAACTACCAGGTGCAGATGGAATTAAACAGACACTAGCTATTCATTTTGCCATCTGCTGTAACAGAGCAACTATGCCAAAGTTAATTATGTGTATGTCACATGATACATGCATCAGGCATAAGGACATCAAGCATCGGGCCCATATCTGTTCAGCAAGACAGAGTACATACCTTTGTGTCGATGCAATGGATGGGGCTGCAGTTGAACACTTGAACATATGGTCCGCATCATCGTTGATGTTGGACGTCGCACGTACTTGTCCATTTAGAAGTATGCCATGAAAGATGTTACACAAGCAAGTATTAGCATAAAGTAGAGCTTCTACAGTACATGCAAGCTTTAGAAATGAAGGACCAAGCAAACTATTCTGGAAAATATCTAAAGTTACAGAAAAGCATGTATTGGTCTGAGCATAAAGGAACAAGCGCTAGTACTTGAGCTTAAACATGTTTTATTTTTACAAGCACCTCTCTAAGCATATTGCATTGTACACACGGCCTAAGACAAGTGGAGTTAAATAAAATCTGGGTGTTGAATATTTGTGCAACTAAGTCAAAATCTGATGTTTCATCTACCAGAAATAAAATTTAAAGCACATCAACCTTAACACTAAAAGAAAGTGCACAGAACTAAGCTCATCTATTTCATTGTTTCATACAGGAAGTAGGTGACACAAGAGGCTGCAGCAGTTGAGTTTGATTGTTTAGGCGAGATGGCATCTTGTATAAATTATTACGGCATAGTTGCAATTGTTGCTGCAGTCCAACAAAAGATACTAGTGCTTCATACTAGCAAGTATACCAAAATATGCGAAACAGATCATGTCAGTGCGTAGAATTTTAGTTGTATCTTGTGAAATAAAAAGGGCCACAATTGTGGCAAATTCAAGGAGGAAACATGGTGCATTGGAACCAAAACTTTGCATAAAATTCAATCCATATTTTAGTAGCAAAACAAGCAGCAGCAGCATCATGACAGACAGACAGACAGACAGGGGATATCATATCAGTCTTGAAGACATAGCACCAACAGCATGTCAGATCACCACATAGATCGAACGAACGAAATGAGCCATGAATGAATCACCTTTTTTAGGGGTATCAATGAATCGTTGGAGTTGGGCCACCTAGTTGTTGTTCCTGGTTGCGTGTTGGGCCTTGCCGAGCGAGGCCTTGTTGGACTTGTTCCCGGTGGATGAGGACCTCGCTGCCTTGCGCGTCGATTGCAGCCCTCCTATGCTTCTCTGCGTGCATCGATTCCAGCATTTGTGCTATACAAATAAGCACTGGTCCTCCCCTGGCATCAAACAATACATAGCAGTACATGACTTGGTTTGTAGTCACCAAATTATCCAGAACTAGCAGAATTCATGATAAATAGCAGTTTTCTGGTGAACGCAACACAAAATGAAGGATTCATGATCTACTAATGACTTCTGGCATAAAAAACACTTCTGGCCTAGTAAGCAACAGTATAGCATGCACTTATTAAATTCTTAACAGAATCAACAAAGGAGCAACAGGTAGTTGACCTTTGTGCCCTTGACACTGGAACTCCATGGACCTGAGCTTGGTGGTGACCAATCAACAATCGCTGCACAAGGAGAGAGAGAGGAAAGTAGAAGTTAATCACGGGTACCTTGGCTTGAATTCAACATCAATTCAACATGAGGGAGGGAGGGATTGCAACAAGGGGGATCGAACCTTGATGATGCGATGATGTTGCTGCTTGTCCTTGTCCTTGTCCCGCCGGGCAGAGGAAGGGAAGCTCCGCTTGATCTGGCCACCGTCCGTGGAGGTCGAGGCCCATGCCCTCTCAGCTGCAAAAAGTAAACTTTCTCAGTACACACAGCAGGAAACAAGAGGGTTCAAAAAACGTAATGTCTGGAAGTAGTACTGCTTTGCTATCAGGTGCAATCACACAATTTTTTAAATTTCTACCATGCTTCCATTTTGCAGCAACCAGAACGGTCACTATCATCACACTAGTTTAAATATTCTCGCACTTGCAACTAGCACAAGAGCGAATTTCATACATCATCAATACAACAGAGCAGCACTAACCAATACACAAAGCATTACATCATATATGAGACAGACTACAAGAGGAAAAGATCTGAAACCAGTATTCCCCATCAACTCAATCTACTCTAAACACTACAGCAAAAAGTTTGTCGGCATGAACGACGAGAATAGCATGTAAACCAGAACTTGATGTCATTTTATAGCTAGTTATTTTAGCATGTCGACTGGCTAGACGAATCAGACATTGTTTTCTAGCCTAGCCCCAAACAAGAAATTGAACACCATTAATAGTACAACAAACTCAGATCTTATAGATCAAATTGAACACTATATATGCAGAATATTTATAGCTAAGATTTATCTTGGACTGTATTTGGACACTAAATATGCAGAATATTTTAGATTACCAACAATAAAAGTTCATGACTGTCAACCAGGGATGTACTGTTTGAGGCAATTAGTTACATGTAAACAACACTTTCAAATTGGAAGTAGCTCGCTTGAGATACACCGGCACGTGCACGAATCAGCCGAATATGCCTACGTGAATTCTGGAACGCATATGAAGATGAAATTGCAATAACGGAATGAGAACCTTCCGACGATTTGCGAGATTGAGGCGCTGGAGCTGCTGAAAAGGAACAGATCAAGAAAACAACATAGTTAACAATCCAACAAAACCAAACAAATCGGCCGTGGGGGCAAAAGGCCGAGCACCTCAGGGGCAGCAGCAGGAGCGGCTCGCAGAGCATGTGGGTGAGGTAGACGGGCAAATCCACCTTGGCTGCGGCATTCACGCAAACACGTTAGCCACGCACAGTCGCGGAACATCACGGTCCCCGACGAAACGGCGGAGCGGGCGAGGAGGGATCGAGCTAGGGCCGCGAGGGGAGGGGACAGGGGACGTACCTTTGCCGGCATTGACGCTCTGCTGAGCTCCCATGGCTGCGGACGCCGGTGGGACTAGGAGGCGGCCCGGCTCATGCGGGCTCGGGCGCGGCAGAGGGGATGGAGTGGCGCTGGGGGTGGGGTGTGGGGGATTTTTGAGCGGGAGGTCGCGGCGGCTCCCCTGCCCTGCTTTGCTTCTCCCTGCCCTGCAGCGGCCCCTCGCTCTGGTACTTCCCGGCAGCATCGCGCCACCGCAGGCCCCGCCGAAGAGATCCATTGCTACCGCGGCCGATCGGGATTGATCGAATGAGGGGGGAGAGGATGATTGTTTCGAGTCTTGGATCGGTTTGTGTGCAGAAGGAAGGGGAGGGGGTCGGGGAGGGTGCAGCGCCGTGAGAGAGAAGACGACGAATGCGGTGGATGCGTCGCGAGAGGAAGGGGAGGGGGTCAGGGTGGCTATGCGGTGAGGATGGAGAGGAGCTTCGCCGAATCTGGAAGGGTAGAGGAGCAGAGGGAAAGAAAGGAGGCAGTGGGTGGATGGAAAATTAGCACGAGGACATAGCTAGGGTTTCGGGGTTGGTGTGAAAGGGTCAAGGACTGCCATTGGATCCGCGAGCATCCGACGGTGTGCGACGCATGATCCGCATGAGACGTCCACGGACCAATCAGAGTGCAGTAAGACGTTATGACCATCTAAATTGGCCGTAGTTGACTAAAAATAATGTGTTAAAATCATGTTAGCTATTTTATGACCCGAGAAATTCAACAAGAAAATGTAAAACCTTCTCACTTTGTCACCAAATGTGGACAAGTTTCCACGAAAAATAATAAACATGAAATGAGATAAATATCTTTAAAATGTGCCATGAGAAATGAGTTTTTTTGGCAAAAAAATCATTTTCCATTTTTTTCGAGTGCCCCAAATGAGGTTTTTTTGTGAAGGACCTACCAAATAATTCTTGCAAAATAGGACCAAATCATTTTTCTAAAATACTAGGCCATATTTAATGCACAATTGACCAAATGGTTGGGTGTAAAAGTTTTGATCCACCTCTGGTGAAAAAGACAAATTTCCGCCGATTCAGCTGGAAGCGGGTCAAATTTGAACTGCAGCTGCCTCATAGTTTGCTCTTTATTTTTTCCAAAAATCATTTCAAGATACATAAGTATCTATTTAATTAGAGCAACATCAAAAATTTTCCAAGATTCAACCACTAGCTAGGAACGGTCAAGCTCGCCGTTTTGACCGCATTTCAATACGGGCATAAAAATTTAAAAAAATCAAAAAAATTGGAAAAGCTTCGCATTGTGTCATTATATGTGACCAAGTTTCTAGAAAAAATAATAAACTTGTAATACAGAAATTAGTTTTAAAAAGTGTTCTCAGAAATGAGCTGTCATGCGTGAAGATTCATGGCTTTCAAGCCAAATGATCAATCTTATGGCCACATTCATGGCATAGGTTGTTCAAATGATCTCATATTGTGCACAAGGGTGCATCTTGGAATGGCAAACAGTGTTGCCTAAGGAAGTTTTCATTTTCTGTGCACGGAAAATTCATTTCCATTTTCCGAGTGCCCCAAATGAGGTTTTTTTATGAAGGACCTACCAAATAATTCTTGCAAAATTGGACGAAATCATTTTTCTAAAATATTAGGACATATTTAATGCACAATTGACCAAATGGTTGGGTGTAAAAAGTTTTGACCCACCTCTCGTGAAAAAGACAAATTTCTGCTGATTCAGCTGGAAGCGGGTCAAATTTGAACTGTAGCTACCTCGTAGTTTGCTCTTTATTTTTTCCAAAAATCATTTATAGGTACATAAGTATCTATTTAATCATAGAAACACCAAATAAATTCCAAGATTCAACCACTAGCTAGGAACGGTTATTCCCGCCATTTTGACCGCATTTTGAAACGGGCATAAAAAATTCAAAAAAAATCAAAAAATTGGAAAACCTTCGCATTGTGTCATCATATGTGACCAAGTTTCCAGGAAAAATAATAAACTTGTAATAAGCCAATTATTTTAAAAAAGTGTTCTCAGAAGGAGCTATCATGCGTGAAGATTCATGGCTTTCAAGCCAAATGATCAATCTTATGGCCACATTCATGGCATAGTTTGTTCAAATGATCTCATATTGTGCAAAAGGGTGCATATTGGAATTCCAAAAAATGTTGCCTAAGGTATTTTTCATTTTCTTTGGACAAAAAACCATTTCCCATTTTTTAAGTGCCCAAAAGGAGGTTTTTTGTGAAGGACCTCCCAAATAATTGTTGCAAAATTGGACCAAATCAATTTTCTAAAATACTAGGACATATTTAATGCACAATTGACAAAATGGTTGGGTGTAAAAAGTTTTGATCCACCTCTCGTGAAAAAGACAAATTTCCGCCGATTCAGGTGGAAGCGGGTCAAATTTAACTGCAGAAGCCTCATAGTTTGCTATTTATTTTTTCCAAAAATCATTTATAGGTAAATAAGTATCTATTTAATCATAGAAACACCAAAAAAACTAAGATTCAACCACTAGCTAGGAACGGTCATGCCCGTCGTTTTGACCGCATTTTGAAACGGGCATAAAAAATTCAAAAAAAATCAAAAAATTGGGAAACCTTCGCATTGTTTCATTATATGTGGCCAAGTTCCCAGGAAAAATAACAAACTTGTAATACGGCAATTATTTTAAAAAGTGTTCTCAGAAACGAGCTATCACGTGTGGAGATCAATGGCTTTCAAGCCAAATGATCAATCTTATGGCCACATTTATGGCATAGTTTGTTCAAATGATCTCATATTGTGCACAAGGGTGAATATTGGAATGGCAAACAATGTTGCCTAAGGAAGTTTTCATTTTCTTTGGACGAAAAAATCATTTTCCATTTTTCGAGTGCCCAAAAGGACTTTTTTTTGTGAAGGACCTCCCAAATAATTGTTGCAAAATTGGACCAAATCAATTTTCTAAAATACTAGGACATATTTAATGCACAATTGACAAAATGGTTGAGTGTAAAAAGTTTTGATCCACCTCTCGTGAAAAAGACAAATTTCCGCCGATTCAGTTGGAAGCGGGTCAAATTTGAACTGCAGCTGTCTTATAGTTTGCTCTTTATTTTTTCCAAAAATCATTTCTAGTTACATAAGTACCTATTTAATAATAAATACATGGTTTGGTGGCGATACATCGAGTTTTGGGCGGTGGCCAAGGGCCCCAACTCTAGAGCGCGTGAACTCGCATGCCCGCTGCGTGGTTACCGCGTGACCGTGGCATTGCCATGTGTTCTGGGCGACCTAGGCATGTGTAGTGGGTTGGGCACTCCCCAGGTAGGTTCTAGGAAGAAAATTACAACAGAAGATTCTCACGAGGAGACCGATCGATGCTCAAACATGAATTAGCAGCCAAGTGTTTGATTAGCGGTAAGGGAAATGTACATGGATAATGGGCGTGACTTTTGGCTGAGGATGATCAGTTACTAAGGACACTATCTTGGAAAATCTGCATCTCAAATGGAGGAGCCTAGGTGTCACTTGCTTTGCAACATACCACACTGGACAGAAATATGAATGTTGAAGCCACACTCACATGTATTGTTAGATGGGGCTCAAATTTTGTGGAGAGCAATCATTTGGGAATAGAAGATGTGGCAAAAATTCAGCTCACTAAGATATGCCTAGCTAGTACTTCCTTCACAACAGTTCGAGTTGAACAAAAACTTTGGAAATTTGCCAAGGAAGATTTACTAGGCAAATGGAGTTGAATATTGTCATGAGACAATGATTTGGATAGTAAAGAATGCCGAATTTTTTTGGGAATTTTTGGAATAATAGAAATATAGGTTGCTTCACAACCTAGGGCAAAAATTGACACATGGACATGACACATAGGCAAAACTGATGAGATGGCGCCTAGTCATCACAACCCACCACAATTTACAAGGCTATGACCATCTATGTTGGTCATGGTCAGCTAGAAATAAGGCAGCGGACTAGCGCTGTTTGCTTTATGACCATTTCATGTAAGGAAATTACGACCTTTGTGACCAAAATGGTCGCAATGGTTTAGGGTTTGGAGCCCCCCGAGCAGGTTTTGACCAATTGGTCTCAAATGGTCGTAGATCTATGACCAATTCTTCCAGGGTCACTGACAGAAGGTCACTAGTTGACATATTTCTTGTAGTGGTCGGCGCAGCTATGCTCCCAATGCTTTGCACGCCCACCATCTGCAACGTGTCCGTCACCAAGATGCTCATCGGCGGCGGCGCCGGCCTCAACGTGCTCTCCATCAAGGCCTTCAGCCTTCTCCACGTACCGCCCGAGCGGCTCCGCCCTAGCAAGAATTTCTCAGGGGTTGGAGGAGGCTCCGCCCACTTCCTAGGGCGGATCCGCCTCCCCGTGACCTTCGGCACGCGCGACAACTACCGCACTGAGCTCATCGACTTCGACATTGCCCGCATCGGCCTCCCGTACAACGCCAACCTTGGGTACCCGGCCCTGGCTCAGTTCATGGCGGCGACCCATCCGACCTACAACCTCATGAAGATGCCCGGGAGTAAGGGTGTCCTCATGGTAGTTGGGGACACCAAGGAAGCCTTGATGACGCTCAAGCTTGTAGGATCGAAAGTATGTCTAGAGGGGGGTGATCAGACTACTTGACCAAATAAAAATCTAGCCTTTTCCCAATTTTAGTTCTTGGCAGATTTTAGCAACTTTACACAAGTCAAGCAATCAACCTACACATGCAATTCTAAGAATGTAGCAGCAAAATGTAAAACAATTGCATATGAAGGTAAAGGGAGGAGTTTGAGGGAGCAAACGCAATGTCTCCATGGAGATTTTTTTTATCCGTTGTGCCGATAGGTGGTGTTATCGTACATCCACGTTGATGGAGACTTCAACCCACGAAGGGTAACGGTTGCGCGAGTCCACGGAGGGCTCCATCCACGAAGAAGCAACCTTGTCTATCCCACCATGGCCGTCGCCCACGAAGGACTTGCCTCACTCGGGTAGATCTTCACGAAGTAGGCAATCTCCTTGCCCTTATAAACTCCTTGGTTCAACTCCACAATCTTGATGGAGGCTCCCAAGTAACACCTAGCCAATCTAGGAGATACCACTCTCCAAGAAGTAACAAATGGTGTGTTGATGATGAACTCCTTTCTCTTGTGCTTCAAATGATAGTCTCCCCAACACTCAACTCTCTCCCATAGGATTGGATTTGGTGGAAAGAAGATTTGAGTGGAAAGCCACTTGGGAAGGCTAGAGATCAAGATTTATGTGGTTGGAATGGAATATCGTGACCTCAACACAAGTGTAGGTGGTTCTCTCTTAGAAAATGTATGTTGGAAGTTTAGGCATGTTCTGATGGCTCTCTCCACGAATGAAGAGTGGTGGAGGGGTATATATAGCCTCCACACAAAATCTAACTGTTACACACAATTTACCAAACTCGGTGGGACCGAATCGTTAAACTCGGTCAGACCGATTTAGTTCATAATTTGACCGTTAGGGTTTTCGGTGGGACCGACACGTCAACTCGGTGAGACCGATTTCGTTAGGGTTAGGGCATAACGTAATCTCAGTGAGACTGGTTACACAAACTCGGTGAGACCGATTTTGGTAATAGACAAACAGAGAGTTGGTCACGCAAACTTGGTGGGACCGATTCGCTCATCTCGGTTAGACCAAAATGTTACAAAAGGGAAACGAAGAGTTTGCATTGCAATCTCGGTGGGACCGATTGCTCATATCGGTTTGACCAAAACATTACAAAGGGAAATAGAGAGATTACAATCCCATCTCGGTGAGACCGATATCCCTATCGGTGAGACCGAAAAGACTAGGGTTTCTAGGAGTGGCCATGTCAATTGAACTCGGTGGCGCCGGATAGACAGTTTCGGTGGGGCCGAGTTTGATTTTGGTTTGGGACAAATTTGGGTGTGAGAAAGTAGTTGAGGGTTTTTGGAGCATATCACTAAGCACTTTGAGCAAGAAACTCATTAAGCAACACCTCACCCCCTCTTGATAGTATTGGCTTTTCCTATGGACTCAATGTGATCTTGGATCACTTAAAATGAAAAATGGAGAGTCTTGAGATTTGAGCTTGAGCCAATCCTTTGTCCTTAGCATTTTGAGGGGTCCACTTTTCTCATCCATGCCATGCCAATCATTGAGCTTTCCTGAAAAGTTTATCTTGAAATAGCATTAGCTCAATGAGCTATATGTTGTTAGGAATTACGAAAACCACCCAGGGATAGTTGCACTTTCAATCTCCCCCTTTTTGGTAATTGATGACAACATATAGATCAAAGCTTCGACAAATGATAATAAGATTGAAAAACATCGTCACTTTGAGAAGTATGTGATAAGCAGGAGCTCCCCCTAAATTTGTGCATTATTTAAAATTTGCTTTTGAATGCAAATGCACAATCGATTAGGATCATGGGTTACTCTTGAATGTCACACACATCTGGGTGGAGCGCCCAAAATGATAGAAGTTAAAAGCATGCACTCATCACCAAGCAAGTGAATGATCATATAAGGATATAAGAGATAATATCATCCAACAAGCATTAAGGGTAGCATATGATCAAACACATGATCAAACAAGTATCTAACAAGTACACAATAAAGTATCTCACACAAGCACACATTAAAAAGTTTCAACCTAAATAACAAGAGAGATAAAAAGCAACACACACTCTCTCTCTCTCAAAGCCTATGATCTATACATTTTCTCCCCTTTGGCAACAAGTTACCAAAAAGTTCAAAAATGCATAGTACTAAACGTCTCTCAGGCTTGATCTTCGGTAGGTGGTGTAGAGATGACTCCAAGGATGAAAGCTTCTGTTGATGTAGCTGGAGCTGGTGGAGTGGCTGCTGGAGCCGGTGGCACTGAGGTTGTAGCTGCTGGAGCTGATGTTATAACTCTAGTATCTATGACTGGCACTGTAGCAGATCTCTAGCTTCTGGGCACTCTAGCAAAAGCATATGTAGTAGACTTGCCCTTCTTCTCCTCTGCTTCCTCCTGTAGCTGCTCAACTGCAGTTTGGATCTCAGTTACCTTGACATCCAGATCATAGAATTTCTGCTCAATGATCCTCTTCAAACTCTCCTGGTTTTGAGTCAGGGTGGCCAAGCCCTTCTCAATCCTCAAAGTGGATTGGATCAGATATCCAAGTTGATCTTGCTTGGATTTCAAGAACACTTGAGATGCCTCTTCGATAGTTGGCATCTTTGTAGCTTTCTCTGCCCTTGCCTTCTCTCTCTTCTCATGTGCTTGAGCTGAAGATGGTTCATTCTCATTCATGACAACTATGTTGTCTTCAAATTCAGGGTAGATGGGCAGGTGCTCCTTGTCCAGTAGATATTTGCCTTTGCCCATCTTGGAGTTGAAGAGCTCCTGAATGTGTGGGGCATATGATGAGGATATGTACCTAGGGTAGGGTCACAGGCCTAACCTAAATACCCTCCCCAAGGACATCACCCCAAAGTCAGAAGCATTCAAAGAAGAGTCATCATCCACTCGACCATGAAGTGTTCCACTCGGAAGACTCGAAGTCACTCGACCATGAAGACTGTCACTCGATCGCTAGAAGATCTGAAGCCACTCCATACTGCAACGGTCGGACATTACGTCACAGCTTTAATGGTCATTATGTCTCTTTATTACTAGCGTTACCTGTAACACCCCCTTCTTGATGTACCTTAAAACCCTTGTAACATGGGCTGGCCGGGGTCCTGGCGCACTCTATATAAGCCACCCCCCTCCACATGCACAAGGGTTCGCACCCCCTGTAACACACACGCATATAATCCAGTCGACGCCTCCGGGCACTGAGACGTAGGGCTGTTACTTCCTCCGAGAAGGGCCTGAACTCGTAAAACTCGTGCGCACAACTTCTCCATAGCTAGGATCTTTCCTCTACATCCCTACCCTCTATTCTACTGTCAGACTTAGAACCACGAAAGTTGGCGCCCACCGTGGGGCAGGTGTCTTAGCGACTTATTGGAGAAGTTGCAATTTTTCCGATCCCCATCAGTATGGTTTCAGGCGGAGGATTGGCCGAAGGCCGCGAGATCCGTCTCGGCGCGCTCGTGTTCGTGGCCGACGACTCCGCTTGGCTCCAAGAGGCTCCACTCGACGTCAAGGCGCTCCCCGTCCGTGGGGCGACGCACTTTTGCGCATGCGTCCATGGCGTCCTTCTGTGGGTGCTGTCGACCCAGTATTGCTCAGCTTCTGTGGCGTCTTCATCCCCTACTGCTCGTCGACGCAAGCATTCCGGTCGGTCGCGACTCCAGCTGTGGGTGAGACACGCGGTGGCTCGCCAGTCGGCCACCCCACAAGTCGCGGCAATCGAGCCTGACAAAACTCTCTAGGGCATGTTCGAATGGCTCCGTTGAGACTGCATCCGAGTGCAACAGCAGTGGCCCTGCGGCGGAAGTCTTGATGGTCAACGAACCACGCAGTCCACCTAGCTTCCCCCACGATGATGGTGGTGATGGCGGAGGCTATCCGTCGCGTGTCCACGAAGAGTGTCGCCCGAGCCCCTCTCTTTGCAACAGAGGGAAGAACTTCGCCGACGTAACATGGATGCACTTCACACTCCTATCGTTGGAGAAGCCCCCGAGGCCCGAGCCTTGGAGGAGCTAGGTGCGCCTGGCCAACTTGGCTAAGCGCACTTGACTGGAGAACCTCCAGCATGCACTCGACGAGCGTGCTCGGCAGCGGGTTCCTGAATCCAGTCGACGACAACTTTTTCCGGCTCCAACTCAGGTATATCGAACTTCGATCCAGAATCTTATACCTATGGCCCGAATAGCAGAGTTGATTCAGCCTTCCCAGTCGGAGGTAGGTAGACGTTTGATGCAGATCCGGGCTTTGCTCCGGGCGGCGGAGGAGCAGAACACAGCAGTGTCGCAGTCTCGGAATAGGATTCATAGTTGATCCGTAATAGCAGACACAGTTAGTCGGCTCATAGCCCAAGATCGCCTCCAAGGCGTGAGGGACGTGGGGATCGACAGGATCTGTACAGGAACCGTGAGCAATATGATCACCGACTCAACCGTGATGACCGTCGTTGAGTGCCCACGCCTCCTCCAAGGAGTGGGTCATACGCGCCTTGGCAACACGATGACAGACGCCCTCACAGTGGTGGGCGAAGGATTCCAGTCGACCCCCGGGAGCCGGGCTTTGACGCGAGATCTATTCTTGTTCAAGGTATGGTGGACAGGAACAAGGCACACAGAGATGGCCACGACAGAGATTACCCGACCGGCAGCAGAGTGCATGTGTCAGGTCCCGAGTGTTTCAGCAGAGCTATCAGAGCAGCAGTGATTCCTCCCAACTTCAAGTTGGCGACTGGAGTCAGCAAGTTCACTGGTGAGTCCAAGCCTGACACTTGGCTAGAGGACTAACGAGTGGCTGTGCAAATTGGTGGTGGGAATGATGAAGTGGCCATGAAGCACCTTCCTCTGATGTTAGAAGGCTCGGCCAGAGCATGGTTGAATCAGTTAGCGCCCGACAGTATTAATAGTTTGGAAGAGCTTGCCCGAGTGTTTGTTAGAACATTTGAAGGTACATGCAAACGGCCAGCAGGGCTAATAGAGCTGCAATCCTGTGTGCAGAAGCTAAATGAAACCTTGAGGGATCATATCCAGAGGTGGATCACGTTGCACCACACGGTGGAGAATGTATCAGATCACCAAGTAGTTTGTGCCTTCAAGGAAGGCGTCAAGTATCGAGAATTGAATCTGAAGTTCGGTCGGACCGGAGATATGTCTCTGAGTCGAATGATGGAAATTTCCACCAAGTATGCCAATGGTGAAGAGGAGGATCGGCTCCGGAGTGGTAAGCACAAAACAGTCGCCCACAAAACCGTAGGAGGGAACTCCAGTCGGAAGCAGAAGCGCAAAGCCGAGCCAGCTGCTCCTGGAGAAGCCTTAGCCGTGACTCAAGGAAAGTTCAAGGGGAAGCCCAAAGGACCATGGAACCCCAAGAAAGTAAAAGATCAAGATGGAAATGATGTGTTGGATTTGCCATGCCACATTCACACCAAAAAAGATGAAGAGGGTAATCTCATTTACCCGAAACATACCACTCGACAGTGTGGGCTCCTAATTCAGCAGTTCCGAGAGAAGCAGCCCAAAGTAAAGGAAAAAGAGTCGGACAAAGTTGAGGATAAAGAGGAATATGATGATGGCTACCCCCACGTCAATTCCACTCTGATGATTTTTGCTGATGTTGAGAGCAAAAGTCGACCGAAACTAATCAACAGAGAAGTCAACATGGTCACTTCAGCGACACCCAGTTACTTGAAGTGGTCTCAGACTGCCATTACATTCAACCAGTCTGATCACCCACCGCACATAGCCACCCCTGGGAGGCAAGCGTTGGTGGTCGACCCAGTCGACGAAGGCACTCGGTTGACTAAAGTTCTGATGGATGGTGGCAGTGGCCTGAATATACTGTATGCGGAGACCTTGAAGGGAATGGGCATTCCGATGTCCAGACTCAGTGAAAGCAATATGAGTTTCCATGGGGTGATTCCTGGGAAGAAGGCTGAATCACTCGGCCAGATCGCCCTTGATGTGGTTTTTGGTAATTCCAAGAATTACTGCAAAGAAAAGTTGACGTTTGAAGTCGTGGATTTTTATAGTGCTTATCATGCTATTTTGGGCAGGCCATCTTATGCACGTTTGATGGCTCGACCATGTTACGTGTACCTCAAATTGAAGATGCCTGGTCCTAGAGGAGTGATTTCTATCACCGGCAATTGGAAAAAGGCAGAAGAGTGATTCCAGAAGGGCTCAAAGATCGCCGATACACAAATGGCAGTGGTAGAATTGCAGGAGTATCAAAAGAATGCAGACCCGAGTGGTTTATTGCAAGCTAAGAAGCCCGCCACAGATTCTGCATTTCAGTCATCTGGTGAAACAAATCCGATTCAGATTCACCCGACCGATCCCAGTGCTGCTCCGACTCACATTTCGACAACACTCGACTCCAAATAGGAAGAAGCGCTCATCCAGTTCCTCCGTGAGAACTGGGACATCTTTGCATGGAAACCTTCTGACATGCCGGGTGTTCCCAGGGGGTTGGCTGAGCACCGTTTGCGAGTCGACCCAAAAGTGAAACCAGTCAAAGAACATCTTCGACGGTCCGCCGTACAGAAGATAAAAGCAATTGGTGAAGAAGTGGCTCGGCTCCTAGCAGCCGAGTTTATCCGAGAGACTTACCACTCCGAGTGGCTAGCCAATGTTGTCATGGTCCCTAAGAAGGACGATTCACTTCGCATGTGCATTGACTTCAAGCATATCAATCGGGCCTGCCCGAAAGATCACTTTCCTCTCCCCCGCATCGACAAAATAGTCAACTCGACTGCGGGGTGTGAGCGCTTGTCCTTTTTGGACGCCTATTCCGGGTATCATCAGATCCGACTGTATGGACCCAATGAGATAAAAACGGCTTTCACCACTCCATTTGGGTGCTTCTGTTATGTCACCATGCCATTCGGCCTGAAGAACGCTGGAGCCACATTCATGAGCATGATTCGGAAGTGTTTACTCACTCAAATCAGTCGAAATGTGGAAGCATACATGGATGACATTGTGGTGAAGTCACGTAAAGGTTCCGACCTGCTGGCTGACCTTGCTGAAACTTTTGCCAACCTCAGAAGGTATGATATCAAGCTTAATCCATCAAAGTGCACATTCAGAGTTCCGGGCGGAAAATTACTCGGATTCCTCGTTTCCGAACGGGGGATCGACGCTAACCCAGAGAAAGTTGGTGCTATACTCCGAATAAAACACCCTGTGAGTGTGCACAATGTACAGAAGCTTACTGGTTGTTTGGCCGCCTTAAGTCGATTCATTTTTCGCCTCGGTGAAAAGGCATTGCCTCTTTACCGACTGATGAAGAAGTCTGATAAGTTCGAGTGCACTCCTGAAGCTGATGCAGCATTTTCAGAGCTCAAAGCCCTGCTTTCCACCCAGCCGGTGCTTGTTGCCCCAATCAGCAAAGAGCCTTTACTGCTTTACATTGCAGTCACTGGACAAGTTGTCAGCACAGTACTTACGGTCGAGCAGGAAGAAGAAGGAAAAGCCTATAAAGTTCAGCGCCAAATATATTATGTTTCTGAAAGTTCTGACTCCATCAAAGCAAAGATATCCACATTATCAGAACCTGGTTTATGGGATTTATGACCACGAAGAAGTTTGCTCACTACTTCTCTGACCATTCTATTACAGTCATGAGCGACGCTCCATTATCAGAGATTCTGGAAAATAGAGATGCACCTGGTCGAGTGGAAAAGTGGGCGATTGAACTCCTTCCCTTGGATATCAAATTTGAGGCAAAGAAAGCTATCAAGTCCCAAGCAATAGCAGATTTCCTCGCCGAGTGGATCGAACAGCAACTGCCGACTCAAGTCCACTCGGAGCACTGGACCATGTTCTTTGATGGCTCCAAGATGTTGAATGGTTCCGGTGCTGGGGTGGTACTGGTATCTCCCCAAGGAGACAAACTCAGATATGTTCTCCAGATTCACGTTGATTCCTCCAATAATGAAGCGGAATATGAATCACTCTTATATGGGTTACGTATGGCCATTTCACTCGGCGTCCGTCGCCTCATGGTCTACGGCGACTCAGATTTGGTAGTCAATCAAGTGATGAAGGAGTGGGACATTAGAAGCCCAGCTATGACTGGTTACTGCAATGCGGTGAGGAAGTTGGAAAAGAAATTTGAGGGGTTAGAGCTCCATCATATACCCCGACTGAAAAATCAAGCAGCCGATGATTTGGCGAAGATAGGTTCCAAGAGGGAAGCCATTCCTAGCAATGTGTTTTTGGAACACATTCATACACCTTCAGTTCAAGAAGAACCTTTCACTGAAGAGCCCCCGCAGCCTAAGAGTGTCACAGATCCGACTGAAGTCAAAGTCCTAGCCATAGTCGACTTGATCATGGAGGTTTTGGTCATCACTCCCGACTGGACAGTGCCATACATTGCGTATATACTTAGGAAGGAACTCCCAAAGGATGAAGAGGAGGCTCGATAGATCGTCCGTCGATCCAAAGCCTTTACTTTGATAAGGCGACAGTTGTTTAGAGAAAGTGTAACTTGAGTCAGCCAGAAATGCATAACACCAGAAGAAGGTTGAGTGATCCTCAACGACAACCACTCGGGGACCTGTGGCCACCATGCGTCCTCTCGGACCATTGTGGCCAAAGCATACCGAGCTGGATTTTATTGGCCACGAGCAAATGAGATGGCGAAAGATATAGTCGACAAATGTGAAGGCTCCAATATGTCCCACAAGCCTGCGTCAGTCCTGAAGACCATTCCACTCATCTGGCCTTTTGCTGTTTGTGGGTTGGATATGGTTGGACCCTTGAGGACCTGTAGGAGCGGATTCACTCATGTGCTTGTAGCAGTCGACAAGTTTACCAAATGGATTGAAGCCAAGCCCATCAAGAATCTTGAAGCCAGCACCGCCGTCAGCTTCATCAGAGAGTTGACATTCAGATATGGGGTTCCGCATAGCATCATCACCGTGAACGGATCGAACTTCGATTCTGATGAGTTTAGAGCTTTCTGTGCTTCCCAAGGTACTCGAGTCGACTACGCTTCGGTTGCCCACCCCCAGTCGAATGGACAAGTGGAAAGAGCAAATGGCTTGATTCTCAAAGGACTGAAACCCCTATTGATGCGTGATCTCAAACATGCAGCAGGCGCCTGGGTTGATGAACTTCCATAGGTTCTTTCGGGATTGAGGACAACTCCCGATCGGTCGACTGGCCGAACTCCATTTTTCTTGGTCTATGGAGCTGAAGCTGTTCTACCGATTGACTTGCTTCACAATGCACCCCGAGTCGAGCTTTTCTATGAAGATGAAGCAGAATAGGCCCGACAAGACGCAGTCGATCTCCTAGAGGAGGAAAGAGACATGGCCTTAATCCGGTCGACCATTTATCAGCAAGACTTGTGTCGATTCCACGCCAGAAACGTGAGGGGTCGAGCCTTTCAAGAGGGAGACTTGGTTCTTCAAGTGGATTAGCATAAACAACACAAGCTCGCCCCTGCTTGGGAAGGTCCCTTCATTGTCACTAGAGTTCTCCACAATGGGGCATACCGTATTTACAATGTCGAGCATCAGAAAGACAAGGCACGGGCTTGGAATGCGGAGCTGCTCCGCCCCTTTTATACTTAACTACTCATTCTGATGAGATGTAATAAGAAATACCTTTGTAGTTTGTTTATCAAAGACAAGAGCTTTACAGTCTTCTTAAACGATTGTTGTTGCTTATGTTTGCGTTTCAAATCCCCCAGTGGGTGACTTAGCCACGAATCTGCTTCACCTAAGTTTGAAAAATCCTACAAAGTGATGAGCAAGCCTCTCACTCGGGGGCTTAGCTGCAGTCCTGTACTCGCCTAAGTTTAAAAAATCCTACCGAGTGGTGAGCAAGCCTCTCACTCGGGGGCTTAGTTACAGTCCAGTACTCGCCTAAGTTTAAAAAATCCTACCGAGTGGTGAGCAAGCCTCTCACTCGGGGTTTAGCTGCAGTCCAGTACTCACCTAAGTTTAAAAATTCCTACCAAGTGGTGAGCAAGCCTCTCACTCGGGGGCTTAGCTGCAGTCCAGTACTCGCCTAAGTTTAAAAAATCCTACCGAGTGGTGAGCAAGCCTCTCACTTGGGGGCTTAGCTGCAGTCCAGTACTCGCCTAAGTTTAAAAAATCCTACCGAGTGGTGAGAAACCCTCCCACTCGGGGGCTTAGCTGCAGTCCAGTACTCGCCTAAGTTTGAAAAATCCTACCGAGTGGTGAGCAACTCTCCCACTCGGGGGCTTAGCTGCAGTCCAGTACTCGCCTAAGTTTGAAAAATCCTACCGAGTGGTGAGCAACCCTCCCACTCGGGGGCTTAGCTGCAGTCCAGTACTCGCCTAAGTTTGAAAAATCCTACCGAGTGGTGAGCAACCCTCCCACTCGGGGGCTTAGCTGTAGTCAAGTACTCGCCTAAGTTTGATCCTACCGAGTGGTGAGCAACCCTCCCACTCGGGGGCTTAGCTGCAGTCCAATACTCGCCTAAGTTTGAAAAATCCTACCGAGTGGTGAGCAACCCTAGCTGCAGTCCAGTACTTCGCCTAAGTTTAAAAAATCCTACCGAGTGGTGAGCAACCCTCCCACTCGTGGGCTTAGCTGCAGTCCAGTACTCGCCTAAGTCTGAAACCCATCTCTATCTGCAAGGACAACGAGGTGCAGGTCGACTGCAACCTTCTCCTTCGGAGCTGCGCCACAAGTACAACGTGCGCTCCATCCCTACCGCAAGGACGACGAGGCGCAGGTCGAATGCAACCTTCTCCTTCGGAGGTGCGCCACAATTAGAACATGCGCTCCATCCCTATCCGCAAGGACGACGAGGCGCAGGTCGACTGCAACCTTCTCCTTCGGAGCTGCGCCACAATTACAACGTGCGCTCCATCCCTATCCACAAGGACGACGAGGTGCAGGTCGACTGTAACCTTCTCCTCCGGAGCTGCGCCACAAGTACAATGTGCACCCTATCCCTATCCGCAAGGACGACGAGGTGCAGGTCGACTGTAACCTTGTCCTTCGGAGCTGCGCCACAAGTACAGTGTGCGCTCCATCCCTATCCGCAAGGACGACGAGGTATAGGTCGACTGCAACCTTCTCCTTCGGAGCTGCACCACAAATACAATGTGAGCTCCATCCCTATCCGCAAGGACGACGAGGTGCAGGTCGATTGGAGCCTCCACTTCAGAGCTGCATCTCAAACACAAAGGTCATTCCAAATGAAGAACAAATTCCACTCGAAGGCAATCGCAAGCATATCCAGAGATAAATCAAGTTCAGATAAATCCTAAAGTTCAAGACCACGGATCAAAGTACTCGGGCTTCAGCCCGAAGGAGTTTAACAATTACAAAAATCACTCGGCATCCTGAGGAAAATTTAAGGTGGGGCATAAAAGTTTGTTCACTCCGCAGGAGGAGGGCTGGCAGGCTCGACGAATTCGTCCAGGTCATTTCCGTTGGCAATCCGAGTGGCGGCAGCAATGAAAGTCTCCATGAAGGATTGGAAATCATGCTTCTTGGTGTTGGCAACCTTGATTGCTGCCAGCTTCTCTTCTTGCGCTTCCTTGCAATGGACACGCACCAAAGACAGAGCCACATCAGCACCGCA
Source organism: Aegilops umbellulata (assembly GCA_032464435.1). Classification (NCBI taxonomy): domain Eukaryota; kingdom Viridiplantae; phylum Streptophyta; class Magnoliopsida; order Poales; family Poaceae; genus Aegilops; species Aegilops umbellulata. The sequence goes on from CP136060.1 coordinate 472,500,089, forward strand.
CCGGGGCAGAAGACTTCTTCCATTCTTGCACTCGACCGGGGACTTCATTAAGTCGAGTCATCAGATACTCGAGGTCATTCTGGAGCATTGCCCCTGGCCAGAGTGTTGTGTTGATCCGCGACATTGCGTCCTTCGGTCGAGCAAGATAATCAACACCACCACCGATGTGGGATTCCAGTCGGAGCACATTCATGGCAGCTTCATCCTTCACTGGAGAGTTGATGGGGTCCAAGCTTGGTTCAATTCGCCCGGTCTCTTCCTCGAAGTCCCGGCAAAACTCTGCATGCACAATTCAAGAGTGAGTCAATGGTTATATGTCGAGTCAACGAGAACAAACCAGTCGGATCAAACAAAATACCTTCAAGCATGAAGAACAACTTCTTAGTCAGGCTTCTGAGATAACTCTCCAGATCGTTCCTCCTGCGGGCAATACCTTCCATCTTCTCGTTCAGATTGACCTTGTCCTTCTTCAAGCGAGTTACTTCCTTATTGGCTTCGTCCAGAGCAGCTTTTAGCTTGGTGTTTTCTTCCTCCAACTTGCCGACTGAAGCCAACTTCTGTTCAGCTAGAGCGGTTTTCTCATTAACTTTTTTCTGCACTGCCGCCAGATCTTGATCCTTTTTCATCAGAGCTTGTTCAGTTTCTCTAAAAGAAATAATGCTTGATTCAGAAAAGGCAGAATGAAATCCAGTTCAGGGATAAATCAGTTGACAAGTCTTTCTTACCAACGGCGTCATCCTTGGCCTTCTGCAGATCTGTCTTGGCCAGCTCTAGATCGAGGTTGAGTTGAATCTGCTGCTTTTCCAGGTCAAGATTTCTGCAACCTAAGAACAAGTCAGTCGACAGGTGAAAAGATTCGTTATTTCGAAGAGATAAAAGTAAAGCCAACAAATTCGAAGACTACTGCCGAATCAAACATCCAACAGTAGTCTCGGGGACTACACCCAGTGGGTGCACTTAGCGTGCCCCACTGGTTCAGTTTACACTCAACAAGGCCTGTCTAGCACGAGTGCAAAAAAAAGGTTAGTCTCAGACCATAGTCGACTGCCCGCAGTCGACCACCTTTTCGGGGACTACACCCAGTGGGTGCACTCAGCGTGCCCCCACTGGCTCAGATTCCACTCGTCATGGTCCGTCCATGCCGAGTGAAGAAGTTCCGAAACTCAGACCACAGTCGACTGCCCGCAGTCAATTATGGTCTCGGGGACTACACCCAGTGGGTGCACTCAGCGTGCCCCCACTGGTCAAAAGGTTCAATCCACAACAACATAGTCAGCTCAGAGTAGGAGTTTGTTCATTAACAAATCAAAACACCCAGTGGGTGTACAGATGCAAGGCACAGACAGATGCAAAGATCCTTTGAAAGAAAGTTTTTAGGTACCATATCCTAAACAGAACAAGCCAGAAGAGTCAGTCGACGATCTGCTAACCTGGATGTTGCTCTGGAGAGCGGAGCTGGCATCATAAGCATCTTGGCTGGCTTCCCGCACCATCTTTATTTTCTCCATCATAATGCCCACTTGGCGTATAGCCTCTTTTGCAGCACCCACCTAGTCCTCTGGGACGTGATGCGCAGCAAAAATGGATGGTGGGTCGGTAGGAGTCTGTACGGCTGACGCTGAAGGCTGAGCACTCAACATCGGTATGGCGAAGGAGACGGAAGTCGGATTGGCATCGTCGGCTTCCTGAATTACCGTTTCCGCCACCAGCGTTGACTGAGGTGTCTTGCCAGCGGACATTTTCCTGTTTCTTCTCCACAAGGGCCTCTGTGGCTCTTCCTCATTGTTGTCGGGAAGGTCAATGACGTTGAGAGCTATAAAAACATCAGTCGCCAAAAGTTGATCACCCGATTGGGTATATCACAGTTCAATCGACAAAGCGAAGACAAAATCACGAAGATTGTACCCGGATTGGAGGTGACCGCATCTTCCATTTCCTCATCCTCGTTTTTATAAGCAGAGGTCCCAGAGGTAGCGGCACTGCCAGTTTCAAGATTCATTCGGTCAAACCAAGAGAAAAATAAACAGTACAAAACATCGAGTAAAAGCGAAAGAAGAACACTCACGCAGAAGCAGGAACGTCAATTTTGATTTTCGGCAGCGCCTTCCGAGTCTTCTGCCCTATAACCTTGGACTGCTTTGGGGCCTTTTCAGTTGGTGCCGGAGAGTACGTCCGAGGACGCTTTGACGACTACCCGGTCTGAACGGTCGCCTTGTCACGGGCGCTCGCCGGGTCATGAGTAAGCTTGGATCGCCTTTCCCTGCGAGGAGGAGAGTCGACCTCTTCTTCATCACTCGGGTCATCGCTCTCCTCGTCCCCCTCTCCATCGGAATGCCACTCGCCGCTTTCACCTCCGCTTGCCTCCCCCTCCGTGTCCTTCTCCTGCTCTCCGTTGGGCATCGAATACATTTCAGTAAGGGCCTAGAAGAAAACAAGCAAGACAAAGTCAGTCGGTGAAACATAAACAGTTGCATGTTAAATCAAGATGACATTTGGTAATTCAGAATTGGACCTTGTCTTGTTCGTAGGATTGGTCAAGTGGAGGGATTCTCCTGGCCCCTCTGGGGTTATCCTTTTTGCTAGTGATACTCCTCAACCACTTCTCCACTGTATCCTCGTCGACTTCTTCTGGGTGCACCCGAGTGGAATCTTCAATGCCCGAGTACATCCACATTGGATGGTCGTGGGCTTGAAGTGGCTGAATGCGTCATCTGAGGAAGACTTCCAGCAGATCCATTCCAGTTACACCCTCACGGATGAGATGGAACACTCGCTCAACCACCACTTTCACCTCCGCTTTCTCCCCTGGAGTCACTTTCAAGACGGAGGGCTTCTCTACGCAAGCCATAGAAAAAGGAGGAAGTCCAGTCGATTGGCCTGGAGTCGGCTGGTCTTCGGAGTAAAACCAGGTCGACTGCCACCCTCAGACCGACTCAGGGAGAATTATGGCTGGGAAAGAGCACTTGCCCCTCATCTGAATCCCAAGACCCCGACACATCTGGATCACCTGGGTCCTCTTGTCACTCGGGTTGGCCTTTTTTACCGACTGGGAGCGACACGTACAAATGTGCTTGAAGAGACCCCAGTGTGGTCGACAACCCAAGAAGTTTTCGCACAGAGACACGAAGGCAGCAATATACATGATGGTGTTGGGGGAAAAGTGATGAAGTTGTGCTCCAAAGAAATTCAAGAAAGCTCGGAAAAAAGGATGCGGAGGCAAAGAAAATCCGCGGTCGATATGAATGGCGAGGAGGACACACTCACCCTCCCGCGGTCGAGGTTCAGTCTCACCATCTGGGAGCCGCGCAGATTCGTGAGGAATCAACCCCTCTTCCACCAGATTGTCGAGGTCGTCATGGCGGATTGTCAACCGGGTCCAGTCGCCCTGGATCCAGCCGCGCGGCAAACCGGACCTCGACGAGGATCCGCCCCGGCTGGACTTCTTTCCCTTCGCCTTCGCCGTTGCCTTCTTCGCGTGCTCCAAAGCCACCGTCTTGTCTTTCCCCATCGCTGTGGACGGAGCTCGAATAGAGCGGCGGCGCTGGGCAGGAGCGGGCGCAGTGGGGAAAGCTAAGGAGGAAGAAGAAGAATGAGGGCGCACTGTTCAAAAACCCCGGTCAGGCGCCTTATATGGGGTTGCTTCCGATTGAATGACCTGTAGGCCCGGGCGATCTTATTGAATCCCGGAACAGTCGCGCGCGTGATATGTGGCAAAAAAGGCGGTGCGGAAAATGAGGCGGCCTTGCCTTATCCGGCCCAATTACTGCGGCCTCCTCCGCCCTGCGTGCTTCCCGAAATTCGAATCCCTCGAGATCCGCGCACAGCAGAACAACTTGTACGACGAAAGATCTCCTCCATATTAGCACTCGGAGCTCTTCCAACGAAAGTTCACTCGACAAAACCAGGAATGGATCAAGGTAACTGAAAAAGAAGTTGGTGTCGTCACCTCGGTTCGTTGATCCAAAACAAGACACACCCGAAGCGCGAAAAATGAGTCAGAAGTATTTTCAACTCCTTCTCCATTCAAACCCTGATCCATTCGGGGGCTAATGATGAGGATATGTACCTAGGGTAGGGTCACAGGCCTAACCTAAATACCCTCCCCAAGGACATCACCCCAAAGTCAGAAGCATTCAAAGAAGAGTCATCATCCACTCGACCATGAAGCGTTCCACTCGGAAGACTCGAAGTCACTCGACCATGGAGACTGTCACCCGACCGCTAGAAGATCTGAAGCCACTCCGTACTGCAATGGTCGGACATTACGTCACAACTTTAATGGTCATTATGTCTCTTTATTACTAGCGTTACCAGTAACGCCCCCCTCTTGATGTACCTTAAAACCCTTGTAACGTGGGCTGGCCGGGGTCCTGACAGACTCTATAGAAGCCACCCCCTCCACATGCACAAGGGTTCGCACCCCCTGTAACACACACGCATATAATCCAATCGACCGCCTCCGGGCACCGAGACGTAGGGCTATTACTTCCTCCGAGAAGGGCCTGAACTCGTAAAACTCGTGTGCACAACTTCTCCATAGCTAGGATCTTGCCTCTACATCCCTACCCCCTATTCTACTGTCAGACTTAGAACCATGATAGGCAGGAGTCGGTCTACTTGTCACGGACGTGATGCCTATATACATGATCATACCTAGATATTCTCATAACTATGCTCAATTCTATCAATTGCTCGACAGTAATTTGTTCACCCACCTTAATACTTATGCTTTTGAGAGAAGCCACTAGTGAAACCTATGGCCCCGGGGTCTATTCTCCATCATATTAATCTTCCAACACTTATCTATTTCTATTGCCTTTTATTTTACTTTGCATCTTTATTTCTCTTTATCATAAAAATACCAAAAATATTATCTTATCATATCTATCAGATCTCACTCTCGTAAGTGACCGTGAAGGGATTGATAACCCCTTTATCACATTGGTTGCGAGGTTCTTATTTGTTTTGTGTAGGTGCGTGGGACTCGGGCGTAGCCTCCTACTGGATTGATACCTTGGTTCTCAAAACTGAGGGAAATACTTACGCTACTTTGTTGCATCACCCTTTCCTCTTCAAGGGAAAAACCAACGCAATGCTCAAGAGGTAGCACATTATAAGATGATCCCTCACCAAAATTTCAAGGTATAAGTGTTCTCCCTGAGTATGCACCGTTGCGACAGTTCGTTGTGCCGAGACACCATGTGATGATCGGGTGTGATAAGCTCTACATTCACATACAACGGGTGCAAGCCAGTTTTGGACACGTGGAATATTCGGGTTAAACTTGACGAGTGTCGGTGTCAAAACCGGCGGATCTCGGGTAGGGGGTCCCGATCTGTGCGTCAAGGTCGGATGGTAACAGGAGACAAGGGACACTTTATTTTACCAAGGTTCGGGCCCTCTCGATGGAGGTAAAACCCTACTCCTGCTAGATTAATATTGATGATATGGGTAGTACAAGAGTAGATCTACCACGAGATCAAGGAGGCTAAACCCTAGAAGCTAGCCTATAGGTATGATGATGGTTATGATGTGTTCTGTCCTACGGACTACAACCCTCCGGTTTATATAGGCACCGGATAGGGTTAGGGTTACACAGAGTCGGTTACATTGGTAGGAGATCTTGAATATCCGCATGCCTAGCTTGCCTTCCACGCCAAGGAAAGAACCTTCCGGACACGGGAGAAGTCTTCAATCTTGTATCTTCATAGTCCTGGAGTCCGGCTGAAGATATAGTTCGGCTGTCCAAACACCCCCTAATCCAGGACTCCCTCAGTAGCCCCCAAACCAGACTTCAATGACGTCGAGTCCAGCGCGCAATTTGTCTTCGGCATTGCAAGGCGGGTTCCCCCTTCGAATCTTGTGTACCTGTATGAATAATGTCCGTAGCGCTCCTCCGTCTCGGTGCCCAATAATTGCCGTCTTCCACGTGTTGAATGAATGCAAAAAGCCCGGGGGTGTTTTTATATTCACACCCTTGGTCATATAAACGAGCCGCCTATTTAACGGGATGGGGATCTAGATCAAAACCACATCTTCTTCTCCCCGCGAGTTATCATCAGAGTGACTCCAGCAAAGGTCCATTCCAACATGGCCAGCCGTCGCAGCTCCTCCCCTCGCCCCTCCAGCCCCAAATCCGGAGATGGGAGAGTTGCACCATCCCACACAGCGAGCTAGTGTCACTGCAGGCCAAGGGATTCCTCCCCCAAGCATATATGGTCCCGCTCCGAGCCGGACTCGCCACCTACAACGGCAGCAAGCAAGCGGAGAGCACCCCCAATCCTTCTAAAGGAGAGCGGGTGTGCCTCGTCCCTTATTTATTAAGGGGTCTAGGATTTCCAATTCATCCATTCCTCCGCGGGCTTCTGGAGTTCTACGGCCTCCAGCTGCACAACCTCATGCCTGGCTCCATGCTACATATTGCAGGCTTTGTTGCCCTTTGCGAGCTATTTTTAGGCATCGAGGCTCATTTTGCGCTGTGGAAGAGGTTATTCTGCTTGGTGCCCCGTTCTCAGAAGGGGTCTATATACCAAGTGGGCGGAGCCGAAATATGGCGCATCGCCGGGACCGGATACCTATCCGGAACCCCACAGAAGGCGTCCGAGGACTGGCCTTCAGAATGGTTCTACATAGACGACGTCCCGCTGCCGGACCCTGTCCGGGTCGGCCTCCCTGAATTCAGCATGGCTCCCTTAAAGAAACGCTTAAGTTGGCATCCGCGGAGCTCTCAGAGAGAAAACAACAGAGACGTTCTTTACCTGATGGGCCGGATAAGACTGTTGGCTCATTCCGGACTAACCATGATTGGAGTCATGGCCGCATGTATTATGCGGGGGGTGCAGCCGCTTCAATATAGGAGTCACCCCATGTGGGATTTCAACGGGGAGGATGACGCCACCCGTTACGGCCGTAAGGGGCCAGACACAGCTGCCGCTCTAGTAAAGATTCTAACATCTTTGTACAAGGGAGAAAAGGAGGACTTCCTCCGCGTCAACCCGCGGGCCGGATTCACTATGTATGAACCTCCAAGTTGGGTAAGTGAACAATTGCACCTGCCCGCTTATTTAATGCTCCCATGACTAGACACGTAATCTGGTGATTTCAATGCAGGAGCTTCGACAGGAGGTAAAGGATATCAACAGCTGCCCTCCATAGCCCGAGGACCCAGAACGGTCCCTCGATCCGGACTCCGAAGAGGATCCGGACATATCGGTGGAGCTCATCGACGGGGTGTTCCACCAGTTAAGCAAGGATAATACCTTGGTGGCCATTATGGCTGATTATCCCGGGCTAATCCCGGCCTCCCAGGTGACAGAAACCGGAGTGTTTATTCCCGCAAGAGAGATTCCGTCCTTACATATTCCGGTGTTTCTGACGACAACCGTATTTTACAGGGGAGATTTCCGAGGAGGGAGGCCGACCCTGCGGCGACTAGCCAACGAGGAGCCGCCGGGCCCCGTGGGGTAAAAAGGGATGAAGTCCGGACTGAGAGTTCGGCACAAAGGTATAACGCGCCCTCTGTCTTCCGGGCGTTATTCTGTCAGGGCATGTTAACATCCGTACTGTTTCCAGGACGAAGAGGCCCCGTCGGACTATATCCGGAGGGGCCGCCAACCGCGCCTCTACCAGCCAGGCTCCAACGTCTGGTCCGGAGGCAGGGACGAACACCAGGCTTGCGTCGGACGCTCCTCCAACAAAGGATGCGGACCGGCTATCTGCCACCAATTCAGAAGTGGAGAGCACCATGAACCATAGGCGTCGCCGGACAGTTCTACGCGACGCTTGTTTCTCCCGAGAGGCTTTAAACGCCTTCAATTCGGGAGATGCGTACCTTCGTGCTGCTCAAGATGGTTTAGCCAGGGCCACGGAGCAGTTTGTAAAAGACATACAGGTAAGAAAATTTAAATATATATATACCAGTAGCCCCCGAGACTTGAAACAGTTAAACTAACTGATTTAAGGATCATATAATATGTAGGTTCTTACTGAGAAGAACACCGTGCTGTCCCAGGAGCTGGAAAAGTGCAAGGCCCAACTAGAGGCCGTACTAACCACAACAGGGGAGCCCAAAGGGACCCCTTCAGGTATGATATACTTTGATAGATTAGTATTGTGCGGCTTATGTGTGAATCTGACAATTAATGTTACAGATGGTGCCGGACTAGATCCGGAGAGGCAACAACTCTTACGCCGGTTAAAGGCTAGCGAGAGTACGTTGACCAGGGTGAGGCGAGAGAAGAATGATCTTCAGGATGCCAACACCAAGCTGGATGTTGAACTGAAAGATGTTCGTGGCCAGCTATCTGACTCCATGAAGGAGAATCAGCGTCTTCGACGCGGCCTATTTAGTAAGTGCTTGAGCGAACTCTTGAAAAAGGAGTTCGGCGAGGAACACGAATAACAGAATTATGTCTGTAGGTACGCTCACAGGTTGTCCTGCCGAGGAGATGCCCGGTTCTACGGGTGACCTTCTCCCCGAACTCCTGCAACTGCACGAACGAATTCGGCGGGCAATGCAAGGGGTTGCCCGGGCCTTATGGCCTGCCCACTCCACGCCCGAGGGCCTTGGAGAGCTTGCAGAGAAGCTAACGGGAGCTCGGCGGCGCATCCGGTTGTGGAAGATATCAGCCTGCCGACAAGGTGCGAGGGAGGCCTGGGCCATGGTGAAGACCCGCTTTACGAAGTCTGACCCCAATCACATGGCCGAGGTCGGACCAGTGGGGCCTGATGGGAAGGAGATCCCTGTGAGCTTGGTGTATGGCCAGGTAGAGCTGGCCGCAAAGTATTCCCAGCAGGACTGTAAATTAGACAGCCTGTTAGATGGTATAGAGGAGGAATACGATCAGTCAAGATGACTGTGTAATTTATAATTGACATGTGTAATGCCTTCTAGCCGGATTGTAGATCGTTTGTCGTTGCCGACCTTTTCGCTTCGACCTCGGGACCTGACGGTCCGGAGTGTGTCCGAATACCATAACGGCTATATAAAAGCCGGGGTATGCATGGAGACCAGGCGTAGGGGTCATTAGTGCTTTATCAGACAAGTGCCCAACTAGTTATGTTATATTACATGGTTAGTAAGAAACATCTTCCACAGAGAATAGTTCCGTTAAGGGTTCCTTTCGCTGGGGTAGCGTGCCCTAAAGTGCACGTCCGAACTGCAAATGCAGAAGATCATCTGGGGGCATGTATAAAATAAAAAGGTTCATCTTTAGTTCACCGACCGAATATTCCCTTAAGAACGCTAGCTTTCGGCTTCACCCAGTCTGAGGTACACATCCGGCTTATCCGGCAGTAACAATCGCAGAGGTGCTCCCTTTACCGCCTAGCCAAACAATCGGGAACGCAGGGGTAAGCACAGGAGCCAGGCAACCCAGCTTGGCCAAAACTTAAGTCATCTCGATGCATATGATGGCGAAGAAAAGGTGCATGCGGAAGTCTGACGCATGCGTTGGGTGTGAAACCCATATAGACAAGCTTCTGTTAAAGAAGCCCCCAGGTTTAAGGAGCGCGGATAGCGCATCACATAATGAGCCTTTTAAGGGCTAGAAAAGAAAAGAGTAGGAGACAAAGTAAAAAAAAAATGGTATAAATTTAAATAATGGACAGAGGAAGGAGACAAACACAGAGTCCGGCGCTAGGCATCGAATCTTCGGAGACGTGTGGTGTTCCATGGGTTCGGCTCGAGTCGGTTATCCAACGCATCTCGCAGGCGGTACGCTCCACCAGTTAGGACTTGGTCGATTATGAATGGACCTTCCCATTTGGGCTTGAGTTTGTTCTTTTGCTTATCCGGCAGGCGTAGAACTAGTTCACCAATGTTGTAATTTTTGGCCCGTACTTCTCTGCTTTGATATCTTCGAGCTTGCTGTTGATAGAATGCGGAACGGGCCTTAGCCATGTCACGCTCTTCCTCTAAGGCGTCCAGGTTGTCCTGCCGATCAAGCTCGGCTTCTCTTTCTTCGTACATGCGCACTCCAGGTGAGTCATGAATTATGTCGCAGGGCAGAATCGCCTCAGCGCCGTACACCATAAAGAATGGCGTGAATCCGGTGGTACGATTTGGCGTGGTTCGCAGCCCCCAGAGTACGGAGTCGAGCTCCTCTACCCAGTGCATATCAGATTCCTTGAGGGACCGCACTAGTCTGGGTTTGATGCCGCTCATGATGAGACCATTTGCACGTTCGACCTGATCGTTAGTTTGTGGGTGATAGACAGAAGCGTAGTTGAGCTTAATGCCCATGTTTTTGCACCACAACTTTACTTCATCAGAGGTGAAGTTTGTGCCGTTATCGGTGATAATGCTGTGGGGGACGCCATAACGGTGTACGACCCCGGATACAAAGTCTATCACAGGTCCGGATTCAGCCGTCTTGACAGGCTTGGCTTCTATCCATTTGGTGAATTTATCCACCATGACCAATAAGTATTTTTTCTTGTGGGTTCCGCCTTTAAGGGGTCCCACCATATCGAGCCCCCAGACCGCGAAAGGCCAAGTGATGGGGATAGTTCGGAGGGCGTTGGGTGGCATATGGCTTTGGTTGGCAAAGAGCTGGCAACCGACGCACCGTTTGACTAGGTCCTGAGCGTCTGCTCTAGCCGTCGGCCAATAGAAGCCAGTACGGAAAGCCTTGCTTACAAGGGACCGAGCCGCGGTGTGATGGCCACCGAGTCCGGCATGGATTTCATCCAACAGACTCCGCCCTTCCTCTTCGGAGATACACCTTTGAAGGACTCCTGTAGTGCTTTTCTTATATAGCTCTCCCTCGTGGACTTTATAGGCTTTAGATCGCCGCACTATGCAGCGTGCCTCGTTTTGGTCCTCGGGGAGTTCCTGCCTAGTAAGGTAGGCTAGGAATGGTTTCGTCCACGGGGCGATGACCGCCATTATTGCGTGGGCTGAGGGTGTAATTTCGGTGGCGGGGCCACCGATTATGTCTGATTGTTCGGCATTGGGTTGTGCGGTTATGCCCGGGCTATTATCCGAGGGTTCCCCCTCCCATGTTACGGATGGTTTGAATAATCTTTCTAAGAAGATGTTGGGGGGGACTGCATCTCGTCTTGCTCCAATGCGTGCCAGGACGTTCGCTACCTGATTATTTTCTCGGGCTATGTGATGGAACTCCAGTCCCTCGAACCGAGCTGACATTTTTAGTACGGCATTGCGATAAGCTGTCGTTTTTGGGTCTTTGGCGTCGAAGTCGCCATTTATTTGGGATATCGAGAGGTTTGAGTCCCCGAGTACTTCCAGGCGTTGAATGCCCATGGATACCGCCATCCGGAGGCCATGTAGAAGGGCCTCGTATTCGGCTGCATTGTTGGAGTCCGTGTACGTAATTTGGAGTACATATTGGACTGTATCTCCTGTAGGGGACGTCAAAACAACGCCAGCCCCCAGTCCGGCCAACATTTTGGAATGTCGAAATGCATGATCCAGTTTGAGTACGTGTCGTACTCTTTAGGGAGTTCGGCCTCTGTCCATTCGGCGACGAAGTCGGCTAGGACTTGCAATTTAATTGCTCGCCGTGGCTTGTAGGTTATATCGAACAGGAGGAGCTCTATGGCCCATTTTGCTATCCGGCCTGTTGCATCGCGGTTGTTGATAATATCGTTGAGTGGTACTTCCGAGGCTACTGTAATAGAACACTCTTGAAAGTAGTGTCGTAGCTTCCGGGATGCCATGAATACCGCGTATGCGATTTTTTGATAATGCGGGTACCGTGATTTGCATGGTGTAAGGACCATGGACACGTAGTAAACCGGCCTTTGAAGGGGTAATTTATGTCCGTCCGTTATCCGTTCGACGACGAGTACTGCGCTAACAACTTGATGGGTTGCGGCAATGTACAATAGCATGTGTTCGCCGGTATTCGGCGCGGCCAGGACGGGGTTTGTTGCCAAGATGGCCTTTATTTCCTCGAGTCCGGCCGTGGCAGCGTCCGTCCACTCGAAGTGTTCGGTGCGCCTAAGGAGGCGGTAAAGGGGTAGTGCCTTTTCTCCCAAGCGGGAGATGAAGCGGCTTAAGGCCGCCATGCATCCGGTGAGTTTCTGAATTTGCTTGAGATCTTTTGGGACATCCAATTGTGACAGAGCTCGGATTTTAGCTGGATTTTCTTCAATTCCTCTGCCGGATACAATGAAGCCCAGGAGCTTTCCGGCTGGGACGCCGAAAACACATTTTTCCGGATTGAGCTTGATGTCGTATTTTCGCAGGTTGTCGAATGTAAGTCTCAAGTCGTCTACTAGAGATTCGACGTGTCATGATTTAATGAACACATCATCTACGTACGCCTCCACTGTTTTGCCGATCTGGTTCGCCAAACATGTTTGAATCATGCGCTGATATGTCGCGCCGGCGTTTTTGAGCCCAAAGGGCATTGTGTTGAAGCAGAATGGGCCGTATGGCGTGATGAATGCTGTTGCAGCTTGGTCGGATTCTGCCATCTTTATTTGATGGTAACCGGAGTATGCGTCGAGGAAACACAGGGAATCGTGTCCTGTGGTGGCATCGATGATTTGATCAATTCGAGGGAGGGGAAAGGGATCCTTTGGGCAGGCCTTATTAAGGTCTTTGAAGTCGACACACAGGCACCAGGATTTGTCCTTCTTTGGTACCATTACCAGGTTTGCTAGCCAGTCCGGGTGTTTGATATCTCTAATGAATTTGGCCTCCAATAATTTGGTTAGCTCCTCTCCCATGGCCTGTCTCTTTGGTTCGGAGAAACGCCGAAGGGTTTGTTTGACAGGTTTGAATCCTTTCTGGATATTTAAGCTGTGCTCGGCCAGCCTGCGTGGGATTCCTGGCATATCTGAGGGGTGCCAAGCGAAAATATCCCAGTTCTCTCGTAGGAACTCGCGCAGTGCGGCGTTTACATCAGGGCTCAATTGTGCCCCGATGGAGGCTGTTTTATTCGGGTCCGTTGGGTGGACCTGGAATTTGACTATTTCGTCCACTGGTTTGAAGGATGTGGATCTGGATCTCTTATCGAGTATCACATCATCCCTGCTAACCGTGGATCGCAGCGCCGTCAGTTCTTCGGCCGCTAAGGCTTCAGATAGTGCCTCGAGGGCCAATGCGGTTGTCTTGTTTTCGGCACGGAGTGCTATGTCCGGATCACTAGCGAGAGTGATAATTCCGTTTGGCCCAGGCATCTTAAGCTTCATGTACCCGTAATGGGGTATGGCTTGGAAAACCGTGAATGCCTCTCGTCCTAATATAGCGTGATATCCGCTTCTGAACGGGGCCACCTGGAACGTGATTTGTTCGGACCTGTAATTATCCGACGTGCCGAATACCACATCTAGTGTGATCTTTCTGGTGCAGCGCGCTTCCTGACTGGGGATTATTCCTCTAAAGGTTGTGCTGCTTCGCTCAATGCGGTTCCAGTCTATTTCCATCTTTTGGAGGGTTTCCTCATAGATGAGGTTCAATCCGCTGCCTCCGTCCATAAGTACCTTTGCGAGGCGACAGCCGTCCACTATGGGACTGAGAACCAATGCGGCTGGCGCTCTGGCTGTTCGGAATTTAGGTTCGTCGCTCGCATTGAAGGTGATGGCAGTATTGCTCCATGGATTTATGGTCGCTACTTGGTAGACTTCGGCGAGGCTGCGAAGTGTTCTTTTTCGCATGTTATTTGATGCGAAAGTCTTGGAGATTGTGAGAACGGTACTGAAATTCTCGGGCTGGTTTCCTTCGACCTCTGGGTTGAGGAGGTCCTCGCCAATTTTGGCCACCTGCCGGAGTATCCATTATCCAACATGCCCTGAGGCTGTGAGTTGGGGTGGCATTCTCTGTACTATGAATCTTGCAGGGTCCATCGAGCCACCTTTCTAGCACGGTTCCGTGCCCCCTAGAGGGTTTTGATTTTTTATTTAATCCGGGCGCTTTGCTGTAGTGCGCCCTTTTGATTCGGACGGGATTGCTATTCAAGGCCGGATTATCCCAAAATTTAATTTCGGTTTTCCGAGCACTTTCCATCGCACAGTATTTTTGTACTATGGACGCCAAGTCAGCAAAGCGCGTAATATTACGACGACTTATGGCATTGAGTATCCCCTTGTCCATGCAGTTACTGCAGAAGATTGAAATCGCGTCTCCCTTGTGGCAGTCCTTTATCCTGTTCATAAGCAGGAGGAATCTGGCCCAGTAATGATGTACTGTTTCTTCGGGCATCTGTTTGATTTGGGAGAGATCGCTTAAGGTCGGACGGGCGGAATTCATTAGATCTGATACTTCGCCCGGTTTGCTGTTCGGAGGCCGAACGACCTCCGGATTCCGAGATCCGGAGTCCTGTATGCTTTCCGGTTTGCCTGGTTCCAAGCCCAGGTCTTGGGTTGTATCCTCCCCTCCGTGGATATTCGGCATGGAGGGTTCCGGAATTCGGATGTATCTGGTCCTTAAGATTGATGAAGGGTCACCGCATCGTGTTTCCACCACAGCAACATGATGGGTGGCTTGGGGAGAGTTGATTTCCCTTAGATCGGGTTTAAGCCCAACCTGGTCGTAGTTTGTAGTGACCCCCAAGGTGGCGATGCGATCCAGGAGCTCGTTTATGGAGGAGAGCTCCACCGGATCTAGCTGCTCGGCCAATTCCGAGCTGATGCGGAGATTGTTTTCGATGACCCGAGAGGTCACCGTCGGCGTAATGGCCGAACGGGCGGTCATGAGAAAACCACCCAGCCGGAGGGATTGGCCGACAGCCAAAGCTCCCTCAGTGACGGCGCCGTCTTTAAAGACGGGAAAAGACATCCTTCCTGATCGCGATGGCACAGAGGAACTCTCAATGAAAGCACCAATGTCGGTGTCAAAACCGGCGGATCTCGGGTAGGGGGTCCCGATCTGTGCGTCAAGGTCGGATGGTAACAGGAGACAAGGGACACTTTATTTTACCCAGGTTCGGGCCCTCTCGATGGAGGTAAAACCCTACTCCTGCTAGATTAATATTGATGATATGGGTAGTACAAGAGTAGATCTACCACGAGATCAAGGAGGCTAAACCCTAGAAGCTAGCCTATAGGTATGATGATGGTTATGATGTGTTCTGTCCTACGGACTACAACCCTCCAGTTTATATAGGCACCGGATAGGGTTAGGGTTACACAGAGTCGGTTACATTGGTAGGAGATCTTGAATATCTGCACGCCTAGCTTGCCTTCCATGCCAAGGAAAGAACCTTCCGGACACGGGACGAAGTCTTCAATCTTGTATCTTCATAGTCCTGGAGTCCGGCTGGAGATATAGTTCGGCTGTCCGAACACCCCCTAATCCAGGACTCCCTCAACGAGCCTAGCATATGCAGATATGGCCTCGGAATACTGAGACCGAAAGGTCGAACGTGAATCATATAGTAGATATGATCAACATAGTGATGTTCACCATTGAAAACTACTCCATCTCACGTGATGATCGGACATGGTTTAGTTGATATGGATCACGTGATCATTTAGATGACTCGAGGGATGTCTATCTAAGTGGGAGTTCTTAAGTAATATGATTAATTGAACTTTAATGTATCAGGAACTTAGTCCTGATAGTATTTGCAAATTATGTTGTACATCAATAGCTCGCAATGTAGTTCCCTGTTTATTTTTTGATATGTTCCCAAAGAAAAATAAGTTGAAAGATGTCAGTAGCAATGATGCGGACTAGCTCCGTGATCTGAGGATTATCCTCATTGCTGAACAGAAGTATTATGTCCTTGATGCACCGCTAGGCGACAGACCTATTGCAAGAGAAGATACAGACGTTATGAACGTTTGGCGAGCTCGGTATGATTACTACTTGATAGTTTAGTGCACCATGCTTTATGACTTAGAACCGGGACTTCAAAAACGTTTTGAACGACACGGAGCATATGAGATGTTCCAAGAGCTGAAATTGGTATTTCAGACTCATGCCCGAATCGAGAGGTATGAGACCTCTGACAAGTACTTTGCCTACAAGATGGAGGAGAAAAGCTCAACTAGTGAGCATGTACACAGAATATTTGGGTACTACAATTGCTTGAATCAAGTGGGAGTTAATCTTCCAAATAAGATAGTGATTGACAGAGTTCTCTAGTCACTATCACCAAGTTATTGGAACTTCGTGATGAACTATAATATGCAAGGGATGACGAAAACGATTCCCGAGCTCTTCATGATGCTGAAATCGACGAAGGTAGAAATCAAGAAAGAACATAAATTGTTGATGGTTAACAAGACCACTAGTTTTAAGAAAAGGGCAAAGGGAAAGAAAGGGAACTTTAACAAGACCACATGTTTATTGCAATATGATTATTCATTTAAGTCAGAGAATAATTGTTGTTCTGTTTACATGAATAAAGCCTTCTATGGTCTTACATCCAATGTAAATGGTTTACTGAATCTCGATTGCAATGATACACATATTGATATATTGATGCCAAAAAATGCGAAGTTAATAATGATAGTGCAACATGTTTGTGGCACTGCCGTTTAGGTCATATTGGTGTGAAACGCATGAAGAAACTCCATACTGATGGGCTTTTGGAATCACTTGATTATGAATCACTTGATGCTTGCGAACCATGCCTCATGGGCAAGATGACTAAGACTCCGTTCTCCGGAACAATGGAACGAGCCACTGACTTATTGGAAATAATACATACTGATGTATACAGTCCGATGAGTGTTGAGGCTCGCGGCAGGTATCATTATTTTCTGACCTTCACAGATGATTTGAGAAGATATGAGTATATCTACTTAAGTAATCACAAGTCTGAAACGATTGAAAAGTTCAAAGAATTTCAGAGTGAAGTGGAGAATCATCATAACAAGAAAATAAAGTTTCTACGATCTGATCGCGGAGGCGAGTATTTAAGTTATGAGTTTGGCCTTCATTTAAAACAATGTGGAATAGTTTCACAACTCACGCCACCTGGAACACCACAGTGTAATGGTGTGTCCGAACGTCGTAACCGTACTTTATTGGATATAGTGCGATCTATGATGTCTCTTACCGATTTACCACTATCGTTTTGGGGTTATGCATTACAGACAACTGCATTCACGTTATATAGGGCACCATCTAAATCCATTGAGACGACACCGTATGAACTATGGTTTGGCAAGAAACCTAAGTTGTCGTTTCTTAAAGTTGTGGCTGTGATGCTTATGTGAAAAAGCTTCAACCTGATAAGCTCGAACCCAAATAGGAGAAATGTGTCTTCATAGGATACCCAAAAGAAACTATTGGGTACACCTTCTATCATAGATCCGAAGGCAAGATATTCATTGCTAAGAATGGATCCTTTCTAGAGAAGGAGTTTCTCTCGAAAGAAGTGAGTGCGAGGAAAGTAGAACTTGATGAGGTAATTGTACCTTCTCCTGAATTGGAAAGTAGTTCATCACAGAAATCAGTTCCAGTGATTCCTACACCAATTAGTGAGGAAGCTCATGATGATGATCATGAAACTTCAAATCAAGTTACTACCGAACCTCGTAGGTTAACCAGAGAACGGTCTGCACCAGAGTGGTATGGTAATCTTGTTCCGGAGGTCATCTTACTTGACCATGACGAACCTATGAACTATTAGGAAGCAATGATGAGCCCAGATTCCATAAAATGGCTTAAGGCCGTGAAATCTGAGATGGGATCCATGTATGAGAACAAAGTATGGACTTTGATTGACTTGCCTGATGATCGGCGAGCCATTGAGATTAAATGGATCCTCAAGAGGAAGATGGACGATGATAGTAGTGTTACTTTCTACAAAGCTCGAATTGTCGCAAAAAGGTTTTTCGACAAGTTCAAGGTGTTGACTACGATGAGATTTTGTCACTTGAAACGATGCTTAAGTCTATCTGAATCATGTTAGCAATTGCCTCATTTTATGAAATTTGGCAAATGGATGTCAAAACTGCATTCCTTAATGGATTTCTTAAAGAAGAGTTGTATATGATGCAACAAGAAGTTTTTTCAATCCTAAAGGTGCTAACAAAGTGTGCAAGATCCAGCGATCCATCTATGGACTGGTGCAAGCATCTCGGAGTTGGAATATATGATTTGATGAGTTGATCAAAGCATATAGTTTTATACAGACTTGCGGTGAAGCCTGTATTTACAAGGAAGTGAGTGGGAGCACTACAACCTTTCTGATAAGTATATGGGAATGACATATTGTTGATCGGAAATGATGTAGAATTTTCTGGAAAGCATAAAGGAGTGTTTGAAAGGAGTTTTTCGAAGAAAGACCTCGGTGAAGATGCATACATATTGAGCATCAAGATCTATAGAGATAGATCAAGTCGCTTGATAAGTTTTTTCAATGAGTACATACCTTGACAAGATTTTGAAGTAGTTGAAAATGGAACAGTCAAAGAAGGAGCTCTTGCCTATGTTGCAAGGTGTGAAGTTGAGTAAAGACTCAAAACCCAACCATGTCAGAAAATAGAAAGAGAATGAAAAATCATTCCCCATGCCTCAGTCATAGGTTGTATAAAGTATGCTATGTTGTGTACCAGACCTATTGTGTACCTCACCATGAGTTTGGCAAGACAGTACGATAGTGATCCAGGAGTGGATGACTGGACAGCGGTCAAAATTACCCTTAGTGGATTAAGGATATGTTACTCGGTTATGAAGGTGACAAAAAGTTCGTCGTAAAGGGTTACGTGGATGCGAGCTTTGACACTGATCCAGATGACTCTAAGTCTTAATCTGGATACATATTGAAAGTGGGAGCAATTAGCTAGAGTAGCTCCATGCAGAGCATTGTAGACATAAAAATTTGCAAAATACATATGGATCTAAATGTGGCAGACCCGTTGACTAAACTTCTCTCACAAGCAAAACATGATCACACCTTAGTACTATTTGGATGTTAATCACATGGCGATGTGAACTAGATTATTGACTCTGGTAAACCCTTTGGGTATTGGTCACATGGCGATGTGAACTATAGAGTGTTAAATCACATGACGATGTGAACTATTGGTGTTAAATCACATAGCGATGTGAACTAGATTATTGACTCTAGTGCAAGTGGGAGACTGAAGGAAATATGCCCTAGAGGCAATAATAAATACGTTATTTATATTTCCTTATATCATGATAAATGTTTATTATTCATGCTAGAATTGTATTAACCGGAAACTTGATACATGTGTGGATACATAGATAAAACACAGTATCCCTAGTAAGCCTCTACTAGACTAGCTCGTTGATCAAAGATGGTTAAGTTTCCTAACCATAGACATGTGTTGTCATTTGATGAACGTGATCACATCATTAGGAGAATGATGTGATGGACAAGACCCATCCGTTAGCTTAGCATAATGATCCTTAAGTTTTATTGCTATTGCTTTCTTCATGACTTATACATATTCTTTTGACTATGAGATTATGCAACTCCTAGATACTGGAGGAATACCTTGTGTGCTATCAAACGTGACAACGTAACTGGGTGATCATAAAGATGCTCTACAGGTATCTCCGAAGGTGTTTTTTGGGTTAGCATAGATCGAGATTAGGATTTGTCACTCCGATTATCGGAGAGGTATCTCTGGGCCCTCTCGGTAATGCACATCATAATAAGCCTTGCAAGCAATGTGAATAATGAGTTAGTTGCGGGATGATACATTACAGAACGAGTAAAGAGACTTGCCGGTAACGAGATTGAACTAGGTATGGAGATACCGACGATCGAATCTCGGGCAAGTAACATACCGATAACAAAGGGAATTATGTATGTTGTTATAAGGTTTGACCGACAAAGATCTTTGTAGAATATGTAGGAGCCAATATGGTCATCCAGATTCCGCTATTGGTTATTAACCAGAGAGGTGTCTCGGTCATGTCTACATAGTTCTTGAACCCGTAGGGTCCGCACGCTTAACGTTCGTTGAGGATGTAGTACTATATGAGTTACGTATGTTGGTAACTGAATGTTGTTCGGAGTCCCGGATGAGATCACAGACATGATGAGGAGCTCCGGAATGGTCCGGAGGTAAAGATTAATATATAGGATGATATGGTTCGGCCAAGGGGTGAAGCCCACGGGGCTTTAGGTCGGTGCAAAAGGAGTTTTGCGGAGGCCAGGGGGCCAAACGCCGGAGACCCTGGCGTCTGGCCCTGGGCCAGACGCCGAGGCCCATGGCGTCTGGGCCAGACGCCAAGGACCGTGGCGTCTGGTCCTGAAAGTCCGAGAAGGACCCTTCCTTGCAGGCAAAACCGACTTTGAGGAGGCTTTTACTCCAAGTTTCGACCCCAGGGCTCAACATCTAAATAGAGGGGCAGGGCTAGCACCTGGAACACATCAAGAATCACCAAGCCGTGTGCTGGCAATCCCGTCCCCTCTCGTTTATCCTCCGTCATAGTTTTCGTAGTGCTTGGCGAAGCCCTGCGAAGATTGTTCTTCACCAACACCGTCACCACGTCGTCGTGCTGCCGGAACTCATCTACTACTTCGCCCTTTTTGCTGGATCAAGAAGGCGAGGACGACATCGGGTTGAACGTGTGCTGAACGCGGAGGTGCCGTACATTCGGTACTTGATCGGGACGGATCGTGAAGGTGTACGACTACATCAATCGCGTTGATAAACGCTTCCGCTTTGCGATCTTCAAGGGTATGAAGATGATCTCCGCTTCTTGTTGCTTTGCGTCTTCTAGATAAATCTTGCGTGAGCGTAGGAAATTTTTTGAAATCGCATGTTACGTTCCCCAATAGCTCCCAAGAGAGAAACGACACCGTAGTACCGCCATCGTCCGATCGGTAAGACCACATCCTAGGGTTTTCCCCGAAGCAGCACGAATGGGTCGACAGAAGTTACACGACGATGCCTTCATCAAGGTAACGATGCAAAATGCGGCCATCGCCCGCCATCGGTTCGGTTTTCACGAGCAACTATGTCTCCCCAACTCGCAATCGGGACTAGATGACGAATGAAATCCGACCACCTAACCTGAAGCCGACCATCTCCGGCGAAGGAAGTGGCCACCACTGCCACGCCCAGGGCCGGAGTACCCGACGTCCTTGAGTTGCGGGTCGATCCCAAGGCAGCAAGCCATTGATGGGACGGTACTCGAGATCAGCAAGTGCGGCCCGCCGAAGCCCATCTGGGCCTAGATCGGGTGCCCAAGTCGCCGCCGCTTGCCTGGCCGGCGCCGCCCCTCACCACGTTGCCACCTCGCGCCGCTGCCGGAGGCAGGCCATCGCTCCGTCGCAAACCAGATCAGGGGATGCGCCTCTGCACGGGCGGATGCCCCGCCCCACCCAAACCCGATGAATGGAGGAGGAGAGCACCTCAGCCACTGCTGTTCGGCCGGTCAGGCTTCGCCCAGCGGCTTCCTCCAACGGTGACGGAGGAAGGAATCAGGGAAAGGGTGCCCCGGCGGCTTGGTACGGCAGCTCTGCCCGAGCCGCCCAAGCGGGGGACGACGCGGGGGCGATCCGAAATTAGCGGGGAAAGGTAGGCGTACAACCACAAAACTCACTGCCTGCAGCTAGCTGTTTTCTTTTCTTTTTTTCTTTTTTTTTTTGCGGGGGACCTGCAGCTATCTTAGCTATACTGTGAGTGGACGATCACATAAGAGAATGTGTGGCTTTCATGCTTGCTCGATGTGCGGTGAGTAAGCTGGTGCTCGTCGATCTCACGATGCTGTTGTTGTCGTGCTGCTTTATCAAAGTGTGTCGTGCCAATTTCGTGATATAGTTGCAGTCTTTTCAGCTGAAAAGAGGCACTAGCTGCTGGTGGGGAACTAGATGATTGTTCCTACCCCGTTTCATATGGCCATCTAGCCCATCTCCTTTGTGAACCTGATGGTGCCATGGTTCTGTGTTCTTGTCTCCTGGTTTTGTAAGTACTACCTTTTGCTCGCCAAATCTCAATCAGAATCCCGGATACTAACCGTGCGGCATGCCGCTCAACTTCACAAATTCAGTGGGTCTGGCAGTGCAACATGCACCTTGGATGTTTCTTTATGCCACATTTCTTTTTCATTGTCACATGTGGCGACATATATATTTTCCACAGAGTACTATATTCCATATAATAGCACATGGGAGGGCCTTTACGTTTGAATGTATTCTACAGAAAATGGGCTGATCCGATCTAGAGTGAATGCAATAGCAAAAAGAATTTCACTCTGTCAGATTTTTTTGTATCCTTTTCAAGGGCCAACCCTGGGCCAAGGTGAGCGGCCGTATTGCTCTTGACCTCTACAATTATGTAGGCACAAATATGAACTGACCTAAGATTGTTCTTGACGATCCGACATCTTCGACGTCGGCCCTCAAAACAGACACACTATTTTGTTCGTGGACTAGTCTGAACTTGTCTGCGGACATAGATACGGAAGCCGACCATCCAACTTATGTCCTCTAGATGTCCCCCCGTGATTTTTTTCTAAGTCCGCAACACTCAAAATAATTATAGAAAATAATACAACTCATCCATAAATAACATGCAAATATCCCTAGTACAACAATAGTTCTAATAGTAATATTACATTCGAGATAACGGGATGTTCAACAAGCTTTTCAAATTCATTGATTCCAAATTCAGCGATACTCGAGTCAGAATCTGCACATGTCGTTCTACACACTGTGCCCCTTGAGTTTCATCCAACAATGTATGAACGTAAATAATCTGCCGGTTATGTGGTACAAGTAGCAACATATTGAGTGAATCAATGAATCATCCAACGTGATGATTATCAAGTTGCAACATATTGAGTGAATCAATGAATCATCCAACATAGTATAGAGCAACAAGAAACAAAACTTTACACTCCCTATGGTTGACGAGCCCGGTGGCCACCTCCTTTTCACTTGTGCAATCACATCACAATACTTCATGACAGAGTTGGAGATGGTTTACCACCGATGGGCAAACGACTTCACATTGTGTTCATGGATCATGTGCAAGTCATAGGGCGGGAAGTGTTTTTGCTCATGGAACGAAGCACACACGTTTCGCCAAAAGGTCAACCTCTCACAACAACTCATCCTTGGATGCCAGGGACTGCCTGACGAGCTGCTAGGTGGTGTGGAAGTCCTCCCCCTCCCCTCTCCCCCTCGCGTCGTCCCCGCGGGCGGTCGAGCGGGGCAACCCTAGTCGCCGGCATCCCTCTTCCCCCTCCCGTCTCCCTCCCCGCAGCCACCGGCTAGCGCCGCTGGGCAAAGCCCTGGTGGCGCCGGTGGTGGCGGGAAGCTTTCCCCCCTTTTTTGCTCAGCCTAGGGTTGGCGCGGGACGACCTAGCCCGGCGGGGGCGCCGCGCTCGCGAGGGGCCAGTGGCGCGGCAGCAGACGCGAGTGGTGACGGCGTGCGCGGCGGCGTGGGCGGCGGGGGCAAGCGCGTGAGCGGGTTGTGCGGCGGCTTCATGCGGCGGCTCTCGGGCGGATGCGGGCGCCGTCTGGTCGCTCAATCTGGTGGCCTGGCGGGCGGCGGATCGTGGCGTCCCGGTCCAGGGCGCTACGGGGAGTGGATGCTCACTCTCCGGGCGGGCGACATGGTAGGCGGCGGACTCGGCCGACGTCCTGGATCTGGGCCAGATCTGGCAGGGCGGCATGGGTCCGGCGAGGTGGTACTGCTCGGGATCCCTCGGGCGGCAGTGGGGCGGCCTGCTGCTCCTTGGCAGCGGTGGTCCGTGCTTCAGGAGGTCGGTGCTGACGCTTTGTCTCTCCGGCGTGTCGTGACGGTGCGGATTCGGTATGCGGTGGTGGATGTCGTTCGTCAGCGTGCATGTGTAGGGAGCCGACTTGGTCCGCACAGGTGCAAGCTTATGCGTTAGTGCTCTTCTCTCTTATTGCGTTGTGGTGGCGTCGATCCGAGGTTGCTCGTCGGGCGTCGCCGTGCCGTCGTACAGATAGGCACCATTGACCACGGACATGGCGTTGTTCAAGCGTGCTCAGCGGTGGCCGTCGGTAGTCACCGGGTTGTCTCCCGCCTGGTCCACCAGGACCAGATGGGTACACAGGCATGGGCGCTTCCTACTGTGGTGGTGCCGACCCAAACCCGATGGCTGATGCCGGGCTAGGAGTGAACGGTGGACCCTTTCACTCTTACTATTGTGGTCGGGTGCTCGTGACGGAGTTGGTCGGCCAATCCGAGGGCCATGGATGCCGGGGCGGCGACCCCAGACGACGGGCCTCACGATTGGCTTTCTGGCAGGCTTCATGGTGGCGGTGGTGGCTCCATCTTTAGGTCGTGAGGGCGACTAGGGATTGTAACAACCCGGTGTAATGATGCTACAGTAACCCCTGGGGTTATGTTAATCTTTTTGCTAAACATGTGCCTGATCATTATTGTCTCATGTTCTTTTCAAATTCCAGTTGTTTTCAAATTCAAATTCTGTGTGAAATTCAAAATTCTCAGACATGAAAACAAAAATGTTCATCAGGTGCCAAATAATCCAAAACTAATATTGGTGGTGAACCAACATTATTGCAAAAGGTTTAAGTGGCCTAAGCTACTTAAAACGGTGGCCTAAGCATTAAATTAAATGCCTTTTTAATTTATAAAATTGGCAACTATTCCAAAATCCTTCCACCCTTTTTTGTGGCAGTGCAACACATTTCTTTGAAATTATTTTGGCCAATGGCATAATTTTGTGCAAAGACTTTATTGGCTAAAGAGAAAAGGGCAAAAGCTGCTGGAAAAAGAAAAAGGGAAAGTTAAAAAAAAGCAAAGAAAAGAAAAAGGCCAGGCTGCACTGTGCACTTGGCCCAGCCGCGCAACAGTGCAGCCTAGCCCACCTAACCCTGTCGTCCCCTACCTCTATTCACCAGGGGCTGGGTGGACGCGCGCGCATCGTCCGTGGCTGTCGATGGCCACGAGGCGGCCATCCGGCGGCTCCCCGGCGACTACTAGGTCGCCCCGCCCCGGACGAACCCTAGAGTCCCCCCTCCCACTTTCCCCCTTCTCTCTTCCTGCTCGCACTCGCCCTTTTCTCCCCACTGCCCGAGCACGCATGCCGCCGTCGCCGCGTCGATCCCGCGGCCACCATCATCGCCCCGCATCGCCGACATGCCATAGGCGTCCGTCGTCCTCCTCCACGTCGACCGGTGCCCGCCATTGGAGCTGGAAGGCACCACAGTGCCGGATCCACCGCGTCTTCCTCCTCGGGACGCTCGAGCTCGCCGCGGTCGACTCGCTCCGCCGAGCCTCCCCCGAGCCCACGATTGCACACCTGCAGGCTCCCGGTGAGCCTCTGCTTCCTTCCCACTTCTCGCGACCCCCCATTCACCCGTAGCCATGCTCGCCGCCCTGGGCCGAGCTCAGCTCCGCGGTACGCCTCGCCGCCGTGGCCACGGCCCCTGTCGTGCTCGCCTGAGCACGACATCGAGCTCCTGGTGCTCACAGGCGCCCAACGCGCACGCGCACACGCCTTCTCGTGCCCCTAGCACCTAGCTCAACGAGCGCCCAAGAAAGCCGCCGCCTCCGCTCGTCGCCAGCGCCGATTCCGGCCGTTT
This sequence comes from Aegilops umbellulata, assembly GCA_032464435.1. Classification (NCBI taxonomy): domain Eukaryota; kingdom Viridiplantae; phylum Streptophyta; class Magnoliopsida; order Poales; family Poaceae; genus Aegilops; species Aegilops umbellulata. The sequence goes on from CP136060.1 coordinate 472,525,522, forward strand.
CCGGCGAAACCACCACCACCAGCAGCTGCGCCGCTCACTTCCCGTTCGGACGCGCCTAACCCCAGCCCCGGAGTCACCCTGTAGGCAAATTCCGACGAGGGCGAGTGCCCTCCGCCGCGTTTTTGTGCTCGCCGGCGTTCAGCCGCTGGCCGGCCAATGTGGCAAGGCCAGGCCCCACCTATGGGTGGCTGACCGTGGGCCCCACGGGCCCCTGTTGACTAAGTTGACTCAGTCAACTTTGCTGACTGGGCATCCCTTGTCAATGCTAGGCGGGCCCCACTCGCTAATTAACTTTAATGTAATTTAAAATGGTTAATTAACCTAAGCGGCCACTGATACCCGGGGCCCACCCCCCTTAATTAGCTCTGTTTAATTAAAATGAACTCAATTAGCTCTCTGTCTATGACATGTGGATCCCACTGGACCCACAAGTCAGTTTTGGCCTGGTCAGCGTGTCTGTTGACCGTTGACATCATCCCCATGCAATGGTGACGTCATATTCCTTTTCTGTTAAATCTGTTAATTTAAATAATTTCAGAAAATGTTTAAACCTTTAGAAATTCATAAAAATTAAACCGTAACTCGGATGAAAATGTTTTCTACATGAAAGTTGCTAAGAAAAATCCAACGAATCTGATTACGCGGTCCGTTCATCTGTCACATGCGTCTAGCATGTTGAACATGGAACTTTCCCCCTCCGGTCGTTTGTCTGACACAGGTCCGGAACCGGGAATACATTCCCGGTTGAATTCCCCCTTCACCTATATCGTGTAGCCATATGTTCGGTCACACCCTGCACAGCATATTGCCATGTTATGATTTGTGATGTTATGCTTGCTTTATATTTATTGTTTCTTCCCCCTCTTCTGTCCGGTAGACCCCGAGACCGATGTCGCCCCTGTGATCGACTACGTCCACGACGACCCCTCCTTGCCAGAGCAACTAGGCAAGCCCCCCCCCTTTGATCATCCCGATATCACCCATTCCATTCTCTCATGCTTGCATTAGATTTTGCTACTGTTATTGTTTGCTCCTATTCTGATGCATATCCTGCTTTTGTATCTGTTGTTGTACCTTATCTGCTTATCCTAAACTGCATAGTATAGGTTGGTTAGTGATCCATCAGTGACCCCCACTTGTCCTTGCTGCCCCTGCTTCATCATCAATGACTCGATCTACGTGATCGAAGACCAGGCCCCGACACCGCACATCACTTCCCCTTAGTTGCTCGACACTACTGGGTTACTGAGTACCAAGGGTGAACCTCTTCAGCACTTCTGATGTTAACCCTGTAGTGTAGTCATTCGGTCGTGGTCATCGAGGGTGATTTCCTCCTTAACCACTTCCGATACGACTCCGTCGTGCAACCCCTCAAGTGTGAACCTCGAGGGTGATTCCTCTTACGCTCACCTTGATGATTACATCTAGTGGAATTCATCGGTGGTGATTCCTCGGGTTTTCCCCTGATGTTTGGACACACGGATACTTGGACTTTGCCACTGTTACTTGGAAAGACGGGTCGACCCTGAGGGGTACCCACGCGAGCTTAATTGCGAGTGATGTGGAGTCGGGCGGACCTGGAAGGTGCCCGCGAGATAATTACGAGGCGTGGCTGGACATTCCTAGCCCTTGCCGCAAGTCCTCGAGACGGGGCAACGGGGTCACCCCTTTCGTGAGTCTCTGCTTGTTACCGCGCGTTCCTAATCCACTACGATTTGGATATTTGATCCGAGGGGCCTCTGGCCTGATAGCACTAACCATCACATGGGCATAGTATGGGCGTTCTGCATCGTGTACATCAGCCAAAGCTTAATAGACGTCAGCGACTGAGCGGCACGCGCCGGGTTGGACTGCGTAAGCGCCTGCCTTGTTGAAGGAGGTAGCTAGGTCTGCTCACCGGCTGCCCACGCAACGTGCAGGAGTTCCCGGGGAGATGGCCCATGACCCCTGGGGGCATAGGTTTAGTCCGGCGTGTTGGCCTCTCTATTAAGTCTAGGTCGGGTTGCGGCGTATTATTTGGCCGAGGCCGGGCATGACCCAGGAAAGTGTGTCCGGCCGGATTTAATCGAGCGTGGTGGGTAAGTTGGTGCACCCCTGCAGGGAAGAAAACATCTATCGATAGCCTGTCCTACGGTAACGGACACTTGGAGTTGTATCCCGGTCGATACAACTAGAACTGGATACTTGTGATGAGAACTGGATGGTGATGAGTAATGGATTGTGATGATAACTGGATAGTATGGCTTTGGGATTTCTTTCTCACGGGGAGTCGAGAAAGGATCTCTGGCCGAGGTTGATAACAATACTACTACTTTACATTAAGCTACTCTACTCCCTCCTGTTGCTGCAAGATGGTGGTTTCTAGAAGATGCTAGTCTTTGATAGGACTAGGTTCTCCCCTCTATTCTGGCATTTCTGCAGTCCAGTCCACATATACAACCTTCCTTTGATAATGTTGCATATGTAGTGTAGATCCTTGCTTGCGAGTACTTTGGATGAGTACTCACGGTTGCTTTGGTCCCCCTTTCCCCCCTTTCTTCTTCTTTCCGGTTGATGCAACCAGATGGTGGAGCCCAGGATCCAGATGACCCCACCGACGACTGCTACTACCCCGAGGGTGCCTACTACTACGTGGAGACCGTCAACGACCAGGAGTAGTTAGGAGGCTCCCAGGAAGGAGGCCTTGCCTTTTCGATTGATGTTGCTTTTGTGCTAGCCTTCTTAAGGAAAACTTGTCTAACATATGTCTGTTCTCAGGTATTGTTGCTTCCGCTAACTCTTGTGTATTCGAGCTTATGTATTCGAGCCCTCGAGGCCCCTGGCTTGTAATATAAAGCTTGTATTATTTTAACTTGTGTCTATAATTTTGTTGTGATATCTTCCCGTGAGTCCTTGATCTTGATCGTACACATTTGCGTGCATGATTAGTGTACGAATGAATCGAGGGTGTCACAAGTTGGTATCAGAGCCGACTGCCTGTAGGTAGCCCCCTTTCCAACTCCTTGGCCGAAGTTGAGTCTAGTCACTCAAAAACTTTTACTAACATTGGTTGTGTGGCTTACTGGCCCATGTCGCCATTGGGTGGTATTAGGATCTTTTACTCCTCGTCTATACTTTGGGACTCTGATCTCTCTTCGATTCGGGTTAAATGAATTTACTAACTTTCACATTAGGATCCCATGACCACATTCACCCCGAAGTTGGATAAAGCCATAGTTATTCCTTAGAATAGCATTTTGAGTAGTGCACACCCTGTCGTGTTGACTACTAAGTGGTATCCATCGTACCTCTTTCATTGTGCTTGTTTCGTCATGAATGATCCTTGTCTTTGCAAATGCTCAATGCTGAACTACCCCCTGTTACATGTTAGCAGGATGGTTAGACCCGCTGGTCGTGGCCGTGGTGCCAACGATCCACCACCGCCAGAATTCTTTACTGGAATGATGCAACAGTTTGAGTTGAATCGCCAGTTCATGGAAGGAATGATGGCTCAGTTTCCTCGTCCGAACATAAATCAACAACCAACCCCAGTAACTCTGCAGGACTTCATGCGCCTCAACCCAACTATCTACCGCAGCTCAACTCAACCCCTTGATGCTGATGACTGGCTCCGCGACATCACGTATGAAATGGAGTCTGCTAGTGTGGCCCCTGCCAGCTATGTCACCATTGCATCTTTCTTTCTAAAGGGTCCCGCTGCTCAATGGTGGGACAGCCACAGGCGTACCCTACCTGCTGGAACGGTCATCACTTGGCCGGATTTCCAAGCTGCCTTTCGTGTCTGCTTCATTCCTCAGGGAATCATGGACAAGAAGAAGCGAGAGTTCTGCAACCTCACCCAAAGCAATAAGTCTGTAGATGCTTATCAGCGGGAATTCTTGGACTTGTACCGTTACGCTGAAGAAGACATTGCTACTGATGCTCGTAAGCAGGAAAAGTTTCGTGATGGACTTCAACCTGATATCAAGTTAGCACTGCTCGTTCATGACTTTGCCGACTTCGCCACCTTGGTGAACAAGGCTATTCAAGTTGAGACTGGTCTTCAGGAACACCAGGGATCCCTCAGGCGCAGCTGTGACGCTGGCTCACCTTCGGGCCCGTCAGCGCAGAAGCGTCGAATATGGATTCCCCAGAGCATGTATCGTCCAACTGCACCTGCACCAAGACAGTCCTATGCTGCACCTCGTTTTCCCCCTCCACCGCTGAGGCAGCCTCTTCGAGCTGTACCACCCCAAGCTTCTGCTTCCCATCCCAATGATGGTCTATGCTTCAAGTGTGGCCTTCCGGGTCACCGCTCTAGGAATTGTCCTCAGAATCAGAATCAGCTGGCTCTGCCTTCAACTGGTCGTAACAATCAGCCCCATAACAACAATGCCAGACCTTATGGTCGTGGTCAGGCTAATCATGTTGATTTGAATGAAGCTCAAGACCAGCCTGCCACTGTGATGGGTACTCTTCTCGTTAATTCAGTACCGGCTTCTGTTTTATATTCAGGAGCTTCGCATTCATTCATGTCAGAAAATTTTGCTTACGCACATGACATTCGATGCGAGCCCATGAACACTCCGATAGTGGTACGCACCCCTGCGGGTCAATGCCGAACTACCATGATTGGTCGCGACGTCCCCGTTGAAATTGAAGGGTTGGAATTTCATGTTTCTCCCATTATTCTGGAGTCTTCCAATATTGACCTCATTATGGGAATGGAATGGTTGAAAGCGCATACTGCCTCTATCGTTTGCGCCACCAAGGTCGTTCACCTCCTACATCCTTCCGATGAGATAGTAACCTACCATGCTCAGCTTGTTCAAAACGCTGAAGCACGACTTTATGCTTTGAATGCGTTGAACGCAGCACCTCTTGAGGGAATTGAAAAGATTCCAGTCGTTCGTGACTTCCAAGACGTATTTCCAGAAGAACTTCCAGGAATACCCCCTGCCCGGGCTGTCGAGTTCGTCATCGACTTGAAACCAGGCACCATTCCTATCGCCAAACGACCCTACAAGATGCCACCTCATGAACTCCTTGAGCTTAAGAAGGAAATCGACAAATCTCTTCACAAGGGTTTCATTCGTCCAAGTTCCTCTGCTTGGGGAGCACCTTCTCTCTTTGTCAAGAAGAGGGACGGAACGAACCGCTTGGTCCAAGACTACCTTCCTATCAACCAAGCTACAATTCAGAACAAATATCCCCTTCCTCGGATCAATGATTTGTATGATCAACTAGCTGGTTCATCGATTTTCTCTAAACTCAACTTGAGGTTGGGTTACCACCAGATCTGTGTTCGTGAAGAGGATATTCCAAAGACCGCCTTCGTCACTCGTTATGGTTCTTACGAGTACACCGTCATGTCTTTTGGTTTGACCAATGCTCCAGCTACATTCTCTCGTCTGATGAACTACATATTCATGGATTACCTCGACAAGTTCGTCGTAGTCTATCTGGATGATATCCTGGTATATTCGAAGAACAAAGAAGAACATGCTGAACATCTTTGACTTGTTTCGGAGAAGCTTCGAGAGCACAACTGTATGCCAAGTATTCCAAGTGTGAATTCTGGCTTCCCGAAGTCACCTACCTTGGTCATGTTATCTCCAAGGATGGTATTGCCGTCAACCCAGAGCGCGTTCAGGCTATTCTTGATTGGACCGCTCCGAAGACTGTCAAGCAAGTCAGAAGCTTTCTCGGACTAGCCAGCTATTGTCGCCGCTTTGTTGAGAACTTCTCCAAGATCACCAAGCCACTGACTAATCTGCTTCAAAAAGGCGTTAAGTTCGATTGGACAGACAAATGTCAGGAAAGTTTCCAGGCACTCAAGGACAAGCTGACTTTTGCCCCAGTGCTTGCTCCCCCTAATTCTCGCAAGGACTTTGTCATCTATTGCGACGCTTCACGTCAAGGATTAGGCTGTGTCCTAATGCAAGAGCGCAGAGTGATTGCTTATGCCTCCCTTCAAGTACGTCCTCACGAAGAGAACTACCCAGTTCATGACCTTGAGCTTGTTGCGGTTATCTTTGCACTGAAGCTATGGCGACAGTATCTTCTCGGTAATTGTTGTGAGATCTTCACCGATCATCAGAGTCTGAAGTACCTGTTTACTCAACCAGATCTGAACCTCCGTCAGCAGCGGTGGATGGAAGCTATTGCTGACTACAACTGCGGTATATCCTATACCCCTGGTAAGGCTAATGTAATGGCTGATGCCCTGAGCCGTAAGTCTTATTGCAACAATCACCAGGTCTACAAAGCTCAACCCCGCCTTTATGAAGAGCTATGCAAGCTGAACCTTCAACTAGTTCCACAGGGTTCTCTGAATAACCTTGTCTTGGAACCAACTCTTCTTAAAGCAATCAAGTCTGCTCAAGCCAAAGATGCTCATGTTGATCTGATGAAAAAGGATCTTGCCTTAGAGAAATCCAGAGATTTCTCACTTGGTGAAGATGGAACCTTATACTTCAGGGATCACATTGTCGTACCCCGGTTCGAGCTTATGACAGAGAAGGTGATGAAAGAAGCGCATGACACCCCTCTCTCTATTCATCCGGGAAGTACCAAGATGTATCTAGACATCCGTCAGAATTACTGGTGGTCTAATATGAAGCAAGACATTGCTCGATATATTGAAGAATGTGATGTTTGTCGTCACATCAAAGCAGAACATCAGAAACCGGCTGGACTTCTACAACCGCTTCCGATTCCTGAATGGAAGTGGGATAAGATCCAAATGGACTTCGTCACTGGCCTTCCCAAGTCTCAGAAAGGTAACGATGCTATCTTTGTCGTCATCGACCAATTCTCGAAGGTTGCTCACTTTCTGCCAGTCAAGGAGACTATCACTGCTAGTCAATTAGCAAACTTGTATATCTCTAGAATTGTGTCACTCCACGGCATTCCGAGGGAGATCAATTCAGACCGCGGCAGTATTTTCACTTCTAAGTTCTGGGATAGTTTCCAAGAGGCAATGGGAACTCATATTACCTGGAGCACTGCTTATCATCCCCAATCCCAAGGCCAAGTCGAGCGAGTCAATCAAATTCTTGAAGACATGCTTCGAGCTTGTGTTATTTCTTTTGGCAAGAAGTGGGAAGAATCTCTCCCTTATGCGGAGTTCTCTTATAACAACAGTTATCAAGCCAGCTTGAAGATGGCACCCTTCGAAGTGCTTTATGGACGTAAGTGCCGAACACCTCTGAATTGGTCAGAAACTGGGGAACGGACGCTCATTGGTCCAGACATTATTCAACAAGCTGAAGAGCAGGTTCGCATTGTCCGAGATAATCTCAAGGCGGCCCAGTCCCGTCAGAAGAGCAACTATGACCGGAAACACTGGGGTTCAACTTATCAACCTGGTGAACAAGCTTATCTGCGTGTCACTCCTTTGAGAGGCACTCATCGGTTCGGAGTCAAGGGCAAGCTAGCTCCGCGCTACATTGGTCCCTTTCGCATTCTCGCCCGTCGTGGACTGGTGTCTTATCAACTGGAATTTCCACCTCAGTTCTCTCATGTTCATGATGTCCACGTGTCGCAACTTCGTCGTTGCTTCAAGGATCCGGAACGTGAAGTGGATCCAGAATTGATTGAAGTTCAAGATGATCTCACATACAAGGAGCATCCTATCTGCATTCTTGAAGAAGCTGAACGGCGAACACGCCAGAAGGTTACCAAGTTCCTAAAGGTGTAGTGGTCAAATCATTCTAAGGATGAAGCCACTTGGGAACACGAGGATAACCTCCGGGCTGAATACCCCGACCTGTTCCCTTCTACCTCTTAATTCTCGGGACGAGAATTTCTTTTAGAGGAGGAGAGTTGTAACGCCCCGGTGTAATGATGCTACAGTAACCCCTGGGGTTATGTTAATCTTTTTGCTAAACATGTGCCTAATCATTATTGTCTCATGTTCTTTCAAATTCCAGTTGTTTTCAAATTCAAATTCTGTTTGAAATTCAAAATTCTCAGACATGAAAACAAAAATGTTCATCAGGTGCCAAATAATCCAAAACTAATACTGGTGGTGAACCAACATTATTGCAAAAGGTTTAAGTGGCCTAAGCTACTTAAAACGATGGCATAAGCATTAAATTAAATGCCTTTTTACTTTATAAAATTGGCAACTATTCCAAAATCCTTCCACCCTTTTTTGTGGCAGTGCAATATACTTCTTTGAAATTATTTTGGCCAATGGCATAATTTTGTGCAAAGACTTTATTGGCTAAAGAGAAAAGGGCAAAAGCTGCTGGAAAAAGAAAAAGGGAAAGTTAAAAAAAGCAAAGAAAAGAAAAAGGCCAGGCTGCACTGTGCACTTGGCCCAGCCGCGCAACAGTGCAGCCCACCTAACCCTGCCGTCCCCTACCTCTGTTCACCAGGGGCTGGGTAGACGCACGCGCACCGTCCGTGGCTGTCGATGGCCACGAGACGGCCATCCGGCGGCTCCCCGGCGACTACTAGGTCGCCCCGCCCCGGACGAACCCTAGAGGCCCCCCCACTTTCCCCCTTCTCTCTTCCTGCTCGCACTCGCCCTTTTCTCCCCACTGCCCGAGCGCGCACGCCGCCGTCGCCGCGTCGATCCCGCGGCCACCGTCATCGCCCCGCATCGCCGACATGCCATAGGCGTCCGCCGTCCTCCTCCACGTCGACCGGTGCCCGCCATTGGAGCTGGAAGGCACCACAGCACCGGATCCACCCCGTCTTCCTCCTCGGGACGCTCGAGCTCGCCGCGGTGGATTCGCTCCGCCGAGCCTCCCCCGAGCCCACGATTGCACACCTGCAGGCTCCCGGTGAGCCTCTGCTTCCTTCCCCCTTCTCGCGACCCCCCATTCACCCATAGCCATGCTCGCCGCCCTGGGCCGAGCTCAGCTCCGCGGTACGCCTTGCCGCCGTGGCCACGGCCCCTGTCGTGCTTGCCTGAGCACGGCATCGAGCTCCTGGTGCTCACAGGCGCCCAACGCACATGCGCACGCGCCTTCCCGTGCCCCTAGCACCTAGCTCAACGAGCGCCCAAGAACACCGCCGCCTCCGCTCATCCCCAGCGCCGATTCCGGCCGTTTCCGGCGAAACCACCACCAGCAGCAGCTGCGCCGCTCACTTCCCGTTCGGACGCGCCTAACCCCAGCCCCGGAGTCACCCTGTAGGCAAATTCCGACGAGGGCGAGTGCCCTCCGCCGCGTTTTCGTGCTCGCCGGCGTTCAGCCGCCGGCCGGCCAACGTGGCAAGGCCAGGCCCCACCTATGGGTGGCTGACCGTGGGCCCCATGGGCCCCTGTTGACTAAGTTGACTCAGTCAACTTTGCTGACTGGGCATCCCTTGTCACTGACAGGCGGGCGCCACTCGCTAATTAACTTTAATGTAATTTAAAATGGTTAATTAACCTAAGGAGCCACTGACACCCGGGGCCCACCCCCCTTAATTAGCTCTGTTTAATTAAAATGAACTCAATTAGCTCTCTGTCTATGACATGTGGGTCCCACTGGACCCACAGGTCAGTTTTGGCCTGGTCAGTATGTCTGTTGACCGCTGACATCATCCCCACGCAATGGTGACGTCATATTCCTTTTCTGTTAAATCTGTTAATTTAAATAATGTCAGAAAATGTTTAAACCTTGAGAAATTCATAGAAATTAAACCGTAACTCGGATGAAAATGTTTTCTACATGAAAGTTGCTCAGAAAAATCCAACGAATCTGATTACGCAGTCCGTTCATCTGTCACATGCCTATAGCATGCTGAACATGGAACTTTCCCCCTCCGGTCGTCTGTCTAACACAGGTCCGGAACCGGGAATACATTCCCGGTTGAATTCCCCCTTCACCTATATCATGTAGCCATACGTTAGGTCACACCCTGCACAGCATATTGCCATGTTATGATTTGTGATGTTATGCTTGCTTTATATTTATTGTTTCTTCCCCCTCTTCTGTCCGGTAGACCCCGAGACCGATGTCGCCCCTGTGATCGACTACATCCACGACGACCCCTCCTTGCCAGAGCAACCAGGCAAGCCCCCCCCCCTTTTGATCATCCCGATATCGCCCATTCCATTCTCTCATGCTTGCATTAGATTTTGCTACTGTTATTGTTTGCTCCTATTCTGATGCATAGCCTGCTTTTGTATCTGTTGTTGTACCTTATCTGCTTATCTTAAGCTGCTTAGTATAGGTTGGTTAGTGATCCATCAGTGACCCCCACTTGTCCTTGTTACCCCTGCTTCATCATCGACGACTCGATCTACGTGATCGAAGACCAGGCCCCGACACCGCACATCACTTCCCCTTAGTTGCTCGATACTACTGGGTTACTATCGAGTACCGAGGGTGAACCACTTCAGCACTTCTGATGTTAACCCTTTAGTGTAGTCATTCGGTCGTGGTCATCGAGGGTGATTTCCTCCTTAACCACTTCCGATACGACTCCGTCGTGCAACCCCTCAAGTGTGAACCTCGGGGGTGATTCCTCTTACGCTCACCTTGATGATTACATCTAGTGGAATTCATCGGGGGTGATTCCTCGGGTTTTCCCCTTGATGTTTGGACACACGGATACTTGGACTTTACCACTGTTACTTGGAAAGACGGGTTGACCCTGAGGGGTACCCGCGTGAGCTAAATTGCGAGTGATGTGGAGTCAGGCGGACCTGGAAGGTGCCCGCGAGATAATTACGAGGTGTGGCCGGGCATTCCTGGCCCTTGCCGCAAGTCCTCGAGATGGGGCAACGGGGTCACCCCTTTCGTGAGTCTCTGCTTGTTACCGCGCGTTCCTAATCCACTATGATTTGGATATTTGATCCGAGGGGCCTCTGGCCTGATAGCACTAACCATCACGTGGGCATAGTATGGGCGTTCTGCGTCGTGTACATCGGCCGAAGCTTAATAGACGTCAGCGACTGAGCGGCGCACGCCGGGTTGGACTGCGTAAGCGCCTGCCTTGTTGAAGGAGGTAGCTAGGTCTGCTCACCGGCCGCCCACGCAACGTGCAGGAGTTCCCGGGGAGATGGCCCATGACCCCTGGGGGCATAGGTTTAGTTCGGCGTGCTGGCCTCTCTATTAAGTCTAGGTCGGGTTGCGGCGTATTATTTGGCCGAGGCCAGGCATGACCCAGGAAAGTGTGTTCGGCCGGAGTTAATCGAGCGTGGTGGGTAAGTTGGTGCACCCCTGCAGGGAAGAAAACATCTATCGATAGCCTGTCCTACGGTAACGGACACTTGCAGTTGTATCCCGATCGATACAACTAGAACTGGATACTTGTGATGAGAACTGGATGGTGATGAGTAATGGATTGTGATGATAACTGGATAGTATGGCTCTGGGATTTCTTTCTCGCGAGGAGTCGAGAAAGGATCTCTGGCCGAGGTTGATAACACTACTACTACTTTACATTAAGCTACTCTACTCCCTCCTGTTGCTGCAAGATGGTGGTTTCCAGAAGATGCTAGTCTTCGATAGGACTAGGTTCTCCCCTCTATTCTGGCATTTCTGCAGTCCAGTCCACATATACAGCCTTCCTTTGATAATGTTGCATATGTAGTGTAGATCCTTGCTTGCGAGTACTTTGGATGAGTACTCACGGTTTCTTTGGTCCCCCTTTCCCCCCTTTCTTCTTCTTTCCGGTTGATGCAACCAGATGGTGGAGCCCAGGATCCAGACGACCCCACCGACGACTGCTACTACCCCGAGGGTGCCTACTACTACGTGGAGACCGTCGACGACCAGGAGTAGTTAGGAGGCTCCCAAGCAGGAGGCCTTGCCTTTTCGATCGATGTTGCTTTTGTGCTAGCCTTCTTAAGGCAAACTTGTCTAACCTATGTCTGTACTCAGATATTGTTGCTTCCGCTGACTCTTGTGTATTCGAGCTTATGTATTCGAGCCCTCGAGGCCCCTGGCTTGTAATATAAAGCTTGTATTATTTTAATTTGTGTCTAGAGTTGTGTTGTGATATCTTCCCGTGAGTCCTTGATCTTGATCGTACATATTTGCGTGCATGATTAGTGTACGATTGAATCGAGGGCGTCACAGGGATGTAGTGGCGGGAGGCCCAGGACTACTCTGGCGGTGCCCAGGTCTGGGGTGGGCAAGCTTGACCCTTGTTGTGGTAGTGACCGGGTCTCCTCGTGGTGGTGCATGCGAGTGACCGAGTGAAAGCTCTGCACTTCTGGTGCCGACGATGGCGACGCCTGTGGGTGCCACTTGCTTCTTGAAGACGGCGTCGTGGATCCCGTACCTGTGCCAGGGCTCACGGTGAAAACCGTTGTCTGTTCACAGACTCGGCAGTGGCGACGCTTCGCGCCATAACCCTCATGGGGGCGTTGTCTTTGAGCTCAAGGGTCCTTGTCCGAGCCTTGGTGAGGTGTTACAATTGTTAATTCTAGGCTTATGTTTTATCTGTTGATCTGCTGTGTAAGGGGGCCCCTACCATATTGTATCGTTTGGCCATGTACTCTGGTTCGTTGCTTTATTTACAAAGCGGGGCGAAAGCCTATTTCAAGAGGTGGTGTAGAAGTAGGAAGCCTTGTATTCCTCTGGCCAGGGCGGCGGCGCTCCGCGTCCCTGGCCCCACCCTGCAGCACATCCCCATCCCCCGTCCCTCGCCACGACCACTCCGTTCCCTTCCGCTTCTTGAGCAGCGTCGCCTTTGCCTTTGCTTTGAGGCGGTAGTCATGTTGTGTTACCGAATTGATCTTGTGGGGGGCTGCCTCGCCGGATCCTCCGCCAGGTCTCCGACAACTTTTCATACGTTCCGCCATGTCGCGGCGGCGATGAAAAAGGGTGGGAATTGGGGTTGAGAGTGGCGGGATGGAAGAGAAGAAGGTTGGAAAAGAGTGATTTTGCCGCATAAATGGTGCGGACAGCTTCAAATGTGCGGGCTTCACCTCAATTTCGGGTGGAACGGAGGGTGTCGAAGTCCTACGTTGCTGGTGTCCGGACTCCGCAAATCTCTCTAGTTTGTTTCCGGTTTGTAAAAAAAATAAAAGCCCGGACTAGTCCGCGAATGGATACGGGACTCTGTTCGATGGCGGGGTCGGTCTGGACCAATGCAAAAGGTTTGAAAGTCCGTGTTGAAGATGCCCTAACACATATACATGGAAGTGTTAAACGATAGATTCTATCTTGCTAGAAAATGCAATTCGGCATGCTGTCCATGTCAATGTGGCATGCGACGACCAGACATGGCCTCTGGCCCCACCAGCGGGTCGCGCTGCTGTGGTGTCAAATAATCAACGGTATTGAGCGTAGGTGCGAGTGGACGGTGGAGAGCAACATTTTCCGATTTTGACTGATGGCCAAACATGAGTACGCTCCATGACTCAGCAGCCATGAGCATCTGTTTAACATGACACATACTCCTAGATGTACCTCTTGCTCGCGTCGTTGGTTGGAGTCATGTCAGATGTATGCATGCATCCAGAGATCTGAAAACTCGTATCCAACGGTGCTGAAAGCACAGACGAGACCGACACCAAGCAGATTTGGAGTCCTTCAGTGGCACACGAGTGATTTTTGTGTGCGAGGAAACCCACGGCTGCTAGCAATTCCAACTCAGCAGCACGGCCACTGCTTCTCTGTTGTATTGTGGAGAGCGAGGAATCTTTGGAGGACTATAAATCCACGCCGGCTAGCTATGTGCTAGCACTTCAAACTGAACAGCAGTGCGATGAAAGGCGTGTCAGTGTCGCAGCTCTTGTCCTGTGTTCTCCTCCTCACCATCTTGTTCGCTTGGCCGGCCGCCGAGTCGGCGACCAGCCCCGTGGCCGTGCGCGCCGACCTTACGCACGCGGACAGCGGCCGCGGCTTCACCAGGCGCGAGCTTCTCAGCCGGATGGCCGCCCGGTCAAAGGCCCGCGTGGCCAGCCTGCACTCCTCCGCCCGTCCCGGCGCGGTGACCGCGCCGGTGGCCCGAGGCACCGTCGGCAGAGTGGACATCAGTTCCGAGTACCTCATCCACTTCAGCATCGGCATGCCGCGCCCGCAGCGCGTGGCACTGGAGCTGGACACCGGCAGCGACCTCATCTGGACGCAGTGCGCTTGCGTGCACTGCTTCGACCAGCCGTTCCCGGTTCTCAACACCTCCGCCTCCCGCACCCTCCGTGATGTCTCGTGCTCCGACCCTCTCTGCACGCGGAGCGGCCTCCCGCTCTCTCAGTGCGCCGTCAAACACAACTTCTGCGCGTACGCCTACTACTACGGCGACGGATCCTTCACCGTGGGCAAGATCGTCGAGGATACTTTCACATTCAAGGCGCCCCACGGCAAGTGCGGCACCGTCGCCACCGTGCCCAACCTCCACTTTGGCTGTGCCATGGACAACAAAGGCACCTTCAACTCGAACGAGTCCGGCATCGCCGGCTTCGGCCGCGGCCCGATGTCTCTGCCGTCGCAGCTCAAGGTCCACAGATTCTCCCACTGCTTGACGACCATGGTAGAGTCCAGGACCAGCCCGGTGTTTCTGGGCACGCCTGACAACCTCGAAGCGCACGCCACGGGGCCCATCCAGTCCACCCCGTTCGCCCCAAGCTCTGGGGGTGCGCTCAGCTCGTTCTACTACCTTTCACTCAAGGGCGTCACCGTCGGCAAGACGCGGCTGCCGTTTAACGAGTCGGCTTTTGCTCTCAAGGACGATGGCTCCGGCGGGACGATCATCGACTCAGGCACGAGCATCACGATCTTCCCGCGGGCCGTGTTCCGAAGCCTCCGGGAGGCGTTCGTGTCGCAGGTGCCGCTACCCATCGCGAACGGCTCCGCCGACGCCGACAGCATGCTGTGCTTCGACGTCGCCCCGAAGAAGATGGTGCCCGCAGTGCCGAAGCTAGTCGTGCACCTGGAGGGCGCGGACTGGGACCTGCCACGGGAGAACTACGTGCTGGATATCGACGACGACGGCGACGGCACAGGCGGCGGGCTGTGCGTGGTGATCTTGCCGGCGGGCGAGGACGACATGACGATCATAGGCAATTTCCAGCAGCAGAACATGCTCATCGTCTACGACCTGGAGAGCAATAAGATGGTCTTCGCGCCCGCGCGCTGCGACAAGCTGTGAGAAGTTGTGAGTGAACGCGCACTTTCAAGCGTGCATGTATGCTTCAGCGCGCGTGTACTGTGTACAGTTCTACTACGTACCCTGGTATTGGTTTTCTAGGTTAAAGCGAGCACAAAGAAACATAGGGTCTTGAAATTGTTGACGTATGCCCTGTTTGCTCTGTCAAAACTGAAGACAACTTTCATCCTTTCTTCCGCTGCCAACTTGCTCGTGAACTTTGGCGTACTATGTCTGAAATTTGGAGTATGCCATGCCTTGAATCCATACAGAACAGCGGGACCGAATGGCTCCTACAGGTACTTTGCCCATTGCCAGAAATTGAGAGATACATGATGCTTAGGCCAACTCCACTGCACGATCCCAAACGAATGTCCGTTTTTACCTGCTTTCGTCTGTTTGAAGCGACAATGGGGTCGCCCATGTCCGCTTGGGCCGTTGCCGTGTCGGTGTGCCAACGCGCGGCCGCACTGCATATCATGTCCGGGGTGGACGTGATATAAAAAGTCACAAAAACTCAAAGAAATGCCAAAAAAATTCAAATAAACGCAAACATTAAAACATTAAAACATAATTAAACAGTCTTCGCGGCCCTAAAACGGCTCCGTTCCATAGTTCTTAACATAAACATAATTAACATAAAAAACAAAAGAAAAGCGCCGCCAGCGCGCTGCTGTCGTGCTCGTCGATGACGTGCTCGTCGCCGTCTCCTCACGCGTCACCGTTGCCGTCCTCGTCGCCAGTGAGGTCGATGTAGGGCGGCGGCGTTGAGAGATGAGTTGGTCCTTGAAAGGCTCCTGGAAGGTGGGAGGCGCCTGCACCACCTCACCCCATGGCGACGCCTCGTGCTCCGGTGACCGCGGCGGCGTAAGGCACCAATTCACGGCCCCCATAGCGTCAGACATGTCTGTGGCCGTGCACGACCAGCTCCGCCGCTAGCCCACCAGGCCCGGGTGGAACGCGGCGACGGGGTACTCCTCTAGCACCTCCTCCCTCACCTCCTCCTTGATGTCCCTCATCTCCAGCTCCGGCACGGCCACATCGACGGCCGCAGAGAGGGAAATCATGGTGTCCAGGCCCTCCCATTGACGCTCATCGTGCGTGTTCATGGAGTCTTCCATGACACGTTGGAGGAGTCGGGCCTCCTCCTCCTCTGTCATGCGAGGAGGTGGTGGTGACGACGGAGAGGGCAAAGGGGACGGCGTCGGCGTGATGTTGCGCACCCGCGTACGCCCGTGCACCTGGGGAGGCATCGAAGCACGCACGCGGCGCTTGTACGTGGCCGCCGCGGCCCAGATGAGGTGCTGACAAAGAAGGACGCGCGCCGCACGTCGTGCTCGCCCAGAAACCATGTGTCCCAGAGAGCGGAGTCGACGGCGTACCTAGGGTCATAGAACAGGCCGTCTGGCAGGAGGCGGCGGCGGCGTTCGATCTCCTCGCGGCAGGCACGGCCGCTCGTCGGGACAGGCGGGATCGGCACCCCGTCCGCGGACAAATGCCAGTTATTGGGCAGGTGGACGTTGCTCCAGGGGAGCGGCGTCCTCGTCTCCCAATAACGACGGCAAACATCCGCGTGGATGTACTGTCGGCCGCGCTCGCCGGTAATCGTAGGGCTGATGGTGAATGGGGCAGGCGCGGGGGCCCTCCGTGGGGGTGATGCGGGCTCTGCTTTTACGCCGCGACGGCGGTGGCCCGAGGACGAACCAGCCTCGTGGTCGTGCGCCCCCTTGCGGCCGGTGCTCCACCACACCATGGTTGTCGGTGGCCGGCGAGCTCGAGGAAGGGGAAGGGAGAGCTAGGGTTTGGGTGTCGGGTTTCGAGAAGGCCGCGTCGACTGGAGTGGGAGCATGGACTGCGACCGGTCCACGGCTTCCGCGGCCGGTGCTCCACTACACCATGGCCGTCGGTGGCCGGCGAGCTCGAGGAAGGGGAATGGAGAGCTAGGGTTTGGGTGTCGGGTTTCGAGGAGGCCGCAGCGACTAGAGTGGGTGCATGGACTGCGACCAGTCCACGGCTTCCCATTTTAGAAGGACGCATGCCGTGCGTCTGGGCGGATGACAGGTGGGGCCGACTGCGCGTGCGCATTTATGTTGGGTGGTGGGAGGTAGGTGGCCGCCTGTCACGCAGCCCCGATGCGGACGAGCGGCGCGTCCGTTTGCTGTCCGCCTGGACCCAAACTAAGCACATGTTTGCGCTTGAAATGGGTCGGGCCGGACACAAAACGAACAAGATGGGCCCAAGCCGTCGCGCATTGGGCCATGAGGTCTGTCCGTTTTACTCCAAACGGACGGGGCCGGACGGGATGGAGTCGCGCACTGGAGTTGACCTTTTGACACTGTGGCACGCTTGGCACATCCTCACCACAAACTGCCGCCTCCTATGGAGGTGTCTATAAGGTTCTTAGCAAGTTACCTCGATTCTTTGATCAGTATAAGGCTAGAACTGTCTCCGGCCCAGAGAAAGGTAAGACAACTGTTGCATATGATATTGCGGCAGTCCGGCCTCATGTGATATCAGCGGTAGTTACAGCCAAATGGTGTCCACCTACTGTTGGTTGGGTGAAGTTGAATGTTGATGGTTCATACACTGAGGATAAAAAAAAAAAAACAGGGGCTGGTATGGCATTCTGTGATGACAAAGGTAGTATCATCTTCTCATCACGCACACAACTATTCTCGTGTCGTGATGCGTTGGAAGCTAAATTGTGTGCTTGTATGGAAGGGTTATCGAGCGACTTACCTATCATGGTTGAGATGGATTCAGTCATTACAGTCAACCTAATCCAAGCGAGGGATTTGGACAAATCGATGTTCAAGCGAGGGATTTGGAAAGATCGATATATTCATGGTTAATTAGGGAGATCAAGCACCTGATGGGTCTTCGTGATTCTTATATTACTCATGTAATTCGCTCTCAAAACAAAGTGAGCGACAACTTAGCTAGTTTTGCTAGATTAGAAGGCAGAACCATGACGTGTATTGGTTCTAGGCCGGATGTTGCCATTGAGCTAGCTATTGCTGATTGTATGAACACTATGAGTTGAGTAATACAATTAATTTATCACCAAGCAAAAGAAAAAAAAATGCCAAACCTGAAGGATCCCAAAAGATAATTTGATGCCATTCGTTACATAATATTTATGTAAATCAATCACACCCACGACAAGCAGTTACTGCAGTGGCTGCAGCCCAAAGCTCCGCCTTCTGTCCTTAGAAATTTCATAAGACACGCAAGCACAATTTTTCAAATTCATGAACATTATTTGAATCTATAATATTTTTTAATCCACGAATAAGTTTTGAATTCATAATTTTTTTGTGATCTTGTGAAAAAATCAAATCAAGAACATTTTTTCAAATTTGCGATCATTTTTCAAAAACCGTGAACATTTTATTTGAATTCGTACGGAACATAGTTTTCTCTCCTTCGGCAAACCAGAACAACTCCAGCGGTGGACTGTACGGAAACGGAATCCGACCTGCCTGAAACGTCAGGTTGCCGTGGACGACCACAAAGACCAGTGGTATAGTATAATCCACTATAGTTCAGGTGGTTAAGTAGCCGATTCATGAAATCTCAGGGGAGTTATGTGGACTTCTTTCATGAAAGATCTTATGTCAATGTTTGAATTCAAATTTTGCAGCGATTTAAAATTCCAATATGTTCTTTTATAAAATTAAATATAAATTCAAATTTTGTTGTAAATTATAATAATATACGAATTGACGTTGTTTTCAACCGGTGACGTGAATGCATGTTGTCACTACAGACCCACATGTATGCAGCCATGTCAGCATTTTCTCGGTCCATATCTCAACATCTTTGACCGATCAAATCCGATGAACCCAGTTGTTAGCGACGGCCACTTTCACCAAACAATCGATGACTTGACTCACATGGAGCGACAACCACCATGACAGAAATATTGACCGGGCTGGTGACGGTATATCATCACCGAAAATGATATTAGGTGATAAAATGATCTTAGAATCGTCACCTAAGATATCATCTTAGATGGCGAAAAAAATGGTGACACAAACATTTTAATTTTTTGTGACGACGCTTCTCTAACGGACCGCGTGACGCCTGAAAATCGTGACTAGCACATTTTTTCTTGTATGTGACACAAGTGGCTCGTCAGTAATAAACTTCCATTTTGTAGTGGCCACTGCTCTTTTCCTCGGTGTGTGCACGCGTCATATGCGTGTGTACAAGCATGTGCGCGCATGTTTTCGTGTGAGAGAGAGGGTGAAAGATTCATCATCAATATAAGACGCACTTCATTTTGGTCGTGTTGATAGACCGTTAGTCTTTAATATATTTTTTTCTCGAATACGCACGAGAATGCGTACCATTCATTAAAGAAGAAATAGGGAGAGAACGCCAAATCCACCAATACAAAGTTATTTACATGTGAATCACGTCCGACACTACCTAGTCTAAGCTAACAATCTATAAGGACTACTCATTTCCAGCCCGCCGCGTCTCCTCAACGCTGAACCCACTTTCATCACCCTTAAGCAGACCGGCCTTCGCCCATAATCTACCCTCGTCTCGTATATGTTGGATGATCCGGGGTATTTACGGAGACTCCTCGTCGAACACAATGGCGTTCGGGTGCTTCCATAGCATCCACATGCCGAGTAGGCATTTAGCACGCAAAGATTTGCGGTGGTGACTGGCGCTACCGTCCTGCATGGCACACCACTGACCCAAGGTTTCATCTTATTGTGCTTCCAACTCCATCCTCCCAGTGTGATCCTAGCCAGTGCCAAACTTGTTTAGCGAACACACAGTCGATTAGTAAGTGTTGCATAGTCTCGTCATGCTGGTTGCACAGTGGGCACGAGTCTTGGTGGGGTAATCCATGTCGAGCAAGCCTGTCAGACGTCCATCATCTATTTTTGAGTGCTAGCCAAACAAAAAAATGGCGTTGAAGGCGTGCCTTAGACTGCCAAGTGAATGAGGCCATCATGGATAACTCGAGTCCCATGAACCTCGCCGCATATGCCGAGCGGGCTGAGAAGTCAACATTCGCTTCCCAAGCCCACGTGACTGAATCCTCCACTCCATCCGTTAGTTGCCAAGCTATGATCAGTGGCCACAATCGTAGAACTGTTCCAGAGCATCGTGGGCAAGGTCAGGGCCAATGTCCCCTACCCAGTTATCCTCCGTAAGTGCGTCTGCGACAAGCCTGCTTCTCTTGACTCTCCCCGGGATCCTTTCATAAACATTCGGCGCAATCTCACAAATCCGTAGTCCGTTAATCCACCAATCCCCCCAAAACAGTGTGGATCTCCCATTGCCTATCATCGTTCGTATAGCCGCCTAGACTAGGGCGCAAGATTCTGGCATGACATGGATCTGAAATTCCGCCCACGGTCTGTCCTTATCAACCTTTTTGCAACCATGGACAATGCACTTGCAGCGCCTTGTTCAGTCAATGTAGTTTGGGGATTCCTAAGCCACCAGCCCACTTCGGCGTGCAGACCACCTCCCAAGCTACCGCACAATTTCCACCTCTTGCTTCCTTTTTGCCACACCACAAGAAGCCTTTGCAGATCTTTACTAGGACCAACAGGGTCTTTGAAGGCAGTTCCAACGCTAGCATAGAGTGGACGGGAATAGCGCATAACACAGATTGGATAAGGAGGAGTTGGTCGCTCTTTGGTAGCATGGCTGCCTTCCAAAGCGGGAGACAGTCAACAACCCGATCCACCAATCCTTGTAATTGTGCCGCTGTGGCATACCCAGATATATGGACGGAAATCGTATGCTTGAGTCATAATTAGTATTAAAGCTACACTACTATATGCTTGTTCTTGCATAATGTGGAGTGGTGCAAACTCTATGAAATATGTTGCAAATTTTGTTCATCATTTGGTTTAAATTTTCTTATTTTCTTTTTAGGTCATACCAATGCACTTAGTTTATTCTACCTCGTAATACCATTTTTTATTATGTCTTTGTTTATGTCACAACCCTAGTTTAGCCTTTGCTTGTCCTTGCATGATCATCATGTCTAAATTTTGAAATTTGAATTGAGGGAATTTTCAAAGCCTCACTGTAACACCCCCAGTGTTATGCTGCAGTAATCCCCTGTTAATGGTGCCATGTCATCATGTTACTGTTGCTAATCTTCACTCGATCCAAATCACAATTCAAATTCAAATCCAAATTTAAAGTCAAAATTTTTAAATTCACAAACATGATGGAAAAATAGTTCATCATGTGGAAAATATTCCATAACAATTATTGCTTAAGAAAAACAACATCACTTATTTGCTTAAGTGGGCTATAGCAATTAAAACAGTGCCAAATCAACTTTTTCTAAATGCTTTTCTATTTATGCATGTTTCAAACTAGTTCAAACTTCTCCCATACCTTTTGTGGTTGTGCAAAATATTGCAATGTAATTATTTGGCCAAGTTTCATATTTTACAAAAGTCATTTGTTGGCTACATAAAATGCAAAACTGCTGCTGTAAAAGAATAAACAAAAAAATAGAAGAAAAAAAGAGAAAGGGCCAACCCCCCCCCCACTTGGCCGACCGACCCAACTCGCAACTAGGCCACCAGGCCGGCCCGCACCGTCGCCCAGCCTACAACCCCTCCCCCCCCTCGGTCCACCCCGCGAACCCTAGCGCCCACTATGCCCCCCACTTCTCCCTGATCCCCTTCTCCTCCCCATCTGGATCGGGCAACTGCCCGATCCCATCGCCCCACATCGCCAGCGCCCCTACCCCGTCGCCGGACTCCCCCACTGCCGCGATGCCCGCGTCGCCCCCCTCCCCAGCGGCCATCGTCACACCTTCGTCGGATCCCGACCAACACCGCCGCCGCTCACCGCCCCCGGAGCCACCTCGACGCCATGTTTCGTCGCCCGACGCCACCGGATTCCCGCCGCCTCGACCTTGCCCGTCCTCGTCCTCCTCCTCGAGCCCGGGTGCGCACATCTGCAGGGCCCGGTGAGCAGCCGTCCCTCCTCCCTTTCCTCTCCGCCCCGGGGCCGTTCACCGCGCGCGCGACGCACTCGGGCCCCTGCTCACCGCGGCCTCGCCCTGACCGGCGTGCCTCTGCACGCGCCAATGGTCGCGCTCTCCACCCCACCTACCTTTACCTCGCCCATGCCCGCGCGAGTCCCTCTGCTCGCTGCTGCCGCGCACGAGCGCACCCTCACCATGGCCACGCACGGCCGCGCATGGCCGTGCCCCCTCACGCACGTCCCCGGTGCCGCGTTCGCCTGTCCCCTCTGTCATGTTGCGCGCACCTGCGCCGCACACTACTCGCTGCCCGCGCCGGCCTCGTCCTGCCTTGGACGGCGTCGCCCTCCGCCCGGGCCATCGCCCTGCCTTGCCTTGCCCCCCCTATTCCTCGCTGTTGCAACTGCTTCTGCTGCTGATGGGCCTCGCCCCCTCCTCACTGCTCGCCGGAGGCCACCCGCCGGCGCCGGCGTGCGTCTTGCGTGCTCAGTGCCTCACTGCTCGGGCACGCGTCCGTTTGGGCGCCCACACCACCGCCCGTTAGCGCCCGTACCCGCATCGGCCCCGTGGCCCAATGACATATGGGCCCCGCCCACAGAACGTGTTAAAAAACATGAATTAAAAGAATTAGAAAAAATAATAAAAATAAAAATAAATTTAATTAATTAATTAATTAAATAAATTAATCCTATTTAATTAATCTAATTAACCTGTTAGTTTAAATAAACAGTAATTAGTTTAACCTAAACCTTAATTAACCTAACAGTGTATGACAGGTGGGTCCCACTGAGTCCACACGTCAGTTTGACCAGTCAACACCTCTGTTGACTGCTGACGTCATGCTGACGTCAGCAAACACTATTGTGGATAATGTTGAATGAAAGTAATTAAATAAATCCTAAAATGATTTAAATCTTTTAAAATTAATATAAAATAAACCGTAGCTCGGATGAAAATACTTTGTACACGAAAGTTGCTCAGAACGACGAGGCGAATCCGGATACGCAGCCCGTTCATCCACCACACGCCCCTGGCATATCGAACTTGCAACTTTCCCCCTCCGGCTCCTCTGCCCAAAAACGCGAAACACCGGGGATACTTTCCCGGATGTTTTCCCCTTTCCCGGTATCACCTATTACTGCGTTAGGTCACGTCTAGCACCGCATATTGCTTTGTGATGCTTTGATTTCTCTGCTATTCATTGTGTTCCCCCTCCGTTACTTCTTTTCGATAGACCCCGAGACCGCTGCTGGTACCCGTGTGATCGACTACATCGACGACGAACTCTTCTCTTGCCAGAGCAACCAGGCAAGCCCCCCCCTTGATCACTAGATATCGCCTATTCTTCTTTACTTCTTGCATTAGAATAGTGTAGCATGTTACTGCTTTCGGTTAATCCTATTCTACTGCATAGCCTGTCATTGTTGCTACAGTTGTTACCCTTACCTGCTATCCTACTGCTTAGTATAGGATGCTAGTGTTCCATCAGTGGCCCTACATTCTTGTCCGTCTGCCATGCTATACTACTGGGCCGTGATCACTTCGGGAGGTGATCATGGTCATATACTATATACTTTACACTGTTACATTACCTGTGATACTGTTCGGAGATGGGGGCTGAAGGGGCAGGTGGTTCCACCCAGGTAGTGGTGGGCCTGGGTTCCCGGCGGCCCCCAACTGTTACTTTATGGCGGAGCGACAGGGCAGGTTGAGACCACCTAGGAGGGAGGTGGGCCTGGCCCTGGTCGGCGTTCGCGGATACTTAACACGCTTAACGAGATCTTGGTATTTGATCTGAGTCTGGCTACTAGCCTATACGAACTAACCAACTACGCGGGAAAGATATGGCACTCGACGTCGTGGTATCAGCCGAAGCCTTCGTGACGTCAGCGACTGAGCGACGCGCGCCGGGTTGGACCACGTAATGTGACTTCCTTTGTAATGGAGGTTGCTAGGTCTGCTCTTCGGCCGCGCACGCAACGTGCAGGTGTGCAATGGGCAATGGGCCCAGACCCCTGCGCGCATAGGATTTAGACCGGCGTGCTGACCTCTTTGTTGTGCCTAGGTGGGGCTGCGACGTGTTGATCTTCCGCGGCCGGGCATGACCCAGAAAAGTGTGTCCGGCCAAATGGGATCGAGTGTGTTGGGCTATGTGGTGCACCCCTGCAGGGAAGTTAATCTATTCGAATAGCCGTGATCTTCGGTAACAGGACGACTTGGAGTTGTAACTTGACCTTATAACAACTAGAACCGGATACTTAATAAAACACACCCTTCCAAGTGCTAGGTACAACCCGGTGATCGCTCTCTAACAGGGCATCGAGGAGGGGATCGTCGGGTAGGATTATGCTATGCGATGCTACTTGGAGGACTTCAGTCTACTCTCTTCTATATGCTGCAAGACGGAGGCTGCCAGAAGCGTAGTCTTCGACAGGAATAGCTATCCCCCTTTTATTCTGGCATTATGCAGTTCAGTCCACTGATATGGCCCTTTACACATATATCCATGCATATGTAGTGTAGCTCCTTGCTTGTGAGTACTTTGGATGAGTACTCACGGTTGCCTTGTTCCCCCTTTTCCCATTTCTCTACCCGATTGCTGCGACCAGACGATGGAGTCCAGGATCCACACGCCACCATCGACGACGAATCCTACTACACCGGAGGTGCCTACTACTACGTGTAGTCTGCTGACGACGACCAGGAGTAGTTAGGAGGATCCCAGGCAGGAGGCCTGCGCCTCTTTCGATCTGTATCCCAGTTTGTGCTAGCCATCTTATGGCATCTTGTTTAACTTATGTCTGTACTCAGATATTGTTGCTTCCGCTGACTCGTCTATGATCGAGCACTTGTATTCGAGCCCTCGAGGCCCCTGGCTTGTATTATGATGCTTGTATGACTTATTTATGTTTTAGAGTTGTGTTGTGATATCTTCCCATGAGTCCCTGATCTTGATCGTACACATTTGCGTGCATGATTAGTGTATGATTGAATCGGGGGCGTCACAAGTTGGTATCAGAGCCGACTGCCTGTAGGAATCCCCTTCCACACTTCTTGGCCGAAGTCGAGTCTAGACATTGCAAAACTTTTTACTAACATCGCTGTGCGGCCCATGTTGCCATTGGGTGGTATTAGGATCTTTTATTCCTCGACCTATACTCTGGGACTCTGATCTCTCTTCTATTCGGGTTAAAATGAATTTACTAACTCTAACTCTAGGTTCTCGTAACTACTTCCTCCCGGAGAGCCCTTAGCACAAATGATCGCCTACTGCACCGAAGGATACCAAAGATACTCTCCGATGTTCACTCGGGACTTTGTGTTCGTTGCTTTTGCAATTCCCTTCCACCGAAATATCCCTATGGATAAATACATACATATGTCGTTCTTACTTTTGTTCCCAGTTGATCTTGTCATTACAACATACCCTGAAATTCTCTCTATTGATCCGAGAATACTTTGTGCCTACTGCCTTGCAGTTCTTTGTCACCTGAGTACCCCTACGGATAATTCCTCGCTCTTACCGAGTATCCGCCCATCCCCAGTTGTTTATGTGTTTCACTAAGGTCTTCGAAATAATATTCGATTTTCCGAAAATCCTTAGCAACTTATTACTCTTAAAATTCTTGCTTGCTTGCATTTTGGTTAACCCCATAAGTATACTATCTTATTGGTAGCCTTTGTCACTATCATTTTGAGTCCATTGATTTGATATGTTGCGAATGCTCGCAATCCTCAATCAGGTCCTAGAATTATGCTACCGGCTCAGACATCATTTTAAACATGAGCTGGTTCTCGACCAATCGGATTGCCATCGATTGTACCCCTAAACCTACGTAACTTATCCATCCTTAATCAGAGTGTTTTCTTCTAATCCCTTGATTGGAAATCATAATTATTTTGCATTTGAGCTTTGAACTAGCCAGTTGTTTCTATAGTCTGATCTCCTTGCATTATTTCTTTCTCTGGTTGAGTACCGATGCTCACATCAGATCCCTTTAGGACCACCAGATCCTTTGTTGGATTTTATTTGATAGCGTCCTTCATATTCAATCACTTTGGAAGTTCTTTCCATGATACATAATGCCATTGGTAAATCCTATTCCTTGATTTGACCAACCATGCTCTGCTTTCGAGCTGGTGATAATTTCTCTCAAAACTTGCGGTATATGTTTCTAAGATGTCCCGATGGGTTGAACCTATGCCTTCCTTAATCTGTGTGAACCCGAAAGTTTTCACGGGTCATACTCCTCTGGTAATTCACCAGGTAGGTTTTCACAATGAAATCATTTTTATTAGAGTAGTGAATGAATGGTCATGCATTGGAGAAGTGGGAGTCGACCTTGAACCTGTGTTCATGCCCATGGACATGATGTAGATCTTATCATTAAAGCTTCTCTTAAATTAATTATTCCTTTGGTATAAGTTCATTTTATATTTGGGATCTGGCCTTTTGTAATCGTGGTTCCGACCATGTTCTCCTTTAAATACCATTTCTCGTGCAAGTTTAAGCACTTGTCTTCTGTAGAGCAATACCCCGGTCCAACCTCTACTTTGATCTGTCGTCGAGTATTAGCCCCCTGGTATCTCGAGATTATCACGGAACTGCATAACTTCTTATGAGTTCTTCATCAAGTACTACATTCTCACTGATTCCATTTTTTCACGAGCTCTGAGTTACTAGCCACTCAAAGACACCGATAACTGAATCGAGATCGCACCGCGATTAAACAACTCTTGGTAACCTTCATTACTCACGAATTTGAACTCGATCACGTAAGTCCTAGCCTGCTCGGCAATATCATTATCATGCTAAACTTTAACTGTGCTACCTGGTCCGTAATACAAGAGCACAACTTTCGATGATGAGCTAAGCTTACGTCGATCTTCCTCGTCATATCAGTTCGCCTTGAACAACAAGCTCGATTTCAAGTTTGTGTCCTACCCATGGTTCCAATAACCTTTCGCTTCATACTTCCTCCGACTTGATGTCGTCGTTGATTGATTAAATCTTCATGAAATCTATCGACAAATGTGTCGTGATCATCATCAACCTTATGAGCTCTTCCAGGATATCAATTGAGTTCATGATGAGAAATACCATCCTTGCCCCCGATGATCTGTGTTATCTTTGACCACCTTATTGCCTTCCGTTCAACACAAACTTGTTCGTGTTTTGCGTTATACCTTGAGATCCCTGCTATCCAGCATTTGTTCTTCTTTACCTTGGAGTATTACCATCTTTTAATATCAAGGATGTTGTGAGGACTGCTCCACCTCTTAAGGAATTCTTGGTATTGTGATGCTTCTCACCATCACCATTCTTTCTTGGTCCTCGTGATGATTCCAACCGGTGTACCAACAAGTGAACGGTGTTGTTTGAAGTCTACCCTTCTAGCAACCCTATTGCTTTGAAGTTAATGGTCGGTCGTTCATTCTTAGACTATTGATTATTGAATCACCATTCTGACATTGGTCGTGCAGCCCAACCCATATTTCGGGTGCGTTTTTCAACCATTGTTTAATTGTGTATGTTTTCCTTGAGCATACCTCATTATATCATTTGATCTGACAAATGTTATCTCCTTGTTGTGGAAATCCATCTTTTGAAAATCTCATTGAATTGTCATTAAGTTCATCAGCCACCTCCACGTCCTCTCCTTGGTTTAATGATGAACTCTTGTTTTGGAACTTGTTTCCATAGTTCATTTCCCGAGAATCTTACAATGTCATCTCGACAATGTGGGTTACACCTTTTCTTCTCAGGCATCCTAAGTTGGAGGTATCCTGACACCGGTCGGATCCGAATCTCAGTCAGATATGATGGTTGGAACATATCTCCAAGAGTTATAGCATTGGTCTTTATATGTCTCAGTAATGTGATGTCATGCCTAGCACACCTGACCAGAGGACCTATTGTTATAACTTCCTTTTTAGCAAGGATATCCATTCCTTCATGAGGAAATTGTAAGACTTATTCTATAAGTTGTTCCTTATGGATCCTTTGTGTATCCAAAATCCGACCTTTGCTTGAAAACCATGTCAATGTTATCTCGAAGCATGACTATGTTATTCTGATTTTCAACAAGGACATTTGAAGCCCAATGCTAAATGTTCTTGCTCAATTATCCGAACACCGTTGTACGGGTAATGTCATGAAATTTTTCTCCCCTTACCTAAAGGGTTTTCTACATTATATCCTGTCATGGATATCATGCTCTGCTTATCATTGGGAAGGATATACCCCTGAAATATCTAATAATCATATTTTTCCTTTCCATTATTTGGTTTAACCTTTCTGGTGATCATTATGGTCTAAGCAGTATTAATTCCCTGCTTATGTAAAACCCCTCGGTGTACAAGTCTGTCAGTAAAGACCTTGTTACTATTGTTGATGACTTTCCGGTAACCACCGATGGACGAGAACTTGCCTATTGATCTGCCTCGTTTCAACAAGCGAGAAAATTGTTCTCTTCATCCCTCGCCCTTCGTACCGATGTTGTTGCCGACATGACCGACAGACTATCCTCTGACATGCCTTGCTTCCATGATCGTGCAAGATGTCACCGACCCTCCTACTTTTATCCCACATGGTGGGCCCATAACCCACAGTTCCACAGGATCGGAACCTGACTCTCGTGTATATCCTTGATTCCGAAATATTCTTACATTTGGCTTCGTATCATGTCACGAGCCACCTTTCGAGAGATGATCTATTCCCGATGCTCTGAACCCCTTTCTCACACTCTGCTCAAGTATCAAACGTTTGTCCATTCGCTTGAAACTTCCTTTTGTACCTTCATACTTTGCTCTCAATGTTTTATTAAGTTTCAACTCGAGAGATATTTCTGCCTCACTCCCTGAATTGTTCACCAGATAATTAACCCTATAAGGGTCAGTTCTCCCGAAGTTACTCTTTACTTCCCCACTTAAATCTCGGGACGAGATTTCTTGTAGTGGAGGAGATTTGTAACACCCCCAGTGTTATACTGCAGTAATCCCCTGTTAATGGTGCCATGTCATCATGTTACTGTTGCTAATGTTCACTCGATCCAAATCACAATTCAAATCCAAATCCAAATTTAAAGTCAAAATTTTTAAATTCACAAACATGATGGAAAAAAAGTTCATCATGTGGAAAATATTCCATAACAATTATTGCTTAAGAAAAACAACATCACTTATTTGCTTACGTGGGCTATAGCAATTAAAACAATGCCAAATCAACTTTTTCTAAATGCTTTTCTATTTATGCATGTTTCAAACTAGTTCAAACTTCTCCCATACCTTTTGTGGCTGTGCAAAATATTGCAATGTAATTATTTGGCCAAGTTTCATAATTTACAAAAGTCATTTGTTGGCTACATAAAATGCAAAACTGCTGCTGTAAAAGAATAAACAAAAAATAGAAAACAAAAAAAGAGAAAGGGCCAACCCCCCCCCCCCCCCCGCTCCACTTGGCCGACCGGTCCAACTGGCAACTAGGCCACCAGGCCGGCCTGCACCGTCACCCAGCCTAACCCCCCCCCCCTCCGTCCACCTCGTGATCCCTAACGCCCACTATCCCCCCCCCCCCACTTCTCCTCGATCCCCTTCTCCTCCCCATCTGGATTGGGCAACTGCCCCGATCTCATCGCCCCACATCGCCAACGCCCCTACCCCGTCGCCGGACTCCCCCACTGCCGCGACGCCCACGTCGCCCCCCTCCCCAGCGGCCATCGTCGCACCTTCGTCGGACCCCGACCAACACCGCCGCCGCTCACCGCCCCCGGAGCCACCTCGACACCGCGCTTCGTCGCCCGACGCCACCGGATTCCCGCTGCCTCGACCTTGCCCGTCCTCGTCCTCCTCCCCGAGCCCGCATACGCACATCTGCAGGGCCCGGTGAGCAGCCGTCCCTCCTCCCTTTCCTCTCCGCCCCGGCGCCGTTCACCGTGCGCGCGACGCACTCGGGCACCTGCTCACCGCAGCCTCGCCCTGACCGGCGTGACTCTGCACGCGCCAATGGTCGCGCTCTCCACTCCACCTACCTTTACCTTGCCCATGCCCGCGCGAGTACCTCTGCTCGCAGCTGCCGCGCACGAGCGCGCCCTTACCATGGCCACGCACGGTCGTGCCCCCTCACGCACGTCCGCGGTGCCGCGTTCGCCTGTCCCCTCTGTCACGTTGCGCGCGCCTGCGCCACACACTACTTGCTACCCACGCCGGCCTCGTCCTGCCCCGGATGGCGTCGCCCTCCGCCCGGGCCATCGCCCTGCCTTGCCTTGCCGCGGCCCCCTATTCCTCGATGTTGCAACTGCTTCTGCTTCTGCTGGGCCTCACCCCTCCTCACTGCTCGCCGGAGGCCACCCACCGGCGCCGGCGTGCGTCTTGCGTGCTCAGTGCCTCCCGGGCACGCGTCCGTTTGGGCACCCACACCACCGCCCGTTAGCGCCCGTACCCGCATCGGCTCTGTGGCCCAATGACATATGGGCCCCGCCCACAGAACGTGTTAAAAAACATGAATTAAAAGAATTAGAAAAAAATAAAAATAAAAATAAAATTAATTAACTAAATTAATTAATTAACTAAATTAATTAATTAACTAACTAAATTAATTAATTTAATCAATCCTATTTAATTAATCTAATTAACCTATTAGTTTAAATAAACAGTAATTAGTTTAACCTAAACCTTAATTAACCTAACAGTGTATGACAGGTGGGTCCCACTGGGCCCACACGTCAGTTTGACCGGTCAACACCTCTGTTGACTGCTGACGTCATGCTGACGTCACCAAACACTGTTGTGGATAATGTTGAATTAAAGTAATTAAATAAATCCTAACATGATTTAAATCTTTTAAAATTAATATAAAATAAACCGTAGCTCGGATGAAAATACTTTGTACATGAAAGTTGCTCAGAACGACGAGGCGAATCCGGATGCGCAGCCCGTTCATCCACCACACGCCCCTAGCATATCGAACTCGCAACTTTCCCCCTCCGACTCCTCTGCCAGAAAAGGCGAAACACCGGGGATACTTTCCCGGATATTTCCCCTTTCCCGGTATCACCTAGTACTGCATTAGGTCACGTCTAGCACCGCATATTGCTTTGTGATGCTTTGATTGCTCTGCTATTTATTGTGTTCCCCCTCCGTTACTTCTTTTTGGTAGACCCCGAGATCGCTGCCGGTACCCCTGTGATCGACTACATCGACGACGAACTCTTCTCTTGCCAGAGCAACCAGGCAAGCCCCCCCTGATCACCAGATATCGCCTATTCTTCTCTACTGCTTGCATTAGAGTAGTGTAGCGTGTTAGTGCTTTCGGTTA
Source organism: Aegilops umbellulata (assembly GCA_032464435.1). Lineage (NCBI taxonomy): Eukaryota > Viridiplantae > Streptophyta > Magnoliopsida > Poales > Poaceae > Aegilops > Aegilops umbellulata. The sequence goes on from CP136060.1 coordinate 472,556,841, forward strand.
ATCCTATTCTACTGCATAGCCTGTCATTGTTGCTACAGTTGTTACCCTTACCTGCTATCCTACTGCTTAGTATAGGATGCTAGTGTTCCATCAGTGGCCCTACACTCTTGTCTGTCTGCCATGCTATACTACTGGGCCGTGATCACTTCGGGAGGTGATCACAGGCATATACTATATACTTTACACTGTTACATTACCTGTGATACTGTTCGGAGATGGGGGCTGAAGGGGCAGGTGGTTCCACCCAGGTAGTGGTGGGCCTGGGTTCCCGACGGCCCCCGGCTGTTACTTTGTGGCGGAGCGACAGGGCAGGTTGAGACCACCTAGGAGAGAGGTGGGCCTGGCCATGGTCGGCGTTCGCGGATACTTAACACGCTTAACGAGATCTTGGTATTTGATCTGAGTCTGGCTACTGGCCTATACACACTAACCAACTACGCGGGAAAGATATGGGCACTCGACGTCGTGGTATCAGCTGAAGCCTTCATGACGTCAGCGACTGAGCGGCGCGCGCCGGGTTGGACCGCGTAACGTGACTTCCTTTGTAATGGAGGTTGCTAGGTCTGCTCTTCGGCCGCGTACGCAACGTCCAGGTGTGCAATGGGCGATGGGCCCTGACCCCTGCGCGCATAGGATTTAGACCGGCGTGCTGACCTCTTTGTTGTGCCTTGGTGGGGCTGCGACATGTTGAGTCCCTGATCTTGATCATACACATTTGCGTGCATGATTAGTGTACGATTGAATCGGGGGCGTCACACTCACAAACCTTTTAAAAATAATCAACATTTAATTCTCATCAAATGGGTCCAAAGAAATGTTCCTGTTACTCTGTGAAAATACTCGTAAGAGGTAAAATTCAAACCAATATTTTTGGAATCACAGAAATATTTATTTTGGGCCTTTGACTTAAACCAATGACATATTTGAGTTGAATTTATTTCCGTTATATAAGAAATAAATTTCAAATATATTTGTAAGTTGCCTGTGACCTTGGACTAGTTCCTCAGCTCACATAGCAATTTACAGTTCAAAAAAATGATTTGATGTTTTAAATCAAATCAAAACCAATTGCAGAAAATAGAAAACATTAATAAATAGAAAAACTAGAGAGAGAGAGAGAGAGAGAGAGAGAGAGAGAGAGAGAACCTACCTGGGCCACTTACCTGGCGGCCCAGCTGACTGGCGCTGCCAGTCGTTGTCTCCACCGCGCCAGGAGGACGCTGGGCGCACGACCACGCGCCCCGGCCACCTCCTGCTTGCCGCTTCTCCCTGGACGTCCCCGGAGACGCCATGCGCTCCCCTCGACCCCCTCCCGCTTTCCCCCGTGCTCCTCTTCCCTCCTCTGTCTCTCTCGCGCGCAACCACCCGAGCGCCACCGTCGACGTTGCTCACCGTAGCCATGGCTATCGCCTCTCCCTCGCCCGCTGGAGCTGCCCACGAGCTCCGCCTCGACCATCTCTTCCTCCTCGCCGAGCAACACACCACGGTAGCCTCTGCAACGCCGCCATCGTTGTCGTCTTCAACCTCCAGCGCCCGAGATCGCCGGCAACGCCACGTCATCGTCCGACCTTCCCCGAGCCCGCTGAGACGCGTACTGCAACCGCCGTGAGCTCCTCCCCCGAATCCCCCTCTTCTCCGTCTCGTTTGCATGCCGTAGCGCCATTCCCCATCATCACCGAAGCTCGCCGCCTGAGGGAGTCCTGGATTAGGGGGTGTCCGGATAGCCGGACTATACCTTCAGCCGGACTCCTGGACTATGAAGATACAAGATTGAAGACTTCGTCCCATGTCCGGATGGGACTTTCCTTGGCGTGGAAGGCAAGCTTGGCGATGCGGATATTCAGATCTCCTACCATTGTAACCGACTTTGTGTAACCCTAACCCTCTCCGGTGTCTATATAAACCGGAGGGTTTTAGTCCGTAGGACATCTCCAACATACAACAATCATACCATAGGTTAGCTTCTAGGGTTTAGCCTCCTTGATCTCGTGGTAGATCTACTCTTGTACTACCCATATCATCAATATTAATCAAGCAGGACATAGGGTTTTACCTCCATCAAGAGGGCCCGAATCTGGGTAAACATTGTGTCCCTTGTCTCCTGTTACCATCCGCCTAGACGCATTGTTCGGGACCCCCTACCCGAGATCCGCTGGTTTTGACACCGACATTGGTGCTTTCATTGAGAGTTCCTCTGTGCCGTCGCAATCAGGAAGGATGCCTCTTCCCGTCTTTAAAGACGACGCCGTTACTAAGGGAGCCTTGGTTGTCGGCCAAACTCTCCGGCTAGGTGGTTTTCTTATGACCGCCTGTTCGGCTGTTGCACCGACCGTGACCTCTCGGGTCATCAAAAGCAATCTTCAAGTCAGCTCAGAACTCGTCGAGCAGTTAGATAAAATGGATCTCTCTTCCATAAACGAGCTCTTGGATCGCATCGCCGCCCTGGGGGTCGCTACAGATTACGACCAAGTTGGGCTTAAACCCGATCTAAGAGAAATTAACTCTCCCCAAGCCACCCATCATGTTGCCGTGGTCGAGGCGCAGTGCGGCGATCCTTCATCTATCCTAAGGACTAGCTACGTCCGGATTCCCGATCCCTCCAAGCCGGATATCCGCGGAGGGGAGGATGTAACTCAAGACCTGAACTTAGAATCAGGCAACGGGCTAGATTCATTGGACAACATCCAAGAATCCAAACTTCAGAGTTCGGAAAACCCTTGGCCTCTGAGTCTTAGATTGGGTCAGGTTTCGGATTTAACTCCACCCACCCACCCGAACATAAGCGATCTATCCCAAATCAGGCAAAAGCCCGAAGAAACAGTACATCATTACTGGGCGAGATTCCTCCTGGTTATGAACAGGATAAAGGACTGCCGCGAGGAAGACGCAATCTCAATCATCTGTAATAATTGCACGGACAAGGGAATCCTCAACGCCATAAGTCGTCATGATATTACACGCTTCGCTGACTTGGCATCCATAGTACAAAAGTACTGTGCGATGGAAAGCGCCTGGAAAACCGAAATGAAATTTTGGGACAATCCGGCCCTGAATAGAAACCTCATCCGAAATAAAAGGGTGCATCATCGGCAAACACCCGGGTTAAAAACCAAAAAACCAAAACCCTCTACAGAGCACGGAACCGTACTGGAAGGATGGCTTAATGGACCCTGTAAAATTCATAGTACAGAGGACGCCACACCAACTCACAGCCTTAGAGCATGTTGGATACTCCGGCAGGTGGCCAACAATGCAGCCGAATATGAGGCCCTTCTACATGGTCTCCAGATGGCAGTATCCATGGGCATTCAACGCCTAGAGGTGCACAGGGATTCGAACCTTGTGATATCCCAAATAAATGGAGACTTCGATGCCAAGGATCCGAAAATGGCAGCTTACCGCAACGCCGTCCTAAAAATGTCAGCTCGGTTCGAGGGGCTCGAATTTCACCACATAGCCCGGGAAAACAATCAGGCAACTGACGTCCTGGCACGCATCGGCGCAAAACGCGATGCAGTCCCCCCCCCCCAACATCTTCTTGGAAAGGCTGTTCAAGCCATCCGTAGTATGGGAAGGGGAACCTGGCAATAACAGCCCGGACCCAATCGCACTGTCCGGCACCAAACAATCTGACATAATCGGAGGCTCTGCCAATGAAATTACAACTTCAGCCCACGTAATAATGGTCGTCATCGCCCCGTGGACAGAACCATTCCTAGCCTACCTTACTAGGTAGGAGCTCCCAGAGGACCAAAATGAGGCACGTTGCATAGTGCGGCGATCTAAAGCCTATAAAGTCCATGAGGGAGAACTTTATAAGAAAAGCACTACCGGAGTCCTTCAAAGGTGCATCTCCGAAGAGGAAGGGCGGAACTTGCTGGCTCAAATTCATGCCGGACTCGGTGGTCATCATGCTGGAGCTCGGTCCCTTGTAAGCAAGGCTTTCCGTACAGGCTTTTATTGGCCGACGACCCGGGTAGACGCTCAGTACTTGGTCCAACGATGCGTTGGTTGCCAGCTTTTCGCAAACCAAAGCCATATGCCACCCACCGCACTCCGAACTATCCCCATCACTTGGCCTTTCGCGGTCTGGGGGCTTGACATGGTTGGACCCCTTAAAGGCGGAACCCACAAGAAAAAATACTTACTGGTCATGGTGGACAAGTTCACCAAATGAATAGAAGCCAAGCCTGTTAAGTCGGCCGAATCCGGACCGGTGATAGACTTCATATCCGGGGTCATACACCGTTACGGTGTCCCCCACAGCATCATCACTGACAACGGCACAAACTTTACGGCCTACGAGGTAAAACTCTTGTGCAAAAACATGGGCATCAAGCTCGATTATGCATCCGTCTATCACCCACAAACTAACGGTCAGGTCGAAATTGCAAACGGCCTTATTATGAGCGGCATCAAACCTAGATTAGTGCGGTCCCTCAAGGAATCCAACACGCATTGGGTAGAGGAGCTCGACTCCGTACTCTGGGGGCTGCGGACCACGCCGAATCGCACCACCGGATACACACCATTCTTCATGGTGTACGGCGCAGAGGCTGTTTTGCCTTGCGACATCATTCATGACTCACCTCGAGTGCGCATGTACGAAGAAAGAGAAGCCGAACTCGATCGGCAGGATAGTTTGGACGCCTTGGAGGAGGAACGTGACGTGGCAAAAGCTCGTTCCGCATTCTATCAACAGCAGGCTCGAAGATATCAAAGCAGAGAAGTACGGGCCAAAAATTACAACGTTGGCGAACTAGTCCTACGCCTGCCGGACAAGAAAAAGGACAAACTCAAGCCCAAGTGGGAAGGTCCCTTCATAATCGACCAAGTCCTGACTGGCGAAGCGTACCGTCTGCGAGATGCGTCGGACAACCGACTCGAGCCGAACCCATGGAACGCAGCCCGTCTCCGAAGATTCTATGCCTAGCGCCGGACTCTGTGTTCGTCTCCTACCTCTGTCTATTTTTTATATTTTCCGTCTTGCATTTCTCTCCTTCCCCTCTTTTTTCCTCTCTTATATAGCCCTTAAAGGCTCATCAAGTGAGGCGCTACACGCGCTCACTAAAAGCTGGGGGCTTCTTTAAACAGAAGCTTACTTATAACTGGCTTCATACCCAACACATGTGTCAAACTTCCGCATGTACCTTTTATTCACCATTATATGCATCGATATGACTTAAGTTTTGGCCAAGATGGGTTGCCTGGCTCCTGTACTTACCCCTACGTTCCCGATTGTTCAGCTAGGTGGTAAAGGGAGCACCTCTGCGATTGTTACTGCCGGGTCAGCCGGATGTGTACCTCAGACTGGGTGAAGCTGAAAGCTAGCGTTCTTAAGGGAATATTCGGTCGGTGAACTAAAGATGACCTTTTTTTACTTATTTATGTGCCCCCAGATGTTTTTTCTGCGTTCGCAGCCCGGACATGCACTTTAGGGCATGCCTCCCAGAGAAAGGAACCCCTAACGGAACTATTCTCTCTGGAAGATGTTTCTTACTAACCATGTAATATAACATAACTAGTTGGGCACTTGTCTGATAAAGCACCAATGACCCCTACGCCTGGTCTCCATGCCTACCTCGGTTCTTATATAACCGTAAGGGTATTCGGACAAACTCCGGACCGTCAGGTTCCGAGGTTGAAGCGAAAAGGTCGGCAACGACAAACGATCTACAATCCGGCTAGAAGGCATTACACATGTCAATTAAAATTACATAGTCATTATGACTGATCGTATTCCTCTTCAATACCATCTAACAGGCTGTCTAATTTACAGTCCTGATGGGAATACTTTGCGGCCAATTCTACTTGGCCGTATACTAAGCTTACAGGGATCTCCTTCCCATCGGGCCCCACAGGTCCGACCTCGGCCATGTGGTTTGGGTCAGCCTTTGTGTACCGCGTCTTCACCATGGCCCAGGCCTCCCTAGCGCCTTGACGGCAGGCCGATATCTTCCATAATCGGAAGCACCGCCGCAGTCCCTTCAGCTTCTTTGCAAGCTCTCCAAGGCCCTCGGGCATGGAGAGGGATGGCCATAAGGCTTGGGCAACGCCTTGCATCGCCTGCCGAACTCGCTCGTGCAGTTGCGAGAGCTCGGGAAGAAGGTCACCCGTAGAACTGGGCATCTCCTCTGCAGGACGACCTGTTAGCATACCTACAGACAACACTCTGTTAGTCGACTTCCTCACCGAACCTTTTTTTAGAAGTTCGTTCAAGCACTTACTAAATATGCCGCGTCGAAGCCGATGATTCTCCTTAACGGAGTCCGACAGCTAAGCACGAACATCTTTCAGTTCAACACCCAGCTTGGTGTTGGCATCCTGAAGATCAATCTTCTCCCGCCTCACCTTTGTTAGCACGCTCTCGCCAGCCTTTAGCCGGCGTAGGAGTTGTTGCTTGTCCGGATCTAGTCCGGCGCCACCTGCAATTTCATTTGTCAGATCAGGACATATGCCGCACTTCACACTTATCTTTTTGAAGCATATATTACCAGAGGGGGTCTCCTTGGGCTCCCCCGTCGCAGCTAGTGCAGCCTCAAGTTGGGCTTTGCACTCTTCTAGCTCCTAGGACAGTTGGGTATTCTTCTCTGAAAGAACCTGCGTATTACACGATCCTTAAATCAGTTATTCTAACTGTTTCAAGTCTCGTGGGCTACTGATCCATATAACTATCAAATTTTCTCACCCGTATGTCTTGTACATATTGCTCCATGGCTCTGGCTAGACCACTTCGAGCGGCACGGAGATACGCATCTCCCGAATTAAAGGCATTCAACGCCTCTTGGGAGAAACAAGCATCGCGGAGAACTGTCCGGCGGCGCCGGTGATTCATGGCACTCTCCACCTCGGAATGGGTCGCAGACAGCCTGTCCGCATCCTCTGTCGGAGGAGCGTCTGGTGCGGGTCTCGTATTTGCCTCCGCCTCCGGGCTGGGCTGTGGAGCCTGGCTGGTCGAGGCGCGATTGGCAGCCTCTCCGGATATAGTCCGGCGAAGCCTCTTTGTCCTGCACCGAGCACGAGTGTTAATATGCCTTGAAGAAATAACACCTGGACTAAACAGGCGTGCTATACCTTTGCACCGGCGCCTCAGTCCGGACTACATTCCTTTTTACCCCACGGGGCCCTGCAGCCCCTCGTTGGCTAGCCGCCGCAGGCTCGGCCTCCCACCTCAGGAACCTCCCCTGCAAAACACGGTTGTTGTCAGGAAAACTAAAAACACGTGAGGGTGGATCTCTTTCCAAAGGTGATGAGACTCCGGTTTCAGTTACCTGGGAGGCCAGGATTAACCCTGGGTAATCAGCCATAATGGCCACCAAGGTATCGTCCTTGCTCAGCTAATAAAACACCCCGTCAATCAGCTCCACCGAAATGTCCGGATCCTCTTCGGAGGCCGGATCGAGGGACCTTTCAGGATCCTCGGGCTGTGGAGGACGGCTGTTTATATCCTTTACTTCCTGACACAGTTCCTGCGTAGGAGTTGTAAGACTATATATTTAATCATGGGAATATAAAACGGATGGGCAAGCAAGATCATCCGCTTACCCAACTTGCAGGGTTGTACATAGTAAATCCACCCTGTGGGTTGACGCGGAGGAATTCCTCCTCTTCTCCCTTATACAAAGAGGACAAGATCTTTACTAGAGCGACAGCCGAGTCCGGCCCCTTACGACTGTAACGAGTGGCGTCATCCTCCCCGTTAAAATCCCACATAGGGTGGCTTCTATATTGAAGCGGCCGCACCCCCCCCCCCCCCGCATGATGCATATGGCCATGACTCCAACCATGGTTAGTCCGGAATGAGCCAACAGTCTTATCCGTCCCATCAGGTAAAGGACGTCCCTATCACTTTCTCTCTGAGAGCTCCGTGGACGCCAGCTTAAGCGTTTCTTTAAGGGAGCATTGTTGAATTCAGGGAGGCCATTCCGGATAGGATCCGGCAGTGGGACATCCTCCATATAAAACCATTCTGAAGGCCAGTCCTCGGACGCCTTCCTTGGGGTTCCGGATAGATATCCGGTCCCGGCGATGCGCCACACTTCAGCTCCGCCCACTTCATATATTAACCCCTCTTGGGAACGGGGCACCAGGCAGAACAGCCTCTTCCACAGCGCGAAATGAGCCTCAACACCCAAGAACAGCTCACAAAGGGAAACGAAGCCCGTGATATGCAATATAGAGGCACGTGTGAGGTTGTGTAGCTGGAGTCCATAGAACTCCAGAAGCCCTCGGAGAAACGGATGAATTGGAAATCCGAGTCCCCTGATTAGATAAGGGACAAGGCATACCCGCTCTCCTTTGTATGGAGTGGGAGCGCTCTCCGCTTGCTCTCCGCCATTATAGGCCGTGAGTCCGGCTCGAACCGGGACCATGTAGGCCGGAGGGAGGAATCCCTTGGTCTGAAGCGATACTAGCTCGCTATGCGGGATGGAGCACCTCTCCCAGTCTCCGGGCTTAGGACTGGAAGGGCGAGAGGAGGAGTTGCGACGGCTGGCCATGGTGGAATGGACCTTTTTGGATGCGCTCTGATGGCTACTCACGGAGGGGAGAAGGTGTGGTTTGGATCTAAATCCCCATTCCTTTAAATAGGCGGCCCATCTACGCAGCTAGGGGTGTGAATGTAAAAACACCCAGACTTTTCGTATTCGTTTGACACATGGAAGACGGCCATTATTGGGCGTAGAAGGCAAGGAGAGCTGCATTTATAAAGAACAGGACATTATTCAACAGGTACACGAAATCTGGGAGGGGAACCCGCCTTGCAATGCCGAAGACAATCTGCGCGTCGGACTCGTCGTCATTGAAGCCTGGTTCGGGGGCTACTGAGGGAGTCCTGGATTAGGGGGTGTCCGGATAGCCGGACTATACCTTCAGCCGGACTCGTGGACTATGAAGATACAAGATTGAAGACTTCGTCCCGTGTCCGGATGGGACTTTCCTTGGTGTGGAAGGCAAGCTTGGCGATGCGGATATTCAGATCTCCTACCATTGTAACCGACTTTGTGTAACCCTAACCCTCTCCGGTGTCTATATAAACCGGAGGGTTTTAGTCCGTAGGACATCTCCAACATACAACAATCATACCATAGGTTAGCTTCTAGGGTTTAGCCTCCTTGATCTCGTGGTAGATCTACTCTTGTACTACCCATATCATCAATATTAATCAAGTAGGACGTAGGGTTTTACCTCCATGAAGAGGGCCCGAACCTGGGTAAAACATTGTGTCCCTTGTCTCCTGTTACCATCCGCCTAGACGCACAGTTTGGGACCCCCTACCCGAGATCCGCCGGTTTTGACACCGACACCGCCGTTGCGCTTCGTTGCCACCGTGGCTAGAGCGAACGTAGCTTGAAGTCGAGCACACCCTCATGCTCAACGCGTCCTCACGTGCCCGTAGCAACCACCGCCCTTCCTGTCGCTCGCCACAACGCCGTGCCCGTGCGTGCCCGAACTCTGGCCGCCGCTGTCGAGCTTGCCGGTGTCGCTTCTGGCGTCCCCGTGTCCAACCACTTGCACCACTGGATGCGGAAACTCCCCAGCTATGGGTAGCATGTCTCCGCCATCAATTTGGTCACCGAAGGACCAAATCTGAGGCCCTCCGCTGCGTCTGGCCTCGCCGGCGTCGAGTCACCGGCGAGTTTGACCCCGCTAACCACGGGGTTGACCTCCCCTGGGTCCAGACAAGTGGGCCCAGAGCCCCGCTAAGTTTAGTTTAGTGCTAATTAACTTTTAGTTAACTAGCTAAGTCACTCGCATGTGGGCCCACGCCCTAATTAACTTAGGTTAGTATTTAACTTAGCACTAATTAACTCTGTTAATTAGCTCAGCTGTGACACTGACATGCAGGCCCCACTGATCAGGTTTCACCTGGACCGTCCCCGTTGACCGATGACGTCAAAGTGACGCAGTGCTGATGTAGTTAATTATTTTCTGGATTTATTCTTATTCAGGAAATTCCAAAAAATAGTGCTAACTTCTAAAAATCATAGAAATTAATCTATAACTCCAAATGCAAAGTGTTATGTATGAAAAATAATCAGAAAAATCCAATCTATCCATCTGTACTGGTTTCATGCATGTTTAAACAAGTTAACTTGCGTTTTAGTGCAAAACATGATAAGGCACTATTTAAGATCACAAATGAGTTTGAACTTTGAACCTTTGGTTCAAAATGGCTCAAACCCATCTGGTTGTAGTTGCATTAGCCCAACACACTCATTTTTCCATGTCATGGTCATGCATCATATTGTTTCATTGCCTTGATTGCGTTCCTTCTTGTTTGTCGGTATTTGTTCCCCTTCAGTAGACGTGGTTCCGACGATGAGTTCGATGACACCGATGAAGAGCTATATTATCTTCAGAAGTGACAGGCAAGCAAAACCCCCTTGTTCATTTCGATACAACCCCACTCTCTCGCTCCTGCTCTCTTTTACTACATTAGGACAACAACGATTGAACTGTTACATGCTGCGGTAGTTGAACCCCTTTTCCTCTGCATGACCTGTCATTGCCACAGTAAATAGATGAAACCCACGAGCATGAGTAGGAGTTGTTTGAGTCCTGATGTGCCTACTCATTCATGCTTGTTTTTCATGCCTGCTACTGCTTAGAGTTGAGTCAGGTCTGATTCATCGGGGATGAATTGGAGGTGTGTGAACATGTCTTACTATTGAGAGCTAAGTGTGTGAACACGATTTGGTAAAGGTAGCGATGAGAGGCCATGTAGGAGTACATTGTGGGTTGTCTCATTGAAACCGTTCTCATGAACTGAGTTTTGTGTTTATGATCAATGAACAGCTACTGCCACACATTGGGATCCTTAATTGGCTCTCTCGGCTTCTTAACCACCCTTGTCCTTTGTCCAGGAGTTGCAAGTAGTTTCTGGTGTTTTTAGTATGCTGGAGGCCGTGCGCAGCGCTGACCCGCGGGGTGGGCTGTGATGCGGTAGGCACATGGCACGGTGTACCAGGCGCCCGTTTGGTGTCTCGTAAACCCTACTCACATCGTTCGGGGCCGATGTGGAAACTTCGGCCGGACTCTAGTCTTGTGCTTCCATGAGCCATAGTAGTCCGCTACAGCCCGGTTAACCAAGGTCCTGCTAGCCCAGCACTACTGCTCCGGAACACTTGACTGGCCAGCATGTGATTCACTTCGTTCCTGTGTCTGTCCCTTCGGGGAAATGTCACGCGGTGACATCCGGAGTCCTGCCTAGCCTGCTACAGCCCGGTTCACCGGAGTCCTGTTAGCCCAGTGCTACAGCCCAGATTCGCACGCTGCTGACCGACATGCTCGATGTTGATTCATGTATGCCTGTCCCCGTAAGTTAGTGCCACTTTAGGTTCACGACTAGTCATGCCGGCCTGGGTTCTCTGTCATATGGATGCTAGCAACACTATCATATACGTGAGCCAAAAGGAGCAAACGGTCCCAGGCCATGGTAAGGCGACAACTGTGGGGATACCATGCGTGAGGCCGCAAAGTGATATGAGGTGTTACATGCTAGATCGACGTGACTTAGAATCGGGGTCCTTACAGCTTTGGTATCAGAGCCTGACTGCGTGTAGGATTACCAAGCCAAATTGGTCGAAGTTGAGTCTAGAAATGCTTTAGTTATATAAGGGAATTGATTGTGGAAGGGAACGTAAGGCTCTTTCTACTTCTTATACCCTATGCTCTTCTGATCTGAGTCACCCTCTTCTTTTCTATGGGGGTTAAGAACTAGGCTTCTCATCTTTCTATCAGGATCACGTGTTACTAATCCGTAGACTCGTAGGATTGATGGATTCAAGCCTCAGTTCAGTTCCGTGTATTGACAATTGATCTTAGAACTTTGATATTGTGATGTTAAGTGGTTATGCCACCATTTTGCAGGATGTCTCAAATCATTTTGAGCACTTCCAGCCGTTATGCTGTCCGAGTCATCCTAGATTTCTAAATAGTCTGATGCATTTGCAAATCCCTTCTTTCCGTTCCTAATGTTTCTTTGGGCTAGTTTAACCACACTAATCGGAGAGTTGAGGTACTCTGTTGCCTCGACATATATGTTAGAGATATTATTATGACCCTGGGTGGCTTAGGGAGTCACCTAGTAATCTAGCCATGTTTTGTGTTCCTAGTGTGATGATTCTGGCCCCCATTCTCGAAAGCATCCTGTGATGCCATTTAGTTAGTAGGCCTTCTATTCCTGTGTTCTTAAGCCCAAGATTCACTCTACTTACCTCGTGTTGATAGTGTTGCTCGTACCTTTAGGATATTAGTAACCTTTGCAATAGTTCTCGAGGTCCGTGGCATTTCCTTCTTCCAAATACCATGAACGGCTTATGGAGGAAGTTCTTTTGAACCAAAAGATCACAACCAGAGTGCTCTTGATGAGTTCTCCATTCTACATTGTGAATCTGCTAGTTCTACCTTTCTGCATGGGTTATCCGGAAGAAATGTTGATTTTTGCTCGACATACTAATCTATGCATCCACAACTGAGAAAGATATATGTTCCTTTGAGTTTTCCCTCTCTTTAGTTGTATCCTAATCTCTGTCTATCATTTGATAGTTAAGAGCATGTCATGCATTCATGTTCATCGATACCTCATATCCTTGTGGTCCATCGAGTCGTTCTATTTCAGAATGACTAGGAGGAACAAACTCCAGTACCTCATCCATATCTAGAATTGGGTCAAAGCAGTTGTATTCCGCAGATCAAATGTCAATCCAGCTTTTGATTCTGTTCTACCCTGAAGTATTGCCCTCTTGATGTCAGGAATGTCATGATAATTGCACCAACTCTTATGAATTCTTGATGCAGTGATACTTCTCGCCATCATCATTCGCTCCTCGGTTCCGTGTTGTTGCAACCGGAATACCGACAAGTGAACCGTGATGTGTGAAATAAATACTCCTAGCAACTAGTTTCTTGGTAGTAAATGGACAATATACTCATTCTTAGCGTGTTGGTTATGGAATCATCATTCTAAGATAGATTGTTCTACCTAGTCCTTATTTCTGGTGCACTCTTCGATCAATGAGTTAGGATTATTCAATCCCTTGCTTATTTGATCATATCCTCTTGCTCTGAAAAGCAAGATTGTTCTCGAGCTTAGTAACATATCGGTGGGTCGTGATGTTCCAAATATCTTCTCGGAAGTATTACCAGGTTGTCACCTAACCGCTATGTTGAGTTCGTGATCAAGTTGCTTTTCCTCTAAACCACCCCTTCTCCAAGAATCTGTGTTGGATACCCCTGAGCTAGTTGGTTAAGCTAAACAACAACTTGGAGAGTTGGAAGATAAAAGCTTGTCTAACTTAGTTCATTTCCAAAGGGATATCTTGTGTTTGTGTGTTTGTTGTAAAAGGATGATTTCTTCATCGATTGGTCCTCCTGATCAGTTGTTGAACCTATGGTCTTGCCCAAACCTTGATTTGAGTGTGGGCCATCGTCAAATCAAGTTAAAACCAATGATATTCGTAATGTTGTCTTACTCGTGGTTGATTCCTCGAGCATACACCATTACATCTTTTGGTCTGACCAATACTATCACATTGTTCACATAATGGTGGAAGTCCAGTGATATGGAAATTCCGATGAGTCGCTGTTGAGCCCATCAGCAACATTTTGTCTCCCCCATGATTCATGTTGTACATCAACCTAGTGTTGAAAACTTTGTAAGCAATGCCTTCGTGTTCCATTCATGAAGCTTATGCTTGGATGGAAGAGGTGACTTCCTCAAATTCATGTGCATTTGGTGCAAGTTGCCGCCGTGAGTTCGAGAAAGATTGTTTTTGTTTCCTCTGGTACCATCCCAAGTTAGTCATGCATGTGCGAAGTATGCTATGGTTTGACAGTCTCGCTACCTCCATTCCATATGTATTCCCTAGCACACCAAGCCACTGATTGACTTGTTCAAGGATAGGAAGTTCATCGATAAGTGCACAAGGACTTCGATATCCTCGATGATGGTTCCCTACCAGAACTCGATAGTGTTTTACTATAAGACTACTATGTGGCCATACTTGTCTTGGACAACATGCTCACATGTATGTAGCAGAACCAGCTCATGTTTTGGAGCTTGCTATCGTAGTCCATTTCCCGAGAATCTCGCAACGTCATCTCATCGATTTGTGTTGCAAACTTTCTTTTCAGACATGCTGAGTCTGAAGTATCCTATCACCAATCGGATCTGAGTCTCGGGAAGATATGATGGTTGGAACATTCCCAACAGTTGCCTTTTGTTCCCAGCTTGCACCGCCATTGTGCCAATTTTCATGGGTTGCCCTTCTCAGCAGTTGTTGTACAAGATCATCTTCAAAAGTGGGCTTACCATGGGTCCCATCCATTTCTGATGATAAGCAAAAATCATCCATTGCATTGTCTTCAACAAGGTAGTCCACATCATCCATTCTAGCCCGAGTATGCCATTCCTTTGAACTCCACCAAACGATTGATTATGATTGCCTTAGGCTGGTATAAAGAGTTTCAATGATCTAGATATCAAAAGTAATTCTTTTTGCCATTTAAGGGAATAACTCTACGAGTCACCTCCTTTCGGCGTTCTAGGAAGGGGGGTCCCCAGACTTGCCTGCCTGCGGCCTGCGGTGTGGCTCAAAGGGGGCCCAGCACGGCCCATCTTCATCAACACAAACCCAAGACCCTCGCGAGGGGCCAAGCCTCGCGGGGCGGACGACACGGAGCTTCCTCAGGCGCGGCCTCATCAGGTTGGCTCACGAGGAGGCGGAGAGATCAAGGCGGGGTACCTCGCGAGGTGCCCATGACACAAGCCATGACGACCAAAGGCGCCAGGCGGGCGCCAGCCCGCGCAGTGTCCTCCCTTTCCTCTTTGGTGCAAAGGGAGCAAGCGCAGGCGAGAGGATCAAGCAAAGGCACCCATTTCGGTGCAACGAGACCAAGACCAGCTCCGCGACAAGGAGGAAGTCACCGTGGAGCCCAAGCCAGCGTCATCACCAGAGCCTTTGGCAGGCGAGGACCAACTTTAGTCAGGATAAGTATACCAGATGTTCCCCTTCAAAATGGCCAACTGTTGGTGCCCTTCCCGCTCAATATTTGGGAAGAGGCCCAGGGCCTTTGCCTATAAATAGGACTAGCCACCCCCAGGGTAGAGGCATCGAGGAAGACCGAAGCGCCTAGCAACCCGGCAATCAGTTAGATAGGCATCAGAGAGAGAGAAGGGCGATTGAACTCCTCCTAGCAGTTCATTCCCCAGGCCAAGAACAGACCCTTGCGAGGCTGTTCTACCTTGTAGTGTTCATCATCATCATCCCAAGAGGCAATCCACCACACCACACTAGAGTAGGGTATTACACCGCATCGGTGGCCCGGACCAGTATAAACCCTGTGTCTCTTGTGCTGTTCTTTTGGTAGCTTAGATCTTTGCAAGGCGGACGAGTACGGGTAGGTAGGAAGCATAATCTCCGCGCGCACCCCAGAGTTCGAACCTTAAGGGTCTGCCGGAACCAGAAATCCGACATTTGGCGCGCCAGGTAGGGGTGCGTCGGAATTCGTCTTTCGCCGCTCCATTCTCCTCTGACCATCGCATCCATGTCTGACGCTCGTCGGGCCCGCGCCGAGCACCGAGCCGCTCTCGCTTCCCGCGTCGCCCAGACGGCCCCCGTCGGCGGGCGTCCCCGCCGTTCCCCGTCGCCTGCCATCAACACCACCACTGGCCCGGCGGGGAACGAGCAGGAAGCGTCGTCCCAGCATCCTTCCGTGCGGCGAGACGGCCGCACTGCTACTCCCTCGCTCACCCCAGCTGGTTCTTCGTCCCGCGCGCTCCATGCGCCCTTGGAGGCCCGAGCCGCGCTCATCGCGGCAAACGAGCTCCTGCGCTACCGTCCCGTCGGCGACGTCTACGAAGAATGGCTCGACCGCGTCGCCGAGCTCGTCCGCGCCGCGGGGGGCTCTCCTACACCGTCTTTCCCGCTGCACCGAACCCCGCCCCGCGCGGGCGACGAAGCTCCGGGGGCACCTCAGACACCTCCTCGCCAAGAAGATGCCCCGGCCGCAAGGCGCGTGGCCCCTGGCTGGAACCCGCTCCGCCAGGCACCAGCGCGGCAAGAGCAGAGCTGCCAAGAAGTCCCTCGCCCGCAGGAAGCTGCACGGGCGCTCCCTGCTCCAGCACATCGCAACCGCGCTCCTGCTCCCGCACGTCAAGACCCCGCGCTGCTCCAAGCTGCGGCGCACAGGGACCCGCAGGACCAAGCTCTCCGTCACCCAAGGCCTCCTACGACCACAGCGGGCTGCCGCGCCTTCACCGCCGAGCTACGCCGCGTCGCGTGGCCTGGCAAGTTCAAGCCAGACCTGCCTCCACGCTACGACGGCACGGCCGACCCTGCGGAGTTCCTCCAGCTCTATGAGTTGGGCATCGAAGCTGCCAACGGAGACGAGAAGGTCATGGAGAACTGGTTTCCCATGGCGCTTAAGGACGGGGCCCGCACCTGGCTCCTGAACCTGGCCCCATGCACAATCTCCTCCTGGGACCAGATGCGTACCCGCTTCATCGCCAACTTCCAAGGTACCCGCGACCGGCCGCCCGCCGCGAGCGACATGCACCGCATCAAGCAACAACCCGGAGAAACCCTGCAAAAGTACATCCCACGCTTCAACAGCGCACGCCTCAAGATTCCCAAGGTGTCCGAGGAGGCCATCATCTCAGCCTTCTCCGACGGCGTGCGCGACGTCAAAATGAAGGAGGAGCTGGCGATGCGTGAAGACCTGTGCACTTCCTTGGAGCTGTTCAACTTGGCGACCAAGTGCGCCAGGGCTGAGGAAGGGTGCCTCTCCCTCCTCGAGCTGCCTGCCGCAGACCCAGAAGAGAAGAAGTCCAAGGCCAAGGACGTGAAGCGTAAGGGGGCTGCCGTGCTCGCGGCAGAACCAGACACCAAGCAGGGCAAAGATCAGCCCGAATCCTCCAGGGGCAGTCGGTACTGCGTGTACCATGACCTCCACACCCACAACACCAACGAGTGCCAAGAGCTCCGAGCCGTGCGAGAAGGAAGGATCGGCCGTCGCCCCGACCGCGTCGACAGGGGCTACGGTCGAGGAGGAGGAAGAAACGCAGGACGTTGGGAAGACCGCGGCCCACGCCAAGGGTGGCGCGACCAACCTCGCGAGGATCGATGGCGAGACATGCCTCGCGAGGGAGACCGGAGGGATCAGCCTCGTGAGGATCGCCCGCAATGTAACGCAGGCCTCCCTCCGCTGCCGCCTCATCCAAGAAGAAATAAGGACCGCCACCAGGACGAGGGGGCTGGGGGCTTCCAGGAGCCACGCGCGATCGCCTGCATCCTGGGCGGAGCTCAAGCCCCATCCTCTCAGCACATCTTCAAGCAGTTCGCCCGCGAAGTGAATGCAGTCCTCCCCAAGCTCGAAGCCACACGTCCTCTCAGGTGGTCGTCATGCGCCATCACGTTCAGCTAAGCGGATCAACTCAAGTGTGCAGCTACAGCCGGAGTTCTCCCGATGCTTTGTTCCCCAATCATCAGCAATGTGGTGGTCACCAAGACCCTCGTCGATGGCGGGGCAGGGCTCAACGTCCTGTCCGTGGAAACATTCAACAACCTCCAAGTGCCTTACAATCAGCTTCAGCCAACCAAGCCTTTCTCCGGAGTAACTGACGGATCCACGGTCCCGATCGGTCAGGTCCGCCTCCCTGTCACCTTCGGAGCACGCAACAACTACCGCACCGAGCTCATCGACTTTGACGTCGCTCACATTCGCCTGCCGTACAACGCCATCCTCGGGTACCCGACGCTGGCCAACTTTATGGCTGTGACTCACCACGGCTACAACGTCCTCAAGATGCCGGGGAGTGGCGGCGTCATCACGGTGCCCTGTGAGGAGAAAGACACGGTGTGTTCCCTGGAACGAGCTTTTCAGGCCGCATCATTGGAAGACCCAGATCATGGAAGCAGGAGGCTTCCCGAAACCACCCCCAAGAAGAAAAAGACATCGTCAGGACCGACCCCTCAGGAGGCAGGCCCCTCAGGGCCCGTGCCTGCCCAGGGGAACCTCCTTCCATCGCATAGGAAAGCACGCCTGGCGCCCTCCTCAGGCAGGGCTCGGGGGCTCTCTCCTGGAGGGCCACCGACCTGGCTAAGGTCACGAGGGAGGCGCTTGGGCATCACGTGGAGGCGTGTTTCGAAGCACGTTTCCCTCAAGAAGGAGTAAGTCTAAGAGAGCAAGACCCTCAGGAGTTCGTCAGCAAGGCCATTCAAGAGCTACAGGAGTCAAGAGTCATGAAAGGCGACCGCCGCCTACCAGCTGTGGCTCCCCATCCAGGCGAGGATGGTGGGCTGCGCGTCTGCATCGACGTACCAGGGCTCAATCGATTCGCCACTCTGGAACGCCTCTGGCCCTCGCAAGTGGAGCACTGCGAAGGTCCACCCCACAGCTACGTTCGCATGCCTTATGGCTTGCCGAGCGTGGCTGCCACGTACCAGTGCCTCATGAGGGGCATCATGGAGGCTCAAGAGGCCAGGCGTTCCGCAGCCTTGGCGGAGATGGAGATGGTCCGCGAGGAGCCACCAGCGCCTCCGGAGCCTCCCGAGGCCCCAGGGCCTGGGGGCTCGTGAGGAGCGGCTCCTGCAGCCCACCGAGTCTACTGCACCAACACTCGTCCGTCCTCAACATCATCAGGTGACATCTTTTAAGTTTCATTTCCAGCTGGGAGCGCCCCCCCAGGGCTGCATCATTCCCAGGCCGCGTGGGTCCGTCCCTGCGGCATTTATCCCTTTCATTTTCATGTTGTTAGCTTACCCTGTTGGGGGCGCCCCTCGGGCTGCATCATCCCCAAGCCGCTTGGGCCAGACCCAGCGGCATGTATCCCTTTTACGTTTATCTATGGTTATGCGTTTGGTCCACCATGCTTGATTATTTGTTGCCGGTCCACGGCACCTTTTCTTCTCCATGTCGACCACTTGCACGTTAAAGGGGGGGTGCCTGAGCATCGCGACTCAGGGCTCTTACTGGCTCTCCAGCCCTCACCCTCTGGCCTTGTCCATGGCATCGCGACCTGGCATACCAGTGACGGCTGAGACCAGCTCGAGGGCCGGGACCCGAGGACGTAGAGTGTAGGCATCTAACCCAACTTGCAGGAACACATCACAAGATAAGGCCCAGTGCCACGCGCAACCCGCCTAGAGGTAGGGCCCTGTGAGTCCCGCGCTGGCTCACGGGTGCCCAGATACACCTCACCAGGCCCTACCGTGTCAGCCACGTGTCAGGGCGGGGCTGTACACGCCCCGGGGGCTCCTCCCGGAGGGGAGCCCCCTCCAACGTACCAGTGGAAGCACCATGCTCCGCGCTGGCTGACGACACTGCCGAGGAGCGGCTATGCCCGTACACATACGAAAGCGCTATGCTCCGCGCTGGTGATAAACAACTGAAGGTGGCCCCCGGGCCGCATCAACCTCAGGGAGCCCAGAGCTCAGTGTCTGGCCTCATCGCAACGCCTCCCCCCAGGAGTGCCGCGCGAGGGGGCTGGGCACGGGGGCTGCGCTGGGTCACGCCCAGACGCACGCCACCCATCCAGCCCCCCCCCCCCCCGGGCCTAGTTCGTCGCGCGTCTCTCCCCGAGCGGAGCCAAGGTATGAAGGCCGTTTGAGCGTCAAGGGGGACTCCTGAGCATCGCGACTCAGGAGCCTAACTGGTCCCGTAGCCCCTCACTCCCTAGTTCCGAAAGGCTAGCGCTGGGTGAGGTACGCGCGGGGTCGGGCTCTGCAGACGTAGAAAGGCACAACCACTTACAATTTGCTGTTCGCGCGTCAAGGGGGACTCCTGAGCATCACGACTCAGGAGCCTAACTCGTCCCGTAGCCCCTCACTCCCTAGTTCCGAAAGGCTAGCGCTGGGTGAGGTACGCGCGGGGTCGGGCTCTGTAGACGTAGAACGATAGATCCACCCGCATCTCACCGCCCTACTTGCTGTTCATGCGCCAAGGGGGACTCCTGAGCATCGCGACTCAGGAGCCTAACTTGTCCTGTAGCCCCTCTCTCCTTTGGTCCCGTCCTGGTTTCCGGTCGGGGCTGATGCTGGGTGAGGTACGCGCGGGGCCGGGCTCTGCCGGCGTAGAATGTAAGCAAGTAGGAAGGAATAGCATAAATTCAAGGAATTTAAAAGCAAATATTACAGTCCATACTATTATCCCAACACCAAACGCAAGTTTAAACGCCTCCCGGAGGCATGATACATGTGGAGGAATTAAAAGCAGAACAGGAGCCGCAGCCGAATCACTTGTCGACGGTGGAGCCGCGCGGAGTGGCTTCGCCTCGTGGAGCAGCAGGGTCGGCAGCGCCTGGCTTCGGCTTGGTGCTGAAGGCCCGGAACTTCCCCAGCAAAGCCTCCACGTGACCCTTCACGGCCTCGGCAGCGGCAGCGGCACGCTCGCCGCTCACTGGCTCCAACAGGCTATCAAGGTCGACGTTGAGGTCGCGAAGGTAAATGTGGGTGAAGACCCGCGTCAGCGCAGCAGAAGACAGGACACGCGCCTCGGCCTCGGCCGTGGGGCCAAGGCCAAGGGCGACATCCTCAAGAGCACGCACCAGGAAGGGAAGCAGCTTGGCGGGGCCGTCCTCGGAGCCAGCCAGCGGGCTCTCTAGGCCGCTGGCATAGAGCATCTTCAGCGAAGCACGAGTCTTCTCCTCCATGTCTGCGAAGGCCACGCGGTCCTCGGCAAGAACCCGGGCCTTGCCGTCCAGTTCGACCTTCGTCGCCTTCAACTCCTTCTCCAGCACGCGTGGGCGGTCACGGTGTTTCTTGAGCTTGGCCTCCTAGACCTCAACGGCCGCCTCGCGAGCCTTCACGCCCTCTTCTTGCTCCTGGCAAAGGCGGGCCTCTTTCGCGAGCTGGTCCCGCAGGCCTTGCAGCTCGCCCTCCAGCACCTTGCAGCGACCGCGGACGTCAGCCGCCTCCCCCTGGGCTGCGTCACGAGCAGCCTTCGCTTCAAGGGCGGCCTGCCTCTCCTCATCACAAGCCGTTGAGGCCTGGACCAGCGCCGCCCGTACCGAGGCATCGGAGCGAATCCATCCTGAAGCCAACTCCAAGCGCCCGGCCACCAAGCGAGGGTCGGCGCCAAGAAGATCCTGCCGGAGCCGTTCCAGCTCGGCGGCAACGCGATCTAGAACGGCGGGAGGAGTCAGAGAGACAGCAGTCGGTGGAGTAGGAGGAGAAGGCGGCGGCACAACCACATCATCTTGAGGCGAAGCCTACTGCGCCCTCGCGACTGTGGTGGCGGTGGCAGGCAAAGGCACCTCGGGAGTCACTTGGGCCATGGGGGCTGGGCTCGCCCCAGCCAGCTCGGCCAGACCTCGCGAGGACGACCAGGCAGGAGAGGCCCGTGCGTCGCGGTCACCTTCCTCCGCAGGCAGAGGCGTTGCGGTGGATGGAACCTCGGGAGCCCCCTTCAGTTTCTTCGCCGCGGGCGCCAGCCTATCCAAGGAACGCGAATGTCAAGCCTCAGTAGCGAAACAGGAGACAAAGACAAGAGTCAAGCACTTACGGGTCATCGCCGGTGAGCTCAGGCAGCCTCCGGCCAAACTTGAAGCCTGACAGCCGGCTGCAAGGGTCGACCTCGGAAGCGGAAGGCGCGTCTGCAGACCGCCCCAGGGCCGGGGCAGACCCGCGGGAGATCAGCCCGGTCCTGTCCTTCTTTGGGATCGGGGGCGAGCTCCTGCTGCCCAGCACGTCATCATCCTCGTCGTCATCGCTCGGAGAGAGGCGGAAAGCGCGGGGCCTGCACCGGGAGAGGGGAGCCCTTGACTCTTCGTCAGTCGCCTCGGAGTTAGGCCCTTTCTCCCGCTCCCCTCTGCCCTCCTCGTCGCTGGAGTCATCGGAGGACACGTCCACCAGACCCACGGGAGCCTCCGCGGGCACGGGCCCGTCCCCGTTGAAGGCAGGCATGGACTCCACCACCTGCTCCCAATCGTCGCGGAGGAACAAGGGCGTAGGAGCGCCCTCCAACCTCGCCACATCACCCCCAACCAGAGATTGGAGCACCGCGGCCAGATCTTCATCGCCCAAGGCCGCGGGGCTCGGATGAGGCCTCCACATCGGAGGTGAGTACTGCCGAAGCAGAGCCAGCTGGTGCTCCAGGAATTCCCTCAGCAGCGACGCGCCGGTCAGCTTCGCCGTCGCCATGCTGGCCGGCCTCATATCCGCGTCCATCCTCTCCAGCACCGGCTTCGCACGGGGGTCCGTGAGTTCTGCACGGGCCCAATCATCGGAGCTCACGGGCAGCTCCTTGGGCAAGATCAGCCGCGGGTGAATGCGCCCAACGTCTGTCAAAACACATTTGCTCCTAAAGCCCTCGATCCTTTTCCCGGGCTTCGAAATGGCAATGGCGCCACTGTACGCGATGAAGCTCACGCACGCGGAAGGAGTACCGCGAGAAACCCGGAGGGAGAAGTAGTGGCGCAGAAAGGCCACTGAGGGCTGCATCCCTACGTGAGCCTTGCAGTAATAGGCAAAGATTGCCAAGAGAAGGACGGAGTTGGGGTGGAGATGCAGAGCCTATAGGTTGTAATGGCGGAGGACAGAGAAGAAGAACTCGGAGAAGGGAGGCACCAAGCCAGCAGCAATGGAGCTTACAAAGAGTGGATAGAAGGTGCTTCCTCGGCCCTCAGGGGTGGCGGAGCCGGCCTTGAACACCCTCGCCCCGTCGATGCCCTGTGCCGCCGCCATCCGGCGCAACCGGGCGAAGCTCGACTCAGACACGTTTGGCGAATCCAGGGCAGACGAGTACCAAGCTTCGGCCGGGGACTGACGAGGCGCCATGGCTTCTAGGTCACGCGGTCGAAGTAGATCTGGAGATCTGGAGGAAGGAAGGAGAGGCGCAAGAAAGGGGATCTGAGCAGCAACCGAGGAAGCAGAAAAATCAAAGCCGGGCGGATGCCGCTCCTTTATCAACTCGCGCGGTTGCGGGGGCGCCCACGTCCAATCAACCGCCATGCGGCGCCCAAGGCCGCAGGCTGTTAGGGCCCGCGGCGCTTCACCCTTGCCCTTTCGCCTCTCAGCACGGCCAAGTTCGGGCGCGCCCCGGGCCCGGGGGCTACTGTCGGCGTTCTGGGAACGGGGGTCCCCAGACTTGCCTGCCTGCGGCCTGCGGCCTGGCTCAAAGGGGGCCCAGCACGGCCCATCTTCATCAACACAAACCCAAGACCCTCGCGAGGGGCCAAGCCTCGCGGGGCGAACGACACGAAGCTTCCTCAGGCGCGGCCTCATCAGGTTGGCTCACGAGAAGGCGGAGAGATCAAGGCGGGGTACCTCGCGAGGTGCCCATGACGCAAGCCATGACGACTAAAGGCGCTAGGCGGGCGCCAGCCCGCGCAGTTTCCTCCCTTTCCTCTTTGGTACAAAGGGAGCAAGCGCAGGCGGGAGGATCAAGCAAAGGCACCCATTTCGGTGCAACGAGACCAAGACCAGCTCCGCGACAAGGAAGAAGTCACTGCGGAGCCCAAGCCAGCGTCATCACCAGAGCCTTGGCAGGCGAGGACCAACTTTAGTCAGGATAAGTGTACCAGATGTTCCCCTTCAAAATGGCCAACTGTTGGCGCCCTTCTCGCTCAATATTTGGGAAGAAGCCCAGGGCCTTTGCCTATAAATAGGACTAGCCACCCCCAGGGTAGAGGCATCGAGGAAGACCGGAACGTCTAGCAACCCGGCAATCAGTTAGATAGGCATCAGAGAGAGAAGGGCGATTGAACTCCTCCTAGCAGTTCATTCCCCAGGCCAAGAACAGACCCTCGCGAGGCTGTTCTACCTTGTAGTGTTCATCATCATCAGCCCAAGAGGCAATCCACCACACCACACTGGAGTAGGGTATTACACCGCATCGGTGGCCCGAACCAGTATAAACCCTGTGTCTCTTGTGCTGTCCTTTTGGTAGCTTAGATCTTTGCGAGGCGGACGAGTACGGGTAGGTAGGAAGCGTAATCTCCACGCGCACCCCAGAGTTCGAACCTTAAGGGTCTGCCGGAACCCGAAATCCGACACCTCCCCCAAGGTGCCCCGTTGTGGGATCATGGCAATTATTTCCTCGCCACCTTGACACCATCCACCATCTCTCTAAGCGTGGAATTGTTGCCCACTAAATCAAACCTCGTCGTTTGTTCTTCCATCCCTCTCGATGTGTTTTGTGTCTCAACTCGAGATGTTTCAACATCTCATTCCGCGAGTTGATCTTGTATAGCTCGATCTTCGAGAAGATCAATCCTAGTAGAGTTTCTTTCCGTTGTCATCGCGTGGATGAAGATCTCAAAAGCGAGGATGTCAAGATCAACGTATGCAACGAATCAACAACCTTATGAGGTGCAACCTGGATTGCGAAGATTGTGTTGGTCTTGTGCCCCCTCTGTCTTCTTACCTCACGTCTTGAATCTCGGGGCGAGATTCTTGTTTAGTGGGGGTGAGTTGTCACAACCCTAGTTTAGCCTTTGCTTGTCCTTGCATGATCATCATGTCTAAATTATGAAATTTGAATTGAGGGAATTTTCAAAGCCTCAGAAACCTTTTAAAAATAATCAACATTTAATTCTCATCAAATGTGTCCAAAGAAATGTTCTTGTTACTCTGTGAAAATACTGGTAAGAGGTAAAATTCAAACCAATATTTTTGGAATCACAGAAATATTTATTTTGGGCCTTTGACTTAAATCAATGACATATTTGAGTTGAATTTATTTCTGTTATATAAGAAATAAAGTTCAAATATTTTTGTAAGTTGCCTGTGACCTTGGACTAGTCCCTGAGCTCACATAACAATTTACAAAAAGTTCAAAAAAATGATTTGATGTTTTAAATCAAATCAAAACCAATTGCAGAAAATAGAAAACATTAACAAATAGAAAAACCAGAGAGAGAGAGAGAGGGAGAGAGAGAACCTACCTGGGCCACTTACCTGGCGGACCATCTGCACCGGCCCAGCTGACTGGCGCTGCCAGTCGTCGTCTCCACCGCGCCAGGAGGACGCTGGGCGCGTGCCCGACGCACGCGACCACGCGCCCCGGCCACCTCCTGTTTGCCGCTTCTCCCTGGACGTCCCCGGAGACGCCACGCGCTCCCCTCAACCCCCTCCCGTTTTCCCCCGTGCTCCTCTCCCCTCCTCTGTCTCTATCGCGCGCAACCACCCGAGCGCCACCGTCACCGTCGCTCACCGTAGCCATGGCTATCGCCTCTCCCTCGCCCCCTAGAGCTGCCCACAAGCTCCGCCTCGACCATCTCTTCCTCCTCGCCGAGCAACGCACCGCGGGAGCCTCTGTAACGCCGCCATCGCCGTCGTCTTCAACCTCCAGCGCCCGAGATCGCCGACAATGCCACGTCACCGTCCGGCCTTCCCCGAGCTCGCTGAGACGCGTACTGCAACCGCCGTGAGCTCCTACCCCGAACCCCCCTCTTCTCCATCTCATTTGCATGCCGTAGCGCCATTCCCCACCGTCACCGAAGCTCGCCGCCGTTGCGCTTCGTCGCCTCCGTGGCTAGAGCGAACGTAGCTTGAAGCCGAGCACACCACCGTGCTCAGCGCGTCCTCATGTGCCCATAGCAACCACCGCCCTTCCTGTCGCTCGCCACAACGCCGTGCCCGTGCGTGCCCGAACTCCGGCCGCCGCTGTCGAGCTCGTCGGCGTCGCTTCCGGCGTCCCCGTGTCCAACCACTTGCACCATTGGATGCGGAAACTCCCCAGCTACGCGTAGCATGTCTCCGTCGTCAATTTGGTCACCGGAGGACCAAATCCGAGGCCCTCCGCCGCGTCTGGCCTCGTCGGCGTCGAGTCGCCGGCGGGTTTGACCCCGCTGACCAGGGAGTTGACCTCCCCTGGGTCCGAACAAGTGGGCCCATAGCCCCGCTAATTTTAGTTTAGTGCTAATTAACTTTTAGTTAACCAGCTAAGTCACTGGCATGTGGGCCCACGCCCTAATTAACTTAGGTTAGTGTTTAACTTAGCACTAATTAACTCTGTTAATTACCTGTGACACTGACATGCGGGCCCCACTGATCAGGTTTGACCTGGACCGTCCCCATTGATAGCTGATGTCATAGTGACACAGTTAATTATTTTCTAGATTTATTCTTATTCAGGAAATTCCAGAAAATAGTGCTAACTTCTAAAAATCATAGAAATTTATTTGTAACTCCAAATGCAAAGTGTTATGTATGAAAAATAATCAGAAAAATCCAATCTATCCATCTGTACTGGTTTCATGCATGTTTAAACAAGTTAACTTGCGTTTTAGTGCAAAACATGATAAGGCACTATTTAAGATCACAAATGAGTTTGAACTTTGAACCTTTGGTTCAAAATGGCTCAAACCCATCTGGTTGTAGTTGCATTAGCCCAACACACTCATTTTTCCATGTCATGGTCATGCATCATATTGTTTCATTGCCTTGATTGCGTTCCTTCTTGTTTGTCGGTATTTGTTCCCCTTCAGTAGACGTGGTTCCGACGATGAGTTCGATGACACCGATGAAGAGCTATATTATCTTCAGAAGTGACAGGCAAGCAAAACCCCCTTGTTCATTTCGATACAACCCCACTCTCTCGCTCCTGCTCTCTTTTACTACATTAGGACAACAACGATTGAACTGTTACATGCTGCGGTAGTTGAACCCCTTTTCCTCTGCATGACCTGTCATTGCCACAGTAAATAGATGAAACCCACTAGCATGAGTAGGAGTTGTTTGAGCACTGATGTGCCTACTCATTCATGCTTGTTTGTCATGCCTACTACTGCTTAGAGTTGAGTTAGGTCTCATTCATCGGGGATGATTTGGAGGTGTGTGAACATGTCTTACTATTAAGAGCTAAGTGTGTGAACATGATTTGGTAAAGGTAGCGATGAGAGGCCATGTAGGAGTACATGGTGGGTTGTCTCATTGAAACCGTCCTCAGGAACTGAGTTCTGTGTTTGTGATCCATGAACAGCTACTGCCACACATTGGGATCCTTAATTGACTCTCTCGGCTTCTTAACCACCCTTGTCCTTTGTCCAGGAGTTGCAAGTAGTTTCTGGTGTTTGTAGTATGCTGGAGGCCGTGCGCAGCGCTGACCCACGGGGTGGGCTGTGATGCGGTAGGCACATGGCACGGTGTACCGGGCGCCCGTTTGGTGTCTCGGGAACCCTACTCACATCGTTCGGGGCCGTATGTGGAAACTTCGGCCGGACTCCCTGCGGATGGAACCTGATTAGGCAATAAACCTAGACTAGAGACTTGAGTGTTTAGGTAGGCCGTTGCCGACACCCTCACTAGGCTTTCGCTTCAAGGTTGCCGAGATACATGATGTGTACATGGCGGTAAGTGGCGAGAGCGTGTGTGAAGAAGTACACCCCTGCAGGGTTATAAATGATCTATTCGAGTAGCCGTGTTCGCGGTAAAGGACTTCTGGGTTGCCTGTACAGTTTATAGACAAGTGAAAGTGGATACTCTAAAATGCGCAAGATAAGCGTGAGTGCTAAGGATGGCGTTCTCGTAGGGAGACGGGAGCAGATCCATAGTGATGTATTGATATGGTGAATATGTGGACTCGTGTGCGCCACCTCAACCACGGCCACCTGGTTTGCGCACCCGCCGGCCGGATTTGGGGCGGATCCAGTCGGTCTTGAGCTCGCCCGGCTGTGGGAGGCCTGCCCGCACCATGGACTGGCCGGGCACCTCGTCGGAAGGCCTTGGCAGGGTCGCAAGGCCACATGCAGGCAGTGGCTCCTCCTCTAGCCGCTCGGATCTGCACCGTCGGTGGTCCGCCGGCAGATACACGAATGGCGGTCGGCCGGGCTCAGTGCTTGCCCAAAAGCTCGTCGGCGCACCGTTGCCACTCATTAAGTGCGACCACTGCCCAAGGATGGTCCTGCGCCGTGTGTCTACAACGCCGAAACATCCCGGATGGGTGTTCGTCAAGTGCTTAAACGATGGGGTATGTGCTCTTTTTAGCTTCGGTTTGTCCTCTAGTTTTGACTAGTTGTGCTAACTACAAATTTTATTGTGTAGCATGGATGCAAGTTTTGGTATTGGGAAGAAGAGTACATCGATATATTGATAGAGCGAAATTTAGTACATGTTCATGCACTTTTAGCTAGCATAGAGTCTGTAAATGAGGCAAGTGCACTTGTTACTAGATTAGAGGCTAGACACGAGACTAGGTGTGAGGAAGCAACATTGACTTCTGGCTTGAAGAAGAAAGAAGGATGCCAGATCGAGCCTCCTCCACAGATCAACAATGAGTGCATCAAGAAGGCCCTAACCCAACTCAAGGGAGCAGTTATGGAAGTTGGGTATCTTCTAAAATGTATTCTTGTTGTTCTTGTGTTTTTTTGGTCTTACTTTACTAGTCAAAATATGATGATGTATTTTTCATGTACCGAAAATGAATGATGAAAAGAAGTTAAGGACTTGCAAAGAAAAATATACGCGGACAGGATACGGTCGGGATGCGTCCGCGCGCTGGACGCACGGCCACTGCATCTCAGGACAGGCCCGGACACGATCCCATCGTACCCAAACGGATAGAATCCGGCCTAAACGGACGTCCGTTTAGGGTTGCGCGGTGGAGTTGGCCTAAGGGTGGTTTGGAGGTCAGTCGAATAAAGCATCATTTATAGCAAGCCTAGCATTTCGCTCGCTAGCAACAAGATATACATGGGCAAATCGTATTGAACGCTCACTGCATCCAATAGTTGCCCAAACACACAGGCGGGCGAGGCAATCATTCGCGATGGGCCCGCCGATTTAGCGTAGCCTAGTGTAGGATTTCCTACTGGTTTTTGGGAAGCTTCTAGAAGGTTCCAAGAACGATTTTCTTTTTATGTTGTTTAAGTGATTTTTTATTTCCGTCCTGTTTTTTTCTTTTCCTTATTATTTTTCTCTCTTTCATTTTTTTCTCTTTTTCAATGAACAAACTTTATAAAAAATGCTTTTATTTTTTCACAATTTCAAAAAAAAATGTTCTCATTTTCAATAAATGTTCGCAATTTTCAAAAAAATATTATGCTTTAAAAAAATAAAAAGTTCATGTTTCGAAAAAGTTCAAAATTTTGATTTTTCATATTTTCAAAATATCAAAATATAATAAATTTTCACGTTTTCAAGATTTTATCAAAAATTAATAAAATGACTGGAAATTTTCATGAAACCTTACGGTTTTAAAAATAGTTCCCAATTAATTTCAAAAAATATTCACATTTTCATAAAATATTCATATTTTCAAAAATGTTCAAATAACAAAAAATAAAATCACCCTAGTGAACCAGCTAGATACAGTGCCCGTTTCGCTACAGTGCCCTCCAGGCACTACAATAGCCAAATCGCAGCAGTAGCTTTTTTTAGGCTAATAAAAAGCTACATTTGTTTTTTCTAGGCAAAAGCTACAGTAGCTGGGTCAGTCGGTACAGTTTGCGCTCTATTTAACGCAAAACACATCACATAGGAGGTCTCATATAGATGCTCCCTGTGAACTTGACTTGTCGTCTTTTTTCTTCTGCCATATAATGCGTTTGGTTTCATTTATTTTAAGTTGTCTTCCTTATTTCTTCTGCCATTTAATGAGTTTGGTTTCATGAAAAAATTGTACCAAGCTAGATATGTTGACTGAGATCTGATGAACCACAAACTTGGATGCAACAGATACTCCCTCCGTTCCTAAATACTCCCTCCGTCCCAAAATTCTTGTCTTAGATTTATCTCCTTCTGTCCTAAAATTCTTGTCTTAGATTTATCTAGATACTAGATATGTTGACTGAGATCTGATGAACCACAAACTTGGATGCAACAGATACTCCCTCCGTTCCTAAATACTCCCTCCGTCCCAAAATTCTTGTCTTAGATTTATCTCCTTCTGTCCCAAAATTCTTGTCTTAGATTTATCTAGATACGGATGTATCAGACACATCCGTATCTAGAAAATTCTTGTTATCCGTAGGGAGTATAAGTCTTTTTTAGAGATTTCAATACAAACTACATACGGATGTATATAGACATATTTTAGAGTGTAGATTCACTCAATTTGCTCCATATGTAGTCTCTTATTGAATATCCAAAAAGACTTATATTTAGGAACGGAGGGAGTACAATTTTGTAGAGAAGCAAGCCTGTAAAAAAAGGAGAACCCTACTGAAACTCCAAACGTAGTTAGACACAGTGAGCAAGAGAGGAGCTAGAAAACCTTGTCGTCGAGTTTCCACCGGGCCCAAATGAGGGCCCCGTCCGGTACAAATACATCCAATAATATTCCTACAGAAGAATTCACATATGCAGGTAGAAGACTAGAGAAAGAATGAGGATCATTTGATGCAGCTGATGCACCGAGGGCGAGAGGCTTCCAGCAAGAGAATGGGAGGACGCTCCAGGGTCAGACGAACCAGGAACATCACCACCTGCCTCCCCAGGTCCTGGCGAAGGCGATGGAGCAAGGTACGAGTCGTGGACTGCTGCGGTGGACGGCTCCATGAGTGGGGGAACTTGATGCGGTCCTGTGAGGGGAGGAGCAATATACAGATAAGAAACAGGAGTTGGTGCAGCACAAGCAGGAGACTGAAAAGAAAACGTGTAGCAGTACTAAGCATATGCCTTTCTTGTATCTTGGAATCAAGTTGATCCTGAATTTAGCATGCAAGTAGAAAATTCCCTTATTCAGTACTAAAAAATTCTTTCAGATTACGTTGAAACCTGGCAGTTGTTTTCACCTGATTTTCCATTGTTCTATGTATTCCAACAAGAAGTCAGAAACTATTGGTGTTAATCGATCGGACTCTGGGAATGCTTGATGCGGCTTGGTTCAATTTTCAGTATTTCACAAGCATATTAATGATATTTCCAGAACATGTTTCAATATCAATGCATTTTCACTCTTCTCCTTGTCCTTTTGGATGATAAGTATAAATAGTTGCATACAGTATTCGGTAGGCAGTACTCAATTGTACAGTGGACTAAATGGGAAGAAAACAGAATACTTACCAGGGCATGTAGGTTGAAGACCCGAGGACAGCCTGCAAACGCAAAGATGTATTATGTAAGTATCTTCAACCCGGAGAAGCTGAACAAAGATTATTTGTTTTCTTTTTGCTTACGATGTGGTAATGCTTCCGTTAACGAAGCCAGCATAGCTGCAAGACGAGACACCGCAGCCACCGCTGGTGGGCTGGGTAGTCACATTACCAAGCATTAGACTGCTATTGGAGCACTGCATACTTGAACATGAGGTTCCTAATGAAGCTGGAGTGCAGTACAGACTGCGGGGGAAGAGAAAATGGAGATTACAGTCTGAAACTCACTTCAGTAATACAACTACATTGAACAAAAGACAAGGTAACTTTACTTGAGATCCCCTGGCCCACAGCTGCATTCCACACAGTTACCAGCAGTAAGTGCATATGTCCCGTTTGCCACGAGCAATCCATAGTCCGAAGCAAAGTTAGGAAACGTAGACGCGCATGCTAATCAGAGAAACAAATAGCAGGCATCATTAGAAAAATAAACAGAGAGGTACCGAAGCAGGCAAGCAGATCCAATTCAACTATCAGTACTGAACATAGTTAACCATCAGCAAAAAAAAAGGGCAGCCCGGTGCACGTAACTCCCGCTTGCGCAGGGTCCGGGGAAGGGTCCAACCACTTTGGGTCTATAGTACACAGCCTTTCCCTACATTTCTGCAAGAGGTTGTTTCCAGGACTTGAAGGCAACAGCTTTACCGCTGCGCCAAGGCTCCCCTTCATAGTTAACAATCAGCAAAAAGAGGAAAATCAATGGAAGTAAAAGAACCCTTACATGAATAAAAGTAAAGATCCACCAATTAACATTTATAAGTATGTGTCATCTTATTCCTGTGTTTTTCCTATTAATATTTTTTCTAATTCCTATTATCCAAAGGAACTGTTTAGCTAGCATAATGATTGATATGTGCACTCAACATGAGAGCTCATAACAATCATGGTATCCACATCACCTATGTGGCCACATGTACCTCACCAAACACAGAAAAGTTAATCTTTTACAACCTAGCAGGCTCAAGCATGCTTTATCCCAATCCTAGACCACCTATATGAAACAGATTAAAATGTATTTATGCATCCAACATCCGTCAAATCCAAAAGTTGACGTTCATCAAATGACAGCTGTCTGTTCGGCCTTGTGGAAATGTTGGAGCAATATGCCAATTCAGTACAAGATTCTGACTCAGCCTAATGAAGTTGTACTCGGACTTAGACTTATCAATCTTTTGCTGCACTGGAATGCTGTGGCAGGAAGGCATACAACTTAAGATTGACCTGATTTGATCAGTTGTGGGAAACATAGGAGCTGGAAGATGACTTATTTATTTGTAAAAAAGGCTGTCGGTTTATGAGTGAAATAGGCGAGGAAAATAATGCATACAGCTCCACATAGATGAACACCAAAATGAGCATTTGATCTGATCATTCAAAGTAATTGCCAAACGACAAAATTCCGAATCTGGATAACCATAGCACTGTCATCCAACCGCCCACTGTGCAACTTACTGTCGTTTTAGTATCGGTTCCAAAAATACTTTGGCGTTTAATTGTTCACGGTAGTTCCATTCCTCGCTTGATCCTTTTGGGTCTGGGCTGCAAACTGGTAATAATCATAGTATGTTGTATGCAAACAATCTTTAGCTTTCGATATAAAGCCAGGCCCCGTGCCTTTTGTCCAAAAAAGCTTAACATTTCTAACATGGCCTAAAGTATCACCAATCTGCCGCTTTACAGCCCTCACAATGGTCTTTTTGTATCTGGTTTGCAAGTATAAAACGGACAAGAAAAAAGTATTCACGGCTATTGACGAAATTACATCCGCAAATAACTTCATAGCACAATTGGTGGGAAAATGATGTGGAATGTGTTGAGGCAGTCGGGTTCAGTGGCAACGATAATCGATCCTACTGTTGGGAGAATATTTTACCTGACAATGGAACTGCAAGGATGTCGCCGGGTGCCACGACGGGGCTCCCCATGGCATTCACATTGCTGAGATCCGTGACCGTGGTGGCGTGGGTGGCGGCGATGGATTGCACGGTGTCCCCGACCCGCACGACATAGGAGAGGTAGACGGCGGGGAGGTTGTTGTCGGTGGAGTTGAGGCAGACGCAGGGGAAGGGGACGACGAGAATCTGGCCGGCGTCGAGCAGCGCGTCGGGGTCCGCCTCGGCGAGCCCGTTGGCGCTGCGGATCTGGTCGGCGGAGGCGAGGCCCGCGAAGACGACGTCGGCGACGGTGGCGAGCGTGTCGGCGGGGCGCGCGGCGTAGCGGACGGAGACGGACTTGCGGACGCCGTCGGCGCAGGCGCAGCGGGTGGGGACGCGGAGGAGGAGCCCCGCGGGGAGGATCCGGTTGGCGGCGCCGGGGGAGGCGAAGTCGAGCGCGTTGGCGGCCAGCAGCGCCGCCGGGTCCGCCCCGAAGAGCGCCGCCACCTCGGAGACCTTCATGTCGGCGTAGAGCGAGTAGCCGAGCAGCGCGGCGCACGAGTCGGCGCTGGAGCAGGGCTCGATCGTGGTCTTCGCCGCCGCGCCGCCCGCCGCCGCGAGGATAACCAGCAGCGCCGCCGCGGCCGCGGCCACCGGCCTCGACATTGGGGCCCGGCGAGGGCTTAGGGTTGGGGCCTCGGGGGGAGGGGGGAGTGGGGAGCTGAGCTCGAGCTCTCTCTCGGCTTTTGGCTGCACAGTGTGCGAATCGAAATTTTTGGGCAGGAGCCGAGACTGCCGACTAGGCGAGAAGGGTGTTGAGGCTTCAGATGCCACGCAGGTGGCCGGTTGGCCAGTGGTCTATGACAGGTGGGTGCCATGTCGGCGGACCCCAACCATCGGTGAGGGACGTTGTTTTCTGGCAGAAATGCTTGTTTGTGCTTGGAATCTGTGTCTTGTGCGGGGTGGAGGGGACGGGGACCGATATCTCGTGACCAACTCCATTTACGTCGGGTAAATTGATTTCTTTTTCCCTGAAAGTTTTAAGTACTTTGATGATTTGCCTTGCTTCCGTTGCAATTTATCATCTGCCACAAAGATGATTACATTCCTTTTTCTTTTCATTTTTGCGGGGAGATGGTTACATTCCTTGTGGTAGAATCAACTCAGGTTTAGCAGGAGGAGACGTTCTGTAATTTCGCAAAAAGAAAAAGAGGAGACGTTCTGTAATTTCGCAAAAAAGAAGGAGGAGACGTTATGTCGACTACAAAAGCGTCTGTGACGACTTTGTCAATCTCAAGATGTTGTCTCGCCACAAGGTGCTAATCCAGCTGCTCGACCTCTCTCTGCCAAACAATCCTCACCAATTGTTGATTTTCTTTACTGGTTTTTGGTTTTCTTTTTCAATTTTTCTTTTTCCTGTTTATTACTTTTAAAATTTTGTTTCTGTTATTGAAAAACTGGGCAAAATTTTTAAAAGCTGTTCACAATTTCAAAAAATTAAAAACAACACGTTTTCAATTTTTTGGGGATTTCAAAAACAATCTGTATTTTCGAAAATAGTCCACGGATTCAAAAAATCATGCTCTGAAAAATGTTTCAGCTTTAAATAGTTGATATTTCCTACTTTGTTGTCGTTTTCTGAATTTTTTCAAACACAAACAAAAAATTAAATAATAAAAAAACAGAAATTTCAGTTTTTGTGAAAAATCAAACAATGAAAATATGACTTTTTTAAATATATTTTTATATAAATTTCTAACATTTTTATGACAATTCAAATAGTTTTTGAAACTTCAAAACAGTTTTTTAATATTTGAACATTTTCCAAAGACACAAACATTTTCCCAAATTCCAGAATTTTTTTTGAACTACAAACACTTTTCAAATTTGCAAAATAAAACTGAAAACATGAAAATAAAATATGTTTTGGATTTTTTTAATTTGGAAATTCTGGACATTTTTCTGGAAAACACGAACGATTTGTTCATTCCGATTTTATTTTGAAAATCGATCATATTTAAAAAATAATGAACATTTTCTAAATTGTGAATTATTGAAAAAAATACAGAAAATGAAAAACGAAAAGAAAAGAAAATTATGTGCAATTTGGGGGAATGTGTCGGCCCAGTTTACACTACCCTGTGTGTTTTGTTGGAAATATGATCAATTTACCAAATGATTTTATTAATAGAAATATTAGATAAAGCATGAGTAATATAACAGTGATAAAACTAGTCATGCGATGGGAGAGCGAGAAGGTAAATAACATCTGTATATATGAAGTGTAGCCAAGTTTATCTAGAGTAGACAGTAGGACAAGTTTCATATATGTAGCAGAACCTAACATATGTAGGGCAAACAACAGAACAAGGAACTGTGGCAGAACCTCGAACAGAAAGGAGAAGGACACATACGGGACAGCAGCAGCAGTTGCACTGGAATTGGGGTCGATGTCCTCGCCGGCCATGTCGTCGAGGAGGTTGTCGACGTCGGGGAAGAAGTCGTCGGAGTCCGTGATGAAGAAGTCAGTAGTCGCGCGGAGCGCTCCCCAAAAACCTTATCACCCTTCTCCCATACAAGACTCAAAGAGGTGCGGTTTTGGAGGCCTACTGTCCCGACCTGCAGTGCATGCCGCAAGCCAGGATGGGGAAGATCGTAGCAGCAGTGCAGTGCTCAGGAACTTGTGGCGAGAGGAGGAAGAGGTTTTGGTGCGTCTCTCTGAGAGGAGCGACCTCCCTTTTATAGGCGCAAGAGAAGGAGGCGAGAGGTTGCGCCGGGAGTTGAAGAGAACGAGGGAGACGAAACGAACATGCAGCAGGCGAAGAGGTGCGCCGTTCGTATTCAATCTCCACTACAGCAAAAACGTTTCAGCTTCCGCATGACCTTTCGTATACCCGCCGTGCGTGACAAAAATTAGACATTGGCTCGGCTCATTCCCGCAACCCGCGTCGCGTCGAGGTGTGGCGAGGCTGGCGGCGGAGGAGGAGCGCGCGTGGATGTCCCCCTTGTTCTCATTCTCATACATGTGGAGAAAGAGCCTCCCTTATAATGAGGTCCAACTTCCTCTAAACTAGCAATGTGGGACTAAACTTTAGTTCCACCTCTTGCCTTGCATGAATGGGCTGCGTGGGCCTCTAGGATTTATTAGGAATTTCTGAAACTGCTATTGGCTAGGCCCAAAATAAACAAAATTCCAGCAATCCCCCACCAGATCCCAGAGGCACACAAAAATTGCCTTTGGTTCCAAAACACTGTTTTATATACCGGTACTGCAGTGGAGACTGTTAAGTTGAACTTCCACCTAGAACACTATGCTACACTGGTAAGCAACTTGAACAGTGGACCGGGCCTTGAAATGCAAGTTTTCTGCGAATCTAGCTTCACATAAAGCCTTGACCGATACGTGGCTACCGTGGGTCTTCCCCGCGGGTGGAGCTTATGCGTCATACTCTGAGACCTTTCATGAGTTTATTAGAGAGAACCCTACTCTCATAGATTGCGACGTTTAACAATCAGACTCATATAGGTGTGTGCTACCTCTTGAGCACTGCGTTGGATTTCCTTGAAGAGGAAAGGATGATGCAGCAAAGTAGCGTAAGTATTTCCCTTAGTTTTTGAGAACCAAGGTATCGACCTAGTAGGAGGCTACGCGCGAGTCCCTCGTACCTGCACAAAACAAATAACTTCTCGCAACCAACGCGATAAGGGGTTGTCAATCCCTTCACGGTCACTTACGAGAGTGAGATCTGATAGATATGATAGGATAATTTTTTTGATATTTTTGTGATAAAGACGCAAAGTAAAATAAAAGCAAAGTAAAAAAGCAAAGGAAATAACTAAGTATTGGAAGATTAATATGATGAAGATAGACCCGGGGGCCATAGATTTCACTAGTGGCTTCTCTCAAGAGCATAAGTATTTTACGGTGGGTGAAAGAATTACTGTTGAGCAATTGACAGAATTGAGCATAGTTATGAGAGTATCTAGGTATGATCATGTATATAGGCATCGCGTCCAAAACAAGTAGACCGACTCCTGCCTGCATCTACTACTATTACTCCACTCATCGACCGCTATCCAGCATGCATCTAGAGTATTAAGTTCAAGAAAATAGAGTAATGCCTTAAGCAAGATGACATGATGTAGAGGGATAGATTCATGCAATATGATAAAACCCCCATCTTGTTATCCTCGGTGGCAAAAATACAATACGTGCCTTGTTGCCCCTACTGTCACTGGGAAAGGACACCGCAAGATTGAACCCAAAGCTAAGCACTTCTCCCATTGCAAGAAAGATTAATCTAGTAGGCCAAACCAAACTGATAATTCGAAGAGACTTGCAAAGATAACCAATCATACATAAAAGAATTCAGAGAAGATTCAAATATTGTTCATAGATAATCTTGATCATAAACCCATAATTCATCAGTCTTAACAAACACACCGCAAAAAGAAGATTACATCGAATAGATCTCCACGAGAGAGCGGGAGAACATTGTATTGGGATCCAAAAAGAGAGAGGAAGCCATCTAGCTACTAACTATGGACCCGAAGGTCTGAGGTAAACTACTCACACTTTATCAGAGAGGCTATGGTGTTGATGTAGAAGCCCTCCGTGATGGATGCCCCTCCGGCGGAGCTCCGGAATAGGCCCCAAGATGGGATCTCGTGGGTACAGAAGGTTGCGGTGGTGGAATTAGGTTTTTGGCTCCGTCCCTGATCGTTTGGGGGTACGTAGGTTTATATAGGAGGAATGAGTACGTCGGTGGAGCAACAAGGGGCCCACGAGGGTGGAGGGCGCGCCTGGGGGGGTAGGCGCGCCCCCTACCTCGTGGCCTCCTCCCTTTTTTCTTGACGTAGGGTCCAAGTCTCCCGGATCATAATCTTCCTAAAAATCACGTTCCCGAAGGTTTCATTCCGTTTGGACTCCGTTTGATATTCCTTTTCTGCAAAACTCTGAAATAGGCAAAAAACTGCAATTCTGGGTTGGACCTTCGGTTAATAGGTTAGTTCCAAAAAATAATATAAAAGAGGATAATAAAGCCCAATAATGTCCAAAACAGTAGATAATATAGCATGGAGCAATCAAAAATTATAGATACGTTGGAGACGTATCAGGCATCCCCAAGCTTAATTTCTGCTCATCCTCAAGTAGGTAAATGATAAAAACAGAATTTTTGATGCGGAGTGCTACTTGGCATAATTTCAATTAATTCTTCTTAATCACTACTAGGAAAAGGGGTGCTAGTGGCGCACCTGTTTTCGCTACTAATGGCGCACTACAGGTGCGCCACTAGCACCACACCATTAGAATTTTTTACTAATGGCGCACCACTGGTGCGCCATTAGTATCTGGTATACTAATGAAGCACCACAGGTGCGCCATTAGTATAGCCCACGGTGCGCCATTAGTATCTGATATACTAATGGCGCACCACATAGAAGTGCGCCATTAGTAACAATTTTTTAATTTTTTTTCGTTTTTTCTTAATCTCAGGTCACTATTTCACATATGAGATATCCAACACATAGATATACAACAAGCATCCATATAACAATCATATCCAACACACAAGTTTCATCATATATACATACATAGCCAACACATAGTTCCATCGTTACATATTACAAAAGTTTCACGTTGTTCATCCAACACCGTTGTCCATCAATTCACAAAAGTTTCACATTGATACAAAATAAAAATACAAATGGAAAAGAAGCACTCCATCCATGCAAGCTTCCGTGAATTAAATCAAATCTGCAAAATAATAAACAAGAAGTTAGAAGAAGAAGAAGAAGAAGAAGAAGAAGAAGAAGAAGAAGAAGAAGAAGAAGAAGAAGAAGAAGAAGAAGAAGAAGAAGAAGAAGAAGAAGAAGAAGAAGAAGAAGAAGAAGAAGAAGAAGAAGAAGAAGAAGAAGAAGAAGAAGAAGAAGAAGAAGAAGAAGAAGAAGAAGAAGAAGAAGAAGAAGAAGAAGAAGAAGAAGAAGAAGAAGAAGAAGAAGAAGAAGAAGAAGAAGAAGAAGAAGAAGAAGAAGAAGAAGAAGAAGAAGAAGAAGAAGAAGAAGAAGAAGAAGAAGAAGAAGAAGAAGAAGAAGAAGAAGAAGAAGAAGAAGAAGAAGAAGAAGAAGAAGAAGAAGAAGAAGAAGAAGAAGAAGAAGAAGAAGAAGAAGAAGAAGAAGAAGAAGAAGAAGAAGAAGAAGAAGAAGAAGAAGAAGAAGAAGAAGAAGAAGAAGAAGAAGAAGAAGAAGAAGAAGAAGAAGAAGAAGAAGAAGAAGAAGAAGAAGAAGAAGAAGAAGAAGAAGACTAGAAGAATACTAGAAGAAGAAGAACACTAGAAGAATACTAGAAGAATAATAAGAAGAATAAGAAGAAGACTATAAGCTTATTATGTAAACTTGATCATTTTGTGCTAACATAAGTAATTTTGGAGCTAACCTATAGGAAACTAAGCATATAAGCTCTAAGTTAGCATATTAGAGCCAACTTAGGTAAAATGAAGCTAACCTATGTCATTTTGGAAAAGAAGAAGAATAAGAAGAAGACTATAAGCTTATTATGTAAACTTGATCATTTTGTGCTAACATAAGTAATTTTGGAGCTAACCTATGAAAGTGCGTTATATCGACTAGAGGGGGGGTGAATAGGCGATTTTTATGAAATTCTTCACTGAGGAATTTGCTAGTGAGGAAATTCCTTA
This sequence comes from Aegilops umbellulata, assembly GCA_032464435.1. Taxonomy (NCBI): domain Eukaryota; kingdom Viridiplantae; phylum Streptophyta; class Magnoliopsida; order Poales; family Poaceae; genus Aegilops; species Aegilops umbellulata. The sequence goes on from CP136060.1 coordinate 472,596,449, forward strand.
GCGAAGAACTACTAGCAGCGGAATAAGTGCTCAGATGTAAACATAACAGAATTCAAGCATAGTCATCATGATGAAATGAAGACAAACACAGAGTACAGAAAACGTAAACACAGGATAACACAAGATGAAGACAAACAGACTGAAGAAATTGAACTGAGGAAATTGAGAAAGTCTTTAGTCAAAGTCTTCAAACACAGATATGATAAACAAACAGCACACTACTGAGGAAATGAAAGAGTTGAGGAAATAGAACCAGTAAGCTTGGTGAAGACAATGATTTGGTAGACCAGTTCCAACTACTGTCTCAGTTGTACATCTGGTTAGAGCGGCTGAGTATTTAAACTCGAGGACACCCAGTCCCGGACACACAGTCCTCACCGTATTCTCCTTGAGCTAAGAACACACAGTCCTCGCCCAATCACTCGTGGTAAGTCTTCAGGTGACTTCCAAACCTTCACAGACTTGGTAACTCGGTGATCCACAATTCCTCTTGGATGCTCTAGACCTTGACGCCTAACCGTCTGGAAGAAGCACAGTCTTCAAAGGTAACAAGCGTCGGATCCACGCAGGATCAATCTCTTCAGTGATGCTCAATCACTTTGGGTTTGTAGGTGTTTTGGGTTTGGGTTTGGATTTTCCTCACTAGATGATTTTCGCTCAAAGTCCTCGGAGGATGGGTTGCTCTCAAATGACAAGTGTCAAGTTCTCGCGGAGCAGCCAACCAGCTAGTGGTTGTAGGGGGCGGCTATTTATAGCCTAGGGAGCAGCCCGACATGATAAGACATAAACGCCCTTCAATGATATGACCGTTAGGTGGACAAGATATTTTAGGACAGCTGGCGCGCAGCACAGCAACGGTCGGAAATTTGAGGTACAAATTCCTCAGGGCTATCATGTTCCTCAGTGTGTAGGCAATTCGCACTGGCGAATTCCTAACTCCTCAGTCAGAGCAAAGTCTTCAGTGACCAGAAGAACTGCGTCTCTGTCACTGAAGAAATTGACTGAACTGTATGAGATTTCCAATGGCTTCACTCGAAGGGATTGGTAGGTGTACGATTTGAGTTGAGCATCACATGGAAATTTTCTCCTTAGTATTTCCTCAACCCCCTTTAACAGTACGGTGTTTCCTATGACTCAAGAAAGAGAAAATGAAACTATGAAAACAAAAATCTTCATGCTTCATGTTCCTCGAATGAATACCAAGTCTTCAAGGTCACACCAATTTCTTCACTTTCAAAGTCTTCAGAAAGTCTTCAGTATATCAAAGTCTTCAGTCGAAGAACTTCATTTTTAGGGGTCGACTTTCTCTGTAAATATCAAACTCCTCATAGACTTATAGATCTGTGTACACTCATAAACACATTAGATACTTAACCTATAAGTCTTCAATACACCAAAATCAGTAAGGGGCACTAGATGCACTTACAACCTATAGGAAACTAAGCATATAAGCTCTAAGTTAGCATATTAGAGCCAACTTAGGTAAAATTAAGCTAACCTATGTCATTTTGGAAAACAAGAAGAATAAGAAGAAGACTATAAGCTTATTATGTAAACTTGATCATTTTGTGCTAACATAAGTAATTTTGGAGCTAACCCATAGGAAACTAAGCATATAAGCTCTAAGTTAGCATATTAGAGCCAACTTGGGTAAAATGAAGCTAACATATGTCATTTTGGAAAAGAAGAAGAATTAGAAGAAGACTATAAGCTTATTATGTAAAGTTGATCATTTTGTGCTAACATAAGTAATTTTGGAGCTAACCTATAGGAAACTAGGCATATAAGCTCTAAGTTAGCATATTAGAGCCAACTTAGGTAAAATTAAGCTAACCTATGTCATTTTGGATAAGAAGAAGAATAAGAAGAAGACTATAAGCTTATTATGTAAACTTGATCATTTTGTGCTAACATAAGTAATTTTGGAGCTAACCTATAGGAAACTAAGCATATAAGCTCTAAGTTAGCATATTAGAGCCAACTTAGGTAAAATGAAGCTAACATATGTCATTTTGGAAAAGAAGAAGAATAAGAATAAGACTATAAGCTTATTATGTAAAATTGATCATTTTGTGCTAACATAAGTAATTTTGGAGCTAACCTATAGGAAACTAAGCATATTAGAGATAACATAGGTAACTAAGTATATATATATATATATATATATATATATATATATATATATATATATATATATATATATATATATATATATATATATATATCAATATCATTTTGGAGATCTGACATACCTTACATTGTTCAGTTCTCATTGTTTCCTTCCTCAGCCTGATGCGCCAAGAGCGGCGAGGCAGTTGAGGCAGCTGTGGGATGTAGTCTTCTACCACAATTGGCATGGTCATGTCGCCGGCTGTGGGATCGCCGGTGCCACCACCGGTGTGTGGTAATTGTCACGCACCACCACCATCGCGAGGCCACCCTTAGCCACCACCATCTCTTGCCCATGGTCAGCCACCACCATCTCTTGCCCATGGTCAGCCACCACCATCTCTTGCCCTTGGTCAGCCACCACCAGCGCTAGGTCATCCTCAGCCTGATGCCCATCGTCATCCTACAGCTCCTCAGCCCCACTCTGCTCCTCTTCTCCCCCACTCCAGTCCAGATCATCCTTCTTGTTGTCTTTGCTGCTGCCAGAATCGCTGCTGCTTTTGCTAAAGCTAGAATCGCTGTTGCTTTTGCTATAGCCATAATCGCTACTGCTTTGGCTGTAGCCAGTGTCGCTACTGCTGCTCCCATTGCCTGTCGAAATGCAACAATGACTGTTAACAATCGATGTGAGACAAAGCCAAATGTAGAGGAATAAGAAGAGGCAGAACGCACTGGCATCTTCGTCGTCAGCGTAGCGCATGCGACACATAGTCGCGTTGAAAACCTTCACGATGAGCATTGTGGCGTCATCGTCATACCTGAAGAGAAGAAAGTACCCGGTCCGCAGGTCGTAGGCACTGTAGAACTTCTCCCAGCCACGGCACAGGTACATGTGGCCCTCCTCGATCACCAACTCCACGTCCCACAGCCTGCGAACCCCGCTGCCGGCCTGTCGGAGCTTCACATTATCTGGCGGATCTTCACCCAGCATGTTCATAAAAGTGTCAGGAAGCCTCTGCAATTTGGGACAAGGAGTGATGTAGCAAACAACAGAGTTATCATGATGAGATGGGTGAAGGGGAGATCTCTCGTTTTATATACCTGCCTCGTGGCTGATACTGAAGTCCCAAGTATGATACTGAAGAACTCGAAAGCATCCAACTCGTACTCCGGTGAGGCAGAGCGGCGGTGGCTGCTTCCCCCCATCTTTGATAAGGAGCAGAAGAAACCAATTAGTACCCTTACAACATTATCATACAACATTATAGCAGCATAAATTTTGAGTAGAAGATAATCAACTACACCAATGCACTTCCGAAGTTCCCGCTTCCCACCCATGATGTTGTTAAGCGAGGACTAGTGCCAAATGCATTTTCGGTACGAAAATACATCACAGGCCACTATTTTATTTAATATCATTCTTCTCAAAGACTAATGATTGTTACATCCTAGAAAAATGATGTTCTGTCCTCAGAGATGTCTCGTTGCTTATGAGGAAGCAGCAAATAAACACTTGAAAAAAGCTCTCGTCCTCGAAGATGCATTCTTGGTTATATTACCGTTCTGAGTTATGTTGTTTTGTTATTTTATTTGAAGACATGAAGGGTTACTTATTTGAAGATGCTACTCCTAAGAAAGGTCAACTTTTCGATCATCAGCCTCTACAATTAAACAATGATGCATTCTTACTTTTCCTTTCCATCTTCTTCTTCTCCACCTCTCTTCTTTTCTTGTTCTCCTTTTTCTTTCTTCTCCTTCCTCCTCCTCCTCTTCTCCTTCTTCCTTTCTTGTTCTCTTTTTCAACTTTCTTCTTATTCTTCTTCCTTTTTTTTTACTTTTTCCTCTTCTTCTACTTCTTCTTCTTTTTTTCAACTTTCTTCTTCTTCTAATTATCTAAACCTAAATCTAGCACTAACCTAAACCAACCACTAACCTAAACCTATCAATAACCTAATTAAACCTAAACAGTAGAAAAAAATAAAAAAAATGCTCACCTTGGCTCCGGGGGCAGGGGTGGTGGTGGACGGCCGCGGTTAGGGCAGCAGCCGAGGGCCTGGCTCCGGGAGGGGGGCGCGAGGCGGACGCAGGGGGCCCGCGACGAGCCTGGCTCCGGAGGCGGCGCGGGCGCAGGGGCGGCGGCGAGCCTGGCTCCGGGGGCGGCGCGGGTGCAGGGGCCGACGGGCAGGTGGTGAGGAGGGCGGGGCACAGGGGGGCGCCGTTCGGGCGACGGGGCGCCGGGGCGATGGCGGGTGGTGGGGGCGACGGGGCGAGGGGTGGTGAGGCCAGGGGGCGGTGGCGGGTGGCGGCGGCGGATGGTTGGGACGGTGGGGTGACGGGGCGAGGGGAGGTTGGGCAAGGGGGCGGCGAGGGGAGGGGGCGGCGGGGCGAGGGGAGGTGGGGCTCGGCATTACTAACAATTTTTTTTTCAAAACTACTAATGGCGCACGGTGGGTGTGGTGCGCCATTACTATGTCAATTAGTAATGGCGCACTATAACACGGTGCGCCATTAGTAACAATTTTTTTATTTTTTTTCAAAACTACTAAAGGCGCACCACACACGAGGTGTGCCATTAATAATATATTACTAATGGCGCACCAACACATGATGCGCCATTCGTATAGAGTAATGGCGCACCACATGTCTGGTGCGCCATTAGTGGCCATATCATCTATAGCCCTTTTCCTAGTAGTGAATTGTGGTATGAATATTCAGATCCGGAAGATTCAAGACAAAAGTCTAATATTGACATAAAAATAATAATACTTCAAGCATACTAACAAAGCAATCATGTCTTCTCAAAACAACATGGCTAAAGAAAGTTATCCCTACAAAATCATATAGTCTGGCTATGCTCTATCTTCACCACACAAAGTATTTAAATCATGCACAACCCCGATGACAAGCCAAGCAATTGTTTCATACTTATGACATTCTCAAAGTTTTTCAATCTTCACGCAATACATGAGTGTGAGCCATGGATATAGCACTATATGTGGAATAGAATGGTGGTTGTGGAGAAGACAAAAAGGGAGAAGGTAGTCTCACATCAACTAGGCGTATCAACGGGCTATGGAGATTCCCCTTAATAGATATCAATGGAGTGAGTAGGGATTGCCATGCAATGGATGCACTAGAGCTATAAGTACATGAAAGCTCAACAAAAGAAACTAAGTGGGTGTGCATCCAACTCGCTTGCTCACGAAGACCTAGGGCATTTTGAGGAAGCCCATCATTGGAATATACAAGCCAAGTTCTATAATGAAAAATTCCCACTAGTATATGAAAGTGATAAAATGAGAGACTCTCTATCATGAAGATCAAGGTGCTACTCTGAAGCACAAGTGTGGTAAAAGGATAGTAACATTGTCCCTTCTCTCTTTTTCTCTCATTTTTTTTATTTGGGCCTTTTTTTCTTTTTTTATGGCCTCTTTTTTTTCTTTTTTTATTTAGTCCGGAGTCTCATCCCGACTTGTGGTGGAATCATAGTCTCCATCATCCTTTCCTCACTTGGGACAATGCTCTAATAATGATGATCATCACACTTTTATTTTCTTACAACTCAACAATTACAACTCGATACTTAGAACAAAATATGACTCTATATAAATGCCTCCGACGGTGTACCGGGATATGCAATGAATCAAGAGTGGCATGTATGAACGAATTATGAACGGTGGCTTTGCCACAAATACAATGTCAACTACATGATCATGCAAAGCAATATGACAATGATGGAGCGTGTCATAATAAATGGAACGGTGGAAAGTTGCATGGCAATATATCTCGGAATGGCTATGGAAATGCCATGATAGGTAGGTATGGTGGCTGTTTTGAGGAAGGTATATGGTGGGTGTATGATACCGGGGAAAAGTGCACGGTATTAGAGAGGCTATCAATGGTGGAAGGGAGAAAGTGCGTATAATCCATGGACTCAACATTAGTCATAAAGAACTCATATACTTATTGCAAAAATCTTCAAGTTATCAAAGCAAAGTATTACGCGCGTGCTCCTAGGGGGATAGATTGGTAGGAAAAGACCATCGCTCGTCCCCGACCGCCACTCATAAGGAAGACAATCAATAAATAAATCATGCTCCGACTTCATCACATAACAGTTCACCATACGTGCATGCTACGTGAATCACAAACTTTGACACAAGTATTTCTCAAATTCACAACTACTCAACTAGCATGACTCTAATATCACCATCTTTATATCTCAAAACATTTATCAAGCATCAAACTTTTCTTAGTATTCAACACACTCATAAGAAAGCCTTTACAAATCTTGAGTACCAAGCATATTAGGATTATTTAAGCAAATTACCATGCTATTTAAGACTCTCAAAATAATCTAAGTGAATCAAGAGAGATCAATAGTTTCTATAAAATAAATCCACCACCGTGCTCTAAAAGATATAAGTGAAGCACTAGAGCAAAACTATATAACTCAAAAGATATAGGTGAAGCACATAGAGTATTCTAATAATTTCCAAATCATGTATGACTCTCTCAAAAGGTGTGTACAGTATGGATGATTGTGGTAAACTAACAATAAATACTCAAATCATACAAGACGCTCCAAGCAAAAGACATGTCATGTGGTGAATAAAAATATAGCTCCAAGTAAAGTTACCGATGGAAGTAGACGAAAGAGGGGATTGCTTCCGGGGTATCCCCAAGCTTTGGATTTTTGGTGTCCTTAGATTATATTTGGGGTTCCATGGGCATCCCCAAGCTTAGGCTCTTGCCACTCCTTGTTCCATAATCCATTAAAATATTTCACCCAAAACGTGAAAACTTCACAACACAAAACTCAACAGAAATCTCGTGAGCTCCGTTAGCGAAAGAAAACAAAAGACCACTTCAAGCTACTGTAATGAAATCATTCTTTATTTATATTTATGTTAAACCTACTGTATTCCAACTTCTCTATGGTTTATAAACTATTTTACTAGCCATAGATTCATCAAAGTAAGCAAACAACACACGAAAAACAGAATCTGTCAAAAACAGAACAGTCTGTGGTAATCTGTAACTAACGCAAACTTCTGGAACTCCAAAAAATCTACCAAAATAGGAAGACATAGAAAATTTGTTTATTGATCATAATAAATTGGAATCAGTATTTTATCATGTTCTGGTGATTTTTAACAATTGTTTTCGTGAACAGAAAGTTTCTGGAAATTACAGCAAGATCAAATAACTATCATCCAAGAAGATCCTATGGTTTAACTTGGCACAAACACTAATTAAAACATGAAAACACATCAAACCAGAGGCTATAACAAATATTTATTCCTAAACATAAGAAAAAATCAAAAACTAAAAATAAAATTGGGTTGCCTCCCAACAAGCGCTGTCGTTTAACGCCCCTAGCTAGGCATAAAAGCAAGGATACATCTAGGTATTGCCATCTTTGGTAGGCAATCCATAAGTGGCTCTCATAATAGATTCATATGGTAATTTTATTTCCTTCCTAGGGAAGTGTTCCATGCCTTTATTTAATGGAAATTGGAATCTAATATTCCCTTCCTTCATATCAATAATTGCACCAACTCTTCTAAGGAAAGGTCTACCAAGAATAATAGGGCATGAAGGATTGCAATCTATATCAAGAACGATAAAATCTACGGGAACATAATTCCTATTTGCAACAATAAGAACATCATTAATTCTTCTCATAGGTTTCTTAATAGTGAAATCCGCAAGGTGCAAGTTTAGAGAGCAATCATCAAAATCACAGAAATCTAGCAAATCACATAAAGTTTTGGGAATAGTGGAAACACTAGCACCTAAATCACACAAAGCATAGAACTCATGATCTTTAATTTTAATTTTAATAGTAGGTTCCCACTCATCATAAAGTTTTCTAGGGATAGAAACTTCCAACTCAAGCTTTTCTTCATAAGATTGCATCAAAGCATCAACGATATGTTTGGTAAAGGCTTTATTTTGACTATAAGCATGAGGAGAATTTAGCACGGATTGCAACAAGGAAATACAATCAATCAAAGAGCAATTTTCACAATTAAATTCCTTGAAATCCAAAATAGTGGGTATAGCAACATCTAGGGTTTTGATTTCTTCAATCCCACTTTTATCACTTTTAGCATCAAGATCTAAAAACTCCAAATTTTTGGAATGCCTTCTAGGTAAAGGTGGATCATATTCAGTCCCATAATTATCAAGATTCATATTGCAAAACAAAGATTTAATAGGGGACACATCAATAACTTTTAGATCTTCATTTTCATAGGAAATAGAAGAACACGCTCTTATAAAGGCATCTTTCGTAGCACGCATCCTAGCAGTTCTTTCTTTGCACTCATCAATGGAAATTCCCATGGCTTTGAGAGACTCATTGGTATCATGCTTAGGAGGAATAGATCTAAGATTTAAATAATCAACATCAAGAGAAATTCTATCAAAGTTCCTAGCCAAATCATCAACTTTAAGCAATTTCTCTTCAAGCAAAGCATTGAAATTCTTTTGCGAATTAATAAATTCTTTAACACTAGTCTCAAATTCAGAAGGTATCTTATTAAAATTTCCATAAGAATTGTTGTAGGAATTTACATAATTATTAGAGGAATTACTAGGATAAGTCCTAGGATTAAAGTTTCCTCTATACGCGTTGTTACCAAAATTATTCCTACCAACAAAATTCACATCCATATATTCATTATTATTCTCAATCGAAGTAGACAAAGGCATATCATTAGGATCAGAAGAAACACTCTTACTAGCAAATAATTTCATAAGTTCATCCATCTTTCCACTCAAAACATTAATTTCTTCTATCGCATGCACTTTTTTATTAGTAGATCTTTCAGTGTGCCATTGAGAATAATTAACCATAATATTATCTAGGAGTTTAGTAGCTTCTCCTAAAGTGATTTCCATAAAAGTGCCTCCCACGGCCGAATCTAAAAGATTTCTAGAAGCAAAATTCAATCCGGCATAAAAAAATTGTATTATCATCCACAAATTTAAACCATGAGTAGGGCAATTACGTATCATTAATTTCATCCTCTCCCAATCTTGTGCAACATGTTCATGATCAAGTTGCTTAAAATTCATAATATCGTTTCTAAGAGAGATGATCTTAGCGGGAGGAAAATACTTAGAGATAAAAGCATCTTTGCACTTGTTCCAAGAATCAATACTATTTTTAGGCAAACACGAAAACCAAGTGTCGGTGTCAAAACCGGCGGATCTCGGGTACGGGGTCCCGAACTATGCGTCTAGGCGAATGGTAACAGGAGACAAGGGACACGATGTTTTTACCCAGGTTTGGGCCCTCTCGATGGAGGTAAAACCCTACTCCTGCTTGATTGATATTGATGATATGGGTAGTACAAGAGTTGATCTACCACGAGATCGAGGAGGCTAAACCCGAAAAGCTAGCCTATGGTATGATTGTTGTTGTCCTACGGACTAAACCCTCCGGTTTATATAGACACCGGAGGGGGCTAGGGTTACACAGAGTCGGTTACAAAGAAGGAGAACTACATATCCGTATTGCCAAGCTTGCCTTCCACGCCAAGGAGAGTCCCATCCAGACACGTGACGGAGTCTTCAATCTTGTATCTTCATAGTCCAACAGTCCGGCCAAAGGATATAGTCCGGCTGTCCGGATACCCCCTAATCCAGGACTCCCTCAGTAGCCCCTGAACCAGGCTTCAATGATGATGAGTCCGGTGCGCAGATTTATCTTCGGCATTGCAAGGCGAGTTCCTCCTCCGAATACTTCTTGAACACGAGGATCATGTCCGGCTCTGCAAGACAAGTTCCACGTACAACCGCAGAGAGAATAACATTCCACAAATCTAATCCTGCTGACGCATTTCACAGTGCACCATCACACCATAGCCAGGTCACCATTCGAATCATTTTCTTTTCACAGCTAACCTCAGCGTGCTTCGCGAGGCGGTTTCCTTGGCACGTCTTGTTGAAGCAGAGATCGTGTCCCCTTATTACGGGTGTCGGTGTCAAAACCGGCGGATCTCGGGTAGGGGGTCCCGAACTGTGCGTCAAGGTCGGATGGTAACAGGAGACAAGGGACACGATGTTTTGACCCAGGTTTGGGCCCTCTCGATGGAGGTAAAACCCTACTCCTGCTTGATTAATATTGATGATATGGGTAGTACAAGAGTAGATCTACCACGAGATCAAGGAGGCTAAACCCTAGAAGCTAGCCTATGGTATGATTGTGTATGATGATGATCCTCTACGGACTACAACCCTCCGGTTTATATAGACACCGGATAGGGTTAGGGTTACACAGAGTCGGTTACAATAGTAGGAGATCTTGAATATCCGCATCGCCTAGCTTGCCTTCCACGCCAAGGAAAGTTCCCTCCGGACACAGGACGAAGTCTTCAATCTTGTATCTTCATAGTCCAGGAGCACAGCTGAAGGTATAGTCCGGCTACCCGAACACCCCCTAATCCAGGACTCCCTCAGTAGCCCCTGAACCAGGCTTCAATGACGACGAGTCCGGCGCGCAGATTGTCTTCGGCATTGCAAGGCGGGTTCCTCCTCCAAGTCCTTCATAGAAGATTGTAAACACCAAAAATAGTGTCCGGCTCTGCAAAATAAGTTTCCACATATTGCCATAGAGAGAATAATATTAACACAAATCAAATCTGCTGACGTATTCCGCAGTGCGTCAACACACTGCGGCCAAGCTCTTTATACGAATTGTTTTCACTTTTCCACCTCAACACGTTTAGCGAGGCAGTTTCCTTGGCACGTCTTGTCAAAGCAGAGATTGTGTGCCCCTTTTAACGGGATTCTCATCAATACGGACATGGGTAACCCAATCGTGCCCGTTAGCACGTTCCCTTAATTAAGGGCGAGTCCAAAACAGTTACGGGGAGGGCTCTTGGTATTCAGCCTCTTATAAAGAGACCAAGGCCTCGCTCCTTTTCTTAATCTCAAACGAGTTCGCATGTCGCCTCGAGTTCCAACACCCTCAACTTCAGATTCCAGGCGCTTCGAACTTTCGACAATGTACGGTTCTGACCTTCAAGGCCGATGGACGCCTTCCTCCGTCACGGAGGAGGATGTATTAAGGTTGAGGGAGGCTAAGTTCCTGACTGGCGAGATTTCGCATAGGTTGCCTGCTCAAGGACAGGTTATTCCCAGTCCCCAGCCCGGCGAGAGCGTGGTGTTCATGTCTCACTTCCTCCGGGGGTTAGGCTTCCCCATGGATCCCTTTGTGAGGGGACTGCTATTTTATTACGGGCTGGATTTTCATGACTTAGCTCTGGAGTCCATTCTCCATATCTCCTCATTTATCGTAGTATGTGAAGCGTTCCTCCATGTTACCCCTCACTTAGGATTATGGCTCAAGACCTTCAAAGTGGAGCCGAAGATGATCGAGGGGCGACACGCAGAGTGCGGAGGCGCTGTCATAAGAAGAAATGCCGATGCTCCATGGCCCGAGGGCTCTCTTCAAGAGGAGCTTGGCTTGTGGCAACGAGAGTGGTTTTATATCACCGCTCCTCGGGGCACCACATGGGTGGCGCCTCCTGCCTTTCGCTCGGGTCCCCCACCACGGCTAGCATCGTGGATCAACATAGGGTTAGATTGGGGCTTGCCCAAAGACGTACCCTTGCTGCAGGGCCGCATTAAGGATCTCTTGGAAGGAGACCTCAACCTGGTCAAGGTGACACAGGTCATGCTGATTCACCGGATACTGCCCGGCAAACGTCGTCTCCTTCGCCTGTGGGAGTTTAATCCAGAGGGACCACGAGCTCTCCGGGATTTTATGAGCACGACGCCCGCGGAGATGTATAAACTGTTCTTCGGATCACAAGAAGTGTGTCCAGATTTGACCGAGGACGCAGGCCTAAGCCGCAATCGCCCGGATACTCAAGTAAGTAACCTTGTGTCCGGACCTTCTATCCGCATAATTAATGTGCCCTTAATAGAGCTCTCCTTTTCAACAGGAGTGGATAGCGAAGGCAAAGCGAATCAGGTGTCCGGCTCCCCTTCCCGAAACCAGGCCGGATCCCGTGCTAGTCAGGATGCTGGAGGTAGCGCCTTTGGAGGGTAGCAAGGGGAGGACAAGGAAACTAAGGCCTCCTCGAAGGAGGCTGTTCCGAAGGGAGGAACCGACGATTCCTCTCCTAGGGAAAAGAAGAGAGCCGCCTCTGACGATCCGAAGACCGTGGTCTCGAAGCGGGGGAAAAGATCCTCGTCAGAGGGTCTGGCGCTAGGGAGCTCCTCGGCCGGACTGCGTACTCAAGGAGACCAGCCCTCCAGCGAGCTGTAAGTAGAGAAAGATTTTCCTTTCGAGGGATGAGAGAGATCCATGATTTATATATAAGAATTTTAACCGAATTCTTACCTTGTAGTTCGGACCTCAGCCCTTCTCAGCAGAGCTTGTCTTTGGGGGATCTTCTTCCGGAGATGATGGAGAGCGGGACGCCTCCTTCTGCTGGGCCGCCTAGCGAGGCGGGCGACCCTGAGGTGTCGTCACGGAGGGTTTCTCCGAGTTCGGCAGGGGCGGAAGATAGCGATGGGGCCCCCCGAAGTTCTCCACGTCCGGCCTTCGAAAGAGGCCATGGGACGAGTCCGGCACCATCTGGTGCTCGGCCGGAGGAGCTGAAGGTTCTGCTAGGGCGAGCTTCTATTTCAGAGGAGCACCGTGCATTAATGGGCACGGTGATTGAAAGGATTTCGTCTGCGGAGAGAGGACTGCGTGAGGCCGTCGAAAGTTTATTGACGAGTTTTGAGGTACATTAGACAATGTATACTTTTGTTAGTTGTGCGTAAATAAGATGCGCCCTATGTAGACAGTAGCCCCTGAGACTCTACATGTCGTCAAGAAATGACGGCACGTGGAGGATCATAATCCTCGGTCTAAAATTTCGCCTTTTAATGTAGGCTGCAGGGTGTCCGGAATCAATTCAAACTGCTGGTTTTGCCGAACTAAAGTGGCAACTGGACTTGGCAGATGCCGACATCGTGCTTGTTAACAAGAGGTTGGATGCGGCTCAAGGTATGTGATTCCTCGGGCAGCATTAGGTAAGAAGAGTTTTATGCCATCGTCTTACGATATGTGTGCTTGATGCAGATGGTGCGGCCGCCGTGGAGAGTCTTAGGGCAGAACTTGCTCGAGCTAAAGATGAAGCCAGGAGAAGTGATGCGGCTACCAAGAAGGCCCTTGAAGAGCTGAGAGCCGAACAGGCTTCTCATTGCCGAAGCAAGGAAGAGATGGCCACTATGGCCGAAAAGTTAAAGATCATTGCAGACCGTTGCATACTTCTTGAGAAAGAAGACCAGGCGAGACAGTCGGTCCTAGAAAAGGCCGTTGCCGATGCCAAGGATGCGCGCTCTGCGATGAGAGCTGCGAAGGAGGAGCTGCGTCAGGCCGAACAGATTGCGGCTGGAAAGCCCTTCATGCTGCGGAGAAAATTTTGCGATCCGAAGTTTGCTCCGTTGGACCGGATATGGAGTGTGGAGGACACCTATCTGGATTTGGCAGCGAGTGCTGCTGATGCAACCGAACACTTCTAAGATCTGGAAGATCATGAAGTGGAAAAACTGTTCTGGTCGCAATTTCATAATCCAGAGCGTCCACTAGCAGTGGACGATCGTTTGGCTCAATGGGCCGAACTTAATAGGTTGTCCGGACTCGCCATGAAGTATGTCATGGATCATCTGTGGCCGGGGAGGTCGGAGCCAAAGAGTTATTTTAGTTTGGTGCAGCAATTCCTTGACGCAGTGTCGCGCATTAATGCAATGAAGAGGTTGGCATGTATAGAGGGTGCAAGGATGGCTCTTGCCCATGTCAAGACATACTGGGCAGAGATGGAGACCACCGTTATTGCTTCCCGAGATTCGGAGAAAAGCCGAGTGTCCTCCGAGCACTATTTTCAGGAAGCCCTTGAAGGCGCTCGTGTAATAGAGTCGTAGTGCTCGAAGGATGCTATGTTATTATAGCATATGTAATGATGAAGTAATATCTTTATAGACTGTAGTGGCCTTTTTATACTTGTGCCTTCAAGTATTGTGAACACCTCCTGTGCGGCCGTTTTTAAAAAAATATATATATATATAATCTAAAAGATTGCAGTCGTTGGCTTCAACCCCCACGCACATAGTGCGGGGGTGCTCGCAGAAGACGCATTTTCACACTTAACCCAACGTCTTGGTCCCACAAAGGAGGTGATAGCGCAGCGGGCCAGGCAACCGGACTATAATGCTTTAACACTTTCACTTAGCCATAGGAGCTTGACAGTGGGACTATTTAGGTAGCCCATTGGTGGCGACTGCGCTCGCCCGAGTTCGGGGCGCGTATGTGCCTGACCGGGAAGCGGCCCTTCGTTAATGCGGAGGAATCCGATAGATTCCAATAGGTCATCGAGTGGCTGACCAGTCTCACGCTACATCATGACAGTCAGTTTTCGGCTTTCTCTACTGAGGTGCTCGCCCGGCCGAACCGGGGCACAATCGCAGTAGTTCTCCTGGTGCTACCTTAGCCGATAGAGCGGAACGTAAGGTAGCCGAACTCAGGAGCCGGGCAACCCAACATTTGACCAAAGACATGATTCGGAGCTGATGCATATAATGCCAAAACTCACGACACCGAACACTCCCTAAGGTGTTCGGTCTTTATGAGTGCGGGCTAAACAACACTCTTTTCAAAAAAAAGCCCCTAGTGTCCAGGTACGTGCAAAAAATTCTGACGTGGCCACATGCCAAGACGCCAGCCTCCTCCTTGGTTATGTAGGAAAGAACCAGGGGATGTATTGCAACAAGAGACAGTAAAAAAGGTTTGCGTAGGGTCTTAATCTAAAAAGAATCCTTTAGGACGGGTCCCTACTGCACGTCTGCGCCTGTGTCTCCGTTGTGCCGTATCCTGGACGGGCGCCGCATGACGTTCATCTGTAAAAGAGAGGAACTAAACTGAAAACGGGTCGTGCCGAACAAAAGTTTTTAAAATAAATGGAATATAAAGTAAAATGTAAAATTGAGTTTTATTGTCTCTGCGTATAGCCCCTAGTACGGGGGTATATGGCCTCTAAGCCTGCGTTGATGATGGACTTGTGCCGAACTCGTCTATTCCGGGTCCGTGGCCTTTAATGACCTATGTCGAAAAGTCTTTTGGCTGGTGAGGCCATTTTATTGTGCGGCTGACTAAGCAGCCGCACAGTCCTCTGCTTGGGGGAGGCACATTTTAGTGCATCCCCTTCAAAGAGATGATGCCTCATGGACCGGGCATTTTAAGCGTGAGAGATGCATAGTGCGGTATTGCATTAAAGCGAGCGAAAGCTTCGCGTCCCAGTAGTGCTTGATAGCGACTTGAAAACGGGACGACATGGAAGGTCAGCTTTTTGCGACGGAAGTTATCGGCAGAGCCGAATACAACTTCGAGCCGGAGGAAACCCATACAATGGGTGTCCGGACCAGGTGCTACCCCTTGAAAGGAGGTTTTGCTATGGCGGATTCTTGCTGGGTTTATCCCCATGTGATGGATTGTATCCTGATATATCAGGTTTAGTCCACTGCCGCCGTCCATAAGGACATTTGTAAACTGGAATCTGCCAATTATTGGGTCAAGTATCAGGGCAGTCCAGCCTGCGTTTTTGATATTTCTAGAATAGTCTAGTTGATCGAAAGTGATTGGTTTTAATAACCAGTGGTGGGACCCATTGGGGATAGGTCGTATTGTGCGTACCTTTATGGGTGCCATACGTTTTGTTACGTGAAGTAAGTTCACTGTTTTTACTTCTTGTGGGAAGTTCTTTTGTCTCCTGGTGCTCTGCTTCTGGGGTTCGTCCTCGTCTTCGCTTGGTGTATCGAGCCCCTTGTGTTTGGCATTGAGTCTGCCGGATTGTTTGAAAACCCAACAATCTCTGTGGGTGTGGTTAGCAGGCTTCCCCGGAGTACTATGTATCTGACATATCCTGTCCAGGATTCTATTCAAGTTGGACGGATCATCCCTATTATCCTGGAGGGGTGGTTTTGTCTGATTTTGTCGCGAGCCTTTGAATCCGGCATTGACTGCCGTGCTCTTCGGACTTTTTTCTTTAGTTTGGCGACGATCCTTGTTGCATCGCGGTTTTCCGTTTCCATCCCTGATTTCGGATGTACTTGGGTCGCTGGGGTTACATCTTGCCAACCAGCTGTCCTCTCCTGCGCAAAAGCGGGTCATGAGGCTTGTGACTGCGGCCATTGTTCTTGGCTTTTCCTGGCCGAGGTGTCTGGCGAGCCATTCATCTCAGACATTATGCCTGAAAGCTGCTAAGGCTTCGGCATCCGGACAGTCGACTATCTGATTCTTTTTAGTAAGGAATCTATTCCAGAACTGTCGAGCTGATTCTCCGGGCTGTTGAGTTATGTGACTGAGATCGTCTGCATCCGGAGGGCGGACATAGGTCCCTTGAAAATTTGCTCGGAAAGCATCCTCGAGCTCTTCCCAACTTCCAATTGTGTTTTCGGGAAGGCTTTTAAGCCAGTGCCGGGCTGGCCCTTTAAGCTTAAGGGGTAAATATTTGATGGCGTGGAGATCATCTCCTCTGGCCATATGTATGTGGAGGATATAATCCTCGATCCAGACTCCGGGGTCTGTTGTTCCATCATACGCCTCTATGTTGACGGGTTTGAATCCCTCTGGAAATTCATAGTCCAGAACCTCATCGGTGAAGCATAGGGGGTGTGCGGCGCCCCTGTATTTGGGTGTGCCGGATTCTGATGATGGCTTTTTTTGCATTGCTCGCAGGAGCTTGCTTTCTTGGCCCGTAAATGGACCTGGTTGGGCCATGATGCGACTCCTTAGGTGGGTCGCATACCGATTTGAGTGCGATGCCACTTGCCGCTTTATTGGGTCGTCTATCCGACCGTATGGCTTTTTTATTTTTTGAGTGCGAGGGCTCTAGGGCCTCTTCGTCGAATTCTGGTAGTAGCTTTCTCTTTGGATAGCTTTTAGTACTGCGATCGTTGCCGTATCTGTCTGCGATGTTGATTACTTTGTTCCATTTAATACGGAGTGCATCTTCCGCTGTCTTTAGCTTCCTCTTCTGCTTTTTCAGGCTTCGTGCAGTTGCAACGAGCCTCTTGTGGAGACTTTTCTGCTCCATGGATTTATCTGGCGTAAGGTTGTCCGGAATGCCGTTTTCGCCGGGGGAGGGAGTTTCGGTTTCTCTATCCGTGTTGCCCTGTTCGGACGGCTGCTCTAAGGCTTGCTCGTCGCCTACCGGCTTGTCCTGCTCTATGGCTGGGTTTTTATCGAGGCGGGGCTTGGGTCTGCGTTTATGCCGACGCTTTGATTGCTTTCCGGGGGGTCTATCTCCCGTTCCATCCCCTTTGTCCTCGTTGTCGTTTCCCTTAGGGGTATCTACCATGCACACATCATGAGATGCGGTGGATTTCCAGTGCCCTATGAGCGTTGGTTCATCGGAATCCCCTGCATCGTCATCCATGCTGTCGATGTCTGCGGAGTCGAAGTTGAGCACGTCGTTTAGGCTGTCGACGGTGGCTACAAAGTGGGTGGTGGGTGGGCTCTGAATTTCCTCATCGTCCGTATCCCATCCTCGCTGACCGTAATTCGGCCAGGGCTCTCCTGATACAGAGAGAGACTTGAGAGAATTCAAGATGTCGCCAAGAGGTGAGTGCTGAAAGATGTCTGTGGCGGTGAACTCCATTATGGGTGCCCAATCAGATTTGATTGGCAGGGGCACGGGGGGTTCAGAGTCCGGATAGGAGTCCGGACCCTCGGAGTCACGGGTCGTGCGGAGTGCGGGGCTGGCGTTCGGCTCAATTGCCTTTGAGATCGCAGCCCCCGAGGTGACATCCAACCGCTCATCCTCGATAGGTGTAATAGGCTCCGAGTTAAGGGTCGGAACCGGTGCGTGTGTGGCCTCCAGGACAATGTTCGGAGGCAGAGCTAGATCATGCCCCTCGAGATAGTGCGGCGCGCTTGGCTGTGGCTCGAACCCATCGAAGATCAAGTCTCCGCGGATATCCGTCGTGTAGTTTAAGATTCCAAACCTGACTTGATGGCCAGGGGCGTAGCTTTCGATCTGCTCCAGATGACCAAGCGAGTTGGCCCGCAGAGCGAAGCCGCCGAAGACGAAGATCTGTCCGGGGAGAAAAGTCTCACCCTGGACCTCATCGTTGTTGATGATCAAAGGAGCCATCGGGCCTAAAGGCGACGACACAGAGGAACTCTCAATGAAAGCACCAATGTTGGTGTCAAAACCGGCGGATCTTGGGTAGGGGGTCCCGAACTGTGCGTCAAGGTCGGATGGTAACATGAGACAAGGGTCACGATGTTTTTACCCAGGTTTGGGCCCTCTCGATGGAGGTAAAACCCTACTCCTGCTTGATTAATATTGATGATATGGGTAGTACAAGAGTAGATCTACCACGAGATCAAGGAGGCTAAACCCTAGAAGCTAGCCTATGGTATGATTGTGGATGATGATGATCCTCTACGGACTACAACCCTCCAGTTTATATAGACACCGGATAGGGTTAGGGTTACACAAAGTCGGTTACAATAGTAGGAGATCTTGAATATCCGCATCGCCTAGCTTGCCTTCCACTCCAAGGAAAGTTCCCTCCGGACACGGGACGAAGTCTTCAATCTTGTATCTTCATAGTCGAGGAGTCCGGTTGAAGGTATAGTCCGGCTACCCGAACACCCCCTAATCCAGGACTCCCTCAACGGGATTCTCATTAATACGGACGTGGGTAACCCAATCGTGCCTGTTGGTATGACCCCTCGATTGAAGGTAAGTCCCGGACGGCCACGAGGAGGTGATACGTCTCCAACGTTTCTATAATTTTGGATTGCTCCATGCTATATTATCTACTGTTTTGGGCAATATTGGGCTTTATTATCCACTTTTATATTATTTTTGGGACTAACCTATTAACCGGAGGCCCGACCCAGATTTGCTGTTTTATGCCTATTTCAGTGTTTCGAAGAAAAGGAATATCAAACGGAGTCGAAACGGAATGAAATCAACTGGATAAGTTATTTTTGGAAGGAAAGCTACATGATAGACTTGGACTCCACGTCAGGAAAGGAGGGAGCTGGCCATGAGGATGGGGGGCGCGCCCACCCCCCTAGAGCGTGCCCCCCTACCTCGTGGGGCCCCCGAAGCTCCACCGATGTACTTCCTGCACCCATATATACTCACGTACCCTAAAACTTCCAGAACAGAGATTAGATCGAGAGTTCCGCTGCCGCAAGCCTCTGTAGCCACCAAAAGTCAATCAGGACCCTGTTCCGGCACCCTGCCGGAGGGGGGGACTGAGGGAGTCCTGGATTAGGGGGTGTTCGGGTAGCCGGACTATACCTTCAGCCGGACTCCTAGACTATGAAGATACAAGATTGAAGACTTCGTCCCGTGTCCGGATGGGAATTTCCTTGGCGTGGAAGGCAAGCTAGGCGATGCGGATATTCAAGATCTCCTACCATTGTAACCGACTCTGTGTAACCCTAACCCTATCCGGTGTCTATATAAACCAGAGGGTTGTAGTTCGTAGGACGAACCATCATCATACACAATCATACCATAGGCTAGCTTCTAGGGTTTAGCCTCCTTGATCTCGTGGTAGATCTACTCTTGTACTACCCATATCATCAATATTAATCAAGTAGGAGTAGGGTATTACCTCCATCGAGAGGGCCCGAACCTGGGTAAAAACATCGTGTCCCTTGTCTCCTTTTACCATTCGGCCTTGACGCACAGTTCGGGACCCCCTACCCAAGATCCGCCGGTTTTGACACCGACATTGGTGCTTTCATTGAGAGTTCCTCTGTGTCGTCGCCTTTAGGCCCGATGGCTCCTCTGATCATCAACAACGATGAGGTCCAGGGTGAGACCTTTCTCCCCGGACAGATCTTCGTCTTTGGCGGCTTCGCTCTGCGGGCCAATTCGCTTGGTCATCTGGAGCAGATCGAAAGCTACGCCCCTGGCCATCAAGTCAGGTTTGGAAGCTTAAACTACACGGCTGATATCCGCGGAGACTTGATCTTCGATGGGTTCGAGCCACAGCCAAGCGCGCCGCACTACCTCGAGGGGCATGATCTAGCTCTGCCTCCGAACAGTGTCCTGGAGGCCGCATACGCACCGGCTCCGACCCTTAACTCGGAGCCTATTACACCAATCGAGGATGAGCGGTTGGACGTCACCTCGGGGGCTGTGATCTCAAGGGAGATCGAGCCGAACGCCAGCCCCGCACCCCGCGTGACCCGTGACCCCGAGGGTCCGGACTCCTCCCCGGACTCCGAACCCCCCGCGCCCCTGCCGGTCGAATCCGATTGGGCGCCGATAATGGAGTTCACCGCCGCGGACATCTTTCAGCACTCGCCTTTTGGCGACATCATGAATTCTTTCAAGTTTCTCTCTTTATCAGGAGAGCCCTAGCCGAATTACGGTCAGCGAGGATGGGATACAGACGATGAAGAAATTCAAAACCCACCCACCACCCACTTGGTAGCCACTGTCGACGATTTAGCTGACATGCTTGACTTCGGCTCCGAAGACTTCGACGGTATGGATGACGAGGTTGGAGACGAACAAGAACCAACACCTGTAGGGCGCTGGACAGCCACCTCGTCATATGACATATATATGGTGGATACTCCAAAAGATGGAGATGGCGAGGGAACAGCGGGGGACGACACCTCCAAGAAACAACCAAAGCGCCGGCGTCAGCGGCGCCGCTCTAAATCCCGCCAAAGCAAAAACGGTGATTCTGGCACCGGAGATAATAGTACCCCGGATAGCGCCGAAGAACACCCTCCCCAGCAAGATTCGGCACAGGAAGATGGAGAAGCCAGCCCTCATGAGAGAGCGGCAGACCGAGAGGTTGAGGATGATAACTATATGCCTCCCTCCGAAGACGAGGCCATCCTTGATGACGACGAATTCGTCGTACCATCAGACCCCGCCGAACAAGAGCGTTTCAAACGCAGGCTTTTAGCCACGGCGAACAGCCTCAAGAAAAAGCAGCAACATCTTAGAGCTGATCAAGATCTGCTAGCTGATAGATGGACTGAAGTCTTGGCGGCTGAAGAGTATGAAGTCGAACGCCCCTCCAAGAGCTACCCAAAGTGCAGGCCGCTACCCCGATCAGAAGAGGAAGCGCCTACATCACCAACGCACGACATGCCAGACCGGCCACCTCGCGGCCGCGACAGAGAGGCCTCTCGGCCCTCCACACAAGCCATGCCCCGACGCCGCTCAACTAAGGCACGGGAAAACGCGCCAGACCTGCGAGATGTACTGGAGGATAAGGCAAGGCGAACAAGATCGATCTACGGATCGCGCAGGCGCCCTACGACAGGTGACGATGATCTTCACTCCGGATACAACAAACCCGGCAGGGCCGAACACAACAGACATAGCTCCTCTGAGCTGCGTTGTGACATAGCCCAATACAGGGGCGCCGCACACCCACTATGCTTCACAGATGAAGTAATGGATCATAAAATCCCAGAGGGTTTCAAACCCGTAAACATCGAATCACACGATGGCACGACAGATCCGGCGGTATGGATCAAGGATTATCTCCTTCACATCCACATGGCACGTGGCGATGATCTACACGCCATCAAATACCTCCCGCTCAAACTCAAAGGACCGGCCCGACACTAGCTTAACAGCCTGCCAGCGGACTCAATCGGTTCTTGGGAGGACCTGGAAGCCGCATTCCTCGACAACTTCCAGGGCACTTATGTGCGAACACCGGATGCCGACGACCTAAGCCACATAATTCAGCAGCCAGAGGAATCGGCCAGGCAATTCTGGACACAGTTCCTAACAAAGAAAAACCAGATAGTCGACTGTCCGGACGCAGAGGCCCTAGCAGCCTTCAAGCATAACATCCGCGACGAGTGGCTTGCCCGGCACCTGGGACAAGAAAAGCCGAAATCTATGGCAGCCCTCACGACACTCGTGACCCGCTTTTGCGCGGGCAAAGATAGCTGGCTAGCTCGCAGCAACAACTTACCAAAGAACCCTGGTAATTCGATACCAAGGACAAAAGTGGTAGGACACGTCGAAATAAGCAAAAGCGCCGCGTTAGCAGCGACATCAATGAAGATACGGCAGTCAACGCCGGATTCAGAGGCTATAAATCCGGTCAGCGGAAAAAGCCATTTAAAAAGAATACTCAGGGCCCGTCCAGTTTGGACCGAATACTCGACCGCTTGTGCCAGATCCATGGCACCCTCGAAAGGCCAGCCAATCACACCAACAGGGATTGTTGGGTGTTCAAGCAGGCAGGCAAATTAAGAGCCGAAAACAAAGACAAAGGGCTGCATAGCGACGATGAGGAGGAGCCCAGGCTGCCGAACAACAATGGACAGAAGGGGTTTCCCCCACAAGTGCGGACGGTGAACATGATATACGCAACCCACATTCCCAAGAAGGAATGGAAGCGTGCGCTACGGGACGTATACGCGATGGAGCCAGTCGCCCCAAAGTTCAACCCATGGTCCTCCTGTCCGATCACTTTTGATCGAAGGGACCACCCCACTAGCATCCGTCATGGTGGCTTTGCCGCATTGGTTCTTGACCCAATCATCGACGGCTTTCACCTCACAAGAGTCCTCATGGACGGCGGCAGTAGCCTGAACCTGCTTTACCAGGATACAGTGCGGAAAATGGGCATAGATCCCTCAAGGATTAAGCCCACAAAAACGACCTTTAAAGGCGTTATACCAGGTGTAGAAGCCAACTGTACAGGCTCCGTAACACTTGATGTGGTCTTCGGATCTCCGGATAACTTCCGAAGCGAAGAGTTAATCTTCGACATAGTCCCATTTCGCAGTGGCTATCACGCCCTGCTCGGACGAACCGCATTCGCAAAGTTCAATGCGGTGCTGCACTACGCATATCTCAAGCTAAAGATGTCAGGCCCTCGAGGAGTAATCACGGTCAACGAAAACACTGAACGCTCCTTCCTTATGGAGGAGCACACGGCGGCTCTCGCAGCGGAAGTACAAAGCAGCCTTTTTAGGCAAGTCTCCAGTCCGATCGTTAAAAAGCCAGACACTGCCAAGCGCGCCCGGAGTAACCTACAACAAGACCGCCTGGCACGTTCTGAGCAGGCGTAGCAATGCGGCCCCAACCCCAGCCATCGCGACATAGCGAAGCTAGTACCTCGCGTACATAATTACGCCCTTGAAATACCATGGGCACAGGGGAAGGGGCACAGTAACGGCATGCCCGAAATACGGCTTAAAACGTACTAGGGGCTGCCAGATTCTTTTTTTTTACTTTCAGGACTCCACACTTTGGACGAACTGTTCGGCAATTCGACTGCCGCACAAACGATGCAAGATCCAAGGAAGCAGACAAAGCTACGCCGCATTATGGTACTCCCAGGTGGTATCTATTACGAGCGGTATATCTGTTTCGAATACAATTCCACGGCCTGCCCCTGGTCAGGACATGTTAAATAATCTAATATCTTTTTGCTTATCGCACTACTTGTATCATTCGGCTTTGATAAATAGCCTCTTTATAAACAATGCATAGCTTTTTGTCTATTTTTTGCATTATCCTCTTTTAATATATATGTTTATTAAATAACATGATCGCACCCGTACACCATGGTACGGCAAACACGCCAGGGGCTTCAGTACCCTTCGATCTGGTGTAAGAAGTCCGTACACTTTCACAAGTGCGGCACCCCGAACTTATAGCACTATATGCATCGGCTCCGAATCATGATTTGGGTCAATAGTTGGGTTTGCCCGGCTCCTATGTTTTGGTGCCTTACGTTCCGCTATATCGGCTAAGGTAGCACTAGGAGAACCACTGCAATTGTGCCCCGGTTTAGCTGGGTTAAGCACCTCAGTGGAGAAAGCTAAAACTGACTGTCATGATAAGGCGAGAGACCGGTCGCTGTTCGAGAGGTTTTTCGAGTCCCTAAAGACTTATGCCGCTTCGAGCGAGGAGTTGGCTTTGTCCGGCCAAAGGCGTGGATAGCGCCCCAAATTCGGTCTTCCGAACTAGGGGCTTTGCCGAAATTTAAAATTATAAAGTTCTATGGCTAAGTGAGAGTGTTCAAGCATTATAGTCCGATTGCCTGGTTCGTTGTGCTAAGCGCCTCCCTCGAAGGACCCAACCATGGGAAAAAGAGCGCTCAGGTTTATCCCGAACACCCCAGCACTAGCGGCATGGGGGCAGAAGCCGACGACTGGCCATATCTCAATTTTTGATAAACGGCCGCACAGAAAATAATATTTTAAATTCAATAAGCATTGCTTAGCGCCTATGAACAAGTTTTCAGCGCACAGGATAAACACGAGCGAGTTCATTCAAAAATTACATCTTTGGTACATTCATCCGCAATAAGGCAGGCGCCTGCAAGAACATCCTTGTAGTAGTTCTCGGGCTTGCGATGCTCCTTCCCCTGCGGTGGCCCGTCCTTCACCAGCTTCTCACCGTCAAGCTTACCCCAGTGCACCTTTGCACGAGCAAGGGCCCTCCGGGCACCTTCGATGCTGACGGAACGCTTGATGACCTCAAGCCTTGGACAGGCCTCCACCAGCCGCCGCACCAGCCCGAAGTAGCTCCCAGGCAGGGCCTCTCCGGGCCACAGCCGAACTATGAAGCCCTTCATGGCTTGCTCGGCCGCCTTGTGGAGCTCGACCAGCTGTTTAAGCTGGTCGCTCAAGGGCACAGGGTGTCCGGCCTCAGAATACTGAGACCAGAACACACTCTCCGTCGAGCTGCCCTCTTCATCTCGGTAGAATGCGGCGGCAGCGGATACGCTGCGGGGAAGATCTGCGAACGCCCCTGGAGAACTCCGGATTCGGGTAAATGACAAGTAGTTTACTTTTATATTTCTACTTTGCATTAAGAATGCCTTACCCGCTGCTATCTTTTTCATCTCCTCCAACTCTTGGAGGGCCTTTTGGGCTTCGGCCTTGGCACCCTTGGCGGTCTCAAGGGTCGACGCGAGCTTGGATGCTTGCGCCTTTGACTTAAGCTCCAAGCTCTCATGTTTTTTCATGAGAGCCTGCAGCTCTTGCTGCACCTCGCCAACCTGAGCCCCAAATCTTTCTCGCTCGGTGCGCTCCTCGGCCGTTTTCTTTTCGGCCTCAGATAGCGCCTGCTTGAGGGTAGCCACCTCAGTTGTGGCCCCTACAATAAGCAGTACGATCATGTTATTCTTTGCAATCACGCCTCTTTATAGGCACCTTTTTCTGTAGGGTATTTCTTACCTTCTTTTTCCTCGAGCTGTCGTTTGGCAAGGCCGAGCTCTTGCTCGGTCCGCCCGAGGTCCTTTTGTAGGACATCCACCTGTGCAGTCAGTGCGGTGGTGGATAGCAGCGAAGCCTGCATACGCATATTGACTCTGTATTGTTACACTCCTGCGAAAATTAATAGATCCTCTATTTGGCTTTTCTTTCCGAACGCCAAACAGAGCATCAGGGGCTACTGTCTATGCGGTAATATTTTGACATATTCTTAATTACCTCGAAGCCTGTCAGAAGGCTGGCGCAAGCTTCAGTCAGTCCGCTCTTGGCAGACTGAACCTTTTGGATCACCGTACTCATAATAGTACGGTGCCCCTTGTCCAAGGAGGCGCCGTCAAGCACCTCTAGCAGATGGTCCAGCGACTCCGGTTGGACGGAGGTCGCTGGCTTAGAAGGCTTGCTCCTTTTGGAAGGAGTTCGCCTACCGCGGCTCGGAACTGTTGAAGATTCCGGCGCGGTGTCCGGCACAAAGCCGGACTTGGAGCCCTGGGGGGTCTTGTCCCCTTCACTCCTGGAGTCCGGGAGGTTGCCTTGCGGCTCCTCCAGGACCACCTCTTCCTGCCCCGGAGCTTGTCGCGACGCCACTTCGGCGTCATCTGTGGTGCGGGGGAGACAGCGGGCGGAACGGAGTTCATGTCCGATGAGTCCAGGGAGCCGCCCGACGATTCGTTGTATTCGGCCTGGGGCAGGCTGCATATTCACATTCGACATTAAGGAAAGCTATGCAACAAAGGAACATCATGAGTTACTCTGATGTCCGAACTTACGATTTCGTCGGACGCTTGGCCCTGTTCGGCCACTCCTCTCCGCTCTCTTCGGCATCATGGGAGTAGTCCGGCGGAGGGGTCTTCCTTTTCCTAGACCCCTCGGCCTCCCAGAGGGGGCGGCCTTCTTCTTCTCTTCTCCCTCCGCTGGGGGGGAGAGCTTTCTTCTTCCTCCTCCTCGTTTTCACGAGAGGAGGGCGTCTCGGACTCGTCAGATGACGAGTCCGACACCACCAAGTTATGGAAACTCCTTCGAGTCCCGGTGCCGGAGCCAGCAGCTTCACTAGGAGAGCTGGGGCTGGGTCTTCGGGCAAGGGAGCCGGACAGTTAATTGGTCCGAATATCGCCTGCCAAGCCTGTCAAAGGTAAGGGAGTTTAGATCCTGCATAGAGTTAATCTATGAAAAAGAGCTTAATAATCCTGTCAAAGGCATAGATAGCTTACCTCGCTAGCATGACGCTGCGTACTGTATCCGCGGTCCTCGGAAGTGGATGCGGGGGCCTCGGCGCCTTTGATTAGCACCTTCCAGACGTCTTCATACGACGTGTCGAAGAGCCTGTTGAGGGGTCGGTGCTGCGCCGGGTCGAACTCCCACAAATTGAAATCCCGTTCTTGGCACGGGAGGATCAGGCGAACGAGCATGACCTGGACTATATTGACAAGCCGGATTGGCTTGTTTACCAGGGACTGGATGCAGGTCTTCAGTCCGGTCACCTCTTCCTCGTTGCCCCACGACAGGCCCGTCTCTTTCCAGGACATAAGCCGCGTGGGGGGTCCGGATCTGAACTCGGGGGCTGCGACCCATTCCGGATCGCGTGGCTCGGTGATGTAAAACCACTCGGCTTGCCACCCCTTTAGGGTCTCCACAAAGGAGCCCTCGAACCAGAGGACGTTGGCTATCTTGCCAGCCATAGCGCCTCCGCACTCTGCTTGGCTGCCGCGCACCACCTTGGGCTTGACGTTGAAGGTCTTGAGCCAAAGGCCGAAATGGGGGCGGACGCGGAGGAAGGCCTCACACACGACGATAAACGCCGAGATGTTGAGGATGAAGTTAGGGGCCAGATCATGGAAATCTAGGCCGTAGTAGAACATGAGTCCCCGGACGAATGGGTGAAGTGGAAAACCCAGTCCGCGGAGGAAGTGGGGAAGGAAAACTACCCTCTCATGGGGCCTTGGGGTGGGGAGAAGCTGCCCCTTCTCAGGAAGTCGGTGCGGGATGTCCTTGGACAGGTATCCGGCCTTCCTTAGCTTTTTTACTTGAACCTCTGTGATGGAGGAGACCATCCACTTGCCTCCCGCTCTGGACATTGCTGGAGAAGGTTGAGGTGGGAAGAGCGGGCTTGGGAGCTAGAGCTTGAGTGCGCGAGAGATGGATTGGCAAAGGAGGAAGAAGGCGTAGGTCAAAAAGGTGGATCCTTATCCCCTTATATGGGCAGATGCGGTTATGCGTCCCCACCTACCTAATAAAACTCGCTTGCCTCCCAAGCGCCATGGTAAATGGCGCGGTTGGCTTACCCACGTCCGTATTTATGAGAATCCCGTTAAAAGGGGCACACGATCTCTGCTTTGACAAGACGTGCCAAGGAAACCGCCTCGCTAAATGTGTTGAGGTGGAAAAGTGAAAACAATTTGTATAAAGATCTTGGTCGTGGTGTGATGACGCACTGCGGAACACGTCCGCAGATTTGATTTGTGTTAATATTATTCTCTCTATGGCAATATGTGGAAACTTATTTTGCAGAGTCGGACACTATTTTTGGTGTTTACAATCTTCTATGAAGGACTTGGAGGAGGAACCCGCCTTGCAATGCCGAAGACAATCTGCGCGCCGGACTCGTCGTCATTGAAGCCTGGTTCAGGGGCTACTGAGGGAGTCCTGAATTAGGGGGTGTTCGGGTAGCCGGACTATACCTTCAGCCGGACACCTGGACTATGAAGATACAAGATTGAAGACTTCGTCCCGTGTCCGGATGGGAGTTTCCTTGGCGTGGAAGGCAAGCTAGGCGATGTGGATATTGAAGATCTCCTACCATTGTAACCGACTCTGTGTAACCCTAACCCTATCCGGTGTCTATATAAACCGGAGGGTTGTAGTCCGTAGGACGAACCATCATCGTACACAATCATACCATAGGCTAGCTTCTAGGGTTTAGCCTCCTTGATCTCGTGGTAGATCTACTCTTGTACTACCCATATCATCAATATTAATCAAGCAAGAGTAGGGTATTACCTCCATCAAGAGGGCCCGAACCTCGGTAAAAACATCGTGTCCCTTGTCTCCTATTACCATCCGGCCTTGATGCACAGTTTGGGACCCCCTACCCGATCCGCCGGTTTTTACACCGACAGGGACCCTCACCTATGGCCATATTCATCATCCCGTCAATCTCCATCACGAGGTGGGAGTAGTTCACCCTCGGGGCTGAGGGTATGTACCAGTAGCTATGTGTTTGATCTCTCCCTCTCTCGTGTTCTTGATTTGGCACGATCTTGATGTATCGCGAGCTTTGCTATTATAGTTGGATCTTATGTTTCTTCTCCCCCTCTACTCTCTTGTAATGGATTGAGTTTTCCCTTTAAAGTAATCTTATCGGATTGAGTCTTTAAAGATTTGAGAACACTTGATGTATGTCTTGCCGTGCTTATCTGTGGTGACAATGGGATATCACATGCCACTTGATGTATGTTTTGGTGATCAACTTGCGGGTTCCGCCCATGAACCTATGCATAGGGGTTGGCACACGTTTTCGTCGTGATTCTCCGGTAGAAACTTTGGGCACTCTTTGAGGTTCTATGTGTTGGTTGAATAGATGAATCTGAGATTGTGTGATGCATATCGTATAATCATGCCCACGGATACTTGAGGTGACATTGGAGTATCTAGGTGACATTAGGGTTTTGGTTGATTTGTGTCTTAAGGTGTTATTCTAGTACGAACTCTAGGGCTGTTTGTGACACTTATAGGAATAGCCCAATGGATTGATTGGAAAGAATAACTTTGAGGTGGTTTCGTACCCTACCATAATCTTTTTATTTGTTCTCCGCTATTAGTGTCTTTGGAGTGACTCTTTGTTGCATGTTGAGGGATAGTTATATGATCCAATTGTGTTATTATTGTTGAGAGGACTTACACTAGTGAAAGTATGAACCCTAGGCCTTGTTTCCTATCATTGCAATGTCGTTTACGCTCACTTTTACCGCTTGCTACCTTGCTATTTTTATATTTTCAGTTTACAAAAACCTATATCTACCATCCATATTGCACTTGTATCACCATCTCTTCGCCGAACTAGTGCACCTATACAATTTACCATTGTATTGGGTGTGTAGGGGACACAAGAGACTCTTTGTTATTTGGTTGCAGGGTTGCTTGAGAGAGACCATCTTCATCCTACGCCTCCCACGGATTGATAAACCTTAGGTCATCCACTTGAGGGAAATTTGCGACTGTCCTACAAACCTCTGCACTTGGAGGCCCAACAATGTCTACAAGGAGAAGGTTGTGTAGTAGACATTAAGCTCTTTTCTGGCGCCGTTGCCGGGGAGGCTAGGTAAGTGAAGGTATATCTTTAGATCTTGAATTCAAATCTTCTTGTTTCTTGTTTTAGCACTAGTCTAGTTTATAAAAGAAAACTACAAAAAATGGAATTGAGTTTACCTCACATGCTTCATCTTTTTGATATCTTTCGTGAGTATGATGGGAAGGAAAATTGTGCCAAAGTGTTAGAAGAAGAATGCATTAAAATGTTTGGCACTAAATCTTTGAATGATGAGCATGACTGCAATGTTGTTAGTATTAATTCCTTGAATATCCATGATGCTAATGATATGCAAATCCACAAGCTTGGGGAAGCTATGTTTGATGAAGATGATATTTTTTGTCCCCCAAGCTTTGATGAGAAAATTTACTATGATGAAAGCATGCCTCCTATCTATGATGATTATTGTGATGACACCTATGCTATAAATAATAATGATAACCATGAAACTAGTCATCTTGATCTTAATTTTCAATCACATGATAGTTATTTTGTCGAGTTTGCTGCCACTACTATTCATGAGAAGAAATTTGCTTATGTGGAGAGTAATAAAAATTCTATGCTTGTAGATCATGAAAGGAATGCTTTAGGTGATGGTTATATTGTTGAATTCATTCATGATGCTACTGAAAACTATTATGAGGGAGGAACATATGCTTGTAGGAATTGCAATAATATCAAGTTTCCTCTCTATGTGCTTAAAGCTTTGAAGTTATGCTTGTTTTGCCTTCCTATGCTAGTTGATTATTGTTCCCATAAGTTGTCTGCTCACAAAATCCCTATGCATAGGAAGTGGGTTAGACTTAAATGTGCTAGTCATATTCTTCATGATGCTCTATTTATGTTTCAAATTCTTATCTTTTATGTGAGCATCATTGAAATCATCATGCCTAGCTAAGGGCATTAAACGATAGCGCTTGTTGGGAGGCAACCCAATTTATTTTAGTTTCTTGCTTTTTGGTTCTGTTTAGGAATAAATAATCCATCTAGCTTCTGTTTAGATGTTGTTTTGTGTTTTAATTAGTGGTTGTGCCAAGTAGAACCTTTGGGAAGACTTGGGTGAAGTCTTTATGATCATGCTGTAAAAAACAGAAACTTTAGCGCTCACGAGATTAGCTAGAAATTTTACTGGAGAGTGATATTTAGTTGATTCTTTTTGAAGATGATTACTAGACAAATTCATCAGTTCCACCAATTTAGTTTATAATTTTTTGAGTTCCAGAAGTTTGCGTTAGTTACAGATTACTACAGACTGTTCTGTTTTTGACAGATTCTGTTTTTCGTGTGTTGTTTGCTTATTTTGATGACTCTATGGCTAGTAAAATAGTTTATAAACCATAGAGAAGTTGTAATACAGTAGGTTTAACACCAATATAAATAAATAATGAGTTCATTACAGTACCTTGAAGTGGTGTTTTGTTTTCTTTAGCTAACGGAGCTTACGAGTTTTCTGTTGAGTTTTGTGTTGTGAAGTTTTCAAGTTTTGGGTAAAGATTCGATGGATTATCGAATAAGGAGTGGCAAAAGCCTAAGCTTGGGGATGCCCAAGGCACCCCAAGGTAATATTCAAGGATAACCAAGCGTCTAAGCTTGGGGATGCCCCGGAAGGCATCCCCTCTTTCGTCTTCGTTCATCGGTAACTTTACTTGAAGCTATATTTTTATTCACCACATGATATGTGTTTTGCTTGGAGCGTCATTTTATTTTCTTTAGCTTTGCTTGCTGTTTGAATAAAGTATCAAGATCTGAAATTCTTAAATGTTAGAGAGTCTTCACATAGTTACATAATTATTAAACTACTCATCGATCTTCACTTATATCACTCGGAGTAGTTTGTTGTTTTCTCTAGCGCTTCACTTATATCTTTTAGAGCATGGTGGTAGTTTTATTTTGAAGAAATAGATGAACTCTCATGCTTCACTTAGATTATTTTGATAATCTTAAATAGCATGGTAATTTGCTTAAATAATCCTAATATGCTAAGCATACAAGATTAGTAAAAACTTTCTTATGAGTGTGTTGAATACTAAGAAAAGTTTGATGCATGAAAATTGTTTTGAGATATAAAGATGGTGATATTAGAGTCATGCTAGTTGAGTAGTTGTGAATTTGAGGAATACTTGTGTTAAAGTTTGTGATTCCCGTAGCATGCACGTATGGTGAACCGTTATGTGATGAAGTCGGAGCATGATTTATTAATTGATTGTCTTCCTTATGAGTGGCGGTCGGGGACGAGCGATGGTCTTTTCCTACCAATCTATCCCCCTAGGAGCATGCGCGTAATACTTTGCTTTGATAACTTGTAGATTTTTGCAATAAGTATATGAGTTCTTTATGACTAATGTTGAGTCCATGGATTATACACACTTTTCATCCTTCCACCATTGCTAGCCTCCCTAATACCGTGCACTTTTCGCCGGTATCATACACCCACCATAAACCTTCCTCAAAACAGCCACCATACCTACCTATCATGGCATTTCCATAGCCATTTCGAGATATATTGCCATGCAACTTACCACTGTTCCGTTTACTATGACACGCTCCATCATTGTCATATTGCTAGCATGATCGTGTAGTTGACATCGTATTTGTGGCAAAGCCACCATTAATAATTCTTTCATACATGTCACTCTTGATTCATTGCATATCCCGGTACACCGTCGGAGGCATTCATATAGAGTCATATTTTGTTCTAAGTATCGAGTCGTAATTGTTGAGTTGTAAGAAAAATAAAAGTGTGATGATCATCATTATTAGAGCATTGTCCCAAGTGAGGAAAGGATAATGGAGACTATGATTCCCCCACAAGTCGGGATAAGACTCCGGACGAAAAATAAATAAAAAAACACAAAGAAAACATGCCAAAAAAAGAGAAAAGGCCCAAATAAAAAAATAAAAAAATGAGAGAAAAAGAGAGAAGGGGCAATGCTACTATCCTTTTACCACACTTGTGCTTCAAAGTAGCACCATGATCTTCATGATAGAGAGTCTCCTATGTTGTCACTTTCATATACTAGTGGGAATTTTACATTATAGAACTTGGCTTGTATATTCCAATGATGGGTTTCCTCAAAATGCCCTAGGTCTTCGTGAGCAAGCGAGTTGGATGCACACCCACTTAGTTTCTTTTGATGAGCTTTCATATACTTATAGCTCTAGTTCATCCGTTGCATGGCAATCCCTACTCACTTACATTGATATCTATTGATGGGCATCTCCATAGCCCGTTGATACGCCTAGTTGAAGTGAGACTATCTTCCCCTCTTTTTGTCTTCTCCACAACCACCATTCTATTCCACATATAGTGCTATGTCCATGGCTCACGCTCATGTATTGCATGAAGATCGAAAAAGTTTTGAAAATGTCAAAAGTATGAAACAATTGCTTGGCTTGTCATCGGGGTTGTGCATGATTTAAATACTTTGTGTGGTAAGGATAGAGCATATCCAGACTATATGATTTTGTAGGGATAACTTTCTTTGGCCATGTTATTTTGAGAAGACATAATTGCTTTGTTAGTATGCTTGAAGTATTATTATTTTTATGTCAATATTAAACTTTTGTCTTGAATCTTATGGATCTGAATATTCATACCACAATTAAGAAGAATTACATTGAAATTATGCCAAGTAGCACTCCGCATCAAAAATTCTTTTTTATCATTTACCTACTTGAGGACGAGCATGAATTAAGCTTGGGGATGCTTGATACGTCTCCAACATATCTATAATTTTTGATTGCTCCATGCTATATTATCTACTGTTTTGGGCAATACTGGGCTTTATTATCCACTTTTATATTATTTTTGGGACTAACCTATTAACCGGAGGCCCAGCCCTGATTTGCTATTTTATGCCTATTTCAGTGTTTCGAAGAAAAGGAATATCAATCGGAGTCGAAACGGAACGAAATCAATTGGACAAGTTATTTTTGGAAGGAAAGCTACAGGATAGACTTCGACTCCACGTCAGGAAAGGAGGGAGCTGGCCACGAGGGTGGGGGGCACGCCCACCCTCCTAAGGCGCGCCCCCTACCTCGTGGGGCCCCCGAAGCTCCACCGACGTACTTCCTGCACCCATATATACTCACGTACCCTAAAACTTCCAGAACAGAGATTAGATCGGGAGTTCCACCGCCGCAAGCCTCTGTAGCCACCAAAAGTCAATCGGGACCTTGTTCCGGCACCCTGCCGGAGGGGGGAACCCTCACCTGTGGCCATCTTCATCATCCCAGCGATCTCCATGATGAGGAGGGAGTAGTTCACCCTCGGGGCCGAGGGTATGTACCAGTAGCTATGTGTTTGATCTCTCTCTCTCTCTCTCTCTCTCTCTCTCTCGTGTTCTTGATTTGGCACGATCTTGATGTATCGCGAGCTTTGCTATTATAGTTGGATCTTATGTTTCTTCTCCCCCTCTACTCTCTTGTAATGCATTGAGTTTTCCCTTTAAAGTAATATTATCTGATTGAGTCTTTAAAGATTTGAGAACACTTGATGTATGTCTTGCCGTGCTTATCTGTGGTGACAATGGGATATCACGTGCCACTTGATGTATGTTTTGGTGATCAACTTGCGGGTTCTGCCCATGAAGCTATGCATAGGGGTTGGCACACATTTTCGTCGTGATTCTCCGGATACTTGAGGTGACATTGGAGTATCTAGGTGACATTAGGGTTTAGGTTGATTTGTGTCTTAAGGTGTTATTCTAGTACGAACTCTAGGGCTGTTTGTGACACTTATAGGAATAGCCCAATGGATTGATTGGAAAGAATAACTTTGAGGTGGTTTCGTACCCTACCATAATCTCTTCGTTTGTTCTCCGCTATTAGTGTCTTTGGAGTGACTCTTTGTTGCATGTTGAGGGATAGTTATATGATCCAATTATGTTATTATTGTTGAGAGGACTTACACTAGTGAAAGTATGAACCCTAGGCCTTGTTTCCTATCATTGCAATACCGTTTACGCTCACTTTTACCGCTTGTTACCTTGCTGTTTTTATATTTTCAGTTTACAAAAACCTATATCTACCATCCATATTGCACTTGTATCACCATCTCTTCGCCGAAC
The DNA here is from genome assembly GCA_032464435.1 of Aegilops umbellulata. Taxonomy (NCBI): domain Eukaryota; kingdom Viridiplantae; phylum Streptophyta; class Magnoliopsida; order Poales; family Poaceae; genus Aegilops; species Aegilops umbellulata. The sequence continues at coordinate 472,631,181 of CP136060.1, forward strand.
TAGTGCACCTATACAATTTACCATTGTATTGGGTGTGTTGGGGACACAAGAGACTCTTTGTTATTTGGTTGCAGGGTTGCTTGAGAGAGACCATCTTCATCCTACGCCTCCCACGGATTGGTAAACCTTAGGTCATCCACTTGAGGGAAATTTGCTACTGTCCTACAAACCTCTGCACTTGGAGGCCCAACAACGTCTACAAGGAGAAGGTTGTGTAGTAGACATCAGGAGGGCTCTCGGTATTCAACTTCTTTATAAAGAGACCAAACCCTATTCTTTTTTCCTCTCGATCTTAATCGAATCTGTCCCCCGCCTCGAGTTTCGACACCCAAAGCTTAGGTTCAGGCGAGTCGGACCTGCGAATATGTCCGGCTCCAACCTTCAAGGTTGGTGGACGGAGGAAGACGTCATAAAGCTACGGGAGGCTAGGTACCTGACCGGCGAAATCCCGCATAGGTTGCCTGCTCAAGGGCAGGTTATTCCCACTCCCAAGCGTGGTGAGAGCGTTGTGTTCGTATCTCACTTCCTCCGAGGGCTAGGCTTCATGCCAGATCCCTTCGTGAGGGGTCTCATGTTCTATTACGGGCTTGACTTCCATGATCTGGCTCCGGAGTCCATCCTCCACATCTCATCATTCATCGTTGTATGCGAAGCGTTCCTCCGTATTACCCCTCACTTCGGATCGTGGCTCAAGACCTTCAAAGTGCAGCCGAAGACAATCGAGGGGCGACACGCAGAGTGCGGAGGCGTCGTAATAAGCAAAAAAGCAGATGCTCCATGGCCCGAGGGATCTTTCCCGGAGGTGTCTAATTTGTGGCAATAAGAGTGGTTTTATATCACAGCTCCCTCGGGCACCCCCCCCCCCCCGGTTTTTCGCTCGGGTCCCCCACCATGACTATCGTCGTGGGTCAACAAGGGGCTGGACTGGGGGCCAGTGAAGGATGCGCCCATATTGCGGAGCCGCATCCGAGATCTCCTTGAGAGAGATGTTAGCCTGGTCACGATGATGCATGTCATGCTAATTCGCCGGGTCCTGCCCTGCAAATGTCGTCCCCTCTGCTTATGGAAGTTCAATCCGGAGGGACCGCGAGCTCTTCAACACTTCCTCAACATGACGCCTGAGGATATGTACCGATTGTCCTTCGGACCACAAATTAAGTGTGCGAACATCACTGTGGATGCGGGTCTGAGCAGCAATCGCCCAGATACCCAAGTAAGTGACCTCGTATTTGAACACACTTTCCGTTTGTTTATAGTAACGTTGCCCTAAAAAGCCGCTTTTTGACCAGGATTGGATAGTGAAGGCAAAGTTGATCAGGTGTCCGGCCCCCTCCCCGAGACTTCACTGGATCCCGTATTAACCAGGATGCTGGAGATCGCGCCTTACCAAGCGCCCTCTAGAGAAGGTAAAAGGGGGAACAAAGAGGCCAGCGCCTCCGCGAAGGAGGTTAACTGGGAAGGATGAACTAAAACTTCCTCTCCCCAGGGAATAAAGAGGTTCGCCTCCGAAGACCCGGAGACAATGGTCTCCAAACGGGGAAAGAAATCTTCGCCGGAAGGTCCTGCCCCGGGGGATACCTGTAACACCCACGATGCGGCTATATCTCCCACGTGTCGAGGCATGACTTAGAGGCATAACCGCATGGTGGTTTTGTCGCAAGAAGGGTCATCTTCACACAACCCCATGTAATGAGCAAGAATGGGATAAAGAGTTAGCTTACAATCGCCACTTCACACAATACATAACTTAAACAATCATCATACAGAGTACAATCAAGGTCCGACTACGGAACCAAAATAAAGAAGACAACCCCAAATGCTAGATCCCCGATCGTCCCAACTGGGCTCCACTACTGATCATCAGGAAAGGAAACATAGTAACGACCACGTTCCTCGTCGAACTCCCACTTGAGCTCGGTTGCGTGATCTGCACTGGTACCGTTGGCACCTACAACTGTATTGGTAGAATCTATGAGTCACGAGGACTCAGCAATCTCACACCTGCGAGATCAAGACTATTTAAGCTCATAGGAAGGATGGAGTTATGAGGTGGAGTTGCAGCAAGCACTAAGCATATATGGTGGCTAACATACGCAAAAGAGAGCGAGAAGAGAGGCAAAGCACGGTCGTGAAGCTAGAAGTGATCAAGAAGTGATCCTGAAACTACTTATGTTCATACATAACTCAAACCATGTTCACTTCCCGGACTTTGCCGAAAAGAGACCATCACGGTTACACACGCGGTTGATTTGTTTTAATTAAGTCAAGTGTCAAGTTCTCTACAACCAGACATTAACAAATTCCCATCTGCCTCATAACCGCGGGCACGGCTTCCGAAAGATAATACCCTGTAGGGGTGTCCCAACTTAGCCCATTATAAGCTCTCATGGTCAACGAAGGATATTCCTTCTCCCGGGAAGACCCGATCAGTCTCGGAATCCCGGTCACAAGATATTTCGACAATGGTAAAACAAGACCAGCAAAGCCGCCCGAATGTGCCGACAAATCCCGATAGGAGCTGCACATATCTCGTTCTCAGGGCACACCGGATGAACACTACGTACGGCAACCGAAGATACCCCAAGTTTCCTAGGGGCGGCACCGCAAGTGGCTCTAATTTGGACCAGCACTCGGAGGAGCACTGGCCCGGGGGTTAAAATAAAGATGACCCTTGAGTCCGCAAAACCCAAGGGAAAAAGGCTTAGGTGGCAAATGGTAAAACCAAGGTTGGGCCTTGCTGGAGGAGTTTTATTCAAAGCGAACTGTCAAGGGGGTCCCATAAATCACCCAACCGTGTAAGGAACGCAAAATCAAGGAACATAACACCGGTATGACGGAAACTAGGGCGGCAAGAGTGGAACAAAACAACAGGCATAAGGCCGAGCCTTCCACCCTTTACCAAGTATATAGATGCATTAATTAAATAAGAGATATTGTGACATCCCAACGTATCCATGTTCCAACATGGAACAAACTCCAACTTCACCTGCAACTAGCAACGCTATAAGAGGGGCTGAGCAAAAGCGGTAACATAGCCAAACAACGGTTTGCTAGGAAAGGATGCTTAGAGGCTTGACATGGCAACATAGGAGGCATGATATAGCAAGTGGTAGGTATCGCGGCATAGCAAAAGAGCGAGCAACTAGCAAGCAAAGATAGAAGTGATTTCGAGGGTATGGTCATCTTGCCTGCAAGGTTCTCAGAGTTGTCGAAAGCTTGATCCTCGTAAGCGTTCTCAACAGGTTCCTCATTCACATACTCGTCTCCCAGCTCTACCCACAGACAAGAACGCAAGCAAAGAACAACTATCAACCACGATGCAATGCACAAACAACATGATGCAACATATGGCATGATATGCGAGATGTGATATGCAATGCATATGCGTGCTCCGGAAGGGAAAAGATGAATAAGGCATCAACTTGGCTAACCAAATATGCCTCTGGAAAGATGAGGTGATTTCAGTTGAAATCGATATAAGGATCACCGGAATCGGATGCACGGTTTGCAAATGACAAGCAAAACAAGGATGGCACAAATCTGCGATTAACAGCATGATGCCACTTATCGTGCAACAAGAAACTAAGCTACTGCACTCAAACATAACAACAAAGCATATGGCAGTGATCTACTCAAGATGCTTGACAAAAGATGAACACTGAGCTACGGCTAAATCACACCAGAACAGGTTCAAACAAGCATGGAAAAAATGCAAAAGATAGCAGCTTCATAGACTTGGTGAAAATAACATGCCAGGAATTAACATCAGGAAGCCATGTTTAGAGCAAGAAAAGAACATTCTACAGGAACATAACATAGCAAAACAAGGCACGGCACGAACCTTCTCAAAGCATAGAACAAAAGTCCCTTACTGACCATGAGCCAGAAAGGACCAGAAGATATGATGGCACCCATGTAAACGTATCAAGTTTCGTTACAGATTTCAGACTTAGCAGAAAATTGGACATGGCAAAATCAGCATCATGAAGGCATCTTCGCGAGCTCGATTCACTCACCACAATGCATTGCATGATAAACTAAGCATATTAACAGCAAGAAGACATGTTCAAGAATCTAAAAATGGCAAGAACAACCTCATATCATGCAAGGATCAACTACAACAAGCTTGGAAAAATTGAATAACACGTAAACAATCTGCCAGGAACATTTTATAGCAAAAGTAGAGCAAGATCGAGTCATGCTATGGCACTCCATAATTGCCAAAAATAAAACGGATGGATAGATCACATCCATATGAACAAAACATCCTTACTGAACATACTCAAAAGAAGCATGGATCTCGCTGTAGCAACATGAATACATGACATAAAAATAACAGCAGGGAAATAACTGAAAATCCAAGTCCCTGAAATCAGCAACATCACGATGCCAAGTTTACATGCTTGTGCTAGTCACCAAATAGATCATAAAAATACATGGCATACACCCCTGTAAATATGGCATGTCATAGTTCAAGACACATGTAGAGCTCAAGATCATAGGATGCACACATCAATCATGACAAAAATGACAAATGTCCAAATTCTGATAAGAATCTGAAACTAACATTACATAGCACTCTTGCAACAGCATTTAGGGCATCAAGATGGAATCAAATGAACATGGTGCAATGGAATGGAATGATTTACTCGTCGAGGCGAACAATTTGATATGCTTCACGCCCAAAACGGAGCCACGGATGCGGAGTTATGATGCGATGAACAAGGCAACAAAATACCAGCAGAAAAATGACTGGAAAAATCAACCTCCGAGAATTTCGGATCTAGGGTTACGGCGCGGACGTCGAGGAGTTCGCCGGAGGATCACCGGAGAAGAGCGGGGGGGGTGCCGGCGAGGTGCTCCGGGGCGGATCCGGCCGGATCTCGCCGGATCCGGGCGTGGACGGCGAGGGGGCGGCGTAGGGCGGCGCGGACAGCGAGGTCGGGCGATGGGGAGGCGGGGCGACGCCGGCGAGGTGCTCCGCGGCGGCGCAGCGAGGCGACGGGTGGCGGCCGGCGCAGGCGCGGTAGGTGGCGAGCGAGCGTCGGGCGAGTGTGGCGGCGGGGCAGGCGGCGCGCTCGGGCGCGGTTGGCGGCGGCTGGGCCCGGCGCGGGCTGGCCGTGGGCCTCGCGGGCCGGCGGCGGCGGGAGGCGGCGGCGCCCACGTGGCAGCGCGGGATTGGCTCGGCGAGGTTGTCCGGCGGCGGACGGACGCGTCCGGCGCGCGGAGAGGAGCGGGGCTAGGGTTAGGGTAGGAAGGGATCCGAGAATTTCGGGGGAGTTGCCTTTTTATAGGTAGGAGGAGCTAGGAGGCTCCAAATTGAGCATGGTTTTCGCCCACACAATCGTGATCGAATGACCGAGAACATGGAGATGACTTAGATGGGTTATTGGGCTATTTTGGAGGGGTGTTGGGCTGCAACACAAAAGAGGCCTTTGCGGTTACCCGGTTAACCGTTGGAGTATCAAACGGACTCCAAATGACACGAAACTTGACAGGCGGTCTACTGGTGGTATACGAAAGCCACACGTCAAACCTAGGTCCATTCCGAGATCGTTTAACACCTGCACACGAAAAGAGGTAAAGGGGGCGCCGGAGGACATAGGAGTGCCGGATTGCAAAACGGACAACGGGGAAAAGGCTCGGATGCATGAGACGAACATGTATGCAAATGCGATGCACATGATGACATGATATGAAATGCATGACATGGACAAAATACAAAAACAAATACAAGCATCCAACCACGAATTTCATAACTTAGTGCCGAAAATGGCAAGAGTTGGAATACAAATATGGCAAGTTACATTCGGGGTGTTACAATACCCCAGCCGCATTATACCCTCAAGGGGATCAGCCCTCCACTGAGCTGTAAGTGAAAGGATAATTAATAATAAAAAAGAAACCTTGCTGCACTCCCGAGGAAAGTAACCGAAGCATTTATCTTGTAGTTCGGATCTTAGCCCTTCTCAGCAGAGCTCGTCTTCGGGGGATCTTCTTCCAGAGATGATGGAGAGCGGAACGCCTCCCCCTGCCATACTGCCTCATGAGGCAGGCGACCCCGAGGTGTCATCGCGGAGGGTTTCTCCTGATCCGGCAAGGCCAGAAGGTAGTCATATAGCCACCCGAAGTCCTCAGTATCCAGCTCTTGAAGAGAGCAATCGAAAGAGTCAGGCTCCGTCTGGTGTGCGGTCGGTCGTACTGAGGGATCTGCTAGAGAGATCAGCTATCTCAGAAGAGCACCGTGCACTGATGGGTGCGGTGATTGACAAAATTTCGTCCGCCGAAAGCGGGTTGCATGAAGCTGTTATGAGTCTACTGACAGGTTTTGAGGTACGTGAAATGATGTACATTTTTGACAGTACTGCACATTTTAGATGTGTCTTGTGTAGATGGTAGCCCCTGAGAATCTGGGTGCCGTCGAGGATGACGGCGCATAGAGGATCCTTATCCCAGGAATAATCTTACCACCTTAATGTGCAGGTGACGAAGTGTCCGGTGGCCCGACAGACTGAAGAGTTTGCCGAACTAAAGAGGCGGCTTGACGTGGCAGTTGCCGACATCGTACTTGTCAACAAGCGGCTTCACGAGGCGCAAGGTATGTAATTTCTCTAGTGACACATGATAAGAGGAGCATAATGCCAGTATCTATAACATGTTTTTGGATGCAAATGGAGCTGCGGCCGTGGAGGACCTTCGGGCGGAACTTGCCCGAGTCAAAGAACAAGCCAGAAAAAGTGATGCGACTACCCTAAAGGCAATCGAGGAGCTGAAAGCCGAACAGGCTGCTCACTGCCAAAGCAAGGAGGAAATGGCCAGGATGGCTGTGGAACTGAAGAACGCTGCTGACTATTGCAAGCTTCTTGAAAAGGAAGATCAAGCGAAGAGGACAAACCTGGAAAAGGCCATCATGGCGGCCAAAGATACCCGCTCTGCAATGAGAGCAATGAAGGAGGAGCTGCGTCAAGCCGGTGACATCGTGGCTGGGAAGCCCTTTATGCAGCAAATGAAGTTCGGAGATCCCAAGTACGCCCCTTTGGACCGGCTGTATAGTTCTGCGGATGCGTATCTGGATCTAGCGACGAGTGCTGCCGATGCGGCCGAATACTTCAAAGATCAAAAAGATCGCGAAGTAGAAAAGCTTTTCTGGTCACAGTTTCACGTTCCAGAGCGTCCGCTTCCATTGCCTGATTGGTTGGCTGAATGGGCCAAGCTGAATAGATTGTTCGGACTTGCCATGAGGTCTGTTGTGGATCATTTGTGGCCGGAAAGGCCAAAGCCGAACAATTACTTTAGCTTGGTGCAGCAGTTCCTTGGTGTCGTGCCGCATATCAACGCGATGAAGAGGTCGACGTGCGTAGAGGGTGCGCGGATGGCCCTCGCCCGTGTGAAGACATACTAGGCGGAGATGGAGGCCACTGCCATTGCAGCCCAAGATTCGGACGAGAGCCGAGTACCTACCGAGCACTACTTTCAAGAAGTTCTTGAGGGTGCGCGCTCCATAGAGGCGCAGTGCTCGAAGAATATTATGTTCTAATGACATGTATTCCCATTGAAAAACAATGTTTTTACTTAATTATAAAGGCTATTTTATACTTGTGCCTGCAAGAATTATAACACCTCCTGTGCGGCCGTTTATGTAAATACGTATATAACCTGAAAGATGGTAGTCGTCGGCTTCAGCCCCCACACATATAATGCGGGGGTGTTTGCAGAAAAATGCGTGTTCACACTTGATCCAACATCTTGGTCCATTAAGGAGGTGATAGCGCAGCGAACTAGGCAATCAGAATTCGGGGTGCGTACTTGCCATATGAGTTTGACAATGGGGCTTTAACTCTTTCACTTAGCCATATGAGTTTGACAATGGGGCTGCTATATAGCCCCTGGTGGCTCCGCGCTCATCCGAATTCGGGGTGCGTACTTGCCTGGCTGGGAAACGGCCCTTCGTTAAAGCGGAGGAATCCCGAAGATTCCGCTAGGTCATCGAGTGGTTGACCAGTCTCTCGCTACATCATGATAGTCAGTTTTCGGCTTTCTCTACTGAGGTGCTCGTCCGGGTGACCCAGGGCACAATCGCAGTAGTTCTCCTGGTGCCGCCTTAGACGATAGAGCGGAACATAAGGCAGCAAAACACAGGAGCCGGGCAAACCCAACATTTGACCAAAGACATGATTCGGAGCTGATGCATATAAGGCCAAACTCGCAACGCCGAACACTCCCTAAGGTATTCGGTCTTTATTATGTAATCCGGGCTAAGCAGTGCCCTTTGTTGAAAGCCCCTAGTGTCCAGGTACGTGCGGCAATCTGACGTGGCCACATGCCAATACGTCAGCATCCATCTCAGTTGTACTGAGAATCTGAGGGATGTGTATCAACAAGAGACAGTAAAAAAGGTTTACGCAGGGTCTTAATCTAAAGAGAATCCTTGGAACGGGTCCCTGCTGCACGTCTGCGCCTGTGTCTCCATTGTGCCGTATCCCCGACGGGTGTAGCACGAAGGTCATCTGTAAAAGAGAGAAACTTTAGCTGAAAAAGTTGTCGCGCAAAAGGTACGTTATACTAAGTAAACCAAGTACAGTTCAAGATGAGTAAAATTGAGCCTAATTGTCACTTGTTTACACGCGTTGAGCCCCTTGTATTGTTATGGGGGGTTTGGCCATTAAACCTGTGTTACGCCGAACTCGTCTAACCGTGTCCGTGGTCTTAACGACCTGACAGATGCTTTAATTGGTGAGGCCGTTTAGTGTGCGGCTGCCAAGGCAGCCGCACGATCTTCCGCGCGCAAGGAGCGCTTAATATTTCCATTTACCGAAATGGTACCACATGGACCAGGCATCTTAAGCATGAGAGAAGCGTAATGCGGTATTGCGTTAAAGCGGGTAAAAGCTTCGTGTCCGAGTAGTGCTTGATAGCCACTTTGGAACAGAGCGATGTGAAAGGTTAATTTTTCGCTGCGGAAGTTATCGGGAAAGCCAAATATAACCTCTAGTAGCAGGGAGCCCGTACAATGGGCCTCTGGGCCTGGCGTTACTCCTTTAAAGGCAGTATTGTTGTGGCTGATTTGTGTTGGGTCTATCCCCATTTTGCGGACTGTATCCTGATATATCAGGTTTAAATTACTGTCGCCTTCCATTAGGACTCGTGTAAAGCGGTATCCGTCGATTATCGGGTCTAACACCAAGGCAGCCCATCCTGCATGCCGGATACTTGCTGAGTAATCCCGATGGTCGAAGGTGATCAGTTGGGACGACCAGTGGCGGAACTCTGCGGTGATAGGGCCTGGGGCACGTGTCTCTGTGAGTGCCACGTTGTTTTCCTTTATCACATGTAACATGTTTACTGTTTTGACTTCTAGTGGGAATTTCTTTTGTTCCCCAGTTCTTTGTTTGCGAGGCTCGTCCTCGTCTTCACTTGGTGTATCCAGCCCCTTGTGCTCGGCGTTGAGTTTGCCGGACTGCTTGAAGACCCAACATTCTCTATGGGTATGATTGGCAGGTTTATCAGGGGTGTTGTGGATCTGACATAGTTTGTCCAGAATCTTGTTTAGGCCAGACAGTTCGTCTCTGTTGCCATTGGGGGGCAGCTTTTGCTGACCTGGCCGAGAGTTCTTGAATCTGGCGTTTACCGTCGTGCTCTTCGGGATGTCTTCTTTATTCCGGCGCTTGTTTTTGTTACGTCGTGGCTTCCCGTTTCCGTCCCTGACTTCGGATGTACTTGGGTCGCTGGTGCTGCATCGGGCTAACCAGCCGTCCTCACCTGCGCAAAAGCGGGTCATGAGGCTTGTTAATGCGGCCATTGTTCTTGGCTTTTCCTGCCCGAGGTGTCTGGCGAGCCATTCGTCTCGAACGATGTGTTTGAAAGCTGCTAAGGCTTCGGCATCCGGTCAGTCGACTATCTGGTTCTTTTTAGTGAGAAACCTGTTCCAAAGCTTTCGGGCTGACTCTCCGGGCTGTTGAGTTATATGACTTAGATCGTCTGCATCCGTTGGTCGGACATAGGTCCCTTGAAAATTTGCCTGAAAAGCATCCTCGAGCTCTTCCCAACTTCCAATGGTGTTTTCGGGGAGGCTTTTAAGCCAATGTCGGGCTGGCCCTTTGAGCTTGAGGGGTAAGTATTTGATGGCATGGAGATCGTCTCCTCGAGCCTTGTGGATATGGAGGATGTAGTCCTCAATCCAGACCCCCGGGTCTGTCGTTCCGTCGTATGCGTCTATGTTTACAGGTTTAAAACCCTCTAGAAATTCATGATCCAACACCTCGTCGGTGAAACATAAGGGGTGTGCGGCACCCCTGTATTTGGGTGTACCGTGGTGTTCAGAGTTTTGTTGTGTTGTATGGCGTGCTGGAATGCGCTTTCTGGGCCCGTAGATTGATCGGGTTGGTCCATCCTGATGATGCGAGTCCTGACGTGGATCGCGTACTGGCTTGTGTGCGGCATCATTTGCCGTGCTATGTTGGCCCCGAGGTCGTCTATCCGACCGGGTGGCTGTTTTTTTATTGCGGGGGCTCTAGGGCCTCATCATCGAATTCAGGCAGTAGCTTGCGCTTTGGGTAGCTCTTTGTGTGGCGACTGCCACCATACTTTTCTGCGGTGTTGAGTACTTTGCTCCATCTGATTCTGAGTGTATCTTCCGCAGCCTTGAGCTTTCGCTTCTGCTTTTTCAGGCTCCGCGCAGTGGCAACAAGCCTTTGATGGAGGTTCTTCTGCTCCAGGAGCTTGTTCGGTGTGATGTCATCCGGACTGTTATCTTTGCCGGAGACGGGTTGTTCGGTTTGATTCTCCGTGTTGCCCTCGTCGGACGGTTGTTCGTCATCCGCTGGCTCACCCTGCTCTATCGCTGGGCCTATGTGTTCGTTGTTTCTACCAAGGCAGGATTTTGAGCAACGTTTACGCCGCCGTCTTGACTGTTTCTCGAAGGACCGATCATTTGCTGCGCCCTTCCGTTCCTCGTCGTCGATTTCTTTTGGTGTGTCCACCATGTATACATCATATGATGAGGTGGTTGTCCAGTGCCCTGTGGGCAGTGGTTCCTATTTGTCTCCTACATTGTCGTCCATACCGTCGATGTCTTTGGAGTCAAAGTCCAGCATGTCGGTCAAATCATCGACAGTGGCTACTAAGTGGGTGGTGGGTGGGTGGCGAATTTCTTCGTCATCCGAATCCCAATTCTGCCGGACATAGTTCGGCCAGGTTTCTCCTGACAGGGAGAGGGACCTTAACGACTTCAGTATGTTGCCGAAGGGCGAGTGCTGAAAGATATCCGCGGAGGTGAACTCCATGATCGGCGCCCAGTCGGATTCGACAGGCACGGGCGCAGGTGGTTCGGAGTCCGTGGCCGAAAAGGAGTCCGGCAATTTGGCGTCACGGCTCTCGTGAAGGGTAAGGGTGGTATTTGGCTCAATCGCCACTGAGACTGCAGCCTCCATGGCGGGGTCTAGCCACCCGTCCATGGATGGCGCAATTAGCTCCGAATTGAGGGTCGGAGCGGTTGCAGGTGCGATCTCCTGAACACTATCCGATGGCCGAGCTAAATCATGCTCATCGTGACCGTGCGGCGCACTCGGCAAGGGCTCGAATCCGTCGAAGATCAAGTCTCCGCGGATGTCGGTCATGTAGTTTAAGTTTCCAAATCTGACCTGGTGGCCAGGGGCGTAACTCTCGATCTGCTCCAGATGGCAAGTGAGTTGGCCCGCAGTGCGAAGCCGCCGAATACAAAGATCTGTCCGGGGAGAAAGGTCTCACCCTGGACTGCATCGCCATCAATGATCAAAGGGGCCATCAAGCCTAACGGTGATGACACAGAGGAACTCTCAATGAAAGCACCAATGTCGGTGTCAAAATCGGCGGATCTCGGGTAGGGGGTCCCGAACTGTGCGTCTAGGCGGATGGTAACAGGAGACAAGGGACACGATGTTTTTACCCAGGTTCGGGCCCTCTCGATGGAGGTAAAACCCTACTCCTGCTTGATTGATATTGATGATATGGGTAGTACAAGAGTTGATCTACCACGAGATCGAGGAGGCTAAACCCTAAAAGCTAGCCTATGGTATGATTGTTGTTGTCCTACGGACTAAACCCTCTGGTTTATATAGACACCGGAGGGGGCTAGGGTTACACAGAGTCGGTTACAAAGAAGGAGATCTACATATCCGTATTGCCAAGCTTGCCTTCCATGCCAAGGAGAGTCCCATCCGGACACGGGACGGAGTCTTCAATCTTGTATCTTCATAGTCCAACAGTCTGGCCAAAGGATATAGTCTGGCTGTCCGGATACCCCCTAATCCAGGACTCCCTCACCAAGCTTTAGCACGATCTCTAAGCGAAAAAGGAAATAGCTTCAATTTAACAATATCATTAGGAACATATTTCTTCTTTTGCATATCACACAAATCAACAAAGCTATTTAAATGAGTAGCGGCATCTTCACTAGGAAGGCCGGCGAATTGATCTTTCGTGACAAGATTCAACAAAGCAGCATTGATTTCACAAGATTCAGTATTAGTAAGAGGAGCAATCAGAGTGCTAAGGAAATCATTATTGTTGGTATTGGTAAACTCACATAATTTGGTATTATCTTGAGCCATCGTGACAAGCAAGCAATCCAACACACGAGCAAACAAAAAGCAAGTGAAAAAGAAGGCGAGCGGAAAAGAGAGGGCGAATAAAACGGCAAGGGTGAAGTGGGGGAGAGGAAAACGAGAGGCAAATGGCAAATAATTTAATGTGGGAGATAAAGGTTTGTGATGGGTACTTGGTATGTTGACTTTTGCGTAGACTCCCCGGCAACGGCGCCAGAAATTCTTCTTGCTACCTCTTGAGCACTACGTTGGATTTCCTTGAATAGGAAAGGATGATGTAGCAAAGTAGCGTAAGTATTTCCCTCAGTTTTTGAGAACCAAGGTATCGATCCAGTAGGAGGCTACGTGCGAGTCCCTCGTACCTGCACAAAACAAATAACTCCTCGCAACCAACGCGATAAGGGGTTGTCAATCCCTTCACGGTCACTTACGAGAGTGAGATCTGATAGATATGATAGGATAATATTTTTGGTATTTTTGTGATAAAGATGCAAGGTAAAATAAAAGCAAAGTAAAAAAGCAAAGGAAATAACTAAGTATTGGAAGATTAATATGATGAAGATAGACCCGGGGGCCATACATTTCACTAGTGGCTTCTCTCAAGAGCATAAGTATTTTACGGTGGGTGAACGAATTACTGTTGAGCAATTGACAGAATTGAGCATAGTTATGAGAGTATCTAGGTATGATCATGTATATAGGCATCACGTCTGAAACAAGTAGACCGACTCCTGCCTGCATCTACTACTATTACTCCACTCATCGACCGCTATCCAGCATGCATCTAGAGTATTAAGTTCAAGAAAACGGAGTAACGCCTTAAGCAAGATGACATGATGTAGAGGGATAGATTCATGCAATATGATTAAAAAAACCATCTTGTTATCCTCGATGGCAACAATACAATACGTGCCTTGCTGCCCCTACTGTCACTGGACAAGGACACCGCAAGATTGAACCCAAAGCTAAGCACTTCTCCCATTGCAAGAAAGATCAATCTAGTAGGCCAAACCAAACTAATAATTAGAAGAGACTTGCAAAGGTAACCAATCATACATAAAAGAATTCAGAGAAGATTCAAATATTGTTCATAGATAATCTTGATCATAAACCCACAATTCACGGTCTCAACAAACACACCGCAAAAACAAGATTAAATCGAATAGATCTCCACAAGAGAGGGGGAGAACATTGTATTGAGATCCAAAAAGAGAGAAGAAGCCATATAGCTACTAACTATGGACCCGAAGGTCTGACGTAAACTACTCACACTTCATCGGAGAGGCTATGGTGTTGATGTAGAAGCCCTCTGTGATGGATGCCCCCTCCGGCAGAGCTCCGGAACAGGCCCCAAGATGGGATCTCGTGGGTACAGAAGGTTGCGGCGGTGGAATTAGGGTTTTGGCTCCGTCCCTGGTCGTTTGGGGTACGTAGGTATATATAGGAGGAAGGAGTACGTCGATGGAGCAACAGGGGGCCCACAAGGGTGGAGGGCGCGCCTGGGGGGGGTAGGCGAACCCCCTACCTCGTGGCCTCCTCCCTTGTTTCTTAACGTAGGGTCCAAGTCTCCCGGATCATAATCTTCCTAAAAATCACGTTCCCAAAGGTTTCATTCCGTTTGGACTCCGTTTGATATTCCTTTTCTGCAAAACTCTGAAATAGGCAGAAAACAACAATTCTGAGCTGGGCCTCCGGTTAATAGGTCAGTCCCAAAAAATAATATAAAAGTGAATAATAAAGCCCAATAATGTCCAAAACAGTAGATAATATAGCATGGAGCAATCAAAAATTATAGATACGTTGGAGACGTATCAGTGTGTTCTTCAAAAGTTATTCTGCAGGACAACATCTCTGCTTAAAGAGCCACTTAGAACACATTAAGATATACATCAACCTGCCGTGCAGTTTTAGGAGAGTATTGCATCTTCATGGAGTGGTATTGTTAATAGTAAGGATACTCTCCTCTCAGTTGATCAACAGCTTGTCTTCCACATCTAATTCACGGATCTCCGATCACAAAGAATAGGTTACCACTGTGAACAACTCATATTGTGGGTCTCATACCCATCTCCCTCGATGCATTATCTATCACATTACGTGATAGACCATTAGTAAAAGGATCTGCCAGATTCTTAGACGTTTGGATATAATCCAATGCAATAACTCCGGAGTTTCTCATTTTCCTGATAGACTTTAACCTTCTCTGAACGTGTCTTGATGACTTCATGTTATCCTTTGAACTGCTCACTTTCGTGATCACAGTTTGATTGTCACAGTTCATAAGGATACCCGGTACAGGTTTCTCAACAACCGACAAGTCATTCAAAAGCCCGCGAAGCCAATCTGCTTCGACCGTAGCTGTATCTAGTGCTGTGAGTTCTTCTTCCATTGTTGACCTCGTTAAGATGGTCTGCTTGCAAAACTTCCAAGAAACAGTGCCACCTCCATGAGTGAATACATAACCGCTCATGGCCTTTATCTCATCAGCATCTGAGATCCAGTTTGAGTCACTATACCCTTAAAGCACCTCTGGGTGCCTGGTGTAGTGAATTTCATAATTCGCGGTGCCTTTCAAATAACGCAAAACTCTCTCTAGAGCTTTCCAATGCACATCTCCTGGTTTTGAGACAAACCGACTCAGTTTGCTAACAACAAAAGAGATGTCAGGTCTTGTAGCACTGGCTAAGTACATAAGCGAGCCAATAATCTGAGAATATTTCAATTGATCTCTAGCAATTCTTCGATTCTTTCGAAGTAACACACTTGCATCATATGGTGTTGGAGAGGGCTTGCAGTCACTATAGCCAAAGCGACTCAAGATCTTTTCCACATCGTGAGATTGAAGCAATGTAATCCCACCATCATCGTCTCTCAACAACTTGATGTTCAGAATGACATCAGCCACTCCTAAATCCTTCATCTCAAAACAGCGAGATAGGAAATCCTTGACCTCCTTAATAACATTCAGATTTGTTCCAAAAATCGGTATGTCATCAACATACAAGCAAAGGATAACTCCCTCGCCCCACCATGGCGATAGTACACACATTTGTCAGCTTCGTTTACAACAAAGCCTGCAGCTGTTAAAGTTCTTTCAAACTTCTCATGCCACTGTTTGGGTGCTTGCTTGAGTCCATACAAAGACTTCAGCAACTTGCACACTTTTCCTTCCTGACCATCTAGTACAAACCCATCTGGTTGTTCCATATAAATTTCCTCGTCCAACTCTCCATTTAGGAAAGCAGTCTTAACATCCATTTGATGAACGAGAAGACCATGCGAGGCAGCTAGTGAAAGTAGAACTCGAATAGTGGTTAGTCGAGCCACATGTGAGTAAGTATCAAAGAAGTCTTCACCTTCCTTTTGTGTATAACCCTTAGCCACGAGCCGATCCTTGTACTTTTCAATAGTACCATCAGGCCTAAGCTTCTTCTTGAATACCCATTTAGATCCTATAGGTTTGCACCCATAAGGACGATCAGTTATCTCCCAAGTTTCATTCGCCAAGATGGAATCCATCTCTCTACGAACCGCTTCCTTCCAATAGTCAGCATCTTCAGATGCATAGGCTTCTGAAATAGAACTGGGAGTGTCATCTATGAGATACACAAGAAAATCATCACCAAAGGACTTTGCAGTCCTCTGTCTCTTGCTCCTAGTAGGAACTTCATTATTCTCCTCCACAGGACTTTCAAAGTGTTCCATCGAAATGGCAGGTTCGGTAATTGTAACTGGTTCCTGATTCGATGAACTAGGCATCTCCTGATTAGATGAGGTAGCCATATTCTTCATGGGAAAGATATCTTCAAAGAAAGTCGCATCATTCGACTCCATGATCGTACCGACATGCATGTCAGGTACCTTAGATTTTACAACCAATAATCTATAGCCAATGCTATGAAAAGCATATCCCAGGAAAACACAATCCACGGTCTTTGGTCCAAGCTTCCGCTTCTTTGGAATTGGAACATTGACTTTCGCCAAACAACCCCATGTTCGTAGATAAGAGAGTTTTAACCTTTCCTTCTCCCATTCCTCGAATGGAGTTATCTCTTTGTTCTTTGTGGGAACTCGGTTTAGGACATGACATGCCGTCAATATCGCCTCCCCCCACCATGCCTTGGAGAGACCCGATGTGTCTAACATGGCGTTAACCAAATTAGTTAGAGTACGGTTCTTTCTTTCGGCCACCCCATTTGACTGAGGTGAATAGGGAGGCGTCCTCTCATGGATTATACCATGTTCTGCACAAAAAACATCAAATTCATTGGAAAAATACTCTCCACCACGGTCGGACCTAAGCCTCTTGATTTTCTGATCAAGTTGGTTTTCCACTTCAGCTTTATAGATCTTGAAAAAGTTCAAAGCCTCATCCTTAGATTTCAGAAGATACACACGACAGTATCTAGTGGGGTCGCTAATTAACTTCATGAAATATTTCTTTCCACCTTTTGTCAAAATGCCATTCATTTCACATAGATCTGAATGTATGAGCTCTAGTGGTGCAAGATTTGTCGTTTTCGCAGTCGTGTGGGACTTACGAGGTTGCTTAGCTTGCACACAAACTTGACACTTAGATCCCTTGACAGTGGTGAAACTAGGGATTAAGTTCAACTTCGCTAGTCGCGACATGCAACCAAAGTTAACATGACAAAGACGTGAATGCCACACATTTGATTCACTATTGTTGCAAACATGATGAACAACATTATTGCAAACGTCTGACAAGGATAAACAAAACAGGCCTCCTGACTCATAGCCTTTACCAACAAAGGTTCCATACTTGGATATTACAAATTTATTCGACTCAAAGACAAGCTTATAACCATCTCTACACAGAAGAGATCCGCTAACAAGATTTTTATTGACGGAGGGGACATAATGCACGTTCTTCAGCCGCACGATCTTCCCCGAAGTAAAATTCAGATTGACCGTGCCAACACCACGAACAGAAGCACTTGAACCGTTGCCCATCAACACGGTTGTCAATCAACCAATCAGGAGAATGACATACTGAAAGAATAGTAGGAAATATACCATACCCAGCATCCTTCATGTCAGTGTCTCCAATGACAACATTAGCGGTCTTGCCGCCTTTCCCAGGATGACGCTTGTCATAGAGATTAGGGCAACTAGGAGCCCAATGATCAGGATCCCCACACACATGACAAGCACCTTTCTTCTTGTCATTCTTCTTCTTGAAGTTCATGTGTTGCACAGCCTTGTTCTTCCCATCAAACTTTGCTTTACCATCAAACTTGCCCTTGTTCTTGAACTTGTGGGGCTGGAAGTTCTTCTTCTGTACGAGATTGGCACTAGATCCTCCCTCAATACCTCGAGCATGCGTGTCCTTTGCTCTCGCCTTTTCTTTCACATCAAGAGTGCCAATGAGATCCGGGACGGAAAACTCCTGTCTCTTATGTTTCAGTAAGGTAGCAAAGTTCCTCCACGAAGGAGGAAGCTTAGTGATGATACCTCCGGCAACAAACTTGTCCGGTAGCATACAACTAAAGTGCTCAAGTTCTCTAGCAAATGACGGTATCTCATGAGCTTGCTCAACTACGGAGCGCTCTTCAGTCATCCTGTAATCATAGAATTGCTCCATGATGTACAGCTTAGTGCCAGCATCCGAGACCCCAAACTTGGCCTCGAGTGCATCCCACATATCTTTTCCATTATCAATTGACGCATAAGCATCAACTATATTCTCACCAAGAGCACTCAAGAGAGCAGCCTTAAACAGAGTATGCATTTTCTGAAAAGCTTGTGTCTGTTGAGCATCAAGCTCCCCTTCAGGTTTGCCAAGAGTGGCGTCATAGCAACTCATGGTTTGAAACCATAAGACTGCTCTCACGCGTCACCTCTTATGGTGGATACCCTCAAACATAGGAGATCTCATGGAAGCAGCAAAACCACTTGGGGTAAATTGCCTATAATAAGGTTTTTGGATTGTTGGAAATATGAGCAATTTACCAAATGATTTTATTAACAGAAATATTAGATAAAGCATGACTAATATAACAGTGATAAAACTAGTCATGTGATGGGGCAGCGAGAAGGTAAATAACATCTGCATATATGAAGTGTAGCCAAGTTTATCTAGAGTAGACAGTAGGACAAGTTTCATATATGTAGCAGAACCTAACATATGTAGGGCAAACAATAGAACAAGGAATTGTGGCAGAACCTCGAACAGAAAGGAGAAGGACACATACGGGACAACAGCAGCAGTTGCACTGGCCTTGGGGTCGACGTCCTCATCGGCCATGTCGTCGAGGAGGTTATCGACGTCGGAGTCCGTGATGAAGAAGTCAGTAGTCGCGCGGAGCGCTCCCCAAAAACCTTATCACCCTTCTCCCGTACAGGACTCAAAGAGGTGCGGTTTCGGAGGCCTACTGTCCGGACCTGCGGTGCACGCGCAAGCCGGGATGGGGAAGATCGTAGCAGCAGTGCAGTGCTCAGGAACTTGTGGCGAGAGGAGGAAGAGGTTCTGGTGCGTCTCTCTAAGAGGAGCAGCCTCCCTTTTATAGGCACAAGAGAAGGAGGCGAGAGGCTGTGCCGGGAGCTGAAGAGAACGAAGAGGTGCGCCGTCGTATACCCGTCATGCGTGACAAAAATTAGACATCGGCTCGGCTCATTCCCGCAACCCGCGCCGGGCCGGAGGAGGAGCGCGCGTGGATGTCCCCTTTGTTCTCATCCTCATACACGTGAAGAAAAAGCCTCCCTTATAAAGAGGTCCAACTCCCTTTAAACTAACAATATGGGACTAAACTTTAGTTCCACCTCTTGCCTTGCACGAATGGGTTGCGTGGGCCTCTAAGATTTATTAGGAATTTCTGAAACTGCTATTGGGCTAGGCCCAAAATAAACAAAATTCCAGCATGTTTTGGCGACTATTTGCCGTAGTGAGCGGCAAATAGGATTTTCCCCAGTCCCTACCCTACAACTTTTACACTACCATAGAAAGCAACAAGGAAATTCATGTCACTTCACTTTAAAAATCATGTTACTTTTTTTAGCACAAATCATGTTACTTCTTTATACGAGAAACTAGCGAGAGCGTTGTTTATTGTATAGACCGAAAATAAAAGAAAAACATCTACAAGTGTAATTTCTATCTCACACTGAAACTTGTGAAATAGTGGTACAACATTAGTTATGTTACTTGCAAACAGAAGAGTCCACATTTTGTCTCACAAGGACCTGCCATGTTTTATCGTGTGTAGACGAATTACATGATCTCCTGGAGAGGTTGAAAATTTCCTCGTATCGATTGCACATGAACAGCACCCTGGTGGAGTTGTGATCTCAAATGTCTACTACTCCCTTCGTCCCATATATAAGAGTGTAGTGTCAAAAACGCTCTTATATTATGGGACGGAGGGAGTACATGTTAGTATCATCCGCCAACCGCCATTCATACGATCATTGCTCATCAAGTTCTATGTGTGTCAATGCCAGCCCAATCAGTCGCATGCCATGCCAAAAGCCTCTGATTAATTTAGATGCATTCATGCAAAGAAGAGACAAGCTCTCTGCCTAGCAATGCTGCTCGAGTACAGAGCTTCAGTACCCGAAAACAATGGTGAATTTATCGCAAGAGTAACCGAAGAAAAAGAAAACCTCTTGCAATCCTACCCACAACTTTCTGGTTCTTAGGATCTGCAGGGACCTGAGCAGGGGAAAAATAGAGCTCTCAAGTTCTTCTTCAATCTTCTTTTTTGCAGAGGTCTCGTCACTATCTCATGGATTCATTCTACGGGTTCCAAAAATTATTCACTGCTGATTCGGTTCAGTGACCGCCGGAGGACAGCATGGAGATGGAGATGTACTAGAATCTGGGAGGACGTCGGGGGCGAGCGATCACTCGCCCTGGGTTAACAATGTGAGTTGGTCAGGTGCTTCAAGCTCGCGACATCGAACAGCTCCATGAATCTCAGGTCGGTGCTCCTCACTTTCGCAGCTGCGAAGCGCTGGTACTCATCGAAGACCGAAGACAGGCACCATTTCTGCAACTTCCTCATGCAACCGACGACGCATCCAGTTCGGTGCTGCAGATACAAACGAAAGTATTGCGCCGTGAGTAAGTAGAAAGTTTTAGACTTGAAGATACCAGCTGCAAAGCGTAAAATAAAAACTGATTAAGCTTACCTTGCCTCTCTTGCAGTGAATAAGCAGAGGTTGATTTCTTACATCTGGAAGAAAGAAAACAAAGGAGCAAGACTGTAAGAGAGATGAAATGCTGTGATGGAGGTGGCCGAGATGGGAAGGATCAATGGAAGATGAAGTACCTAGGACAACTTTAAGCGCCTCCCGAATTTTCTCATCGGGTATCTCGACGAATGGTTCCTGCAGTAACAGAGTTTCAGGCATTGTCAGACCAGGCATCAGATTCTGGACATAAATGGTGGAATTATCAAGACTTTAGAATTAATTACACACACAATGAGCAGTTGTAACATGAAATGTGGTGTATAGAGTTACATATAAATCTATAGCATTGATAAATATTGTACGCTAAATGTACCAAGGTCCAGTAAAGTCTGAACCAGACAAAGAAAAATAGATGACCAATTCCTTGAAATCTTTCTGCTGGTTAGCTAGTGCCCCAGTTTTCTTATTTCAGTGGTTTCAACAAATTGGATCTTATTATATTGGAGAAAAACCCCAACTTGCCATGTCTCTCTATCGAGTGACATGATTTTTCTTCATAAAAAGAAGTAGGGTTCAGTATAAGGTCAACCATCCATCATGTACTATTTTTCAAGGTAGGACTACAAACCACATTTGGATGTCCCTGCTGACTAATAATTATAATTGCAAAAAAAGTCTGACAATGACAACGCTAATCTAAGAAACTATGACTCACAGACCAATAGGAAGGAAGAAACCAGCTTTACAGCAAAAACAACCGGTTCGTATAAATGACAAATCTACTTAATTATGCATTAGGTCATGGATGACCTGGAAGTTCAGACATAAAAAAAATCATTGGGGTAGTTTGTTGTCATTCATAGCATCAATCGAAAGCAATAAAATAATTTTTTTTACACTATAAATATGATTTGTCTTGACCGCTTCACCAGTTCCCAAATAATTAAAATAGACTAGTCACAAAAAAGTACTGAATTCAGAATATCTAAAGCAACATTATAATAAAGAAAACTGTAGTCACGCCTTGAAAAAAAATCTGGAAGCTTTGCCCACAACTATATCACAATTGCCATCAATGATCTGAGCAAATAATGGCACCTAAACCTCCAAAAGTAAAAAGGTAAAATTCCAGAAAATATTTTTCAGCTACAATATGTGTACCTTCAAAAATTGTTGTACAAATTAATTTTTAAAGAAGTATGGAACTTCGCATACCAACAATTTACTGCAACTTTCGTTCATAAGTGGCATGAAAACACCATGATATTTGCTATTCAGGAAAAGCAGCAAGAACACATGGAGCAGCAGCACCACATATGCCAACATCAGATGCAAAGCATCAGCGACGTACATGGTCACATGAAAACAGGGAACAGTACGAAAACAAAAAATTGAAAAAGTTTTCATCTAAAATATGATTTCACATGCTCAGATCTATCATTGCTAGATCCCTGGCACAAACCATATGTGGCGATCTAATCAATCATCCAGCCTAAAAATTATATAGGACTGAAACCTAGCATGATAAATCAGCAATCATTTTGCCAGCAGGAAGAATCCAATGTATTGTCCTCAATGCTCAGTTCCATCTAGTCAGTGAACAGAGCAATTTACGGATCTCGAAAAACTGTGGCAGATCTAGGCCTCCAATGCTATCCCCTCTCATCAAGAACAGAACAACACTGGACATGCCCCCGCTATCATTGTGTGCCATACTGACATGCCCTCAATTATTTATTTTTCCTTTTTACTTGTTAAGAAAAAAAGTTTTTTCTGAGGCACCATCTGCATAGTGAAAAACTACAACTTGTTCTTTTATCCTCTTCAGTTTTTTATCTCTTCATGCGTGAGCTGTTTATACATTTCGTCCAACTTGACTCAGGCATCTAGATCAGTGCAATATCAACTTAACGCATGGACCATTGTGGATTAGGTTGCCAAACAGAGCACATAACAACTAGTGGTGCTGCATGCATCAACCAACAATTTTAATTCACAAAACTGGGCATAGCCTGTTGGGACCATTAAAGCTGCTTAAAACCACCTAAAGAGCAAGAGCATATGGCGTGAATAGGAGTTACAGGCCCCATGAGCTGCTCACACTGAAGCCTATACAAGAAAATTCCTGTACCAAATAAATTGTATCCTTGTTGTAAAAAAATCAAAACTCAAAAACAAATAGTCCATGAGCTACCTACTTTTCAGAAACAGTGAAAATATCACTCAAACAAGAAAAATAAATAAAAGAAAAACTAAGAAAATAAAATGAAAGGGGATAATGGAGATGCTTTGTGAACTATGCACACTCACTACCAGCCTTGTTATCACAGGAGCAAACCAATTAGAAACCATTGAGAATATTAGGAAAAATTGTTGTTTAAAATCAGCAGCACAGCTGGCTCGATTAATCAAACCAATGCTGAAAGGGACCACCGCCGATGTGGCGTAAAACTTGAAAAATCCCCAGGCTGGTGGTAGGAGGAAGGAGATAGATGCGCCTATTAGGCAAGTCAGTTGATAACAAATAAAATCCAGCCAGGGATGCATTGGATTCTCCCCCGAGCCACCTAGGCGAGCAGTACTAATCTAGGACGCGTAATAGCGACATGATCAACGGCCTCGGTTCTTGGCAAGCAATTCTCGTATCTTCCGGAAAGTAATCATGATTATCTATCCATAAGCTGCGATTCTACCTTCTCCAAGAATTGCCATCAAGAGAAAGAACGTAGAAGAGAATTTGCCAGATCGTTCATCTTTGGTTACCTTGCGGCCCTCGATTCCGAACTGGTGGAGCTTGATTCCGTTCTTCTCGAGGAACTCCGTGTTGATCTCCGGGTACGGCTCTGGGCAGAGGTACCTGAGCGATGAGCCGACGGACGTCAGAACCACGTGACACGACACGAGCAGCGCAATAATTGCAGGGCACGCGGAGCAGAGAGATCCTCACACGATGGAGCGGAGGTTGAGGGACTTGAGGAAGCGGAAGTTGGCGGCGGCGGGGAAGCCGGAGCGGTAGATGCCGTCGTCGACCATGGCGAAGTTGAGCGGCGGCACGAGCGTGGCCTCGTCGTAGCCCCCCGCCCCCGGCGCCGCCAGCAGCGGCGGCAGCGGCGGGGGCATGGGGAAGATCTTGGGGGGCTTCTCGTGCTTCCACAGCTCGAGGCCGCTCATCTCCATGGCCTCCTCCCGCTGCCCCGCCTCCAGGGCCCTCTGCCTGGGCATGATTTCCAGCTTCATGATGGCGCCCGGGTCGCGCACGGGGGCAGGGGCAGAACCGTAAAATCCCACACGAGATGGGTGTGCTTTGTGTGCGTGATGGCTTGAGCGGTGTGGGTGTAATGGCCTAACTGGAAGGCAGAGGTTATTTATAGGAGAGGATGAAGGAAGGAAGGAAGAGAGGGAAACTCCAAAAGGTTGCAAGAGGGGGGAAAAGGTGGGTAATTGGAGGAAGGGAACTCCAAGAAAAAAGTGTGATGATGATTGATGAGGAGAGGTGAAATTTTTGGGATAAGGAGTGATTTAATGTGTGTTATGACATCTACGGTGTCTAGCACAATTGGCTCCATTATTCATGTGTGATGTGGTTTAATTCTGTAAAATTAAATCCTGATGATTTAATCATGAGAAAGGGTGTGTTGGTTCACCCGGTTATCCCCAAGTTGTTTTTACTATATATCCCCAAGGTTTTTGGCTAGCTCTCATCTAGATGAGAAATAACTATGTCCGTTTAAAAAAAAAACTATGTCTCATCTAATTCCTACTCCGTCGGATTTTACATGGAGATTCATGAGGATTTTTTTCTTTAATTTTTTGCTTGCTTAATCAAATAGTGTAGGAGTTAGATAAGACTTTGGTATTTCTCATCTAGATGAGAAATAGCAAATCCATTTTAAAAAACATATTATTCTGTCACAGGGAAATTGTCTGAGGATCAGGACAAATGTTGAAATCGTCTTACCGTGGAGACACTATAAGTGTAAATTTGTTTGTCCTTCGCAGTGTGGGCAGAACTCTCATCCTATCCCTTTGATGATCAATAGTAGGGACCATGATAGGCCGATCATTGATGTCAAACGTATGTTATTGCCATTCCAGCTGCGTGTACTACGGGCTTGTCAAGATGTCAACACTTTTCAATGCACATCATTGTCCATCTCTAGCGAAATGTACGTAAGATCCACTTACATGCTGAGTCATGCTATAGATGCGATTAGAGACTGTATAACAAGAAAGATATGTATGACTTGTCATCATTATTACTATTCTTGCTTTGGTTCGTGCATCACAATTTTTGTTCCGCTTTACATGATGAAGCCAACATAACATACATATTATACACCTTCAACACTAACGATAAAACCATGTGTTATGTACTGTTGCATCATTATACATTAGCTTGGACATTGTGCTTTCCAGACAAAAAATTACGGGCATACTCACTCCAAATTTGTCATATTTCTCATTCAAATATGGGTCAGATTTTAGAAACAGTCACATAATAATTAGAGCTATCGTGTGAAGATAGTGCGATGAAGTGTCGGTGAAATGGGGGACGACGGTGTGCACGGGAAAAGACAAAAATGTCAGAAGACGTGAAGATAAGGTATTGCGGTAACCTCTCCATGTCTATTGCGTTGATGTAACTGATAGCATGATGGAGACGTATTTCGTTCTCCCGCTTTGCTAATATCAGTTGCTAGATTTTGCTATTAATCTTATTCACCTAAATTTGCACATCATTAACTGGTCCTAAATTGCAATAGAAAAATAAGGTCGAAAGTGGTTAGGAAAATTTTTGACCAAAATCGTTTCTGAATCTTTATAGGATATGTTAAGAGAATTTTGACATCCAAATATTATCGAATATGATTCAAACGGATAATGCTCATATCATATCATATTCCATAGGCAATCTCGGGATAATCATATGTTTCAACTATATAAAAAATTAAAAGAATTGCCAAGGGTTAACAACTGAAAGAATTGTCTACTACACGTAGACCATTTTCCCTTCTACCCCTTTGCTAATATCAGTTGCTAGAATGCACGCCATTAATTAATCCTAAAATTGCAGTATAAAAATAAGTGTGAAAGTGGTTAGGATAACTTCAAACGATTTCGGAATCTGGTTTTACAGGACATGGTAAGAGATTTTAACATTTGAATAATCCGATCCGATTCGGACGGATAATACCATATCATGTTCCATAGGCAAGCTTCGGATGCTCATATGTTTGATCTTAAATTTCTAGAAGAACTACCAAAGGGTTAACAACTGAAACAATTATCTATATACTACACATGGACCATCTTTTCTTTTGGCACTTCTCCTAAACCAACAGGCTGGCTTGGTTTCTCTCTCTTTTTTGAGGGAGGGTTGCTTTCTCTCTTAAATTATTTTTCTCGTTCACATGACATGACATAGGCAACGGCTTGAACAAGAAGCAAAAAACCGCACACGTAAAAAAGGCCTTTGCGGAAGCCGTGCAGAGCACGAAGCTTGCCTGGTTAACCGAAAGCCGTTGGACAGAACCCGGAGCTCGGAGCCCTCACGTGACCCTTCAGAAAAGCGGTTTTTCAGTTTGGGCCCGCGTGCGTGACACCGTGCCCCCTTCCCCAAGCCGTTAACCCACGCCCAACGAACGAGCCGCGCGCGCCATCCGAGCCAAAAAAAGCAACGCACGAAAGGAGCCGAACCAGGCGGCGACCGTGAATCCGTGATCGCCCGATCCATCGCTGACCGGCCCGTCCAACCTTTGTCACGCAAGCAGCACGCACGTACACGTACACGCGCACGCTGGCTCTCTCGGGCTTAGCCGGTCCAACCCAAACTCCGTGAAACGAGCACGGACATGGTGTGGTCGGGCGGGCCGGTCTCCGACGGGAGCGGTGAGTGCGTCGGGGAGCGGAGGCGCAGCAGCCGTTGCGTCAGAGCGGCGGCGCAGGCAGGTCCGACGACCGAAACCAGCGGGCGAAGGCACTCCCGGCCTTTGACGGATTATTAGCTTGCCTCCGTTTTGGCGTTGATGGATCTGGACGGCTTGACCTCGTGGATCCGGTTGAATCCAGCGAGGAAGCTTCCCGGATCTCGCGTTTTGCTCCGGAGCTGGTCAGAGGTTCTGATCCCGTGGGGCTTTTATGGATCCATTTTTCCCTGAAGAATGGATAATCAGGATATATGGGATCCATTCCCACTACTCGCCTCGTTTGTAAACACAAATCGTTCTACACATTGACGTGGTCTATGGTCTTTGGTGTATCTTTGGCAGTCGCCTGCATTATCTTTTGAATATAGTAAAATAATGTTGCCGGGCAAAATGGATGAATCAGGACAGACTAGTATTCATACGAAGAATCACAATAAACATGCTGGCTTAGTCTTTTAATATGTATATCTTTGACTGCCACGTGCATGTTAATTTAAAGAGAAAACTACAGAACGTTCAAGTTCAATTATAAGTTTAAAACAAAATTTTAACAAATTTAATGATGTTACTTACAGTTCTTTTATCGATGCAATGTTATTTACCAGTCTGCCCTTTTCCACATTTTTAGTCAAAGTTTGTAATTTCTGATTACTCCTAGTCCATACACATAAGATTCGGGAAATCCCAATAGTTGAGGAGATTATATTATCTTTGGGTGCTACGCGTCGATCAGGTGATAATATACCATGTTGCACTCGACCCTCTGCAACAGAAGCCCCGCCGCCTTTTGTCTTTTCTTTCGAAACAAGACCCATGCTGCAGAAGTGCATCATGGTCACCATCGCGACATCACACGTGTTTCAAACACATAGCCCTCATTGCAGACCATTGCAACAATACAAATGTTTTAAAAACATAACCATTACACCACCATGGATGTTTCAACAACATAGCCACTGTTGCAGGCCATTACAACGCCATGCATGTTTCAGAAATATAGCCCTGTCGTGGCTGTCGCCAACCGGCAGTCCATTGGCCGATCCTTCACCCCTAAGGGGTTGCCCGACCGTAACACAACACGACATCGGGCCCCACATTCGCCCCCCCCCCCCTATATCATCATGCAAACCCTTGCCTTGATCGAAGTGTTGTCGGCCACCGGCATGCAGCAGTGTGGTGCCACACTTCGGTCCAAGAAGTGTGGTTGCACACAAAGGGGCGAGTCAAGGAGGCAGCGAAGGAAGCGCCAGCGCGGGGAGATTGTGCGGTTGCGCACGGAGGAGAGAGGCCAAGGAGGTGCGGCGGAGACACCCAGAGAGAGATTGGGGCGAGCGACGCTTATTTTTAGTGGGATAAGGTAGACGTGTGGGTGGGATCCACGTGGGCGGTGGGCATGTGGCAACCAGAGGAGGTGGTCGACGCTAGCGTTTCTTTAGCCGACTGATTTCAATCGTTTCCCTTACAAAAATCTGGGTTAATTAGTTAGAGCTTTGAAGAGCAGTACGTGGACTTACGAAAGAATAATATCAAAATCACGATTGGTTTGATGCCGAAAATTGGCATTGCCAACATTGGCAAATGCCAAATATTGGCTAGTGTTTGGTTGGTTACCATGTTTACACATGCCAACCTCAAAATAAGTTGCCAATTTTTGGTAACTTTAGATATTGCCAATTGTTGGTCTGCCAAGTATTGGCAATGCCAAATGTTGGCATCAAACCAATCTCCCCATCGTGATTAGGATCCCACTAACCAGGAGCGCTAGCACCGGTTCCTCGATCTTCCTATCGGAGGCATGCTCATGACTTTCATTCATTTCATTCTTGTTCCAGATTCCATCAGAGGATGTTGAGATGCTCCCATTGCAACTCACTGATGGAGAAGAACTGGAGAGCTCAGCTAGAGGGAGTTGAAGAACTGTTGGCAACTTCAGGTTACCATTCTCTTTTGGAATGCTTCCACTAAGACCATTATGTCCCTAAATTAGCAATAAACGTCGACGTATATGGGTGGACAAATAAATTTTTACTGTTTGTCTCTTGTGTAAATTTTACTTACTATCACTAGTGTGAACTTTTTTTAGGAAAAAAAATTCAATCTATTCATCAATAGTCATGCCAGTACAAAAAAACGCCAAAGGTAACAAAAAATACATTCAGGTCCATAGACCATCTAGAGACAACTATAAGCACTACACATAGCCGAAGGCACACCCTCCCTTATCGAGCCGGGCAAACCTTGTTGGAGTAGACAATCGGGACGTCGTCATGCTAAGGCCCCATAAGACCAGGGCAGTAGAACAACAACCGTCGTCAATGAAGAGAAGTATAGTGTTGGGGATCGTAGCAGAAATTAAAATTTTCCTACGCATCACCAAGATCTATCGATGGAGTATTCCAGCAACGAGGGGATAGGAGAGCATCTACATACCACTTGTAGATCGCAACGGAAGCGTTCAAGAAGAACGTGGATGATGGAGTCGTACTCGTCGTGATCCAAATCACCGATGACCAGCGCCGAACGGACGGCACCTCCGCGTTCAACACACGTACGGTCGGGATGACGTCTCCTCCTTCTTGATCCAGCAAGGGGGAAGGAGAGGTTGATGAAGATCCAGCAGCACGACGGCGTGGTGGTGGATGCAGCAGAATTTCAGCAGGGCTTCGCCAAGCGTCTACGGAGAGAGGGAGAGGTGTAACAGGGGAGAGGGAGGCGCCAAGGCTGCAGGGTGCGGCTGCCCTCCCTCCCCCCTTTATATAGGCCCCCTAGGGGGGCGCCGGCCCTGGAGATCCATCTCCAAGGGGGGGCGGCGGCCAGGGGGGGAGGCTTGCCCCCCAAGGCATGTGGGGCGCCCCCTGCCCTAGGGTTTCCAACCCTAAGCGCAGGGGGGAGGCCCATGGGGGGGCGCACCAGCCCACTATGGGCTGGTTCCCTCCCCACTTCAGCCCACGGGGCCCTCCGGGATGGGTGGCCCCACCCGGTGGACCCCCGGGACCTATCTGGTGGTCCCGGTACAATACCGGTGACCCCCAGATCACTCCCGATGGCCGAAACGACACTTCCTATATATAATTCTTTACCTCCGGACCATTCCGGAACCCCTCGTGACGTCCGGGATCTCATCCGGGACTCCAAACAACCTTCGGTTTGCTGCATACTAATATCTTTACAACCCTAGTGTCACCGAACCTTAAGTGTGTAGACCCTACGGGTTCGGGAGACATGCAGACATGACCGAGACGATCTCCGGTCAATAACCAACAGCGGGATCTGGATACCCATGTTGGCTCCCACATGCTCCTCGATGATCTCATCGGATGAACCACGGTGTCGAGGACTTAATCAATCCCGTACTCAATTCCCTTTGTCTATCGGTACGATACTTGCCCGAGATTTGATCGTCGGTATACCGATACCTTGTTCAATCTCGTTACCGGCAAGTCTCTTTACTCGTTCCCGTAACACATCATCCCGTGAACAACACCTTGACCACATTGAGCTCATTATGATGATGTCTTACCGAGTGGGCCCAGAGATACCTCTCCGTTATACGGAGTGACAAATCCCAGTCTCGATTCATGCCAACCCAACAAACACTTTCGGAGATACCTGTAGTGCACCTTTATAGTCACCCAGTTACGTTGTGACGTTTGATACACCCAAAGCACTCCTACGGCATCCGGGAGTTGCATAATCTCATGGTCTAAGGAATGATACTTGACATTCAGAAAAGCTCTAGCAAACGAACTATACGATCTTTTGTGCTATGCTTAGGTTTGGGTCTTGTCCATCACATCATTCTCCTAATGATGTGATCCCGTTATCAATGATATCCCCATGCCCATAGTCAGGAAACCATGACTATCTATTGATCAACGAGCTAGTCAACTAGAGGCTTACTAGGGACACATTGTGGTCTATGTATTCACACATGTATTATGATTTCCGAACAATACAATTATAGCATGAACAATAGACGATTATCATGAACAATGAAATATAATAATCCTTTTATTATTACCTCTAGGGCATATTTCCAACAGTCTCCCACTTGCACTAGAGACAATAGTCTAGTTACATTGTGATGAATCGCACACCCATGGAATTTTGGTGTTGATCATGTTTTGCTCTAGGGAGAGGTTTAGTCAACGGATCTGCCACATTCAGGTCCATATGTACTTTACAAATCTCTATGACTCCATTTTGAACACTTTCACGAATGGAGTTGAAGCGACGCTTGATATGCCTGGTCTTCCTATGAAACCTGGGCTCCTTCGCAAGGGCAATTGCTCCAGTGTTGTCACAGAAGAGAGTCATCGGGTCCGACGCATTGGGTATGACCCCTAGGTCGGTAATGAATTCCTTCACCCAGACTGCTTCTTGTGCTGCCTCCGAGGCTGCCATATACTCTGCTTCACATGTAGATCCCGCCACGACGCTTTACTTGCAACTGCACCAGCTTACTGCCCCTCCATTCAAAATATACACGTATCCGGTTTGTGACTTGGAGTCATCCAGATCTGTGTCGAAGCTGGCGTCGACGTAACCCTTTACGACGAGCTCTTCGGCACCTCCATAAATGAGAAACATATCCTTAGTCCTTTCCAGGTACTTCAGGATGTTTTTGACCGTTGTCCAGTGTTCCTTGCCGGGATTACTTTGGTACCTACCTACCAAACTTACGGCAAGGTTTACATCGGGTCTGGTACACAGCATGGCATACATAATAGACCCTATGGCTGAGGCATAGGGGATGACACTCATCTCTTCTATATCTTTTGCCGTGGTCGGGCATTGAGCCGTGCGCAATCGCACACCTTGCAATACAGGCAAGAACCCCTTCTTGGACTGATCCATTTTGAACTTCTTCAAAATCTTGTCAAGGTACGTACTTTGTGAAAGACCGATGAGGCGTCTCAATCTATCTCTATAGATCTTGATGCCTAATATATATGCAGCTTCTCCAAGGTCCTCCATTGAAAAACACTTGTTCAAATAGGCCTTTATGCTTTCCAAGAATTCTATATCATTTTCCATCAATAGTATGTCATCCACATATAATATGAGAAATGCTACGGAGCTCCCACTCACTTTCTTGTAAACGCAGGCTTCTCCATAAGTCTGCATAAACCCAAACGCTTTGATCATCTCATCAAAGTGAATGTTCCAACTCCGAGATGCTTGCACCAGCCCATAGATAGAGCGCTGGAGCTTGCATACTTTGTTAGCATTCTTAGGATCGACAAAACCTTCCGGCTGCATCATATACAGTTCTTCCTTAAGAAAGCCGTTAAGGAATGCCGTTTTGACGTTCATTTGCCATATCTCATAATCATAGTATGCGGCAATTGCTAACATGATTCGGACAGACTTCAGCTTCGCTACGGGAGAGAAAGTCTCATCGTAGTCAACCCCTTGAACCTGCCGATAACCCTTAGCGACAAGTCGAGCTTTATAGATGGTCACATTACCATCCGCGTCTGTCTTCTTCTTAAAGATCCATTTATTTTCTATGGCTCGCCGATCATCAGGCAAGTCATTCAAAGTCCATACTTTCTTTTCATACATGGATTCTATCTCGGATTTCATGGCTTCTAGCCATTTGTCGGAATCTGGGCCCGCCATCGCTTCTTCATAGTTCGAAGGTTCACCGTTGTCCAACAACATGATTTCCAGGACAGGGTTGCCGTACCACTCTGGTGCGAAACGTGTCCTCGTGGACCTACGAAGTTCAGTAGGAGCTTGATCAGAAGTATCTTGATCATCATCATTAACATCCTCTCTAATCGGTGCAGGCACCACAGGAACATTTTCCTGAGCTGCGCTACTCTGATTTTCGAGAGGTAGTACTTCATCAAGCTCTACTTTCCTCTCACTTACCTCTTTCATGAGAAACTCTTTCTCTAGAAAGGACTCGTTCTTGGCAACAAAGATCTTGCCTTCGGATCTGAGGTAGAAGGTATACCCAACTGTTTCTTTGGGATATCCTATGAAGACGCATTTTTCCGATTTGGGTTCGAGCTTTTCAGGTTGAAGTTTCTTGACATAAGCATCGCAACCCCAAACTTTCAGAAACGACAGCTTAGGTTTCTTTCCAAACCATAATTCATACGGTGTCGTCTCAACGGATTTTGACGGATCCCTATTTAAAGTGAATGCGGCTGTCTCTAGAGCGTATCCCCAAAATGATAGCGGTAAATCTGTAAGAGACATCATAGACCGCACCATATCGAATAGAGTGCGATTACGACGTTCGGACACACCATTACGCTGAGGTGTTCCAGGCGGCGTGATTTGTGAAACGATTCCACATTTTCTTAAGTGTGTGCCAAATTCGTGACTTAAATATTCTCCCCCACGATCTGATCGTAAGAACTTTATTTTTCTGTCACGTTGATTCTCAACTTCACTCTGAAACTCCTTAAACTTTTCAAAGGTCTCAGACTTGTGTTTCATTAAGTAGACATACCCATATCTACTCAAATCATCAGTGAGAGTGAGAACATAATGATAGCCTCCGCGAGCCTCAACGCTCATTGGACCACACACATCTGTATGTATGATTTCCAACAAGTTGGTTGCTCGCTC
Source organism: Aegilops umbellulata (assembly GCA_032464435.1). Classification (NCBI taxonomy): domain Eukaryota; kingdom Viridiplantae; phylum Streptophyta; class Magnoliopsida; order Poales; family Poaceae; genus Aegilops; species Aegilops umbellulata. The sequence continues at coordinate 472,664,431 of CP136060.1, forward strand.
CATTGTCCCTGAGAATGGAGTCTTGGTCATTTTGCCCATGAGGCATGGTTCGCATGTGTCAAATGATTCATAATCAAGAGACTCTAAAAGTCCATCAGCATGGAGCTTCTTCATGCGCTTGACACCAATGTGACCAAGGCGGCAGTGCCACAAGTATGTGGGACTATCGTTATCAACTTTACACCTTTTGGTATTTACACTATGAATATGTGTATTATCACGCACGAGATTCATTAAGAATAAACCATTGACCATCGGAGCATGACCATAAAACATATCACTCATATAAATAGAACAACCATTATTCTCGGATTTAAATGAGTAGCCATCTCGCATTAAACGAGATCCAGATACAATGTTCATGCTCAAACTTGGTACTAAATAACAATTATTGAGGTTCAAAACTAATCCCGTAGGTAAATGTAGAGGTAGCGTGCCGACGGCGATCACATCGACCCTGGAACCATTCCCGACGCGCATCGTCACCTCGTCCTTCGCCAGTCTCCGTTTATTCCGCAGCTCCTGTTTTGAGTTACAAATATGAGCAACGGCACCGGTATCAAATACCCAGGAGCTACTACGAGCACTGGTAAGGCACACATCAATTACATGTATATCACATATACCTTTAGTGTTGCCGGCCTTCTTATCCGCTAAGTACTTGGGGCAATTCCGCTTCCAGTGACCATTTCCCTTGCAATAAAAGCACTCAGTTTCAGGTTTGGGTCCATTCTTTGACTTCTTCCTGGCAACTGATTTACCAGGCGCAGCAACCTCCTTGTCGTCCTTCTTGAAGTTCTTCTTACCCTTGCCTTTCTTGAACTTAGTGGTTTTATTCACCATCAACACTTGATGTTCCTTTTTGATCTCCACCTCCGCAGATTTCAGCATTGAATACAACTCGGGAATGGTCTTTTCCATCCCCTGCATATTGTAGTTCATCACGAAGCTCTTGTAGCTAGGTGGGAGCGACTGAAGGATTCTGTCAATGACCGCCTCATCCGGGAGATTAACTTCCAGCTAAGTCAAGCGGTTGTGCAACCCAGACATCTTGAGTATGTGTTCACTGACAGAGCTATTTTCCTCCATCTTGCAGCTAAAGAACTTGTCGGAGACATCATATCTCTCGACCGGGCATGAGCTTGGAAAATCAATTTCAGCTCCTCGAACATCTCATATGCTCCGTGTTGCTCAAAACGCTTTTGGAGCCCCGGTTCTAAGCTGTAAAGCATGCCGCACTGAACGAGGGAGTAATCATCAGCACGAGACTGATGGGCGTTCATAACGTCCTGGTTTGCTGGGAATGGTGCATCACCTAGCGGTGCTTCTAGGACATAATCTTTCTTGGCAGCTATGAGGATGATCCTCAGATTCCGAACCCAGTCCGCATAGTTGCTGCCATCATCTTTCAGCTTGGTTTTCTTTAGGAACGCGTTGAAGTTGAGGGTGACATTAGCATGGGCCATTTGATCTACAAGACATATTGTAAAGATTTAGACTAAGTTCATGATAATTAAGTTCATCTAATCAAATTAATGAATGAACTCCCACTCAGATTTTACATCCCTCTAGTCATCTAAGTGATACATGATCCGAGTCAACTAGGCCGTGTCCGATCATCACGTGAGACGGACTAGTTATCATCGGTGAACATCTCCATGTTGATCGTATCTTCTATACGACTCATGTTCGACCTTTCGGTCCTCCGTGTTCCGAGGCCATGTCTGTACATGCTAGGCTCGTCAATCCAACCTAAGTGTATTGTGTGTGTAAATCTGGCTTACACCCGTTGTATGCGAACGTAAGAACCTATCACACCCGATCATCACGTGGTGCTTCGGAACGACGAACCTTAGCAACGGTGCACAGTTAGGGAGAACACATTTTTGATATTTTAATGAGGGATCATCTTATTTATGCTACCGTCATTCTAAGCAAATAAGATGTAAAAACATGATAAACATCACATGCAATCAAATAGTGACATGATATGGCCAACATCATTTTGCTCCTTTGATCTCCATCTTCGGGGCGCCATGTTCATCGTCGTCACCGGCATGACACCATGATCTCCATCATCGTGTCTTCGTGAAGTTGTCACGTCAACTATTACTTCTACTACTATGGCTAACGCTTTAGCAATAAAGTAAAGTAATTACATGACGATTTAAGTTGACACGCAGGTCATAAATAAATAAAGACAACTCATATGGCTCCTGCCGGTTGTCATACTCATCGACATGCAAGTCGTGATTCCTATTACAATAACAAGATCATCTCATACATCACATACATGATTCATCACAACTTCTGGCCATATCACATCACAAAGCACTTGCTGCAAAAACAAGTTAGACGTCCTCTAATTGTTGTTGCAAGTTTTTACGTGGCTGTTATAGGTTGCTAGCAAGAACATTTCTTACCTACGTTAAAACCACAACGTGAATTGTCAATCTCTATTTACCCTTCATAAGGACCCTGTTCATCAAATCCGATCCAACTAAAGTGGGAGAGACAGACACCCGCCAGCCACCTTATGCAACTAGTGCATGTCAGTCGGTGGAACCGCTCTCACGTAAGCGTACGTGTAAGGTTGGTCCGGGCCGCTTCATCCCACAATACCGCTGAACCAAGATAGGACTAGTAACGGCAAGAAGAATTGACAATTCGACGCCCACAACTACTTTGTGTTCTACTCGTGCATAGAAACTACGCATAGACCTAGCTCAAGATGCCACTGTTGGGGATCGTAGCAGAAATTAAAATTTTCCTACGCATCACAAAGATCTATCCATGGAGTATTCCAGCAACGAGGGGATAGGAGAGCATCTACATACCACTTGTAGATCACAACGGAAGCGTTCAAGAAGAACGTGGATGATGGAGTCGTACTCGTCGTGATCCAAATCACCGATGACCAGCGCCGAACGGACGGCACCTCCGCGTTCAACACACGTACGGTCGGGATGACGTCTCCTCCTTCTTGATCCAGCAAGGGGGAAGGAGAGGTTGATGAAGATCCAGCAGCACGACGGCGTGGTGGTGGATGCAGCAGAATTCCAGCAGGGCTTCGCCAAGCGTATACGGAGAGAGGGAGAGGTGTAACAGGGGAGAGGGAGGCGCCAAGGCTGCAGGGTGCGGCTGCCCTCCCTCCCCCCTTTATATAGGCCCCCTAGGGGGGGCGCCGGCCCTGGAGATCCATCTCCAGGGGGGGGGCGCGGCCAAGGGGGAGGCTTGCCCCCCAAGGCATGTGGGGCGCCCCCTGCCCTAGGGCTTCCAACCCTAAGCGCAGGGGGGAGGCCCATGGGGGGGCGCACCAGCCCACTATGGGCTGGTTCCCTCCCCACTTCAGCCCACGGGGCCCTCCGGGATGGGTGGCCCCACCCGGTGGACCCCCAGGACCTATCTGGTGGTCCCGGTACAATACCGGTGACCCCCAGATCACTCCCGATGGCCGAAACGACACTTCCTATATATAATTCTTTACCTCCGGACCATTCTAGAACCCCTCGTGACGTCTGGGATCTCATCCGGGACTCCGAACAACCTTCGGTTTGCTGCATACTAATATCTTTACAACCCTAGCGTCACCGAACCTTAAGTGTGTAGACCCTACGGGTTCGGGAGACATGCAGACATGACCGAGACGATCTCCGGTCAATAACCAACAGCGGGATCTGGATACCCATGTTGGCTCCCACATGCTCCTCGATGATCTCATCGGATGAACCACGATGTCGAGGACTTAATCAATCCCGTACTCAATTCCCTTTGTCTATCAGTACGATACTTGCCCGAGATTCGATCGTCGGTATACCGATACCTTGTTCAATCTCATTACCGGCAAGTCTCTTTACTCGTTCCCGTAACACATCATCCCGTGAACAACACCTTGATCACATTGAGCTCATTATGATGATGTCTTACCGAGTGGGCCCAGAGATACCTCTCCGTCATACGGAGTGACAAATCCCAGTCTCGATTCATGCCAACCCAACAAACACTTTCGGAGATACCTGTAGTGTACCTTTATAGTCACCCAATTACGTTGTGACGTTTGATACACCCAAAGCACTCCTACGGCATCCGGGAGTTGCATAATCTCATGGTCTAAGGAATGATACTTGACATTCAGAAAAGCTCTAGCAAACGAACTATACGATCTTTTGTGCTATGCTTAGGTTTGGGTCTTGTCCATCACATCATTCTCCTAATGATGTGATCCCGTTATCAATGACATCCCCATGTCCATAGTCAGGAAACCATGACTATCTATTGATCAACGAGCTTGTCAACTAGAGGCTTACTAGGGACACATTGTGGTCTATGTATTCACACATGTATTATGATTTCCGAACAATACAATTATAGCATGAACAATAGACGATTATCATGAACAAGGAAATATAATAATCCTTTTATTATTGCCTCTAGGGCATATTTCCAACATATAGATCGAAAGTATCGAACATATAGACACATGAACACCGATGAACGAGGACCTGATCCAAGTATATCCATAAAAGACAAACACCGATAAATCCTGCAAGATCCGCCGGAGACACACCTCTACATGCCCTCCAAGGACGCTGGACGCGTTGTGGGGACGAGGCAGGGAGAACCTTATTCCATCTCCGGAGAGTTGTCATCCTGGGCGTGTACATACTATAAATTTTTTTCTGCTTCGTTGCCCACCAACGTCACCAACAAGTAACCGTGTACTAACCAGATGCTCAACATACTATAGTTCCCAACATCAGAAATCACATTTTATCTACAAAATTCATACATAAAAATCCAGAAATATAGTTAGCCACAAACTGGCCAAACCTATGACAACAACAACATTATTGCTTACACTATGCTTCTTGCACTTGTAAAACACCCAATCATCATGCTCCTCGATGTTGGGGACGTAGAACTTGACTACCTCGCCACAGTAATGGAAAGGGATCAATGGCACTACCACAGAGCGGCCGCGCAGAGCTGATCTAATCGAGCTAGAGGAGGACATGGCGGAAGAAAGAAGGGCGGCGATTAGCAGGCTGGATAGCGACGGCGACGATGGCCGGCAGTGAAGAGAGAGAGAGAGAGGCGACGGCCGGCGATTTGGGAACTTGGGTTCCAACCAGAGAGGGCGACAAGACCAGGGTCAGTTGTGGCACGGTCCGGTCCTAACCAGGCTAGGGCCCTAAGCTAGGCATGGTGCGGTGCGGACCAGACCAGACCAGACGTGGGCCGGCCTGGACCGGTTTTCTCACAAAAAAAAGGACTGGATCAGCGCCAAAAGAAAAAAACCGCCTACATGCACTGGTGGAAAAAGGGCCTTTGGTCGCGGTTCGCAACTGCCATTAGTCGCGGTTGCGCAACCGCGACCAAACAGGCGGGACTAAAGGCTCCACCCTTTAGTCGCGGTTGCTTAAGAACCGCGACTAAAGGCCCGTCCATGTGGGCGCCAGGTGGCCGTCGGGGCGGAGGACTTTTAGTCGCGGTTCTTCTGGCCAACCGCGACTAAAGACCGCCGCAGGTTTAGGGTTTTAGCCCCCCCCCTAAACCTGCCCCCCCTAAACCTGTTTTCTGTTTAATTTGTATTGTTTTATTTCTTTTATGCTTTATTTTAATTTTGAAGGAGTTTCACATATTCTACGCTACTACATACATGCATATGATTGTACAATTTCAAACAAATTTGAAATTAGAACCAAAAAGAATTCAAGAGGAATATACAGTATATATTAAATATCATCGGATGACCATATACAATTTTGAACAAGTTTCCATACATAATTTAAGGCATATAAAGTTCTACGTCCTCGTAATGGTGTTCTCCTTTAGGATGGAGGACTTCCCTCCTGAACCATCCAGCTAGTTCCTCTTGAAGTGGTCGGAAGCGAGCTTCTGGACTAAGCATCATCCGGAGGTTATTCCTCTGAGCATTGGTATCACTCGGAACCCGCTCAGAGGTGTATCTCCGGATCATCTCACAGACATAGTATCCACATAGATTGGTCCCCGCTGGCTGAATATCCCCAGCATTCTTAGCCTTTGACTTTTTGAATTCTAGCTCTTTTTTGAATTCACCGACCTTTGTATCTACGAACCGTCTCCAGACCCTACGAGGCAAAGAAAATTAAATGAACAAGAGAGTTATTAGTTACTTGATATTAGGAAATGAACGAAATAGGCCGATCGATATAGAGCGCAAATGAATGAAAATAATTACTTCTGCATCATTTTTCTCAGGTCGCCCCAAAGCTTTGGATCCATATTCAGAGAGTCGTGGACGAGACATTCTGAGGTGTCAACTTTAATTACTAGCAGAATCCAGTGGAACCTGCGGACACGATACATGCATAGTACGTCATGCATAACTCATCGATTAGCCGGCCACATACCATGCATGGAGTAAACAAAAGAGAATGTGCTCAAGACAGAAACACTCACCCAAAATGGTAAGGAAATAGAATATCACTTTTGAGTTCCTGCTTTGTAAGAAACTGCCACAGGTCTGCCTCCATGTCGTCGGGGTGATGCCGCAACACATATCCATTAACGATGTGTGGGTCAATGAACCCAACATCATGGATGTTCCTTACTCTGCATTCCTTAATCTTCATTCTGCATGTATAATAGCGGACACAACAATATAGTTAGGACATATATATAGTGCAGGCAATATGAACGAGATGGGGTAGAAATAAATCACTTACAGAACGTAGCAACTGATGATAGATTTGTCGAGCTCCCGCAGATTGAAAAGCTGAAACAATTCACTCAGATGAATTTGTACATAGTAATGTTTGAAGTGATGCTCATATCTAACTTCCGCATAAATATATTCGTTGGCGTTTTTATTTTTTATGTAACCCTTGTACCATTTCAGCAGACCTTTCATTTGTGGAGGTAGATCCTGTTCCTGCGCAGGCTCGACGAGAGGCCCATTCTTCACATATGTAATTACTACCTCCTTCACTGGCGCCTCATCAAGGCCTAACAGTTCACGAAGAGTAATACCTAAGTTGGCCGCTTGTTCTCTGGCACTCGTTGCAGTCAATCCAAGTGCTGCCGCAGCTGCTATGATATCGGGGTCATCCGGACCGGCGGCTTTCACTATAAGCGGGGCAATCGATTGTTTACTTTGTTCCCCGAGCTGGGCAACTCGTTTACTTTGTTCCGGATCGGGGTCATCCGCCCGCCCTTTCTTCTCCTTCAACATGAGTGCCTGCCTACGAAGTTCACGTGCATAGTCCTCAGGCAGATTCTTCGCGGCTTGGGACGGTGTGCTCAAAAATGACTTAGCCCACTTCTTTTGCTCATCAGAAAATACTGGCTTGGGCTCGGGCTCTCTTTTCTTCTTGCAGTCCGCCTTCCATTTCTCAAGATCAGCAGCCGCGGCCGCGGCAGTTTCCTCGGCACTACGTTCCCAAGGCCTTGTGGGGAGAGGCTTCAGTGATGGCTCCGGTACCTTTGTGGTCTTAGGTACATAAGGGTCCGGGTTAATAATCCAGGACTGCTTCTGCTTCTTTGCCGGAGGTGGATTGGGGGGCGGCGTCTGATCACCCGCCGGACGAGGACTGGGGGGCGGCGTCTGATCACCCGCCGGACGTTGTGGACTGGGAGGCGTCGGCTGACGTGACGGAGGTGTAGGTGAACCGCCACCACCACCACCACCACCGCCGCCGCCACCGCCACCACCACCACCGTAGGGGGGTGGACTTGTTGTCCTTGGCGCCTCGCCTGGAAACTTGATAAACTTCTTTTGCCATAGAATGAAATGGCGCTTGACATCTCCAAGTCTTTTCTCCCCTTCAGGTGTAGCAATGTCAATCTCCAGGTCCTCAAACCCTTGGACTATGTCCTCCACCGTGACACGAGCATAGCCATCTTGAATGGGGTTGTTGTGGTGGAGTGCTCCAGGTAAACATGGTAAAGCACTGCCGATGGCTACCTTCATGGACATGTTCCCGATAGGATAATACAGATGACATTCTTTCCTCTCCTTTATATCGTCCACGGGGTAGCGAGGAGGCTCCGGTGCAGTAATTTCGACCACCAGAGGCTCCGGTGCAGTAATTTCGATCGTCGGTGCATCTGCACCAGCCGGTGGGGCCTCCGTGGAAGCCACGCTGCTTCTCCGCTGCTGGCTATCGAGATCCGCTGGATGATCTTCATGCTGCGCCCAAGCTGCATCTCTTTCGGCTACTAGTACACTCACGGTTTTCTTCATCACATCCATTTCCGATGCCAACCGCGCCACAACATCTGCTTCCCGATCCATCTTTCTCTTACGGCTTCTGTAACCGTACGGGTCATCGTTCTGGGGGAACCCTATTTTCCACGGAATGTGCCCCATGCCTCGTACACGTCCTCCGTGTTCAGGATTCCCGAGGGCTTTTGTCAGTGCGTCGTTCTCTCTGTTGAACTTGATCTTCCCCTCTTGAGCATCCCTCATTGCGTCAATAAGGGCTTGGGTGGGTTTCATTATTTTGCCCTGGTAAACACACTCCCCTGTCTCCGGGTTCAGCGTTCCCCCATGCCCGTACCACCAGCTTTTGGCCCTTGGGTCCCATCCCTCCGTACCTGGACGGATTCCTCGCGCCCTCAGCTCGTTCTCCATCTTCTCCAACCTAGGCTGCCAAAGGCGATACCCTCCTGGCCCCATAATATGATTGTACTCCTTCTTAGCCGCATTTTCCTTATTTTTTTCGATATTTGAATGAACTGCTCCGATTTCTTTTGCTTCACAAATTCTGGCCAATCATGTTTCAGTTTCTCATATTGTCCTTTGAAATCCAGAGTCTTGTTCTGCTTGACAAAGTCATGGTTTAGATTTTTCTTGAATTTCCGGAATGCGTCGGCCATCTTATGAAGAGCGAACTGTTTGACTAGCCTCCTCCTCTCCTTGTTTTCCTCAATCTTGTTACCCTCCTCATCGAATTTGTTGTATTCCGGAGGTAGAAAGAAATGTTCCATAAGCTTCTTGAAGCAATCTTTTTTTGTTCTCTTATCGACAAAAGTGAAACCAGCAATTCGTGCCTTCTTTGGCTCATTCCACTCCTGGACGGTGATCGAGACGTTGTCTCTAACAACGGCTCCGCATTGGCTGACAAACTTGATGGCGTTCTTGCGGGGCTCCAGCGGCCTGCCGGTTGCACTGTCGACAACCTCGATGGTGCATGTTTCTCCTTGTTTCATCGTCTTGGTTGCGCCACGCTTTGACGACGTACTCGATTGTTTCGACGATCCGGCCGAGGGCTAAAATAAGAAAGAGAGTCGCGCCCGTTAGTACACACATATTTATTCAAATCAGTTAGTTTGTATCACCAGAGGCTCAATGTATATATATACCTCGGCGCCGGAGGTGGTTGCTACTTCCATTTGAAGATCGTCGTTTATCGACGTTTGTTCGGCATCATCTTGCTGACGGCGCCCTTCATCTTCACCGTCAAGGTTCAGATAAGAAGAGACATCATCTTCTTCTTGTCCGGTCGGCACATATTGAATATCGCCGTTTATGATGCCGAACATATGTGCTTCACCGTCCGGATCATAGTTGTCCATAATCGGGTCAGCTCTATCGTCCGCCATTATGTCAGTCCTGAAAACATGTAGTAAAAACAAATTAATTAAGTGAAGAAGGGGGGCGGTGGCGGTGGCGGTGGCGAAAGGGCGGTGGCAAAAGGAGGGGGCGAGGAAGGGGTGGGAGAGGGTGTCGCGGTAGAGCGCGAGACGGGGCGGCAGACGACGGCGTCACGGAGAGGGAGGCGAGGACAACACACATGTATAACCCTCGCCATTTGGTTAATTATCAAATTTTACGGTTTTTTTGTTAATTATCAAGTTTTAAGTTACTTTTTTTCTTCTTCCTTTTTCTTTCTTCTTTCTTTTGGTTTTCATTTGGTTTTCATTTTTTTTCTTCTTCCTTTCTTCTTTCTTCTTCTTCCTCTTTCTTCTTTCTTCTTTCTTCTTTCTTCTTCTTCCTTTTTCCTTTCTTCTTCTTTCTTTCTTCTTCTTCCCTTTCTTCTTCTTTCTTTCTTCTTCCCTTTCTTCTTCTTTCTTCTTCTTTCTTTCTTCTTTCTTTCTTCTTCTTCCTTTTCTTCTTATTCCTTTCTATTCTTTCTTTCTTCTTCTTTCCTTTTTCTTTTTTCTTTCTTTCTTCTTCTTCCTTTCTTCTTCCTTTCTTCTTCTTTTTTTCTTCTTCCTTTTTCTTTCTTCTTTCTTTTGGTTTTCATTTGGTTTTTATTTGGTTTTTATTTGGTTTTCATTTTTTTTCTTCCTTTTTCTTTCTTGTTTTTTCTTTTTTTCTTCTTCCTTTTTCTTCTTTCTTTTTTTCTTCTTCCTTTGTTTTTCTTCTTCCTTTCTTTTTTCTTCTTTCTTTTTCTTTCTTGTTTTTTTTCTTTCTTCCTTTTTCTTTCTTCTTCCTTTGTTTTTCTTCTGTTTTTTTGTTTTCTTTTGTTTTTTCTTCTGTTTAATTTGTTTTTCTTTCTTCTTCTTCCTTTTTCCTTTTTCTTTTTCTTCTTCTTCTTTTTCCTTAAGCAGGGCCGGCCGGCGCCGGCCAGCAGGCGGACGGCAGGGCGCGCGACGGGCGGCGGGCGGCGGGCGGCAGGGCGGCGGGCGGCGCGCGGAGGACGGCAGGCAGGGCCAGCGGGCGGCAGGGCGTCGGGCGGCGGGCAAGGGCGCAGGGCACGGGCGGCGGGCAAGGGCGGAGGCGGCGCTCACTGGGGACGGGGGGCGGCGGCGCGCAGGGCTTCGGCGTCGGGGCAGGGCTTCGGCGTCGGCGTCGGCGTCGATCGGCGTCGGGGCAGCGCTTCGGCGTCGAGAGAGAGGAGAGACCGCGACTAAAGGGTTTTGGCGCCGCTTCGTTCCCGCGCAGGAAGAGCCTTTAGTCGCGGTTGGTGTGGCGGACCGCGACTAAAGGCTAGCTTTAGTCACGGTCCTCCACACCAACCGCGACTAAAGGTCTGTGCTGGCACTGGCGCGGTGCGGTGGGATGTTTAGTCCCACCTCGCTAGCCGAGAGGCTTCGACAGTGGTTTATAAGCGCGGCTGCGCTGACCACTTCGAGCTCCTCTCAAATGCAGGCTTACGGGCCTATTCTGTTACTACTAGCCTGTGGGCCTACTGGGCCTTCCTGCGGGCCTGAATCCTGGCCCAATAATGGGTTTCTAGTCGTATTCAGGCCGTGGTGGCCCAGTAGGTGGCATACTTTTTATTTTTTGCCTGTTTTTTGTTTTCATTTTTGCTTTATTTATTTTGTTTTGTTTCTACTTACAACAAAAAACTTATTTATTTTATTTTATTTTGTTTTTAATTACTTATTTATTTTACTTTATGATAATTATTTTTGCTATTAAAGTTTCTAATTACTTATTTATTTATGTTATTAAAATCTTAAAAATACAATTATATATACAAAAAATCAGAAAATAAAACTAATTCATTTTAAATTCTTGTTTTTCTTCTGTTTTTTTCTTCCTTTTTTCTTCTATTTTTTTCTTCTGTTTTTTTCTTCCTTTTTCTTGTTTTTCTTCTTTTTTTTCTTCCTTTCTTCCTTTTTCCTTTTTTCTTCTATTTTTCTTCTGTTTGTTTTTTTCTTATGTTTTTCTTCTGTTTGTTTTTTCTTCTGTTTTTCCTTTTTTCTTCTGTTTGTTTTTTTCTTCTGTTTTTCCTTTTTTCTTCTGTTTTTTTCCTTTTTCCTTCTTTCTTCTTCTTCCTTTTTCCTTTTAAAATCAGAAAAATAAAACTAATTCATTTTAAAATCTTAAAAATACAATTATATATCAAAAAAATCAGAAAAATAAAACTAATTCATTTTAAAATCCCTTGAAGGTTTGACAAAAGGTTTGATACATCATTCAGTTCACCGACCAAATACAAAGTTTGATATAATAAATTATTACACATCAATTCTTCCCTTGTGTCCCTGCTTGCTTACGATTGTGCCGTATCCATGGAGCATCCTCATCATTTAACTTAATGCTTGGGTCGGTGTTCACTTTGAAGGGCGGAATTTCAGCAAACATATTATAATCTTCTGACATGTCTGTCTTGTCCTCCACTCCCACGATGTTTCTTTTCCCTGAAAGAACAATGTGGCGCTTTGGATCATCGCATGATGTACTGATCGTTTTCTTATCTTTCCGTTTCCTCGGTTTGCTACTCATGTCCTTCACATAGAAAACCTGAGCGACATCTTTCGCTAGGACGAATGGTTCGTCAAGGTAACCAAGATTGTTGAAATCCACCATTGTCATTCCGTATTGCTGGTCCACCTTTACCCCACCTCCTGTTAGCTTGAACCATTTGCACCGGAACAAAGGGACCTTAAAGGAGGGTCCATAGTCAAGTTCCCATATCTCCTCTATGTAACCATAATATGTGACCTTTTGCCCATTCTCGGTTGCTGCATCAAAGCGGACACCACTGTTTTGGTTGGTGCTCTTTTTATCTTGGGCGATCGTGTAAAATGTATTCCCATTTATCTCGTACCCTTGGAAAGTCGTTATAGTCGAAGATGGTGTCTTGGCCAACATGTACAGCTGATCTACAACATCATTGTCATTCATTAAATGTTTTCTCAACCAACTGCCGAAAGTCTCCATGTGGGCCTTCCTAATCCAGGATTCAGGCTTCCCCGGGTTGTCCGAGCGTAAAATATTCTTGTGTTTCTCAAAGTACGGAGCCACCAAGCTGGAATTGGTCAGTACAGTGTGGTGTGCTTCAGTCAGAGAATGGTCGTCCATACATATCGTTGATTTCCTTCCGATCGTGCCTTTTCCACTTAGTCTCCCCTCGTGCCGCGATCGAGGAAGGCCAATCGGCTTAAGGTCAGGAACAAAGTCAACACAAAACTCAATTACCTCCTCATTTCCATAGCCCTTGGCGATGCTTCCTTCTGGCCTAGCACGGTTACGAACATATTTCTTTAATACTCCCATGAACCTCTCGAAGGGGAACATATTGTGTAGAAATACAGGACCGAGAATGAAAATCTCTTCGACTAGGTGAACCAGGAGGTGCGTCATAATATTGAAGAAGGATGGCGGGAACACCAACTCGAAACTGACAAGACATTGGACCACATCGTTCTGTAACCGTGGTAGATCTTCTGGATTGATTACCTTCTGAGAGATTGCATTGAGGAATGCACATAGGTTCACAATGGCTACTCGAACATTTTCCGGCAGGAGCCCCCTCAAAGCAATCGGAAGCAATTGCGTCATAATCACGTGGCAGTCGTGAGACTTCAGGTTTTGGAACTTTTTCTCCGCCATGTTTATTATTCCCTTTATATTGGACGAGAATCCAGACGGGACCTTCATACTGCTCAGGCATTCAAAAAAGATGACCTTCTCTTCTTTGGTCAGAGCGTAGCTGGCACGACCTTGAAACCATTCCGGATGCCGGTCATCAGGGTCTTTCAAACGTTGCTGGTCCTGCCGTGCTTCCTTTGTATCATTTGTCTTCCCATACACGCCCAAGAAGCTTAGGAGGTTCACGCAAATATTCTTCGTAACGTGCATCACGTCGATTGCAGAGCGGACTTCTAGGACTTTCCAATATTCTAGCTCCCAGAATATAGATTTCTTCTTCCACATGGCTGCGTGCCCGTCAGCTCCCTTTGGAACTGATTGTCCGCCAGGACCCTTTCCAAAGATGACTTTCAAATCCTTGACCATATCAAATACCTCAGCACCAGTGCGTTCTGCAGGCTTCGGCCGGTGATCTGCCTTGCCGTTGTAATGCTTGCCTTTCTTTCTTACTGGATGAATTTTCGGAAGAAATCGACGATGCCCAAGGTACACGTTCTTCTTACAATTTGGCAAATGTACACTTTCAATCTCATGTAAGCAGTGCGTGCATGCATTGTATTCTTTATTTGACAGTCCCGAAAGGTTACTAAGAGCAGGCCAATCGTTGATGGTTACGAAAAACAACGCTCGTAGGTCAAATTCCTCTTGTTTGTGCTCATCCCACACACGGACACCAGGGCCCCACATCTGTAAAAGTTCATCAACTAATGGCCTTAGGTACACATCGATGTCGTTGCCGGGTTGCTTAGGACCTTGGATGAGCACTGGCATCATAATGAACTTCCGCTTCATGCACAACCAAGGAGGAAGGTTGTAGATGCATAGAGTCACGGGCCAGGTGCTATGGCTGGAGCTCTGCTCGCCAAAAGGATTCATGCCATCTGTACCTAGACCAAATCTTATGTTCCTTGCGTCAGCTACAAAATCTTTGAACTCTCTGTCGATCTTTCTCCATTGCGTTCCATCTGCGGTGTGTCTCAACTCCCCGTCCGACTTACGGTCCTCTTTGTGCCATCGCAACAACTTGGCATGCTCTTTGTTCCTGAACAGACGTTTCAACCGTGGTATTATAGGAGCATACCACATCACCTTGGCGGGAACCCTCTTCCTGGGTTTCTCGCCCTCAACATCGTCACCAGGGTCATCGCCTCTGATCTTATAACGCAATGCAGTGCATACCGGGCATTCATTCAAATTCTCGTATTCACCGCGGTAGAGGATGCAGTCGTTGATGCATGCATGTATCTTCAGAACCTCTAAACCTAGAGGGCAGACAACCTTCTTTGCTTCGTACGTACTGGCGGGCAACTCGTTATTCTTTGGAAACATATTCTTCAACATTTTCAGCAAGTTTTCAAATGCCGAGTCAGCTACACCTGCATGTGCCTTCCATTTCAGCAAATCCAGTGTGCAGCCCAGCTTTTTCAGACCATCATCGCATCCGGGGTACAACGACTTTCTGTGATCCTCTAACATGCGATCCAAATTCTCCCTCTCCTTTTCAGTTTCGCAGCGTCTCCGTGCATCAGCAATGGTCCGACCAAGATCATCAACGGTCTCATCACGTGCCTCTTCTTCCCCTTCACCTTCCCCTTCACCTTCCCCTTCACCTTCCCCTTCACCTTCAGCATCCTCCATGAAAGTATCACCGAAATCAGCAAGATAGCTTTCATCGATGAAATCATCCCCTTCTTCATCTTGTTCCATTATAACCCCTCTTTCTCCATGCTTGGTCCAACAATTATAGCTTGGCATGAAACCGTGCCGAAGCATGTGCAGGTGAACTTCTCTTGAGGAAGAGTAACCCTTCTGATTCTTACAGTCAACACATGGACAGATAACAAAACCCTTCTGCTTGTTCGCATTAGCCACTACGAGGAAATCTTTCAAACCCGTAGTGAACTCGCGGGAGAGTCGGTTACCGTACATCCATTGTCGATTCATCTGCATTATTATAATATAAAATATATAATTAACCATCATGCATTTGTTAAACTAACTAGCTATAAACAATAGAAATTAAACAATGAACAACACACATGCATATTTAATCAATGACACACATGCATGAAAGGTTCAAGTTGCTAACCGCGATCGAGGAGGAAAAAAATGAACGAGGAACCTCAAGTGTGGCTCTTGGGGCATTTCATCAAACACCTTGTGTGCATAAGAGGAACCAAAAGCAAACCTACACCCCCTTGTGAAGCTTGTGAAGAGAAGTGGCACCAAATGGCTAAGTGAGTGCGCTGAACTGGTATATATAGGGGAGGAGCTTTAGTCGCGGTTGGCCTGGCCAACCGCGACTAAAGGCCTTTGGGCACCTTTAGTCGCGGTTGGCCTGGCCAACCGCGACTAAAGCCCCTCACGTGCACCAGCTGGCCACCGAGCGCCCTGGGCGCAGGCATTTGGTCGCGGTTCGTCTGCCGAACCGGGACTAAAGGCTTCATTAGTCGTGGTTCCTACAGTTCCGCGACTAATGGGGCTGGACGGAAGCCTCTTTTTCTACCAGTGATGGCATGCATGTCAGAACTCGTTTGGAGAAATTTTGAATGAGGAAAAATGTGGAAGGGGTTTTTAAACTGTGGGTAAAAATTGACCGTTTCTCATTTTAGGGGTAATTTCTATCGCTGCCGTCAATTTTAGAGGTAAAAATGGAATTAGCTCTTATTAAATCGAAGTTGTCTTAACAGAGTAATTACCATACAAATGTGAATTACCCGCAAAAAGGCCACACAATGTGAAGTCGTAGTCTACTTCGATCGTGGAAAAGAAGAAAGGAACCTAAGGATCTCCGCAATCAAACGGCTCTATCATGCCGTTTGCAGACCCGACAAACTCCCCGGTACTGATTCCATGAAGCTAGTACACGAAAGAGCTAGCTAAAGCTCACCGACCAGCAAGAGGATCGACCAATCATTTACCCTTATTAACAAGTTATATGCGGTCGACACGTGCACAAGCGGTGAGTATCACGCAAATAATCCACTCGCGGTTCTGGCTTTTTTTTTTCGAAAAAAAGAATACCCCCGGCCTCTGCATCTGGACGATGCATACGGCCACTTTATTGATTATTAACACAAGACCTTACAAAGTCGTACAACAGTAAGCTCAAAGCCACCATCTTCGCAACCTCTGTCGCTACTCCAATCTAATTGATGAAGGGGCGCTGATGGTTTAGGCCTAATACCAAACAGACCTCGCAGCCAAACCTAACATCTGAGACCTGAGGTCCCAACCAGGACTCCTTCCGGGTATGGGCACCCACCAGTCCGACGTGCTCTTCAACCAGGCCCCCTGCCGGGTATGAGGCCGCCGCAGCCACGTACCATCAATCCATCTTCAGAGCTGAACTGTTGCATGAACCGTGCCAGGCCTCACTGCCATCGACGCCACCACGACGCCAGACAGCGCCACCATCCTGCACTCGTCCATCATCACACGCCCACCGGCGAGACCCCCGCTGCTCCATGCCGCTGAGACCCGCCGTTGTCGACGTGCCAGATGCCACGCCGCTCCTCCTCTTGTCCCCTCCAGCCAACACTTGCTCCAAAACGATGCCCCCAGGAGGGAGAACGACATCGGAACGTCGCCATCGTCCGATCCGGTAGATCCAGATCTAGGGTTTCCCCCGAAACCTTTCGATCAGGTTGACGTGACCTGCAACGATGATGCCTCGAGAAAGGAACGACGTCCGAGACGCCGCCATCGTCCGCCATGACCGCAGTCAGACTCGATTTTCACCGGAAGCCACGGCGTCCCGATCTCGTGGTTGGCTGGAACGGAACCCTCCGCCGAACCGATGACGTTGCCGCCAATCCGATCCCACCGCCGTGCGACGCCCCCGATGGAGTTCCCGATCCAGATCGAAGACGACCTCGACCGGATCCCTGCCACCAGCACCGCCACACCGCGCCACCTCCTCCTAGCCCAGTCGCCGCCGGATCCAGCCGTCCCCGCCTCCGGGAGACCAGCCGGACGAGGCGCCCCTTGTCCCCGATCTGACGTCCCGCGCCGCCGCCACGAGGACCAGAGGAAGGAGGGAATGCCCCGCCGCCGCCCGCGCCGCGCGGGCTTCGCCCGGCAGGCGCACTCCGGCGGCGGCGAGGGGAAGGCGACGTTGGGGAGGCGACGGCGGCGGCGGCCGATCGGGATCTCCCGAGGCGCGCGCGCGGAGCGCACCGCGGGAGCGGGAGGAGCGGGAGACCTGGATCCACCTTAATTGCATACGTACATGTTTCTCAAAAACAAAAAGAACTGCATACATAATCGCTCATGTCCGCAGCTGTGTCGTGGTGCCAAACTTGCTTGGCTCTGCACGTCTCGTCGGCGGGATAGACATAGCGGTGGAACGGGCGAGTCCCCCAATCCTGCGTGAGTACCGTGCAGAGTTCGTTTCTGCATTTAGAAAACCTGCATGCATCAGGGCACACTAAGCTGGGTTGGAGAAAAGGGTGCGTATCTGATCTCCAACTTTGTGAAAAAGCTTTGTAACTCCTTTTTAGGTGGTGAAAGAAGAAAGTTGTGATATATGATTTTGTATAGTGACATATACATGTTGTCCGGATTTCATTGAGCAAAGGTCGCTTATACCTAAAATGCAGTGTCTTGGCCTAATATGGGCCAGTTTGGTCGTTGAGCTATACACATAATCCAGTTAGTTAGATGTTATTGTCACATGAAAAATATTATTTCACCTGGAGAGTAAGGTGATTTTAGCATAGAAGATGTAGATGCTAGCATCTCAACAGTATAAACCACATCATCGGTACTGAAGGAGAGCATAATAGGGAAAGTGTGTGAATAGTTGTGTCTTGAGGGGAGGGGGTGTACAAGTTGATAATGCTCATAAAAAAACTTTTTCCCTTTTAACAAGAAGGATAACTCTCGGTCTTTACATCTTACGATGCACACAACCATTTAATTATGAGATTAATTATTAGAGTCTGAGTCTCAACCTCTAGTAGTACATAGTAACAAAAAGGAAAATAAACAAGCCACAACGGGCAGAAATTCAACTAATAGCTACACTCCCTAAAAAGGTGACTACTAGCTACACTACACAACGTCATTCAAACCGGTTTTATGTAGCACATGCAACTATCTCCCAATGGTTGCACCCAAATCATCCGAACTTTTTGATGTTATAGAAAGAATCGTGTACTGATCTATACTGTAGCTCACAGGATAACCTTTAAAAAATTATGTGTTTTTACTCTATTAAATATATAGTCATTCCAACAGTTTTAAGACCCAAAGCAAAGCATAAACTCACACACCTATTAAAAATACAGTCATTCCAACAGTTTCAAGATCCCAAAGCAAACCATTAACTCACACACGGATGCGTGTTTAGACTCGATCCCATCCAAAATGTTCCCAAACATATTTGCTACACCACCAGGTGGAGGTAGCTTAAAAGCCACATGAATCATACGTCAAAGTAAAACAGCCAGACAAATAACAAATGGTGATCTATTTCCTCTTCATCATATATAGAAACAACATTGTTCACTACCTTGCCATCTCCGCTTTGCTAGATTGTCCTTAGTAAGAATTAAACCCCTATGCACGAATCATATGAAAATCTTGATCTTTAGAAGTATTTTGGTTTTCTAGATGTGCTTTGAACAGAAAAACGGTCCAACATTAATAAAATCCACAGGGAAGGTTTCACATAGAATAGTCCAGGCGATGTCAACCTCCAATGAAATGTGTTTGGCTCATTAGTAAAAGTAATCTCCATCAACCTGCGTTCTGGATGCAGTCAAGCGGACCATTTGTCCCTGATCAGAGATCTTGGATTCAAAGGATTTGAACCCAAGATTGTGGCCCCAAAATCTTCCTTATGTTGTACAATATTGAATAGGAAGGGGTATTGTAAGGCTAGATGCGTATTCTCCAGCCAAGTGTCCTTCTAGAATTGCGTGGTTTGACCTTTTCCAAAGGGTTTATTTGTCATTTACGATGAAACCATTGAGGACTTGAAACCAAGATAATATTTACCTTGCCTTGGCGCGGTTCTGCACAAGGGACAATAAGGTGGCTTATCCGTCGTCTTTTCCACTATCAATCCAAAAAATCCAACTCTGCGTTACGTAAAGTTGCCAGAGTATGATTAAGAGTTAATACCACTTTTAGTACATAAACGTGTCTTGATGGGAACAGATTCATACAGAAACTAAAAAAACCCATAAAACTCATCCCTTAACTTGTCTAACAGAACATTTTAGTACAAATCCATCAAATCTAGCGGCGCTGCGTCTATTCCCGTTAATTGGGCGTCCGCCTGGCAGCAGACCCACGCAATATCTGTCGATCTGTGCGGGATCCACTGGTTAGTGGGTGCGAGAAAGAAAAATGTGGGGCCTACCAGTCAGTGGGTGTGAGAAAGAAAATTAAAATGCATGAGACGTCGCACAATTTGAGGACATAAGCACCCTTGACATAACCACTAAGCAAACGGCCTATTGTGTATGCTTGGAGATATACACCTTATTATCTTTGAGAAGAGAAATTTCTACATCGATCAACCTGCATGTCAACGTGTGCTGCATGTTCTTCACGGTCACCGGCATGCGCGTATGCTTGGTGAATGTGCAGGAAAGGCCGGTGCCTTCTCCTTGTCGACGTCCACCAGCAGCATGAGAGCATCTCCAGCCGCTCCCCCAACACGTCCCCTCACGCGATTTTTTAGCGTCAGCGGATGAAAATCGGCCCAGTCATGTTCCAGGAGTCCCTTTTTCGCCGTGTTGGGCCGAAATTGGGGCCGGCGGACCCAGGCCGAACCCGGCGCGCTAGGGACGCCTGGGAGCGCCGGGGCGAGCGATTTTGGCGCGAACTAACCACGGGCCCGTCGCGTCAGTGACACTCGCCTCGTCGTCCTAACAACGCCTTGCTTTCCCGCGGGAAATCAATGCCAAGGCTGCCGCCGGTCAGCCTTCCATTGATTCCTCACGGGCGGCGCAGCGACGCCCCCCTCCCGCCACGTGTACACACGGCACCCGACTATAAAAGCGACGCCCCCCCCCCCCCCCCGCCTCTGGCCACACCCCGCCGTGCTCTGCCTCTCTCTCCCCATGCGCAGCAGCCGCCGACGATCCTCCCCTCTCTACCCAAGCCCAGCATCGACGATGGGCGAGCGATTCCCCTGCGACGCGGCTTCGGCCAACGGCTTCGGCCACCGCTCGCTGCACGGGTGGGAGGCGTATCTGCCCTTCGAGGCCAACATCCCGGCTCCGCCCGACATGCGCGCAGGGCCGTGCGGGTGGAGGCTCAGCGCCGCTGGCGTCCCCATTTCCCCGGTGCCCGACGTCAACACGTGCGCCGACTACTTCGCCAACGCTGTCGACCGCGTGCGAGCGTCACTGACGGAGGAGCAGCGCGCCCTCCCGCAGTACACCGCCGACAACCACGAGGCGTGGGCGGTGTATTTCCAGCACCGGCAGGCGCGGCGGTTGGCCTCCACAAACGGGTCGCCGGTGGTGGGGGCATCAAGAACAGCGAGGGGCGCCGCTTGTGGTGGGGCGCCCCCGGCCACGCTCCACGAGGTTCTCCAGCACCTCGAGGGCGGCAACGATCCGCCGCTGACATACCCTGACGCGGCCGCCGCCCCGGTCCCCCGCCAGAGCGCCGGGCAATGGATGCCCAGGAGGTTCGGCTCCTCCTCGTCTTCCTCCTCCCGCTCCTCTTCCCACTCCTCCGGCTCGCCGGCGGTGTTCGGTGTCAAGGCCGAGACCGCAACAGAGACGCTGCTCGGCCGGCGCACCCGCAGCGCCGACATCGTCATCAATGAGGTCGGCGGGGGCACCTTCTCCTCGGCTCCTCCCCGCATGTATAGTTAATTTGACGCGCCGGTACGCATGTAGATGGAGTTGAGCCCGTGCGAGAAGTTCTTACTCCCTGATTCGCCTGATTCGGACGACTCGGATGTTGAGACCATGCTTGCGAACTTTCGGCAGCAAACATTGGGCATGACACTTGCCGTGAAGGAGCACGAAGACGAGAACCGGAAGAGGAGGCGAGGATCGACCGTTGGGCGTCTTTGCATTCCTCGGAATCGTCATCTTGGGAACGAGATGTTGATGCAAGACTACTTCACGGAGAATCCTACATATCCACCGCATCTCTTTCGGAGAAGGTACCGAATGCGCTGATCCCTCTTTGTCAAAAAAATTCAAGTTTGCGAGGCAAATTGCCAGTATTTTACTCAAAGAAGAAATGTTGCGGGCTTAAAGGGATTTAGTGCATATCAAAAAATCTCCGCGGCAATCCGGATGATTGCATATGATGTTCCGGCTGACTATGCCGATGAGTACCTTTCCATAGATTTGTAAAGGTGATCATCCGTGTCTTTGGTCCTGAGTATTTTCGGGCACACAACGAAGATGACACAAAAAAATTGATGGCAACTAATGAGACGAGAGGTTGGCCTGGCTGAGGCGGCCGCTGCTGCTGCGCGCCTTGCTGTTGCACCTGGCGACGAGCGTTGGTTAGCGCGAGCGAGAAAACCAAACCCTGTGGTCGCCGGGTATTTATTTCACGCGCTCACTGACAACTAGGTCCCACATATGGAGAGAGAGCACAGGCCTGCTGCTTCGTATGGGCAGTTAACAGGGACAGACACCTTGCCGTTAGATTTAACGAAATTGTACTAAAATGTTCTGTTAGACAAGTTAAGGGATCAATTTTATGGGGTTTTTTAGTTTTTGCATGAATCTGTTCCAACCAGGACAAGTTTATGTACTAAAACTGGTATTAACTCTATGATTAACCTCTGTATTTGAAATCAATGCTTATATACCTGGTGTTGGCCATAATTTATAAGAATATTATGTAGTATTAGTAAGAGGAAGGGTTAAGGATTTACCTGGTGTGAGATATCACATTATTCGAGGAACCCTAGATGTTGTCTCGGTAAAGAATCGAAAACTCGATGGTGTGAAGCAAGTCGCAACTCATAATTCAACGAAAACTTGCCCATTTTTCTCTAAAAGAAAGGAAAGCTACCCATGTGCACATATGGACTTCGAATAACCTAACATTATCCACTTGACCTACCGCTTTGCACGGTAGCTGAACAAAGCCGTACGTGGTATAGTATAGCTGAAGAAATCCTCCTCTCGCCACTGGTGGGCAAGACTGAACATGGAATCCATTGGCCGTACGAACTGGTAGCGTCTCGTCGTTGTAAGGACAAAATTACTGTTCTGACTTTTGGTGCTAACTAAATCCTGTTTTGACCTCGTGTGGGAAAAAATTTCGTTTCTGACCTTTTTTGGTGACGCCACGGTCCCTGGCGTCTGGGTTGCGAAGCAGACGCCAGGGTCCCTGGCGTTTGGCCCCTGGCCCGCACTGCCCGGCTGCCCGTTGACTTGCTGACGTGGCAAAGGGGCCAGACGCCAGGGACCCTGGCGTCTGGCCCTGGTAAGTGGATAACCCCCGTGGGCCGAGCCCACCCACCCATCTCTTCCTCCCTCCCCTTGGCGGCGCACGAACAGGACAGAGGAGTTCTTCTCCTTCGCCCCTCTCCCCCCTCACACCAAATCCCCCCCTGATCTACTCCATTCTCCACTCTAGTTCTTGGATCTGAGCCCTCTAAGCATCCTTGAGGTATTCTCCCCCGTCTCCTCCAATTTGTTTTGCTTTTCCCCTCTCTTGTTGGATGCATTATTTCAAATTAGGTGATGTTAGATTAGTAGATGATTTCTTTGGTTTAGGAAATAGTTTGTAGTTGATAGATGATTTAGTAGGTAGTGTAGTTGCTAGATGTTTGTAGTTGTCCACCAATAGACATAGTTTGTGAATTTATTTGAATTGTAGATGATGTATGCATATGCTAGTAAATTAGATTGAATATATACATGGCATAATCTATGTTTGAATCTGAGAAGACAACTTTGGCAAGCAAATATATTTAGATAAATATTATATGTGTGAAGTGGTATGACAATATAGTTGAATATATAGATGGCAATTTTTTTATGCAAAAGAGATGATGAAATTTGATTATTGTGTGTGACATGATTTGTTCAATAGAATGGCGGATGATGATTACGAAATTTATTTGATGGTAAAATTTGGTACTCTAGATGATATGTGTGCATATGTAGAAGAAAGAAATGATGTTGTTATGTTTGAGAAGAATGGTGTTTTCATATGGCATAAACTTGGAGAAGCTAATTGTTTGATATTGTTCATGTATTCATAGATGATTGTTTGTGATTTGTTTTGTAGGATGGCGGATGATGAGGGACCTTGGTATGACGGATTAATCGATGAGTGGGATAAGGAGCATCGTGCTCGTGCCATTGAGAACGGAAATGTAAGAAGCAAGACTTATCATTTTTCGTTGTTTCTCATTTGTGTTTTTGTATTGATTAAAACATCACTTTATTTGCAGGTTGTAGTTGCTATGCGCATGAGGGGTCATTCCGCTGATGACTTTGATTACGACCCGCGGTATGAGCCTTACATTCGGAGATTGGGTCTTCTCCCATTCATGTTGCAGTTTAAGCGACGCGCTCCGCCGGTGAACCACGCGGCGCTAACCGCACTTGTGGATCGTTGGAGGCCGGAGACTCACTCGTTCCACCTTCCATTTGGGGAGATGACGATGACCCTACAGGACATGGCTATGATAAGCGGCCTTCCTATCAACGGACAAGTTGTTACCGGTCGTGTTAGCGTGGGTAATTGGCGAGAACGGACTGCCGATTTAATCGGTGTTCAGCCCGAGGGCCGTGAGGAAGGCAAGGCCGATACCGCGAAAGTGAGGCATTCTTGGCTAAAAATGGTCAGAGGAAACACCAATCCGTGCCCTCAGGATGCCAATGACGTGGTTGTGCAGCAGTACGCGCGGGCCTATCTTTGGTATGTACTAACGAAGATAGTCTTCTCAGATGCAACCGGGAACTCAGCCCTCTGGATGTTCTTGGAGCTACTCAATAACTGGGATACCCAGTATAGCTGGGGTTCGGCCGCACTAGCTTATTTGTATCGTCAGGTAAGAGATATTTGCAACCATTTATCTTGCATTTGTCATGCGTCTCCATATTTAATATTTTTGTTTGATTGCAGCTAGACCTGGCGTGTCGGAGAAAGGGAGATACATCCTCATTGTCTGGGTTTGTTTGGAGCCTATCCGTGTGGATGTGGGAGCGGATCCCGGTTGGACGGCCCGATTTCAAGAACCCCCTCTTGCCAAACCCACGGGGTAATCATGACGGGTTGCATGATGATGATACATATCGGCGCCCTACGCTTGCTTACTATTGGGAACAAGTGACAGTCTACACAGGAAGCTCGCAAGTGCGATACAAGTGCTATATGAACGAGCTGGACACCTTGACTGCTGAGCAGGTTTTTAGAAGTTCGATGAGATAAAATTTAGTCAAGAATAAAACTTATGTAGCTAACAATGTATCTCTTTGTTTTGCAGGTATATTGGTTGCCTTATGTGGAAGATCGTGACTTTGATCTTAATGAGATGTGCACGCGTGATAGCCATCTTTGTGCAATCAGAGAATAGACCTCACAATCAGATAGCATATCAGAAGTATCAAGTGTGGTATGCGGATCGTTACCGGTTGAAGCTGAAGCCAGGTTGGACTCACGACGAGTGGTCGGAGTTGGTGTCTGAAGACCCGGAGACTGCAGAAGGTTATAGTACCTTCAACATGGCTGTGAGAGAAACCAGAGGGGCTCATGTTGACTACGCACCGATGCATGACGAAATGGTAGCCTTTTTGACCTATTCTAACGTACTTGCATCATGTTGTCTTCTTTGAAATACATAATATTGGTGTGTTCATGAATTGCAGGGCCGAGAGTTGCTTTTGTGCGTCAACGATGCCAATGTTGCACTGAGTCATTCAGTTGGGGGTGGATTATCTGAGAGAACTCTTAGGAGCACGATGGAGGTGTGACAAATATATTAGAAAAGTTTCTTTTCGCGGATTATTTGTTTGCATCTCATATCATAGCATATTTTGTGTTGTTGCAGAAGTTTAAGAAGCGGTTCCATAAGATGGCAGCAATGCTTTTTTGCCATGGTGCTAAGTCCAGTGACGTGTACGCACCTGGTACCCGCGCCGCGAGAGCTCATAGACGGCGTTTACTCCAGGATGATGATGACATGGAGGAGGAGGCAACACATCAAGAGGAGCCAATGCATCAAGAGGAGCCAACACATGATGAGGAGCATGAGTATGATGCAACACAGCAAGAGGATCATGAGTATGATGTTGATGCTCCACAACCATCACAACCGACACAAGGCAATGCTCGCTCTAGGAAAGGCAAAGGCATAGCTAAGACAGCAGGCAAGAAAGGTAGAAAGAAGACGTGGAACACACAATTCCATAGTCCGGAGTATCCTCATAAGCTTATCCCACCAGGAATGCAAAGATATAAGGCCAACATTGAGGCGGAGGAGGAGGCATACAATGAGGAGGAGGAGGAGGCTAGCGAAGAGGAGGAGCCTACACTTGCAACCATTGTGAAGAGAGGAAGGAGGAAGTGAGCTTCTTGTTTGGAAGTGCAAGAATTTGGTGTCGTGCTAAAAACTTGGTTGTCTTGAACTTGGTTTTCTTGAATTTGGTGTCTTATGTATGCACTTGGTAGCATATGTATGCACTTGGTGTCTTATGTATGCTTGAATTTGTCGTGATGAAAAATCCATGAACTTGTCGTTTGTATGCAAGAATTTGTCGTGGTGAAAGTTTTGTGAAATGTGCTATCTTCTGTGTTGTATGAACCTATCTATGAATATATATGTGCTATCTTCTTGTGTCAAACAGCAAGTTCAAAATAATCTACAGGGTACCCAGACGCCAGGTTCCCTGGCGTCTGGGTCTCTGGATAGAGACCCAGACGCCAGGGACCCCTGGCGTCTGGTTCCCTAACCAGAGAGCACTTTGAAAATGCTCTCTGGATAGAGAACCAGACGCCAGGGACCCTGGCGTCTGGGTCCCTAACCAGAGAGCACTTTGAAAATGTGTTATTCTGTTAGGGCCAGACGCCAGGGTTCCTGGCGTCTGGCCCCTTTGCCACGTCAGCGGGTCAACGGGCACGCGGGCAGTGCGGGCCAGGGGCCAGACGCCAGGGTCCCTGACGTCTGCTTCGTAACCCAGACGCCAGGGACCTTGGCGTCACCGAAAAAGGTCAGAAACGAAAAAAATTTAGGAACGAGGTCAAATCGGGATTTTCTTTGCACAATGGGTCAGAACAGTAATTTTGTCCTCGTTGTAACTTACCAGTATATGCTAGCTAGCGTCGATGGAGGGCAACGTACGCACCCAACATGTAAGTCAAAATGCATGACTAAATTGGGCCGGCTCTCTCTTGAACAAGGCGTCGGTTTAGAGTCCTCTTACGTATGAACTCTAGCAAAGCAACATTACCATGATTAACTAACCCTAGGGGTGCGATTGGAGGCTGGGAATATTGCACATTTTTCTTCCTCCAAACCGGCCCAGGTCCAACCACCTGTCGACAGATTGTAGCAAAGGATAGCATAATGCAGCATGTCTTACTAATATATAAAACCGAAAGTGAGAAGGCGGGATGCAGGAACACCATTGCTTGATCGCCATGAAAGATGGTATGAAATAATGCTTCCTCCTCCAGACCACTTGCATATATACTTTCTTTTCATCATCGTGCTACTTTTGGAGGCAAGGGGTTTGATGCGCCTTCATATGGCTGCGTCGTGCAATTTCATCATTGGTGCGCAGATTGTTCGGTCTATGAGATGCCATGAAGAATATGTAAGAAAGGGACCAAGGGGGAGAGAAAAAAGGGAGCTAAGATAGCCCGTGCTTTTTCAGTGAGGGGTCAATATCATCAAGGGAGAGATGCGAAAGTGAGCACATCGTCCGATCGAGCTAGACACGATTAGAAGTTTCATAAAAGAGGATATATAGATAGATGCGACTAAAAGAAAAAGGATCGACATGAGTGGAAATAACATTGTGCGGTCGAGTAGAGGCGAAACGGGGCCGCGACCGAATAGGAACACGAGAGAGAGAAAGGTGGACTGATTGGGTAGCGGTCTAGTCTCTGCATTTTGACACAGTGAGCCTTCCGGTGTCACTAGGAGAGTGTTATCTTTTTATCGCTAGCAACTAAACCTTATACCACGTTGAACCCCATTTATGCACTTGGCTGTGTGCGTCTTCGATGCAGAGGCCGGGTCTGAACTCTTTCGTGGTTGTATAACCTATAGACATGAGATAGGGAAGCAATAAAAGTTTTCATTTTCAAAACAATGCTTTAGCCACGCTCAAGTTATTTTTAGATGATATACTAATTACTTTTGAGGCATATTTCTTTATGCATTTTCATGCGTTATTGCTAAAACTTCTACTCCCTTTGTAAACTAATATAAAAGCATTTAGATCACTATTTTAGTGTTCTAAATGCTCTTATATTAATTTACGGAGGGAGTACTACTTTTTTTTTACCGAGAACTCCTTTTCATCTTTTTTTTAGGAAGGCAACTCCTTTTCATTGATTGCATAATGGAAATAACCGATCTTTTGCAACGGTAAAGGGAGAAAGGGAAAGAGAGGGCAAGTTACGGCACTAGTAGGAAACCCGCAGTAAATGTTTGCCATTTATTTACAACGAGAAAACTTCACATTCCTGCCACACTACACTTATACGTTGAACACTATATACTCCTTCCATCCAGAATTACTTGTCATAGAAATAGATGAATCTAGACGAATGCTAGATAGATCCATTTCTATTCATTTCCACGACAAGTAATTCAGGACGGAGGGAGTATATTTTAGAGCCTGGATTCCGAAATGCTAGTGACCTACCAATAATGCCTGAAAACCATTGCCTTGCTATCCATTTAACAAGAGTTTTCACAGCATATCCGACTGCCTTTGAACAGATGCTTCGCAGGAGTGGTAGCTTTGCCGTAAAGCGTATCCGGCAACAGAGACGTTTGTGACTGGACACTGTGCACCAACGGAGGCACAGGCCGGTGCAAACCCCCGAACGATTGGACAGCAAACGAAAGAAGACTGCCGCAAACACCTAGCCTAGCCTGCTACCTAGCCTTTAATCCGGCAGCTGTCTACTCCGCACGTCCACTGCACCCTTCCAATTCCGTCCTTGTTGCGCAACTTGCAGATTCTCCAACCCGGCAAAGCAATCGATCCAAAAGTGATCGGAGGGCCTCTAGGCCTAGGGCTATGGTAAACAACTGAACGCGAAGAACTCCGACACTTGGGGTTCAGAAGAGGTAGAGTTGTCTGTAATTCTCTTCTTATCTCCTAGGGGAATCACATTCCACACCGAGATTTACACTTGTCAGAAACTGAATGAAGGAAATGCACAAAAGTTACAGTGAATCACAACCATTTATTCCAACAAGAAGTACAAATCTCGTAGTGGAACACTGATCTATTTACCCTGTCCTGAGAATATATGGGCATTCACTTAGCTAGGGTGGGTGTGGGGGGGTGGTAAGACTGTTGGATTAGACCTGCTTTTGGTTTCATTAATGAAATCGGAGGGAAACCTCTTTTATTCAAAAAAAAAAACTTAGCTAGGGTGGGTGGAAGCAGGAATAAAGCGGGCGCTGGACGGGGCAGATCGACCGCGTTCTTGCGTCGAACACCAAGGGCGGAAGAAATCAAGTACACCACTACTCCAGTGCTACTACAGATGGTGATTGCTGGGAGATCCGCACATTCAAGAGAATATCCTGCGGCGGAATCATTCGCTGCTTTTCTTCCGGTGAAAAGAAGAGTCGGCGTAGGTAACGTCGTATTGTATTCTTCTGCGAGAGCGTTTTGGAGGCTTATGGCGACGGACAGGAACCTCCCTCCCACCTCGCGAAAGCGTTCCTTTCCTTGTGCAGCTGCATTATGCTCGCAGCGATGTCATTGGTGCGTTTTTCGGGTAAAATATGGACGAAAATGTGCTTGTGTTCCTTCGAGTCAGGACGCCTGCGAGTGCTGGTCTGTGCAATTCTGGAATCGATTGCCCATCGTCCATCGGTCGGCTGGCAGCGTGCGTCTGAATTGTGACTGGAGCCGCCCATCGCCGTCAAAAAAAGAGAAAAGGCGCGAAGCAGCACGGCAGCTAGCTAGCGCCGGTGATACGCGCGTACGTCTATCCTGATCCTCGTCAGCGCCCGCGCCCGGTCGTCGTGTTGCGCGCCGGAGCGTGCGGCTGAGCTTCATCTCCGACCGCTCGCCCGCTAGCCGCCGCTAGCCCCTCCGTCGGGGGGCCGGGCCGCGCGCCACCGCGAACACAGCGCGCGCGCTCGGCTGGCGTCCGTCCGGCAGGATGCATGCATGCCCCGGCCGTTGGGCGCACGGGGAGGCGCGCACAGCTAGCGGCAGAGGAGGAGCAACGTCGATCGCGCGGCATGCATGTGTGGCATGTTGGTACGGAGCTGGCTAGCTAGTCTTTCTTTTAGGGGAGCTGGCTAGGTAGTCACTCGGGATATGATCTGCCGGTGGAAACTAGAGAGTGCGTGCCCTGGCTAGCAGTTCAGTGGGTCTGCGCTGGTGAACTGCATGCGCACACTATCGTTAGTTCAATCTTTCATGGTCGGGTGTTGCGTCTTTGCATGGGTAATTGGTGCATCAGCGTCTCCTCCTAATTAGCTTGCCATCCTTCCGTCGTCGGTGACGGTTAGGCAACCCGCCGGCCGGGCCATGATTGAGATTGTTAAGACCCCCCGCGCGCATTATTGATGGATTCGGCTACCACACTCTCTGTCTTATCTGCGACTCGCACTGCCCTTCGGTCGATCGGCGGCCTTTCGCTGATGTGTCGATGACGGTGATCGATGGCCGTGGTCCAGCCCACTGACTCATCGTGAGTCATGTTGAGGACTTGAGGTCTCCTTGACGGGTGTCCTAATAGGGAATTAATCACGGCAGCATTGCCTAGAACGACGAAAGGTACGCGTGAGAGAGAGATATCGAATCCATACTATAGTAGGATTACGAAACATGATCCACTACTGCACGATAATGTTCATTTCTTGTCACTGTTTTGGAAGACCACCCGAGAATCCCGGGCCACTTGTCGACCGCGCGCGCCTAAATTCATTTTCAGCGAGCGGTCCAAATCAGGCGTGATCGGAGAAGCGATATGTCAGGCGCCTGACCCGAAACCGGAACATGGCCGGCCAGCCGTGGGTTAGCAAGGAAACCGGATGAAGCAGCAGGAACATGGCCGGCCGTGGGTTCAGCGAGGGCGCTTTATTCCTCCACCAATCATGGGCGCGTGCACGGTACCGGGCCGGGTCGATCGATCGCGCGACCGATGATTCCCCGGCCGGGTGGTCGCGCGTCCGCACATGGGCGCCGTGACGCGTGACTTTGTCGCGCGCGGCGGCACGGCACGGCCAACGATCGGAGCCTCCGATTCGGAGAGCAGTACGTACGTCTTCTCGCTCGGGCACGAGGGCCTGAGGTGGAAAGGGCGCACGGCAGGACCGGCCTGGTGCTCCTAGGGGCCGCGCGGGCGTACGGCGCCGCGGCATCCCACGTCGGGCGCACGCGCGGGCCGGCGGGCGGGTCGCCGTCCGTGGAGGCATGATAGGGTGGGGTGGAGCCGGATCGTGATCAGGATAACCGTGTCCCTCTCGCGCCGTGACGTCTCGTCGGATACGGGCCGGTGATGGCACGGACATCGAGCACTGTAGTAGTAGGTCTGTTCCGGCGTAGTACGACCTACTACTATTTGTCTCCGTGTCTGTCTGGGATTGGGCCTCTGCAGTTACATTGCGCGGGAAGAAGGTCACCATTAGCATCGCGGGAAGAAGGTCCCCATTTGCATCGCGGGAAACTATCTACGATGCTTGATTGTTTCAATTTTTTTTACAAGAAAACACTTGCAAGTTTTTTTTTTAATTTTTTAATTGCTCACCGCATGTGTCAGGCGGTAAAACACTTGCAAGTTTGCGTCGCATGGGCGGATATTTTCAGTTTCTCACGCGCGCTGATAAATGGTAAACCGTTTCGACAGTACAGACTACAGGGCAGTATCGTTGTACTAGTACTTTTTTTCTTCCAGAATAAGTGTCGCCGATTTAGTACAACCAGCCATATGAGAAAGCGGAGAAATAATTCTTTATTCTGTATGGCTTGGCCTTAGCACTATGATCCCGCCTTCAGATTTTGTTACTAAAACTCTTACTCACAATGTTTGAGGATGGGTCATAAGGATATTCATTTTCATGAAATTGATAAAATGGCCACCAATTCAACCAGTACCACCAAAAGCGCACAATGTTTTTTTTGCTTAAATATTTTTTGCAACATCGGAAAAGCCCTTAGCTAGAGACCTGGAGTAACTTCAGTTTTTTAAACTTTTTTGGAATATATGCACTAGGACATCCTATTTCGCGCATAAAGCACTAGAGAGGCGCCAAGCGCGCACCCCCCCCCCCCACACACACACACACCAACCCTATTTCTTTCATTTCTTTTTTTCCCTTTCTGTTTCCTCATCTTTCTTCTTTAAAATAATTTTGAATTCCAAAAAGTTCTGAATTTCAAAAACAAATGCAGATTTTGAGGAAAAATGTTCAAGAAATCATAAAACGTTCATCAGTAAAAAAATGCTCATGATTTCAAAAACTGTTCGAGAAATCATAAAATGTAAATGATTGAGAAAATGTTTCAAAAAAATGTTCATGATTTTGAGAAAACAAAAGATTCAGGAGATCAAAAAGGTGTTCATAATTTTTTAAAATATTTGTGTATTCAGAAATGTTCTGAAATTTAATAAAATGCTCGCAGATTAAAAACATGTTCATGATTTTTTTTAAATGTTCACAAAATAAAAAATGTTCATTAATTTGAAAAGTTGTTGTTCAATTTTAAAAGAGGTCATCACTTCAAAAACTAGTCACTGAAAAAATCATGAATTTGAAAAATGTTCATGCAGTTCAATAAATGTTTGTCAAAAACAAAAAAAATGTTTGCAAATTTACAAAATTGTTCCCCAATATCAAAAATATTTTCCAATTAAAAAATGCTCACAGGTTTTAGAAAAATGTTTACATTTTCAAAATAAATACAAATTTGTAAAAAGTAGTTAGTGTGCCTGTGCAACACATGATGTTTGATTATATTCGAAGAGAAATACACATAGCCACATGCTGATCAGTTTCTATTGAGCAAAATTTAACTTCTTCTGAATAAAAATGCCCACTCATCATTTTACATCAAATATACGTTCGTTGTTCTATTTCAAAATCTTTCATAAAATGTGGGGAAAATACACAAGCTAGTATTATCGTGTCAAGACATTACAATTATGAATGACTAAGCAATCTAATATAATTGTTTAATTAAAAAACTAACTAACAATCGTCAAGAACTACATGCAGTAATCCATCATGTTGAAGCAACATGGTAGCCACCGCCAATGTCCTGACCAAAGTATGCTCCAAAGATTTAAATATGGTAGCAGAAAATCATCTTGGTCATTCCCTTTCTCCTCTACACAATAAAACATCATGCAAATGAGATGCTGTTAGATCAAATGTTGAAGCAATGGAGATACCATAAATCTTGTAGGTCAAAATGAGAGTATGGTCGCATGGGGAAAACATAGAGGACATGTACCTCTTTAGGTGGCAAAAATCATCCTTCTTATAGTGCTTGGCGGACTACTCCTCACTGACGGCGTGTTAGGTGCTACGCGAGGTGGATTGGTGGCAATGAAGAGCATGTGAAGGAGGCGGACAACGACGACGCAGACACCAAAGACGACTGCAGGCAAGAAGACAGGTGTAGGTGAACGTTAGAAAGTGTCGTCTGTGTCTATTTTATGCATATATTGTTAAAATAGTATCTAAATACCGCCAATTCGAAAAAATGTTCGCCAATTCGAAAACACACACGAATTTGTAAAAAAATGTACATGAATTGGAAAAATGTTCACAATTTCAAAACAAAACTATGTTTGCAAATCCAAAAGATATTCTTGATTTCTAAAAATGTTCACAAATTTGAAAGATGTTCGTAAAATGAAATAGAGAAAAGAAAAAGGTAAAAGTAAAAATAGAAAAGGAAAGGAAAAAGGAAAAGAAACATTAAGAAGGAACATAAAAGAAAGAGACAGAAAATTGGTAGAAAAAACAAAGGAAAAAGAAAAACGTTTCAGCAAAGGCTGTAGGACCTTCCCAAAACTGGTGGGGAAAGAAACCCGGAATGGGCAGGCCCAACAAAGGACCACGCGAGGGAGGGGGTATATGTATCTAAAAAAGTTTCATGTGTATTTAGAAAATGATTAACGCGCCAACTGGACTTGCCATTTGTGCGAAATCACTAGTTAAGAGTTACCTCTTACAAAGATCATTCCCACCTTCTCAGATGCTGACAATTGAGGCACTACACTTGTCACAACCTAGGAGTTTTCCTTTTTTTTCACTAAAATTTATTCCAAACGTATTATCTCTTGAACCGTGCATCCAAATTCTGAACCGTTTTCACTGTTGTATTTCTTGTCGAGATCTTCGAAACTAGATAACATGTTAGTGGGTTTTGAATAAAAAAATCATGAAAATGAAAAAGGTAAAAAAACCAAAATAACTACAAAAAACCCATTAAACCCGGCAAGCAAAAAAATCAAATATAAAAAAATGGAAGAAAAAATAGAGCCGGAAGCACTGTTGTGGTTTTTCACCTTTTTCCTTTTTCCAGAAGCATGGTTGTGCTCCTTGCGGAAGCAAATATGTGTTTCTAGGAGAGAAAATCCGGTCTTCTTGGGGAAGCATAGTTTTTTTTTCTAAGTAGCACAACTTGTAGAAACAAATCTATGCCGACACGAGAAGCAAATATGTGCTTTCTGAGAAGCACATCGCGGGAGTAAATATGTGCCGCCACGAGATGCAAATCTGTGGTTCTCGTGGGAGCATATTTTTTCCCTTTCTGAGAAGCACAGATATGTGCCTTCATGAGATTTGTGCTTCTTGTTAAAGCACAGATTTGTTTCCTTTCTTAGAAGCACAAATGAGCTTCTCACGAAAGCAAATCTATTCCCAAGCAAATATGTGCTTCTCATGGAATCATACAAGAATTTTGCACAAAAAAATCTCCAAAATCTAGTGAAAACCAGGCGAAAACTGAAAAGTTGAAAAAACAAAAAAACTCATCTAAAGCCCCAAAACACTTTAAAAAGACACAATGCAAAGCGAGTACCCAACAGTCAACATGTGGCAACGGCTAGACGCGCGACTTGGCACCAAAAGTGATCCCTGAAAGTCCGCGTAAGAGGTAATCTCCAGCAGCTAACCAACTGCTCTAATGCAGCTCCGTGTATTTTTAAGGCCCAGCAATCGGTTCAAGCCTACTAAAACAATTTTCAGTACACGGACGGGTTAGCGGCTATAACTCTCACGTTGGAAACACACTAGTAAGTGTGTCGGGGATATACCCCGCGGTGTAACTCGGCCGGAAGTATAACCCGGCCGGACTTGGCAACTCACTAATGACCTGCCTTGACTGGACGACTCACTAAGTGACCCGCCCGAGCCTGGCGACTCATGGGTGACCCGGCGAGCGGGTCAGAGGAACGACAAGACCCGGCGGCCCAGAAGGCGGTTCATGTAAGGCCGGCTCATGTTATGGTGGGCCGGTTTATGAGGAAAGCACAAGGAATATTCTCCTTTACAAGGAAGCAAGACCCGGACTTATAATCAACTTGTAAGAGAAGATAGACTAGTCCTAGTCCTACTAGGACTCCATATGTAACCCGCCCCTCTAACTTATATAAGGAGGGGCAGGGCTCCCTAAAGAGGGACAAGCTACAAGCAAGAGGGAACAAGAAACAATATCTAGGGCTAGACACAAAGAGGAGAGCCGGTGACTCCCTCATGATCATAATGAGACCTAGCCTCAAACAACATGTAGGGTTATTACCGGATGATGTTTTCCGGGGCCCGAAGCTGTCTAAATCATCGTCTTGTGTGTTGCGTCTCTCGATTCCGCTCAACCCCTTCAAGCTACCACATAGATGCATTGGCCTCGTGACTAAGTCCTGACACTAAGGACATCTGACGTGACAAATCCACGACAGTTGGCACCCATCGTGGGGCCCGCGCACGGTGGTGTTGAGTTCTTGGAGGGCGCTATTCCAGGGATTGAAAAGTTTCGCCCAGCTGATTGAAAAGTTCCGACTGGCTCGTCGAAGAGTTCCTGCTGGCTCGACGAAAAGTTCCATCAGGCTCATCAAAAGGTTCCGCCGGCTCGTCCGAAAGTTCGGGCCGGATCATTGAAAAGTTCCGACCGTCTCGACGAAAGGTTCTGTCTGAATCATCAAAGAGTTCCGATCGCCTCGACGAAAAGTTCAGTCTGAATCGCCAAAGGGTTCCAGCCGCATCGCCGAAAGGTTCTGTCCGAGTCATCAAAGAGTTCCGACTTAGGCTACAGAAAAGTTCCGGATTATCAAATACTTCCGGATTAGCAAAAGGTTCCGGCCGGATTATCAAGAGGTTCCGGTTCAAAGGTTCCGGATTATCAAAAATTCCGGCCGGACCGGGTCAAAAGGTTCTGGATTATAAAAAATTCCGGCCGGACCGGTTCAAAGGTTCTGGATTATCAAAAGTTTCGGCCGGGCTATCCAGAGGTTCCCGCTCAAAAGGTTCCGGATTATCAAAAATTCCGGCCGGACGATCAAGAGATTCCGGTTCAAAGGTTCCGGATTATCAAAAGTTTTGGCCGGGTTATCCAGTGGTTCCTGCTCAAAAGGTTCCGGATTATCAAAAATTCCGGGTGGACGATCAAGAGGTTCCGGTTCAAAAGTTCGGATTATCAAAAGTTCCGGCCGGATTATCAAAAGTTCCGGCCGGATTATCAAGAAACTCCGGTTCCAGAAATTCCGGTTCAAAAAGTTCCGGCCAGGTTATGTGGAGACCTCAGGCATTACAAGACACAGAACCAATCAACTCTTTTGTCAAAACAAAAGCAGCACTATGCATTATCCGGTGCCAGCGTCCGGCAAAAAATACCAGGTGCTATCATTTCTATGTATTTTATCAGTACACGTTAATTCATCCGACAACAATTACTCTGGCCTGTAATATTTTTATGCAGGGCAACTATTAAAAGAAATAGGGGTGGTGTTATATCACGGATGCACGTTCGACTGTATCGCACGGTTTCATGGATAGGGTGTCACGTCCCGTTTATGTCAATGTACCGGCTGACTCGCCCGTCCGCACCACCTTACAGCGCCGCGGCCGACTCATCTGTTGTCCGGACGAATATGGTGATATTCATCAAAGTTTGTTTTATTAACACATATTGTTTTTGTTAAAGAACAAGTTTACCTTTGCCTTGGTCTGCAATATTGTTTATGCAGGACAATTATTTATGACAAAAAGTGATATTATACCGCGGAGATGGAGGCACGCCAACATCTTTGGGCACATATAGTTGTTGTTACTCAATGGACTCCCGCACCGGCTTGCAACGCCGTGGCCGTCTCTCGCGACCACGCCGGCTTACAACGTCGTGGCCGTCTCTCGCGACCACGCCGGCTTACAATAAGGAGGACAATTTGTCCGTCCGCACCGGTTTACAACGCCAGGGCTGGTTCATCTGTCTGTGCCGCCTCAGATATTGCGGTCCTCTTTGCCGTCCGCCTCTCGCGGCCTGGTCTACATCAATACATCGGGCCACATCTGTCTGCATGAGCTGTTTATTGAGTATGAGCAAGTCACTGCTTGGGAAGCCCGGTTTTCTCTTCCAACAAATTGGAGGCAAATTATCATATATTATCAACCGCCGTCTGCACTGGATGACTCAATGGGCAGGCGCACAAATCGCCGCCACTACAGTTTGGTTAAGCTTCAAACAACCAGTTGGAAGGAACCATTGGCCGAGTTGCTGACACGGCTCATACGGGATCATTTATAACCCTCCGCAGTCACCTCAACCTTCTGTGGATTCACATCGCGTTATCAACGCCAATGATATACACCTTCTGCTATGGTCAAATATGGAGAATCTCAAGCCAACTCTTCGAGTCATCTTGAGACTCGGGGGCTACAATGGTATGGCTCGGCAAAATTAGCCGGTTTCAATGAATTCAAGAACTCCGGGTCATTGAAGGGAAGATAACCCGGCCCCATAGGCTACTCTTTATTGGCGAATATTTAAAGGCCGTCAGGAAAATTTCCGGCCCAAAATGAAGATTCCGGTTTAAAATATAGCTCAAGAGACATCTCTCTCCCGCAAAGTTTTGAAGCTATCAGATCCGGTTCAAAATTCGGCTCAAGGTAAATTTGTCTCTCACAAAGTTTTGAAGCTTTTAAATCCGGTTTAAAGTTCCGGTTCAAAAATATTTAATCTCTCGCAAGTTCGAGTTCTCAGAAAAAATAAAGGTTGCCAAAAGAACTTGTTGCCATGATGCGCAGTACAAACTTGGATATCCTGCCTTACGGCTTATCTTATTATGATCACTTGGGGGGCTTCCTGCTCATCGAGTATAGCTATCAGTACCCTCTTGATCGGCGCAATGCCAAAACTTATATGGTCACTTGGGGGCTTCCTGTTCAAACATAGGTCGTATTGGAACCAAAGAGAACATAGCTGTCGATACCCTCTTGATCGGCATACTGCCAAACCCACTTGGGGGCTTCTTGATCATATTTGAATCATAGCTTCACCCCTTTGTGTCTGACATGGATCGTATTTGAATCAACATCATTAAACAACTCTTATGGTCACTTGGGGGCTTCCTATTCAAACATAGGTCGTATTCGAACCAAAGAG
The DNA here is from genome assembly GCA_032464435.1 of Aegilops umbellulata. Classification (NCBI taxonomy): domain Eukaryota; kingdom Viridiplantae; phylum Streptophyta; class Magnoliopsida; order Poales; family Poaceae; genus Aegilops; species Aegilops umbellulata. The sequence continues at coordinate 472,702,507 of CP136060.1, forward strand.
AACATAGCTGTCGATACCCACTTGATCGGCATCGCCAAAGCCAATGGGGGCTATATGATCGTATTCGAATCTTAGCTTAACCCCTTTGGAACGGTTTACTGATCGTATCCGAATCAAAAGCCTCAAAAAGTTTTACTCTGTCTCTGGTAAAGTTTATTGCAGCCACAATTACTTAACTTGAGACCTTTTTGGGATTATATCTCAAATATATATAAATGTTTTATGCTTAACTCGGCTTGACTTTTGAGTCGCCAGTTTATGACAATCATCATCTATGTGGAAGCATTGGCTTCTAAGGATTGGGTTATCACCCTTACTGCACAGGTTATGTAAGTCGGGAGTACGAATTCAATATCACAGTGGTTATATGTGAGATATTATGACCCGCCCTGGTTTTAACGCTAAGTCGCCAGGGCATATGTTGTTTAAACTTTCTGCAGGATTTGCAGAAATATGACATATAAATGATTAAGTTCAAGCTCATTACCAAAGTTGATGCTTCAAAATGATTATCCGTTCTGGATTTTTCTCAAAGGGCTATAAGCCGCCGGGTCATGAAAGTTCCGGTTTACAATGAAGGCGTATTGAATCGCCATCGACCAAGAGCCGCCGGGTATTTAAACTCCGGATTTACTTGTCAACAAATAAGGTATTTGAAATCTTTAAATAGCCAAACTTGGTTGGATTTTCGTTATGATATTGAATGATTGAGGTTTTCAAACCGGGTTATTCAAAACTTTAATAGCCAACATGGCTGGATTTTCATGATGATATTGAATGATTGAGGTTTTCATACCGGATTATATTATTCTTATCTTGAATAGCCAACATGGCTGGATTTCTATTATGATTATCAATAACCAATATTATGATTGAGGTTTTCAAAGTCGCTTTAGCGCAATAGCTATTATCTTTATCAATGGGCATGATTTATTTTACAATGGAGGAAATAGTTCCGAGTCGCTGCAGGCTTACAACCCGACACTTGAGGGCTACATTATTCAAGTTGAGGTTACATTAAATATGCAAGTCTCATGTCGCTGCAAGCATGCACCATGACACTTGGGGGCTAATGCAAAGTCATTTTTGCTCACATCATTGAAGACCCGACTCATCACATCGTAATGAGCCGGCCCTTGGGGGCTACCAATTGCTCTTGTCAACAGTTCAAGGTACACAAGTCTTAATCCATTATATTGAAGGATCCATTGCTCAGTTGATAAAGCACAAAGCTCTTAACCTTGTGGACGTGGGTTCAAGCCCCGTGGTGGAGATTACATCATATGATGTTATTATCAATGAATTATATACAAAGTCCCAGCTCAGTAATATATTACTGAGCCGGCCCTTGGGGGCTACACAGCTGGATTTTATTTAAAGCCATGGTGATAAGTCCCGGCTTATTCATGCTGATTAAACCGGCCCTTGGGGGCTACAGGTAATATGGATATAAGGGAGAAATATGTTCAAATTCTTAGTTTTGAGCAGATCGGATTGACCCGGTGTTTGCAATAATCATGATCCGGTGTCACCAATAATTATGACCCGGCGTCGGCTACAGTTATGACCCGGTGCTATCAATATTTACAAGCCGGCAATTTTGGTTGTGATAAACCGGCAAGTTTTACCTCTTCAAGCCGGCTGAAAGTCACATGAGTATTTCAAGACCAATATGTTTTAAGCCGGCGCTTTGGAAGCCGATTCAAGTGGATTATTTCTTATAATATTTCTCTACAAGAGACCAATGCCAGCAAATTGACTCTGAAGCTGGTCTATTGACCCGGATTTTCTAGAAGAAGGCAATGACAAGGACTTAAGGATGTTCAGGTGCCGGTTTACAAGAATTCTTAACCCGGAGCACAACCTGTCAAATTTGTTCTTGTGTTTATTTTGCAGCATAAGTTTACCATGGATAAATCCAAGCTAAACTTGGGGGATAATGTCGGGGATATACCCCGCAGTGTAACCCGACCAGAAGTATAACCCGGCCGGACTTGGCGACTCACTAATGACCTGCCTTGACTGGACGACTCACTAAGTGACCCGCCCGAGCCTGGCGACTCATGGGTGACCCGGCGAGCGGGTCAGAGGAACGACAAGACCCGGCGGCCCAGAAGGCGGTTCATGTAAGGCCGGCTCATGTTATGGTGGACCGGTTTATGAGGAAAGCACAAGGAATATTCTCCTTTACAAGGAAGCAAGACCCGGACTTGTAATCAACTTGTAGAGAGAAGATAGACTAGTCCTAGTCCTACTAGGACTCCATATGTAACCCGCCCCTCTAACTTATATAAGGAGGGACAGGGCTCCCCAAAGAGGGACAAGCTACAAGCAAGAGGGAACAAGAAACAATATCTAGGGCTAGACACAAAGAGGAGAGCCGGCTTACGGCGACTCCCTCATGATCATAATGAGACCTAGCCTCAAACAGCATGTAGGGTTATTACCAGATGATGTTTCCCGGGGCCCGAAGCTGTCTAAATCATCGTCTTGTGTGTTGCGTCTCTCGATTCCGCTCAACCCCTTCAAGCTACCACATAGATGCGTTGGCCTCGCGACTAAGTCCTGACACTAAGGACATCTAACGTGACAAATCCACGACAAAGTGTGCACATGCAACGCACATATCATAATCTATCTCTAATAGAAACATCTATTTTGAATGCAATTTCTCTTTTAGCGAGTTATTTTCACCGAGCTATTTAAATGTGTCCTATACCCAACGATATGATCGCGCGTATAACATACAATCCGTGAGATTTGTATTGTTTCCATCATTTTCCAAGTCTCGTTTTCTTAAATTATCATCACTCAATTCCGAGTCCATAAAAGTGACAACTAGTTTTGTTGTAAAATCTATCATATGAACCTAGAAAGTAGTAACCATGGTTAGTTTCGAAATAGTGATACAACATAGAATAAGTATAATGATACAAAAAATTATACTGATGCAGGAGTGTTAGAAAAAATATCTCCCCTGAAGTGCTCGATAAAATTTAACATCCGTAGACCACAAGATTACCTTTATGATTATGGAATTTAAATATATTCAATAAATTTTTGTGTCAACTTGTATATAGATTCTTTTTAATAAAAACAACTTTTATAGAGATTCATATAATGAACTCTTAAAATCATCAAATAGAAATGATTGTAACAAGGCCTGATTATAAAACAAGATCGCACGCACTCAGGCAAATCGGATAAAAAAGAATGGATCTTTTTAGAAGATGAAAAAGTTGATTTGAACAAAGTCGCAGTCACTCACAATCTTTTTTTTTTTTGAAATAAACTCACAATCTCTCTCCGGTCACTGCCTAAGTAGTACTCCCTCCGTTCCGAAATAATTGTCGCTGGTGGGTCTTTTCCGACCAGGTGAAAAGCAGTGAAATTACAAAACTGCCCCCGATTTGAAATCGCGCTCAGGTCGTCCTCTTTCTCCGTCGCTCCTTCCCTCCGCCAGGACTCCGTCGCTCCTCCCCCTCGGCAGGCGGAGGAGGACTCCGTCGCTCCTCCCCTTCGCCAGGCTCCTCCGCCGTCCGCATCTCCAGCGTCCTTCCTCGCCGGCTGCCTGCGCCGCTCCAATCGAGAGCCAGATCCCCTCTTTGGTCGCCCTTCCCCGCCGTGATCGGAAGCCCCCCTGCGGCGGCCGCCTTTCCCCATCGGCTGTCTGCTCCGTTCCCCAAGATCCTTCCCCGCTGGCCGCAGATCCCTCACCGGCCGCCTCCCTCCACTCCAATCGAGAGCTCGAGGTCAGCCGCCGCTGCTCGGTGCTCCTTTTTGCTCCTGGATTTCAATCAAAGAAAGGCTTATTGAGATTTCAGAGTACCGTGTGTAATTACTTTAGTGTGTAATGAATTGGTGCATAAATTGCTTGTAATCCGAGGTTAACATTCACTGATAGTTGTAGTCAAAAATTAATACTCCAGAGTGGCTGAAGCCAGAAATATTCACTGATAGGAGTAGAAGGAGCAGAAAGCCAGAAACAATTTGCATATTACTACCTCTGTCAAATTGTCCAGAGTGCAGGTAATAACTAAGGTAAAAGCATAAACACAGGTACCATCAGTACTGTCACAGAGAATTCCTAATTCCTTCAGTATTTTTATCACATTGTGTTAGTGCAAGGTATTGGCACGGAGTGACTCTACCAAAAAAGAGGTTAACTACAAACAATGGCCACTGGTTGAAAAGAAAAACGAAGACAGATTCGACAAAACTGATACACAATGCCAGGTGCATAACAAACAGAATAGTCTCTATGGTATGGAATATGAGTGAATATCTCCAGAAAGATTATTCATATGCATCTACTCCGGTAATACAGGAGTACTTGCCACTGAAGTTTCTGTCCTGGCAAGGACGATGAATCTGACGCTGCAAATTAATCAAGGGAGCTCAGAATCAAATAAAGCAGTGTGTTTCTTTTGACTAAATACAGCATATTGTTTTAGTTAGAGACCAGTGCAAACAGACATAATTTATGATGCTTACAGTGAGGAGTTGAGCTTGACAACATTAATAGGCAGGTGAAAAAAGAGAAGGAAGTTGAGCAAAGTGAACTGAACCTCTTGGGGCTTGTTGGCATCGCAAGCACATTGCGCTGTTTCAGGGCTTGGCACAGTTTGCCAGGTGTTATACGTGGATCCGCCGTATCAAAAAATACCTAGCGAAGGGAATACATGGCCGGAGGTCACAAACATGATATTTAATCTGAAAACATCAAGCTCAGTAGATAGATGGAACAGCAGACTAACCATATTGGTCTCCACTGAAGTCAAATCAACTTTGAACTGTTTGATTTTCTTCAGTCCATCTGAACGTTTGGACAAAGAAAACCAAATTCAGGGTTATATTGATGCCGCTAAGGGCCTGTAAATAGGATGGAGAAGATAGATCAACATGAAACCTGCTAAACCTTTGGCCTTCCGATGGTCATCGGCAAGCTTGCCTAAGGTGTCGCGAACGCCGACTTCAGCAGCAGCACAAAGGACTCCTACCTGCCTCATTCCACCACCCAGTGTCTTCCTAAGACAAATTGTGAAAGATGTTCATCTGAAGCTCCTTTGAGATATCTGTAACAATACAGAGGAGGAGAGATAAGAAGAGAGAAAGAAGAGATAAGAGAGCAAGAAGATGCTCCTACAGAAGAGGAGTAGAAAGTTTCAGTTAATTAACTGAAACTACTCCTACAGAGAAGAGGAGCAAGAAAATGGAGTTTACCAGTACAAACTCTTAGATTTTGATTTGCGTAATGCTCAACTATGTTTTGAACTACACTCTCAATCTCTGAAATACGCAAGGCCGCAGCGAGAACACAGCTCACTTCAACTAAACTAAACTGAACTTATTTAGCTACTGAAGAAATAAGCAGCGACTGAAGCAACTGAACTGCACTTATTTAACTACTCAAAATACTCCAGACACGTCGAAGTAATAAGGAGGAGTAGCAAGCAGTGACTGAAAGTGCAGATGCGTCGAGGTTAACATTGACAAACTACTTGTACAGTATTGCAAGAATATGAGCTTCTGTATTTGAATGTGCAAATACTGAATCAAAGAACTACTCCTACTCGTTGTTCAATGGCTACTCCATAGAAGAACAATCTGCTTTCTCACAAGTCCATAGCAGAGCACCAATGAGTGCAACTTGATAAGAAAACATACCACAGTCGCAATGTAACAGAAACAAAATAGACGCCCTGGCTAAATCAAACAAGTACTCCATGCCAACGGATTTTGGGGAAACAAGGAAGGACTTGTTGCCTGATTAGTCCCACCTCGCTCACGGATTTTGATTTGTTTCTGAATCCGACTACTGCAAGAACCACTCTACTGAATCAGAGTTGTAGACTGATTGACGGGCTCACCGAGGTACTCCTGCCGCAGCGGTTGTGGGCGCCCTCCTGCTGCAGTAGTCGTAGGAGTCGTCGTTGAGCTCGGCGTCGCCCTCCTACTCCAGCTGCTTGCCCCGCCACCGGCTCCAGCTGCTCATCCCGCCACCAGCTGCTCCAGCTGCTCGTCCCATCGCCGTCGCCAGCTAGCTGGTCCTCCACCGCATCCGTACCTATCGGCTGGGTCAAGAGGGAACTCCATCTCCCGCCGTTGCTCCGGCCCCGCTCCAGGCCCACCGCTCCGCTGCTCCGGCGCCTCCCCAGATCCGCCGCTCGGCCGCGGCTCCACGTCCACGCCTCCGTTGCCCAAATCCCGCTCTGGCGCCGCTACACATCCACACGTCCGTCGCCTAGAAGCTTGTCGCCGGCGCAAAAAGATTCACTTTTTTGTTGACCTTCGGGGTATGAGTGGAGGCGGGGTGGTGGGGAGAAAGGGGTGGTGGAACAGGCCGGCGACGGGGAGAGGGAGAGGGCGGCGACGAGGAGAGGAAGAGGGAGGCGACGAGGAGAGGGAGAGCGCGGCGACAGAGGGGAGAGGGATTGGGAGAGCGGCGACGGGGAGGATTGGGAAAGCGGCGAGCGAGCTAGCTAGTGGGAGCGAGCTAGTGCGAGCGAGTGGGAGGGTAAAATAGGAAAGTGAAAAGTATATATAACGTGACGGAATTTGCGCTGGGGCTGCCCAGCGACAATTATTTCGGAACAGAGGGAGTAGTATGTGACCATTAGTTAGTAGGAGTACTAAATGATTATTAAAAAAACGTTAGTTATCCTCCCCACCGCCCCCTCAGTCTCTCACATATCTCTTCCCGTTCCCCGTTCTCCCTTGGTGGCCAAATCCCTCACCCCACAGCCGGCGCCCTTCGTCACGAACGCCAGCGCTCCCTGGTCCAGCCGCCGCTCCCCTCCGTCAGCACCGCGGGCGCTCCCTGGTCCAGCTCGAGTCTCCCCTTCGCAGCCGCTGCTCTTCCTCCCCTTCATGTCGAATCGGTCGCGGAAGTGGCCGAGGAGGCCCTCGAGCTCGGCATGCTCGCGCCAGCGCTAGGCGCCGGCGGAGGCATACGCGGAGGCGCAGCACTCGCACGCGCCTTCTCTACCCCGCTCCTTCTCCGAATCCGGTTGCCGAAGTGCTCAAGGAGCCGCTCGAGCTCGGCATGCTCGCGTGCGACGCCGAGCTTCTCGCTCCTCCTGATGTCGTTGCCGTCGCCGTCGCCGCCATGAGCCTCTCCACCATCTCTCGCGCGGTCGTCTGGGTCCAGGTAAGTCTCTCTCTCCAACCCCGCCGCCTGCTCCACCCCGTCAATTCGGTTGGTCCGCAGGTGGTGCATCGCCTCATTGAGAAATCACCATGAATGTTCCCAAGACTGTGTATAATTTGTTCTGTTATAAGGCTTTGTTAGAAAAGCTGATTTAACTGAGTATTATCCTGCTCTAGATTGCTGCACCTTCTGGTTGTGAGTGGATCCAAGAGTTAACATGAAAGAAAGGAAGTTGGAGAAGTTACTATTGAAGAGAAATTCAGTGTCATGTAGTTCTCAAGAGCTAAAATGGAACAACAAGTGCAAGCGTCTCATTCCTACACTAACTTATCAGGTAGCATATGCAAATGTTTAAGCATACTACATTCAGATATGACATTTGAATATAAAAAAAACTAATCAGGTAGCATTTGGAAATGTTTAAGCATACTACATTCAGATATGACATTTGACTATAAAAGCTGGCAATTCTTTTTGTAATACTATTAAGCTCGTCATGGTGGTTACCATGAATGAGTGTCCGCTTTCAAGAATTTTATATGAGAAATCATCCGCTTAGTTGGTGGTTGTGTTGATGATAAGTCCCTTAATGGTTCAGATTTCCAGAGGGATAAGGAGGTGCCGAAAGGGGATGGGAGCAACAAGTTTGAATCGAAGAGTATGTTTTGATTCTGAGTTGCATTGCCCAGTATTTTTATTGTTCTAAGAAATCCATGGAGTTGTCTGTGGAACATTTCCTTGATGTGATAGGCATATTTGCTTACCACATTCAGTTGTTGGCCCTGCTGTTGACGTCCATGGTGGCGCTGATGATGATCTTGGCAAGGGTAATCTTTGATTTCATAGAACTGTTGCTTTGTAGCTAGAGAATTAATTTTGAAGAGGACTTTGTGATTTAGTGTTCTTATGGTATTTCATAGATCTGGTAATATAAAAGTACTATTTAATTCTGGTTATGTAATGACCCACCGTTATCTTTCTTCTTACTCATGTATCTTCAGATGGGGTAATGAACTTATCTTCTTTCTCCTCATTATGTTCAGATTTTATGTATCTGCCTGGGGCCTTGGTATGTCCTTGAGCATGCATCAGGTATGTATGATGTATCTGTTGGTATGTTAGTGCAGTTTGTAGTTCATTCCGTGCATGTCCCCAAATCAAAGAATTTTAGACATCTCAAGTAGCATATTACATGGTTTGGTGGGTCATACGGATTTAATAGAAAGCACCACCACAGCCTTGTGTGTGCTTGTATAGCTACATGGTGTTTCAGAGCAGCACTCTATAATTTGGCATATGGCTTCCATAGGCTCTTCACAGGGTGCATGCATATGAGTGTCTATGTATGTGCATGTGTACTCGCCATAGGCCAGAGCTGAAACTAATTATGATTAATTTGCCCGTTCTGTGATGTGCACTTACATTAATACCATTGGCACCTTTGTAAATTCTCTAAGCTAAATCCAATATTTCAGGTGTTCTGCGACCACTCAAATAACCTTTCTAAATTCTGAAAGCCAACTTTGTTGACACCAGGCCAAGGAGATAGGGTGAATGATTTAGTTAGTTACAAAATTGCAGTAGCCAAAACAATAATCATTTTCCACATAGAAAACCATTAATTAGAGATGTAAAACGAACGGCTTATAGCATTCTGCTGTGCAACCTTTTATTTTTTAGAACTCTATTCTCAAAATTATAATCCTGAGTAATGCTGCAACAGGTCTAAGGAAGAAGTCGAACCTGAAGAAGTGCAGGGAAGAATTTCAGCTGCGTGTGGCCGGCTGGTTCAGGGACGTGCAGGGCGGGCGCGGCCGCGCGGGTGCCGGGGTGTAACACCCCCTGTATGGGCTGTCACCATGTGAGTTGTACCTGTGTGTGGGCTACAAGATGGGCCAAGGGATATCCGTGTGTGGGCCTAGTGAGAGGAGTATATGTATCACGTTGTAACACCAAAGGGATTCATGTTGCAGATGAATGAACTCTGAAGATTTCCTCACCTCCCGTTCTCTTGTTCCTCAGCCCCTTCTCTGATTCCTCACCCTAATTCTCCTCAAATTATCCCAAACTACCAAGGTACTCAAGTGATTTGTCCGATCTCGATCCATTCCACGATCGGGTTGTGATAATTTGGTAATCAGAGCCCCAAAATTTCCTCAAATTTTTGCTTTCGCTGTGTGTTCCTCAACTCTCTCGCCAGATCCGTAACATCTACTGCCCTGGGTGTGCTTTGCTTCGGTGAATCGCACAAAATCCCTGTGCTAGGTTGGATCTGCTTGGAGTGGAGCAACAACGCCATCCACACCCTCAGTGCATAGCCAGGAAAACAATCAGCACCCTTCCTGCCTACCAGGTGTTCGACAAAATGTCGAGCCAGCAAGAGATGTTCACTGGTGGTGTTCTCCGCGTCATTGTGCACCATGTGTACTACCCGGTCAATGAGGATACATTGCAACAGGTGTTTACAGCGTATGGCGTGGTGAAGATCTCTGTGTTCCAGAGAATCCACCATGTGGAGGCGGTGGTTCAAGTTCGATCAAGAAGCGGGGCAGCGCAGGCTCTCGCCATGCATGGCCGGTGCATCTACGAGCGTGCCTGCCTCCTCGACATCCAGGACGTGTCGCCGGAGTACAACCTACACTTGTGCTCGCTGCTCGCTGCTCGAGCAGAAGCAGACCGCAACAGTGGCCAAGTACACGGCGACATTCTGGGAATGCGTACAAAACATACTGGATATCAACCCAAACCTGAGCATCAAGAGCTTCATCCACCAGTACATCGAGGGCTTGCGAGAAGATATCCAAGATGCCGTGCGGTCGCGATCTCCATCAAGCATCGCTGGTGCTTCGTCCCTTGTCCGGATAAGAGAGAATGAAATCGCTGAGGAGGAAGCGATGGCTACGAAGAAACTTGACGATGACCATGGAGTTCACGTCCTCATGCCTACAGTGATAGTCACGGACGTCTTCCCCGAGCTCGCGGCCACAGGAGAGTGCGGTGCAGACCATGGCGTCACTGCCATTGACAACAGTAGCCTTGCTGGGCCCATGCCTATCACATTTTCGATGGAGTGTCCGAGTCATGAAGCCACCGTTGACATCTTCGCCGAACCTACATGCTCTGTTGTGTGCGATGTGACCATCGTCATTGACATCGCCAGTGTGAGGGTACCAACGCCTGCTACCTGCTCGACGGATGTTATGACCCATGGCGAGGCCAACAGTTCCGTGGCGAGGCCCCTGGTCGTGGCGAGTATGACCCCATTCCCCCCAACTCCTCCAGAGGTCACACCAATGCCAGCGCGACGACCATGTTCCATCCTCGAGCTGGACATCATGGTGCTGACAAGGTGTTCGACCCTATGCTTGATTGACAACATTGGCGTGCAGACAGCCGCCTTCCAACTGGATGTGACTCCGAACAACAAGAAACAAGAGCATATGCTCAGGCCATGGCCATGGCCTTCATTCATCCCCGAGCACCCAAGTTCAGCTGGCAGTGGCATCACTGAGCCACCACTGACTGCCGCCAGCCTCAGCCTACGGCATGGTAGAATATTCTGTGAGTCAACTACATGTCTTGCTCTGGTTTTATCTTGGATCCTCTCTATGTTGGATGTGAATATCTCCTCTGATAGTCTGAATCTGGTTGAAGAAAGAGTCGACAACGTTATTGATCATTATGCATTGAAGTCACAGTTACTAGACTTCCTGTGTGAATGTTTGATAGCTTCTGGTTCAAACACAGTATCAGGTTCCACAAAAATTGTACCAACATCACGTGAGGCTATTTGGTATCCAGCTCATGCAGTTGACACTATGTCCCTTGGTGCACACCAATTTTCGTCTCATTTAACTAGCCCATGGAGACAAGGTCACTCAAAGTTGGATGTTACGTTCTGGATGCTTACATGGTGGTCACATACTCATTATGTGCAGCCACCCAGTACTATTTTTGAAGCTCACAATCAGTTTCTTGTTACCAGCTTGTCTCAATGGAGCTCTGTGATAGGAGATTCAAATTCCATCTTTGCAATTCAAGATGTGGAACAGGGGGTGCTTCCTATGGTAACAGGTTCAGCTACCAGACTATGGGACCCAGGAATCTTTGATGTTCAGTGCCTCAGCACTATTAAGTTTCTTTCAACCACATGGGTGTCATGCTTATTTGTTCCTGCTATGAAAGATTATCTTAGTCATGGACTTGAGCTTTCAGCTGCAACACAGCAGGATCCAAGAATTCGACACTTTATTCTTCTACCTTGCTGCTTCTTGGGAAAACGGAATGTCTGCGCTGGTACAATGGTGCACCTGGGCAATAGAAACTTTGTTGTGACTGAATTTGAATATATACAGGAGCAGGACAAGGGAAATTCCATTTTGATTCAAGTGACTGCAGTGATTGGCACATTTGGTTCTCTAACTTGCACGTACCAGAGGACATATTTTTCTGGAAGGCAATGGGACCCTGGGATTTTGCAGTTTATCTTTGGAACTTGGGTATCATCTAGTGGCAACGTCTTGCATACACACATTCTCCACTTATCTGCAATTTATTGTTGGCTGGACCGTGATATGCAACCTGGTTATTTGGGACACATGGTTGTGATACTACCATCGGCTCTATTTTGGTTTCCAAAGTGGCCTCTCTCTAAAATGCAGCAAGCTGAGAACTACATGATGCTTCCTCCAGAAAATATTGCTCGAGCCATGTTCGAATTAAACCTTGGGATGATAACACTTGAGTTCTCTCGAGATCGTTCAGCTAGCCACTTGCCCCTTTAGTTCCTTGCATTTCTTCGCACCAGCAGAATTGAGATATATTCTTCCGGGACCCAATGCTCACTTTTTCTGTGGTGGTTTTCATCTGATCGACGAGCAATTCATGAGCGGACACCACAGATCACAATATATATGCATGTGCAGATGTTCTTAGGAGGGCTCAGTTTTGAGATGAATCATCGACCTCAAGGCACCATAGAAACTGCAGCCATGCTGTGGCACCATTCTACTAACCAGCTGCCTATTTGTATCATTCGCATTAGGGAGCCCGTGAAGGGAGAGAACAAAACTTGCACCCGCCTGCTTGCTGTCAAGGAAGGGACCCCAAGTTGGTATAGATTTCTCTTGTGTGTGAACAACATGCCCCACTTTTCAACCCCAGCTCCATTTGAAACTGAATTAGTGTCATCTTCCAATGAGCTGATCAGGTGCACGCACATGCTACTGCCATATGACCCAGGAGGACTAGCTCTTCACTTCGATGAGATTGGAGGTACCCGGAATTCAAGCTTGATCATCATCGGCTTGGGGGCAAGCCGATTTTCAAGGGAGGAAGAGTGTAACACCCCCTGTATGGGCTGTCACCATGTGAGTTGTACCTGTGTGTGGGCTACAAGATGGGCCAAGGGATATCCGTGTGTGGGCCTAGTGAGAGGAGTATATGTATCACGTTGTAACACCAAAGGGATTCATGTTGCAGACGAATGAACTCTGAAGATTTCCTCACCTCCCGTTCTCTTGTTCCTCAGCCCCTTCTCTGATTCCTCACCCTAATTCTCCTCAAATTATCCCAAACTACCAAGGTACTCAAGTGATTTGTCCGATCTCGATCCATTCCACGATCGGGTTGTGACACGGGGCAGGCTCTTGGGCACTGGCGATCTCACAGACGGATGACACGCTGCAAGGGGAGGCTCCTGGGCGCCTGCCATGTCGCTGACGGATTCCACGCTGCGAGCAGCAACAATCGGCGATGGCGATCGTGCATGAGGCGACGGAGCGTGCAGTGCCGCGAGGTCGCCGTGCAGGCAGGAGACAGTGTTGGTGGGCGGCGTCCAGCGCTGTGGCGACTCAAGGCAGACAACGTCGAGGCTAAGGGCGAGGGGAGCCGATTTCGTTGAGTTTCCTTCATTAGCGATCCGAATTGCGTGATTGTAGGGGATGCGAAACTGGTAGTTGGAATATTCCTCGTTGGTAGAGTATGGTCAGTCATTGGAAAATGCTAGGTCCACACCATTGGGCTATTAGATTAATGATGACCGTTAGATTGAGATATATGGGCCTAATCGTCCGGTGCTGATTGATCCGTGTGGTGTTGTGTGTTTAATTGCAGGGTGCACATAAGAAAATTCTTGTTTGATTGTTTAATAGTAGTGGAGATTTGTGCAACAGGCTGGTTAGAGCCCAATTGCTAAATCTCGCCTAAAGCAAGATCTACACCACGCTTGCCCACAACGCATCACAATAAAGAAGAGAGAGGATGAACTGTTTTATGACTGTACGTGAGTAGTTTTCTTCCCTTTTATACTACCAGTTTTATTAGCTTTCGGGATCGTCTTCTTCTTCCTTTTCCCAAGTTTTAAAAACATATTTATATTCTCGACACACTCATTTTTAGATACACATTAACCATTTTCTAAATGCACATTAAAAAAATTCTGCATACATGCTAAATATTTTTTAATATTGGATGGACATTTCTCAAATACATGATGGATATTTTTCAAACATATAAACTTTTTAAAATACACTGTGAACATTTTTTAAATATTTAATGAACATTTCTCAAATACATGATGAACATTTTTCAAACATAAGTTGAACTTTTTAAAATACACCATGAACATTTTTCAAGTATGTTGAAAAATATTATGTTAAACAGTGAACATTTTTAAAATACGCAGTTACAACTTTTCAAATACAAATCAAAACAAATTCTAGATACATGGTAAACATTTTTTAATATGCTGAGCATATTTTAAGATACACGTTGAACATTTTTCAACTACACAGTGAGCATTTGTGAAATACGTTGTGAACATTTCTTTAACATGCGTTGATTTTTTTCAAAAAATGTATGAACACTTTTAAAAGTACACAGTTTTTGAATTAGTTTTTAAATACTTCAAGACATTTAGAGTGCATGATTGGTTTCTAAAGAAACATCAAAATATTACCATATGTTTTACCCAAAGTACAATAAAAAATAATAAAAGAAATACAATGAAAATAAAATCCTAGCAAAATCGCTGGCTATTTTGTCCACGGTCCAGGTGGGGTGTGCCGCGGATGACACGTTAAACGAGTCCTGGTTAAAGCACTGCATTTGCAGCAAGGCCCACAAAGGATAAACATTTTTTTCTATGTCTGCTCGCCTTTTACTTTACTTGTTCACCTTCAATTTGCAAATAAAACCTGTAATATTTTCCTTTTAGATGTTCATATTTTTCAACCAATGACAGCGGTTTACACAGAGGACGTATTTGTTTTATCAAGCCATAACGGGGCTGGTAACGTAATGTGGTACAGTGGGATCGAGCTGTATCAGGTCCAAAAGCAAATTTGCTTGGTTTGCACATGTAAAGGTATCAAGTTCTATGCGTGTGCTTGGCTACGCAGCTTAATCAGAATGCAGCACTCGTGCTTTGGGCAATTCTTCATATTACATACATAACTAAACAAGTGACTTCACAACATAGTTTTAAAAAAACCGGACCGGCGATCAAACCCGCGAGCCTTGTGGTTCAATTTTTTTTGCCGGTTCGATTGTTGGTTCTCTATGTGCAAAATATAATACTCCCTCCGTTCCTTGATATAAGGTGTATAGATTTTTGAGAAAAAGTCCGAAATATAAGGTTTATTGCGTTGCACCACTCGTTTGGATAATTTTTTAAGGGATTTGATTACATTTCCTTATATAGAGCAAACTCCTCTATTTTCTTATGTCAATTAGTCAGGTGCAATCTCTCCCAAAACTTGTGAAATTTTTCCTCCACATGCATTCTTTAATTCCCGTGCCAAAAACTATACACCCTATATTGAAGAATGGAGGGAGTATATTTTTGTAGGAGGGAAGGTAAAAATATTTATGTCCTTCCTTTAGTACACCAACTAGGGTGAGATTTAGTGGTTATTGATCCAATTTTGGCTCATTTGGCCCCTCACAGCTCGACCTAAGTTTGATTCCCACTCAATGCAAATTATTTTGCACACTCAGCGGACCTAGCATCATTTTTCTCCTGTCCAATCATAGAGCGGTCTAATTAGCATATAAACCCTTTGAGGCCGCTGGTTCCGGTTTTCTCTGGTCTGGACCGAGTTTTTTAACAAAGCTTCACAGTCAACTAGCTACTGTTTCACCGCTAGCTCACAAATAAACTCAGCATAATGTCAGTACCATCAATTTGGCACAAAGTTTAAAAAGTGATTCACATGAATAAACACAAATACATCACGACAAAATATTAATTGGGGTTTTAAAACAATTCAAAATAATTTTGGCTTCCTCATGCAATTTACATCTGCTTCGCCAACAAAGCTTCAAATTCATCAAACGGTCACATAATTTAAAAATGTTTTTGCATGCTTCCGATGCGAAGTTCAAACCTTTGCAAAACAGCTTTCCCGCCAATCTTCATCTGCCGCACCAAAGATCTTCTTTTATAATCAACCCTGCTTAATTTTCTCACCGGCCAATAAGCAAGAGTTAAAATGAGAAATACAGAAACACAAGAGACGACGAGTAATAAAATTTTACCTAGCACGCTGATTGCTACATAAATCATAATGATCATCATCTTTTTTTTATTCACCGATTAATCACTTGGCCTATCACATACATAGCTCACATTTCATAGCATATAATAAACTATAAAGACAATAAAGAGGTACACCACCTCCAACAAGCACAAGCAACTAGTCAAGCACTCCAAGGACACGGATTTGATGAATATGGTTCCACGTGCACCTTTTATGAATAATAAATTCAATAAAAATATAAGAAAAAGTCCAATAAATCTGAATATTTTTTGTAACATACATATTCGACTGGTATACTCGCGCATGAAGTTCCACAAAGAAATGACGTTCATGGTATTCTAGGTGAAAATGACACAATCAAAGCTATATTAAAAAACACTATTGGATGAATAGTAAGGCCATGATTGTATTTTTTCACTAAGATTACCACGAGTGTCATTTCTTCATGAAACTTCACGCATGAGTAGAATGGTCGACCAAGTTTGATACCCAAAATTTCAGATTTTTTGTATCTTTTCTAGTATGTTTTTTGAATTACTATTCATGTGAGTGCACATGAAACCATGTTCACCTTTTTTTGTTTGAGAAATCTATGTTCACCTTTGTATTTCTGAGCACTCTGATTACTAAACAATTTTCAGCCCACAGAATGGTTAATGGCTATATCTCACGTAGGAAACACATTTGTGCAATGGGCTGGCTAGAACCCAATTATTAAATCTCGCGTGTAGCGAGACCTAAACCATGCTCGTCAACAGCTCAGCATGGCCCGAATAAAGGAGCGAGCGAATGTTTTTTTTGGCTCTACACGGGAGATTTTCTTCCTTTTTTACGGCCGGTTTTGTTAGTTTTTGGGCTTTTTTCTTTGAATTCGTCTACAACCTTTTCTGTTTTCTTGTGCATTCTCTTTTTTGTCTTTTCTTCTTCCTTTTCGCATGTTTTAAAAATATATTTATATTCTCAAATACATGCTCGTCTTTTAGATACACATTAACCATTTTTTATATATACATTAAAATATTCTGAATACATGCTGAATATTTACTAAATATATGATGAACATTTTTAATACGTAATGAACATTTTTCAAATACACAATGAACATTTTAAAAACATATGTTGATTTTTAAAAATATACAGTGAATATTTTTTTAAGTACTTGAGAATTTGTTAAATTATAGGGTGAGCACCTTTTAAATACGCACTCATTTTTTTAAAAATATATGCAACAAAATTCAAAATACATGGTAACCATTTTTCTAATATGTTTAACATATTTAAGGTACATGTTGAACATTTTTCAGCTACACGGTAAGCATGTGTTAAATACGCTGTGCATATTTTTTTAACACACATTGAACATTTTTCCAAAAATGCATGAAATTTTGTGAAAATACATGAAAACTTTTTGAAGTACATGAAGATTTAAAAAAAATTAAAAACCATGATGGTGCACATTTAAATTTTTTAAATATATTGATAGGTTTTTTTGGTAAATATATGAATGACAAAAGCGAATGTTAAATTTTTCATGACTTTAATATACCACTTATTCTTACGGTTGGTTGTCTCTCATTGTCAAGATCATCATATATACAATCGCAACAAGAATACAAGAACCTTAACATCCATTTGATTAAGTAGTGGAGAAACCCAAATGCCGGACCATACCGAATGCCTCAGAAAATGGACTTTTCTTTCTTCAAGAGAACGCGCATTTTCCGAAGAAAAAAAAGTATCAAATGTAACTTGTAGTTACTCAAGAAAAAAACAGTAAGTGACGAAAATAAGATGAGCAAACACCCTGGAAGACAAGATACAAAGATGGAGAGATGAACCCTAACCCTAGCCAGCTATGGGCATACCTATATGAACATCAGCTAGTGACAATCCTTTCTTCAGAAGAACTCTTTCTGGTGTTTGTACCTTCGGTGTGAGTTATAACAGGATGTACCTTACCATTAAATATTGATCACTAATGTTTCATATTTATCCTAAATCTTCTCTAAAGCTATTGATTGTTTTTCTCATGTAATGATTATTTTTGAAGCTACTAAGTATCTGCTTACCTAAAATTCGATTGATAGCCGGATGTGCCATTTATGACGGCAACGAGCTTGGAATGGGGAGTGGAGATAGTGGTGAAGAAGAAGACGAACAACAAGAAGGGCGGATTTTTTGCAGGGGAAGACGTAGGGTGGTTTATAACACAAAAGAAATGTTGACAATTTAATGTGCTCGAGACATGTTTGACACGATTTCTTATGCCCGTTGCAACATACGGGCAATTAACTAGTGAATATAACAACTCTCCTGTTATCATTCAAAAAAAGAAAAGAAGAGTCCATAGACACTTTTGAGGGAAGACATTATCTAAAATGTCCACCAAGGGGCATCTTCAAGTGCGTACATCAAATCACTTCTAAATGTTTGGACCGGACGGTCCAGGCACTTTTAGCCATTTGATGGGGTACATTAAACGTCCGTAGCGCAGTCCAAGGTATCTGAATCCCGCTAAACCAGTAACAAAGGTAGAATTGGTTTGGGGGAATCCAGACCCACCACAAATCCACTCCTCCTCCTCCCTTCTCTCTCCTCTCTTTATTGGACAAGGGGTGGACATTTGGGATGTGTTTGGTTACTCACATCGATTTTGGGCACTTTGCATTTGTGACTCGGTTGAGCCCGTTTGAGGGTATGCAGGTCAAAAACCATATTTTGCACATTGTTGTTTGCATCCATCCCCTCCAGACTGACTAAGCAGCAACAACGACACCTGTGTTTGGTCGCCTAGATGTTCTACCCAGATGCAAGGAGGTGTTGTTTGGTTACACACAACACAAGTGATGTGGTAACCTCTTCTAGGAGTGCTGAGGTTACCAATACACGTAACACACACAACAACATAGGCATAAGTACAAGCATATACCATAAAAATAAGCATAATCAAAACCATAAGCACTAAGCATAACCATAAAACCGTACCATAACCATAAACCGTACCATAGCCATAGCTGTTCAAACATAACATCACAATAGAAACACAATATTCAAACCTAAGCACAACACACATCAACACCCACAACACCGTCAGGCCCAACAAGACCCTCATCAGCATTGTAAAGAGAAAAAGAGAGAGACGTGAGGGAATGATGAAACAGTTATTTCATTGATTTAAGATTGGGGTATTTATACCCAGTTTACAAGGCGGTTACAAAAGGAGGCAGTTGCCAAAAGTGGCACCGACATACCAGTGATTAACAATTAATTAACCTAATTAATTAATTTCTAACACCCCCTAGTCGATGCTTGTCGAATATACATCATCTTGATAAAGACTCATCCTAGTATGTATTTGCCTTGAATGTTCATCATCTTCATCTTGGGAAAGTATCCTCTGAAAACCCTGTGGGAAAAATATAGGAGAATTGTATTTGATATGTTCCTAAAACTCCTTTAAACCCAATAGGAAAAATAAGGAGAAAATTATGCAACATATAGTGACTATGTCTCTTGATAACCCATATGAGAAAAACTTTCAAGAAGGATAAAACTCATAAGTGAGTTTTGAGAACAATAAATATGTCTTGAGTACTTCCTTTAAAAACCCCGATAGGGAAAATAGGAAGTATGACATATGATCTTTGCAAAGATGTAGTCTCATTAAAAACCATTGTGAGGAACTTTGCGAGAAAACTCATAAGGGAAAAGAGTGTGATTATATATACCATTGAAAACTCCTTCAAAACCCAACGGGAAAAATATAAGGAGAAAATGGTATGGCATATACGTACACTTGTGCTTATATTGTCTCAGCAAAAGCCTTTTATGAGAAACCATTAGGGAAAAACTTGTGAAGGAAAAAATAGTATAATATATGCAATCTAATGATTGTTAACATGTTATAGTTTGGGAGATTACCCCCCTCCCCCCGAACTTTGCAAATCTAGAGGATGTGTCATAACAATTCCATTGACATGGTCACGAAATTGTGAATAATCTATTGGATTTCAAAGGATTTTATTTGCAAATTGTTTCCTTGTTTTTCTATAATGTGTGAGGATAAGTAATTTCGAAATGTGCTTTTATGATATTGCTCTTCATATAACCTATAGGTATTGAGTAACACAAGTGGTAGCATCTTAGTAAATCAAGTAACGTGATTCTGATGAATATCAACCACATGATTTTGAGTGTGGCTAATCATTTTGCCTAGTCATGCATATTTTGCAATCTTTTAGATAAAGCAATTAGTCAGAATAATAAGTGGAAGTACTAGTTAAAGTCCATTTAGATGACTTCCATAAGAAGGCTATTCCAGCAAAATCAATCATTATATGGCATTGTTGGGATCAAATAAAGAGCCAATATCATATCATGGTCATATCTTGATTTTCGTGATGGAATTGTACGAGATCTATTGTGAACTTGAGATATAAGTTAATATTCCTCATATAGACCATATACCTTTTGTTGGCACGATTTATCCACATTGAGCTTCTCATATATATTTTGGATATACGTAGACTGATATGTATTCTTGAGAGAATGCTCAAGTTGTAAACTTAAGCTAAAATTTGGTTCAATCCAAATTTTCCCGCCTTGAGATGATTTTGTGTATGTTTAGGTCTTGTATAGACATTGGTGATGAGGTCATCGATATACACTAAGTGATATAAGGAAATCAAATTTGGGATTCCTTTATTAAACATGTAAATAATCATCATTGTTCGAGTAATCCTTTTGAAGAAGGAACTCATTTAGTCGGCAGTACCATATGATTTTCGACTATTTCAAGTCATAGAGTGACTTTGAAGTTTTACACAAAACATGTTGCGATTTGTTTTTGGATTTGGAATTGTAAGCCCTTCACGGACTTTAATATAGATATCTAAAATGAGTGCATCATATGAGTATGTAGTCACTGCATCCATTAACTGCATGGATATTATTATTATTTTATTACCAATAATATTTAGTATTGGAACATAATTCCACTCATACCAAGAGAGTATGTTACATCGTAATCGATGTCGTGTCTCAGTGTGAACCCTTTTGCTACAAGCCTCGCCTCCTCACCATCCCATTTACTTTGTCTATGAATGAGAAGTTTTTACTATTCCATGTGGAAGATACTTATGTAGGTATTACTGTGGTAAATACCACTCGTTTACAGAGAGTGCTATTCTTCATTACTTGCTTCTTTTTATGTGAACCAATATGAGTGCAAGAGGCACTCTACCATATATTTTGGTTCAGGGCCCAAAAGGTTTTAGCAATTTGAGAAGAAATATATTTCGACAATGTAGTCTTTAGTTTATATGATTTTGATGTAATCATTGAAGTTTGTGGATAATATATTTATTCCTTTTAACTCCTTGTGATTTCCTACAAAAAATGGAATCAAGGTGTTTTGATGTCCCGACACCAAAACATTTGTGCACATTTATGCTGGGTTTTGTATGATGAGCATCCAATGAGGTGTCTTTCAACTTGATGTTGAATTACATTTACTGGTTGAGGATTTGATTTCCTCTATTTCCGCGGAAGCATATGAGAAGTTACATCTCGTGTTGTCGGATTTTCTCCCCCTCTCACTCTCATTTGGGATAAGAGTGGTTTATCGGGTACCTCCACTCTTTCTGACACTTCACTGCAGGAAAATATAATTTAGTGAGACATTTTCATCAATAAATGTATTTGGCAGATTTGCAATGTGTTGCAGATATATGATTATCTAAACTTCTAGTTCAGATTCTTTGAGTACGTGGATATAAGGATTGAATGTCAATAACATTTATTTAATTAGTTCTTGGCATTATTTGTGGTAGTTATCTCCCCCTAATGACAGAAAATGTCCTTATTGCTGATGCAATCAGGATACGAGCTATGATTTTTTTGATTGAAGGATAAATAGTTATTTCTCACATAGATCCATAATTTTCTGTGAGGCTCCATTGATGTACGCTGGAGTGGTGATACCGGTATGTAACCGAATTATCGCAGATGGGAAATACTTTGTTGATTTCCACGTACTTACTACAACGGGGAAAGTAGTATGATATGCAGTTGGCATGATTTAGATCATACTTACTACATGTAAGATCGTATGTGTCCAACAAGAGGCTACTAAATTACAATTCTATAACAATGGTCATGTAATTAATTTCACTATCTTTGCTAAGAAATTTAGTTAAACCATTCTGGGTATGTACATAGAGTACCGAATGCAATCATGAAAGGCTCGTGAAATGAGTTCAATGACATTATCCATTTGAATGGGTTTATCCTTTGTTCAGGACAACTTGCTCCTACTTTGATAAGTTAAGCAATTTATTGGGTAGGATCATGGTTGTGTGTTATAAGAGCCACACTTAAAAACATTTTATGAATGTGTATATGAGTATCATGGAGTATCTAAATTACCCCATACAACAGTCAAGCAATCCATATATATCTTTTCAATGTGTTCAATGAAGAATGAGTGTCATGCTTAGAATTTTCAGGTAAGAGTGCCTTAAAACTGCTTTCCCCTATGGCACATGCGATGCACATAAAATCTGATGATTTGGGAAAATTTTTAACTTGATAAGTTGTGACCAATAGAATTGTCAATAATTTTATAATCCTCCCCAAACCAAGATGGTTAAGGCTACCAAGCCAAATATTTAATTTATTAAGATCTAGAAAATTATTGTGTACGCAACAATATTGAGTATGAATTGATTCATACATTCAAAATTTATCGAATATCATGTCCGAGAAATAGGATATTGGACATCAAACTACTTGTAGTAGAACAAGTATGGGCTAATAATATTTTGGGATAATTAAGAGATAACATGAGGTCTCCAATATTATTGAAAAATTTATTACACAAGCATATCATCATTGCAAAGGAATTTACCATCCTTTTATTCTAGATTTTTGCTTCTCTCCTTCCGATGAAGTTTTAAGAACAAACATTTACCAAAATATTTTCTGGTTGTTGATACGTCTCCAACGTATCTATAATTTTTGATTGTTCCATGTTGTTATATTATCAATGTTGGATCTTCTATAATAATTTATAGTAATTTTATATCATATTTTGGTACTAACCTATTGACATAGTGCCAAGTGCCAGTTGCTATTTTATGTATGTTTTTTACATAGCAGGAAATCAATACCAAACGGAGTCCAAATGCAACGAAACTTCATGGAGAATTTTTATGTACCAGAAGACACCTAATGGGCCAAGGCTACGCCTGGGGGGTGCTCCGAGGGGAGCACAATCCACTAGGGCGCGCCCTGGTGGGTTGTGCCCACCTCGGGTGCCCCCCGGACCGCCTCTTTGCTCTATAAATACCCCAATATTCCAGAAACCCTAGGGGAGTCAACGAAAATCAATTCCAGCCGCCGCAGAGTCCAGAACCGCCAGATCCAATCTAGACACCATCACGAAGGGGTTCACCACTTCCATTGGTGCCTTTTCGATGATGCGCGAGTAGTTCTTTGTAGACCTTCGGGTCCGTAGTTAGTAGCT
This sequence comes from Aegilops umbellulata, assembly GCA_032464435.1. Lineage (NCBI taxonomy): Eukaryota > Viridiplantae > Streptophyta > Magnoliopsida > Poales > Poaceae > Aegilops > Aegilops umbellulata. The sequence continues at coordinate 472,725,722 of CP136060.1, forward strand.
AGATGGCTTCCTCTCTCTCACTGAATTCTCAATACAATGGTCTCTTGGAGATCCATATGATGTAACTATTTTTGCGGTGTGTTTGTTGGGATCCGATGAACTTTGAGTTTATGATCAGATCTATCTTTTTATATCCATGAAAGTTATTTGAGTTTCTTTGATCTCTTATATGCATGATTGCTTATAGCCTCGCATTTCTTCTCCGATATTTGGGTTTTGTTTGGCCAACTTGATCTATTTATCTTGCAATGGAAAGAGGTGCTTTGTAGTAGGTTTGATCATACGGTGCTTGATCCCAGTGACAGAAGGGGAACCGACACGTATGTATTGTTGCTACTAAGGATAAAACGGTGGGGTCTATCTCTACGTAGATAGATCTTGTCTACATCATGTCATCGTTCTTATTGCATTACTTCATTTCTCCATGAACTTAATACGCTAGATGCATGCTGGATAACGGTCGATGTGTGGAGTAATAGTAGTAGATGCAGGCATGAGTCGGTCTACTAATCTTGGACGTGATACCTATATAATGATCATTGCCTGGAAATCGTCATGATTATTTGAAGTTCTATCAATTGCCCGACAGTAATTTGTTTACCCACTGTTTGCTATTTTTCTCGAGAGAAGCCACTAGTGAAACCTACGCCCCCGGGTCTCTTTCTCATATTATTTGCCTTCGCGGTCTATTTTCCTTTGCTTTTATTTTCAGATCTATTAAAACAAAAATACAAAAATACCTTGCTGTGTTTTTTTATTTGGCGTTCGATCTATCAATCTACTACAATTTATTTCACGTCTGTTTGCCTATCTTGAGGTGCCGCTACCCGAAAGGGATTGACAACCCCTTTTACACGTCAGGTTGTGAGTATTTGTTATTTGTGTGCAGGGGCTGTTTACGTTGTGTTGCTTGGTTCTCCTACTGGTTCGATAACCTTGGTCTCATAACTGAGGGAAATACCTACCGCCACTGTGCTGCATCATCCCTTCCTCTTTGGGGAAATATCGACGTAGCTTCAAGCCGCAATCAGTTGTAAGTTTGCAATTTTTCAAATTTATCCCAGATTTTTGGTGTGTTTTGACTATGTATTTGAGGGTTTAGTAATCATAGGTATGATATTTGTATGACCACACATTTTAAAAACTTGAGAGTTGTCGTTGTGACCGTTTGGAAACGATATATTCCCTATTAAGAGGTAATGTTGTGTTTGGTTGTCTATTAGACTCCACTTTACTTTGTATTCCTCGTGGTTCTATTTTGTGAACACTAACTTGCATAGTATTCTCGATACTAGCAAGAATTTCAAATAATGGTATAGCATCCGTTGGGTGAATGTTATGATTTTAAGAAACTCTACGTTTCTTCATCATGGAAACTTGTAATACCATCATAACAGGATGTAAAGTATATTAATGGCATATGAAAATATTTGATCATGAGATCTAAATTGGAAGTTGATTCAGTGGCAGAATTGTGAGATGCTATAGACTTGAGGTCTTGAAAAATGAATGGGTCATCATTCGTGATGTGCTCACGGCAACATGTTTCTCTTAAGGGAAATATTCAAGGTGAATAAATATTCATCCATTATGTACTTAGTTTGAGAACTAAGTGAAGTTGGTGACATATAAAATGCATATGAACATACTTAGTTATTAAGAGAATAGCCATGACTCATTTTCCGAAGGTGGAGTTATAGTGGCCACAATGCCATAGATGGATAGAATGATTGATGTCATGAATCATCTTAAATAAACACTCCCACTTAACATGAATTTGCATTTTGAAAGTTAGCCATGTGTTACATGAAAAAGGCTCATGCATTTATTTAATTTAATTCTAGGAGTAAGCGATGTATATGGATAAAATGATTTGTTTGAGAACAATCATGGCCAAGGTGATCCTTGGTTAACCTTGGTGTATCCTTCAATACATCTCATGTGATCAAATCATTGCTAACACTTTGGATTTTATTCTCGAGGAAATATGCAACTTTAGAGTCACTGCCAAAAACATGGACGTTGCATGTTTAACATTGGTTAGTCACTATGAAACTATAACCACAATGTGATGTGGACCTTGCAATAGTGTTTGAGACATGGTCTCCATATTGATAGATGGGCAGCACTATAATTATAAATAATGACATACGCTCCACTCACATGCATTTTACAAATGTAATAGGAGGTAATCACCATTATATGCAAACATTTGCATACTTTTCTATGACTTATTCAAACAAAGCGAGGCTTGATATTTGATTTTAGCACAAAAATACTATTTCAGCATATAGTGATTGTGCATGAATAATATTTATCTACTATGAGAGTAAATAATTTTAGTGAACAACACCACCAATTGCCCCAGATGAGCAAATATTAGAATAGTTGATGCTTTATAACCATATGTGTAGACCTCAATTTGTAGGATAACACTTCGAAGATAATCACCAATATGGTGTAGATCTCGCGGTAATAGAAAACATAGTCTAATTTTAGTCAGTAGATGTTCATAATTCTATTGCCATATGTTATTCTAAATGTATGAAATCACTTTGAAGGTAATCATCTATCAGAGTGACATGATGTACACCTTGCAGTAATATTGCATAGCCTGCAAAATTTTGCAGTAGATGTTAATATTACCTTATGATATCTTGAGGTAGTCACATCTAATCTTCATATTCGGAAGAGCACGTTGAAGGTAGTCATCTTATCAAATAACAAGATGTAGACCTTACAGTAATGCTCAATAATCTGCAAACTATGCACTAGATGTCATCAATACCTTGTGATTCACAAATAAATTTTGAGGTAGTCCCACACTATTATTTTGTGTGAGTATATGTCAACATTTGCAAGAAAAATATATTTCAATTGCCAAAATAAAGTTGTTGTACACAATTACATGTTATAGAGACTGCATGAGGCAAACATATTGAACATGTTACATTTTCTTCTTCTTCTACACTTCACAACAAGTAGAATTAACTAAGTCTGAGGACTTAAAACTGCAAGCGTTAGAGACTAAACTGCATAAAATTAGACCTGAGGATCTAAACAAATAGTGTGTTGACTATTCTGTATTACTACTTGTTACGACCTAAAACATGATTCCAGAATCTCATTGGCACAGTTGTAAAACATTGTAAAGCATGTGTGTTGAACATGTGCTGTAGGTATTAACATGCGAATATAGAAAAATAGAAGGGATGATTCGAAAAAACTGCTAAAGGGATAAGGTTGCCCCAATTTTTCCTCTTGTGTGGTTGCTAATCCAACACAATAAGCGTCGCGCTAAGGGCGACACCTCGCGATGTCCACCTGTATATTTTTACTGTGCCGATGGGAGGGGAGAGAAAAACACATCGGTAAAAATCTCAGCACGGTCCTTTCGATGATTCAGCACATGACTTTTCCTCCCACCCCGTGCGACTTCCCGAGATGCAGTCGTCCCCTTCTCCTCTTCCTCACGTAAGCGACCTCTTCTCTATTTTCTACATCTCTGACCTCTCCCACACAGCACGCGACCTCGAGCTCTATGGACACTACCAGCCGGGAAGGACCTTGCGCCCGCGGATCCTCCCTCCGCCGCCCAAGTCCACAAAGGCAGCCATCTGGGTGAGACCGGCAGGGCAGGGGTTGGGAAGGAGAGGCAATGGCTCTGTCCAGATCAGCCGCCCGTGCCTCCGTGACGCCGACCTACCTCGTGGTTCTTCGTTACCCCACGCCACAAGCTCCACTCCTCCCCTCTCCTTCATCTCCTCATTGCCCCCATGCGGATGGGGACGGTACCCTCAATATCCACCACAATCGATAGTGTGCTTCACATCCCCATCGACCCATCGAGTCGCCCTCCCCTTGGGGCCGACGGACTCGACTCTAGCGGCGGCGCAAGCTCCAGCCGTGCAATGGGAAGTGAAGCAAGGTGGGCACGTGCACGTCAACCAGCAACTCCTTGTCGTGTGGCCACATCATGCGTGATAGCCGGCCGACTTCAGCACGCTGGTGAGTTCAATCTAACCCATCCTCTCTATCCCCCCATTAGAGGGCAACGCTACCGAACCAGAGGTGCAAGCGGCCATGGCAAGATAAGAGACGCTGCACCTTCCCCCTTCCTACTTTATAGACTACCATATCTCTAGATTTTGTCGTCTTTGTTTCTGCGCCTGCAAGATGTTCGACGAAATGTGGTCAATGAATAGCGCTTTACAACTAAAAATAAGTAAAACTAGATGGTTGCAGTCCAATGATTTAGATTAGAGCAAGGCTTTTTGTTGGTGGAGAAGGGCTCCACGGGAATGGGAGGTCACAACCATGGCCACAAGCACGGCACTCAGAAGCAGTTGCAACATCATCACAATGTGTGGGAGATGGGCAGCAGCTTCAGTGACGACTTGCTGACGCTTGATTGGGATGTCCATGGCGGACCGGAGAATGATTTGTTACACCATTTAAAGAGTAAGTAAGTATGCATCCTTATGCAAAAAAGGTTACAGAAGAACTTTTATATTATGTGATTGCATCAAGAAATTGAATTAACTTGTGTATCTAAAAAATTAGCTCACAATGTGGTATCTCATCCCAATGTGGCCTTCGGAGTGGTTTTATATGGAGGACGTCCCTCTTCTGGACCCTATTCGGATGGGCCTTCCTGAGTTCAACATCACCCCATTGAAGAAACGCCGCAGCTGGCGCCCTCGGAGCCCCCAGGAGGAAGATAATGGAGAGGTCCTTTACCTGATGGGCCGGATAAAAATGCTGGCCAAATCAGGATTGACTATAATCGAGGTTATATCAATATGTATAATGCGGGATGTGCAGCCACTTCAATATCGGGGACAACCCATGTGGCACTTCAATGGAGAAGACGATGCCACCCGCTGCGGTCGTAAGGGACCGGACTCCGTCGCTGCTCTAGCGAAAATTTTGTCTGATTTATACAAAGGAGAGGAAGAGGAGTTCATCCGCATTAAGCCACGGGATGGATTCTCCATGTACAACCCCCAAACTGGGTGAGCTGCTACTTTTTACTCCGAACCTTCCCGCATTCTTCGTCATAAGTATTTACCTTGCTATTTCATAGAAGGAACTGCGAAAAGCTATGAGGGAGGTCCACAGCCCGTCTCCACAACCAGAGGACCCTGACCGGGCCCTTGACCCCGGACTCGAAGAAGATCCGGACACATTTGTGGAGCTTATCGACAGGACGTTCTATCAATTAAGCCGCGACGGTGCCTTGGTGGCCATCATAGCCGATTATCCTGGACTGCTCCCTGCATCGCATGTAAGTAAAACCGGAGTCCCAACTTCTGAGAAGGATCCCTTTTTCGCACTTCACCTACCGCACACATATGGTGTCTCACAGGGAAGGTCCTCGGGACGCCATGCCGAACCCGCAGTGACTCACCAACAAGGGGCACCGAAACCGGGTAGGCTTAAAAGGAAGGCGGTCAGGACTGAGACGCCGTCGCAGAGGTATGAAAAAGAACCCCGCTCCATGGTTGTCGTCGTTTTAAAATGTAATAACGTCCATGGTTCCTGGCAGAAAAAAATGCTCGTCGGATCATATCCGGAGAGCCTGCCGGCCACGCCTCCACCAGCCAGGAAGACGCTAACGTGGGGCCAACACCGGATGTTCCTCCTACAGAGGATGCAGATAGGCTGTCCGCTACGAATTCCGAAGTGGAGAGTGCCATGAATCACAGACGTCGCCGAGCCGTACTCTGTGATGCTTGTTTCTCTCAAGAGGCGTTCGATGCCTTCAACTCAGGAGACGCGTACATCCGAGCTGCTCAAAATGGTCTAGCCAGAGCCACGGACCAGTATGTAAAGGATATACGGGTAAGAAAATCTAATAATTATGTATATTAGTAGCCCCTGAGACTTGAAACAGTTGACACACCTGATTTAAGGATCGTTGTTTTCATAGGTTCTTACGGAGAAGTATACCCAGTTGTCTCTAGAGCTGGAGGAGTGCAAAGCCCAGCTACGGGCCGCAGTTGCCACAATGAAGGAGTCCAAGAAGGCCCCATCTGGTAATACTTGTTTCTATCGAAAATAATGACATGTACCAGTTAGTATTCGGCATGCATGCAAATCTAACAATAGATTTTGTAGATGACCCCGGCGTGAATCCGAAGGTCGTGCGAGGGGATGAGCAACATGCTCAACGACAGCTAAAGGCTGGCGAGCGCGTGCTTACGTAGGTTAGGCGGGAGAAAAACGATCTCCAAGATGCCAATACCCGGCTGGGCGTTGAACTGAAAGATGTTCGAGCCCAGCTTGCTGACTCCGCAAAGGAGAATAAGAGGCTTCGACGCGACATTTAGTAAGTGCTTGAACAAACTTTTATAGAGTTCAGCGAAGAAACCTGCTATCGGAGTTATATCTGTAGGTATGCTGACGGGTCGTCCCACGAAGGAGATGCCCGGGTCTGCGGGTGATCTTCTGCCAGAGCTCTCACAACAGCACGAACAAGTATGTTAGGTGATGCGGGGCATTGCCCAAGCCTTGTGGCCATCCGCCTCCCTGCCAGGAGGCATGGGGGAGCTTGTAGAGATGCTCAAGGGAGCGCGGCGGCGCTTCTGATTATGAAAGATATCAGCCTGCCGACAAGGTGCAAGGGAAGCCTGGGCCATGGTGAAGACGCGATATACCAAGGCTGACCCGAACCACATGGCCGAGGTCGGACCTGTGGGGTCTGATGGGAAAGAGATCCCCGTCAGTTTGGTGTATGACCAGGTGAAATTAGCCGCAAAGTATTCCCAATAGGATTGTAGGCTAGACAGCCTGTTGGATGGTATAGAAGAAGAATTTAGTCAGTCTAAGTGATTGTGCACTTCAAGTGACATATATTGTCCCTAGCGGGATTGTAAATCATTTTTCATGGCGGACCTTTTCGCTTCGACCTCTGGACCCGACAGTCCGGAGTGTATCCGAATACCCGCTCAGTTATGTAAAAACCGGGGTACGCATGGAAACCAGGCGTAGGGGTCATAAGTGCTTGAACAGACAAGTACCCAACTAGCTATGTTATATTACATGGATAGTAAGAAATATCTTCCAGGGAGAATAGTTCCGTTAAGGGTTCCTTTCCCTGGGTACGCATGCATTAATGTGCATGTCCGAACTGCGAAAAAGAGATGCAAGATATAGACATCTGGGGGCATGTATTACAATAAATAAAAGTCATCTTTTGTTCACCGACCGAGTATTCCCTTAAGAACGCTAGCTTTCGGCTTCACCCAGTCTGAGGTACACATCCGGCTGACCCGGCAGTAACAATCGCAGAGGTGCTCCCCTTATGCCCTAGCCGAATTAATGGGAACGTAGGGCATAAACACAAGAGCCAGGCAACCCAGCTTGGCCAAAACTTAAGTCATATCGATGCATATAATGGGGAAGAAAAGGTACATGTGGAAAAGTAACACATGTGCGGGGGGCGTAGAGCCCGGAATACAGTTATATTAAGCTTCTGTATAAGAAGCCCCTAGGTATAATGAGCACGCCTAGCGTGTCAAGATTGTGTAGTCAAGACACATTTTAACCTTTTATGGCTGTGAAGAAAAAGGGAAGAAAGAAAGAAAGAAAAGACAGATAACAAATACATAAAAAATTGATGGAGGTAAGGAGACGAACACAGAGTCCGACACTAGGCGTAGAACCTTCGGAGTCTGGCTGCATTCCATGGGTTTGGCTCGAGTCGATTGTCCGATGCATCCCGCAGACGGTACACTCCACCGGTCAGAACTTTGTCAATAACGACGCTTGTTCTTTTTCTTCTCCGGTAGGCGTAGAACGAGTTCGCCAACGTTATAAGTTTTGGCCCGTACTTCTCTGCTTTGATAACGTCGATCCTGTTATTGATAGAATGCGGAGCAGGCTTTAGCTACGTCGCACGCCTCCTCCAGGGCGTCCAAACTGTCCTGCCGATCAAGCTCGGCTTCTTTCTCTTTGTACATGCACACTCGAGGTGAGTCATGAATTATGTCGCAGGGTAGTACCGCCTCTGCGCCGTACACCATAAAGAATGGTGTGTATCCGGTAGTGCGATTCGGCGTGGTCCGCAACCCCCATAGAACGGAGTCGAGCTCCTCGACCCAGTGCGTATCTCATTCCTTCAAGGATCGCACTAATCTGGGTTTAATGCCGCTCATGATAAGACCATTTGCTCGTTCGACTTGACCGTTAGTTTGCGGGTGATAGACGGAGGCATAATCGAGCTTAATGCCCATGTTGCTACACCAAGTTTTTACCTCTTCGGCTGTAAAGTTCGAGCCGTTATCGGTGATGATGCTGTGGGGGACGCCATAATGATGTACAACCCCGGATATGAAGTCTATCACTGGTCCGGATTCGGCCGTTTTAACTGGTTTGGCTCCTATCCATTTGGTGAATTTATCCACCATGACCAATATGTAATTTTTCTTATGGATTCCCCCTTTAAGGGGTCTGACCATGTCAAGCCCCCATACCGCAAAGGGCCAAGTGATGGGGATTGTTTGGAGAGCGGTAGGTGGCATATGGCTTTGGTTTGCAAAAAGCTGGCAACCGACGCAATGTTGAACGAGGTCCTATGCGTCTGCTCGGGCCGTCGGCCAGTAGAAACCTGTACGAAAGGCCTTGCTTACAAGGGCCCGAGCTGCGGCATGGTGGCCGCCAAGTCCAGCATGAATTTCTGCCAAAAGTTGCCGTCCTTCCTCTTCGGAGATGCACCTTTGAAGTACTCTGGTAGCGCTTTTCTTATAAAGCTCTCCCTCGTGGACCTTGTAGGCTTTAGACCGTCGCACAATGCAACGTGCCTCGTTTGGGTCCTCAGGTAGTTCCTGCCTAGTTAGGTAGGCCAAGAAGGGTTCTGTCCACGGGGTGATGACAGCCATAATTACGTGGGTCGAAGGCGTTATTTCGATGGCAGAGCCTCCGATTACGTCAGAGTGTTCGGTATCTGGTGTTGTGGCCAAGTTCGGACTGTTGTTGCCGGTCTCTCCTTCCCATACCACGGATGGCTTAAACAGCCTTTCCAAGAAGATATTGGGTGGGACAGGGTCGCGCTTAGCACCGATGCGGGCGAGGATATCCACCGCTTGATTGTTTTCTCGGACCACATGGTGGAATTCGAGCCCCTCGAACCGAGCTGGCATTTTGAGGACGGCGTTGCGGTAAGCCGCCATTTTTGGGTCATTGGCGTCAAAGTCCCCATTTATTTGAGATATTGCGAGGTTCGAATCCCCACGCACCTCTAGGCGTTGAATGCCCATGGAGAATGCCATCCGGAGACCATGCAACATGGCCTCATATTCTGCCGCATTGTTGGAGTCTGTGTATAATATTTGGAGTACGTATTGGACTATATCTCCGGTGGGGGATGTCAGGACGACGCCTTCCCCAAGACCAGCCAGCATCTTAGAGTCGTCAAAGTGCATGATCCAATTGGAGTACGCGTCGTACTCTTTAGGGAGTTCGGCTTCCGTCCATTCGGCGACAAAATCAGCCAATACTTCCGACTTAATGGCTCGCCGTGGTTTGTATGTTATGTCGAACGGGAGGAGCTCGATAGCCCACTTGGCAATCCGGCCCGTGGCATCGCGGTTATTTATTATGTCGTTGAGTGGTACTTCGGAGGCCACCGTAATTGAACACTCTTGGAAGTAGTGTCGTAGTTTCCGGGATGCCATGAAGACCGCGTATGCTATCTTTTGATAATGTGGGTACCGTGATTTGCATGGAGTGAGGATGGTGGATACGTAGTATACCGGCTTTTGAATTGGGAACTTATGTCCGTCCGTCTCTCGTTCGACGACGAGCACTGCGCTTACAACTTGGTGTGTTGCCGTTATATATAACAACATTGGTTCGCTGACATTTGGCACGGCCAAGATTGGGTTGGTGGCCAAGACTGCTTTTATATCTTCCAATCCGGCCGTGGCCGCATCCGTCCACTCAAAGTGTTCGGTGCGCCGAAGAAGGCGATAAGGGGTAGTGCCTTTTCTCCCAATCGGGAGATAAAGCGGCTTAAGGCAGCCACACATCCAGTTAATTTCTGGATTTGCTTGAGGTCTGTTGGGATAGCCAACTGTGACAGAGCTCGGATTTTAGCCGGATTTGCGTCAATTCCTCTAATGGAGACGATGAAGCCCAAGAGCTTTCCGGTGGGCACGCCGAAAACGCATTTTTCTGGATTGAGCGTGATGTCATATGTTCGGAGATTTTCGAACGTGAGCCTCAAGTCGTCTATTAAGGATTCAGAGTGTCTGGTTTTAATGACCACGTCGTCTACGTATGCCTCCATTGTTTTGCCAATTTGTGTTTCCAGGCATGTCTGAATCATGCGTTGATAGGTTGCACCAGCGTTTTTGAGCCTGAAAGGCATGGTGTTAAAATAGAAGGGGCCGTATGGAGTGATAAATGCCGTTGCGGCTTGATCGGACTCCACCATATTAATTTGATGGTATCCGGAGTATGCGTCGAGGAAACACAATGAGTCGTGTCCTGCGGTAGCATCGATAATTTGATCTATGCGGGGGAGGGGGAAGGGATCCTTGGGGCAAGCCTTGTTAAGGTCCTTGAAATCGACACATAGGCGCCAGGATTTGTCCTTCTTTGGTACCATCACCAGGTTTGCTACCTAGTTCGGATGTTTTATTTCTCTAATGAATCCGACCTCAAGTAACTTGGCTAGCTCTTCTCCCATGGCTTGTCGCTTAGGCTCAAGGAAACGCCGAAGAGTCTGCTTGACCGGCTTGAACCCTTTTAGAATGTTAAGGCTATGCTTGGCCAGCCTGCGTAGGATTCCTGGCATGTCTGAAGGATGCTGGGCGAAGATGTCCCAATTCTCGCGCAAGAACTCCCACAGTGCGGCGTCTACTGTGCGGCTTAACTGTGCCCCGATGGATGCTATTTTTGTAGCGTCCGTTGGGTGGACATGGAATTTGACTATTTCATCCGCTGGTTTAAAAGAGGTGGACTTGGGTCTTTTATCGAGTATTATGTTGTCCCTGTCCACTATGGAGCGCAACGCAGTTAGTTCTTCGGCCGCAAGGGCTTCAGATAATGCCTCGAGGGCTAGTGTGGCAGTTTTATTTTTGGCGCGGAGTGCTATGTCCGGATCACTAGCTAGAGTGATGATTCCATTGGGCCCGGGAATTTTGAGCTTCATGTACCCGTAATGGGGTATATCTTGGAAGATCGTGAATGCCTCCCGCCCTAAAAGGGCGTGGTATCCGCTACTGAACGGGGCCACTTGGAATGTGATTTCTTCGGACCTATAATTCTCCGGCGTGCCGAATACCACGTCTAGTGTGATTTTTCCTGCACATTGTGCCTCCCGACTAGGGATAATTCCTCTGAAGGTCGTGCTGCTTTGCTCAATGCGGCTCTTGTCCATTTCCATTTTTTGAAGAGTCTCCTCATAGATGAGGTTTAATCCGCTGCCACCGTCCATGAGCACTTTAGTGAGCCAGAAGCTGTCCACAGTTGGACTAAGGACCAAGGCGGCTGGTGCTCGGGTTGTTCGGAATTTAGGTTCGTCACTGGCATTCAAGGTTATAGCCATATCGCTCCATGGATTTATTGCTGCCACGTGGCAGACTTCAGCAAGGCTGCGGAGTGCTCGCTTGCGCCTATTGTTTGAGGCAAAGGTCTCGAAGACTGTCAATACTGTATTGTTATTTTCCATGGGATGGTGCTCTGTTGTATTGTTGATGAGGATATCCTTGCCGCTCTTGGCCACCTGCCGGAGTATCCAACATGCTCTAAGGCTATGTGTTGGTATGGTATCCGTTGTACTGTGAATTTTGCATGGCCCATTGAGCCATCCCTCCAATACGGTTCCATGCCCTATAGTGGGCTTTTGTTTCTTTGTAATTGGATCAGGTGACTTATGAGAGTACACCCTTTTATTTCGGACAGGGGGTTTAGTGAGAGCTGGAGGATCCCAGAATTTTGTTTGGGTTTTCCAGGCGCTTTCCATCGCACATTACTTCTGTACTATGGCCGCCAAGTCAGCGAAGTGTGCTATGTCACAACGACTTATGGCGTTGAGGATTCCCTTGTCCGTGCAATTTTTGCAAAAGAATGAAATTGCGTCTTCCTTGCGACAGTCCTTGACCTTGCTCATTACAAGGAGGAATCTGGCCCAATAGTGACGTACTGTCTCTTGGGGCTCTTGTCTAATGTGGGAAAGATCACTTATATCTGGGTGGGTGGGTAGATTTAGGTCCGAACCCTGACCCGATCTGAGACCCAGGGGTGGAGGAGTTTCCGAGCTTGGTAGTTCGGGCTCCGGGATGTTGCCCAATAGATCTGGCCCGCTGTCTGATTCTAAGTTCAAAGCTTGGGCCATGTCCTCCCGTAGACGGGTATCCGTCTCGGAGAGCTCGGGAATCCGGATATAGTTTGTCCTCAAGATAGAGGAAGAATTGCTGCATTGCTCCTCCACCACCGCTATCTGGTGGGTAACCGGTGGAGAGTTAATCTCCCTTTGGTCGGGTCTAAGCCCGATCTGATCATAGTCCGTAGCGACTCCCAAGGTGGCGATGCGATCCAAGAGCTCATTCAAGGAAGATAGCTCCATTGGATCCATCTGCTCGGCGAATCCCGAGCCGACGTGGAGGCTGTTTTTGATGACCCGAGAAATCATCGTCGGTGCATCGGCCGAACGGGCGGTCATTACGAAGCCGCCTAGTCGGAGAGTTTGGCCTACAGCCAGGGCTCCCCCAGAGGGGATGTTGTCCTTGAAAACAAGACGAGCCATCAAGCCTTATGCTGACGGCATAGTGGAACTCTCAATGAAAGCACCAATGTCGGTGTCAAAACCGGCGGATCTCGGGTAGGGGGTCCCAAACTATGCGTCTAAGGAGGATGGTAACAGGAGGCGGGGGACACAATGTTTACCCAGGTTCGGGCCCTCTCGATGGAGGTAATACCCTACTTCCTGCTTGATTGATCTTGATGATATGAGTATTACAAGAGTTGATCTACCACGAGATCGTAGAGGCTAAACCCTAGAAGCTTGCCTATGATTATGATTGTTGTTGTCCTACGGACTAAACCCTACGGTTTATATAGACACCGGAGGGGGCTAGGGTTACACAGAGTCGGTTACAAGGGAGGAGATCTACAGATCCAAATTGCCGAGCTTGCCTTCCACGCCAAGGAGAGTCCCATCCGGACACGGGATGAAGTCTTCAATCTTGTATCTTCATAGTCCAACAGTCCGGCCAAAGTATATAGTCCGGCTGTCCGAGGACCCCATAATCCAGGACTCCCTCAGGGGGCGCGCCCAGGGGGCAGGCGCGCCTCCCTGCCTCGTGGCCACCTTGAAGCTTTCTTGACTTCAACTCCAAGTCTCCTGGATCACGTTCGTTCCAAAAATCATGCTCCCGAAGGTTTCATTCCATTTGGACTCCGTTTGATATTCCTTTTCTGTGAAACACTGAAACAAGGGAAAAAACAGAAACTGGCACTGGGCTCTGGGTTAATAGGTAAGTCCCAAAAATAATATAAAAATGTTTAATAAAGCCCATAAACATCCAAAACAGATAATATAATAGCATGAATACTTCATAAATTATGGATACGTTGGAGACGTATCAGCATCCCCAAGTTTATTCCTGCTCGTCCTTGAGTAGGTAAATGATAAAAGAAATAATTTATGAAGTGTGAATGCTAGCAGGTGCACAAGTTTGATCAATGATAGTTTCAATCACCTTTTCTAGCATCCTTATATATCATAACAGTAGCTCATCTCATAATGCTTCTCATGATCAAGTAACAAGCTATTCACATGTTAAAGTATAGATCATAAACTTTCTCGAAAACTAACAAACCGTGTTATCAGTCATCAAATAATTACAATTCATCTTATTTTCAGGAAGAGTCTATGTCAGAGCTTTTATTTAGCAAACTCCACATACTCAACTATCATTTAGTCTTTCAGAATTGCTAACACTCACGTGATATTTATGGGTTCAAAGTTTTAATCAGACACATAGAAAGATAGGGGCTTATAGATTTGCCTCCCAACCTTTTACCTCAAGGGTAATGTCAACAATAATAGATCATGATGCCTTACATACAATTGGATATATATATATATATCAGAATCTTTCCAACACAATGTGCTTGCCAAAGGATAAAATGTAAAAAGGAAAGGTGAAGATCACCATGACTCTTGCATAAGGTAAAAGACAATAATAAAAGACAGGCCATTCGCAGAGGGAAGCAGAGGTTGGCATGCGCTTTTATAGTTGGATGCACAAAATATTAATGCGAGGGAACGTCACTTTATATTGCCACTTGTGATAGGGACCTTTATTATGCAGTCCATCGCTTTTATTGCTTCCATATCACAAGATCGTATAAAGCTTATTTTCTCCACACTGAAAGATCATACATATTTAGAGAGCAATTTTTATTGCATGCACCGATGACAACTTACTTGAAGGATCTTACTCAATCCATAGGTAGGTATGGTGGACTCTCATGGCAATATTGGTTTAAGGGATGTTTGGAAGCACAAGTAGTATCTCTACTTGGTGCAAAGAATCTGGCTAGCATGAGGGGGAAAGGAAAGCTCAACGTGTTGGGCGATCCATGACAATATACTTTATTTCAGATATAAGAAAACATTATATTGTCTTCCTTGTCCAACATCAACCTTTTAGCATGTCATATTTTAATGAGTGCTCACAATTACAAAATATTTCCAAGATAGTATATTTATATGTGAAATCTCTCTTCCTTCAATATTCTTTCATGAATTGTTCAAGTGACCAATACAATGTTTGCTAATCTTCAATAAATTTACCACCTCTACTTCTTATATGTGAAGTCATTACTCCCCATGGGATAAGCATATGAAACATATATAATTTCAAATTTATGATATTCAATTCATTCAACCATTTACTCATAGGATATAAGTGAAGCACATGAGTAAATGACAAACTACTCCAAAAAGATATAAGTGAAGATCAATGAGTAGTTAAATAATTATGTAGCTATGTGAAGACTCTCTCTCATTTAAGTATTTAAGATCTTGGTATATTATAACAAGCAAAACAAAATAAAATAAAATGACGCTCCAAGCAAAACACATATCATGTGGTGAATAAAAATATAGCTGCAAGTAAAGTTATCGATGAACGAAGACGAAAGAGGGGATGCCTTCCGGGGCATACCCAAGCTTAGGCTCTTGGTTATCCTTGAATATTACCTTGGTGTTCCTTGGGAATCCCCAAGCTTAGGCTCTTGTCACTCCTTATTCCATAGTCCATCGAATCTTTAGCCAAAACTTGAAAACTTCACAACACAAAACTTAACAGAAAACTCGTAAGCTCCGTTAGTATAAGAAAATAAATCACCACTTAGGTACTGTTATGAACTCATTATAAATTCATATTAGTGTAATATCTACTGTATTCCAACTTCTCTATGGTTCATACCCTCCGATACTACTCATAGATTCATCAAAATAAGCAAACAACACATAGAAAAACAGAATCTGTCAAAAACAGAACAGTCTGTAGTAATCTGTAACTAACGCAAACTTCTGGAACTCCAAAAATTCTGAAATAAATTGGTGGACCTGAAGAATTTGTCTAGTAATCATATGCAAAAAGAATCAACTAAATATCACTCTCCAGTAAAAAGTTTTAGCTAATCTCGTGAGCGCTAAAGTTTCTGTTTTTTACAGCAAGATCATAAAGACTTCACCGAAGTCTTCGCAAAGGTTCTACTTGGCACAAACACTAATTAAAACATAAAACCACATATAACCAGAGGCTAGATAGATTATTTATTCCTAAACAGAACCAAAAAGCAAGAAACTAAAATAAAATTGGGTTGCCTCCCAACAAGCGCTATCGTTTAACGCCCCTAGCTAGGCATGATGATTTCAATGATGCTCACATAAAAGATAAGAATTGAAACATAAAGAGAGCATCATGAAGAATATGACTAGCACATTTAAGTCTAACCCACTTCCTATGCATAGGGATTTTGTGAGCAAACAACTTATGGGAACAATAATCAACTAGCGTAGGAAGACAAAACAAGCATAACTTCAAGATTTGGAGCACATAGAGAGGAAACTTGATATTATTGCAATTCCTACAAGCATATATTCCTCCCTCATAATAATTTTCAGTAGCATAATGAATTAATTAAACAATATAACCAGAACCTAAAGCATTCTTTTCATGATCTACTTGCATAGAAATTTTATTACTCTCCACATAAGCAAAAAATTTCTCTTTCGGGATAGTGGGAGTATGATAAGAGACTCGAATACTATAAATTGTTTCCACATTAAAAGACTAATATTCAGAAAAGGGTAATCACAATCATGAAAAGTTTTATAAATATAATCATCACTACTTTTTATAGCATAAGTTTCATCACAATAATCATCATAAGTAGCAACTTTGTTCTCATCATAATCAATTGAAACCTCTTCCAAGATAGTGGAATCATTACTAAATAAAGTCATGACCTCTCCAGACCCACTTTCTTCAGTATAATCATCATAAGTAGGAGGCATGATATCATCATTATAAATTTGCATATCAAAACTTGGGAGACTAAAAATATCATCTTCATTAAATGTAGCATCCCCAAGCTTGGGACAAACTTGCAGCCAATATATTCTCAAAAACATCATCTTCATCAATCATAGCATCCCCAAGCTTGGGCCTTTTCATATCATAAGCATAATCACTCTCATCATTAATAGTATGGATAGCACCAATAGTATAGCAATTATCATCATCACAATGAGTAATAGGAGCAACATCATTTGGGAGGGATACCTTTCTACCTTTGCTCCTCCGTCTTTTATTTTTCTTCTTCACATCATGTGTGGGTTTAACCCTCTTTTTTGAGCTCCTTATTAATGAGATTGGTTGGATAGAAGACTCCTCCTCATTACCTGATTCATCATAAGAAATAATAGGAGGATATTGGAAAGTCTCTTCCCTTTCATTAGTATTCTCTTCATCTTCTATTTGTTTTGTTTTCTTTATATACTTGGCAATATAAGGATTTTCAATGCAATTCACCGCACAATACATATAAATTTCCTTTAGATCAAAATCAAGAACTCTATCAAGGGCAAATTCTGGAATAACCTTAGTTATACGTTTCATTTCTTCATAACCCAAGAGCAAACTAAGTTCATTATGATGTGCAAGGGAAATCAAGTCATCACAATTTTTGGACACGATACGATGATGAAACAATTTGTATTGGGTACTGAAATGATCACGTTCATTGCAAAGTTCACAAGTACGGCTAAGAAAGTTTAAATTTTCAGCACAAACATCTAGCCTTTCTTGCAACCATTTAGTTTCCAAATACTTATGCCTCTTGCAAAATCTATCTTCCTTGTTAGGTATGTACTTGCAAACTCTATGCACTCCACAAAAATTGACATGCTTATAAGAGATATTTTCATCATGACTAGTGCAATCATCATTAGTACTATGGATATTCAAAGAGTTCATACTAACAACATTGCAATCATGCTCATCATTCAAATATTTAGTGCCAAACATTTTAATGCATTCTTCTTCTAACACTTTGGCACAATTTTCCTTTCCATCATACTCACGAAAGATATTAAAAAGATGAAGCGTATGAGGCAAACTCAATTCAATTTTTTTTGTAGTTTTCTTTTATAAATTAAACTAGTGATAAAACAAGAAACTAAAAGATTCGATTGCAAGATCTAAAGTTATACCTTCAAGCACTCACCTCCCCGGCAACGGCGCCAGAAAAGAGCTTGATGTCTACTAGACAACCTTCTTCTTGTAGACGTTGTTGGGCCTCCAAGTGCAGAGGTTTGTAGGACAGTAGCAAATTTCCCTCAAGTGGACGACCTAAGGTTTATCAACCCGTGGGAGGCGTAGGATGAAGATGGTCTCTCTCAAGCAACCCTGCAACCAAATAACAAAGAGTCTCTTGTGTCCCCAACACACCCAATACAATGGTAAATTGTATAGGTGCACTAGTTCGGCGAAGAGATGGTGATACAAGTGCAATATGGATGGTAGATATAGGTTTTTGTAATCTGAAAATATAAAAACAACAAGGTAACTAATGATAAAAGTGAGCACAAATGGTAATGCAATGCTAGGAAACAAGGCCTAGGGTTCATACTTTCACTAGTGCAAGTTCTCTCAACAATAATAACATAATCGGATCATATAACTATCCCTCAACATGCAACAAAGAGTCACTCCAAAGTCACTAATAGCGGAGAACAAACGAAGAGATTATGGTAGGGTACGAAACCACCTCAAAGTTATCCTTTCTGATCGATCTATTCAAGATTCCGTAGTAAAATAACATGAAGTTATTCTTTCCGTTCGATCTATCATAGAGTTCGTACTAGAATAACACCTTAAGACACAAATCAACCAAAACCCTAATGTCAACTAGATACTCCAATGTCACCTCAAGTATCTGTGGGCATGATTATACGATATGCATCACACAATCTCAGATTCATCTATTCAAACCAACACAAAGTACTTCAAAGAGTGCCCCAAAGTTTCTACCGGAGAGTCAAGACGAAAACGTGTGCCAACCCCTATGCATAAGTTCACAAGGTGAACCCGCAAGTTGATCACCAAAACGTACATCAAGTAGATCACATGAATATCCCATTGTCACCACTGATAAGCATGACAAGACATACATCAAGTGTTCTCAAATCCTTAAAGACTCAATCCGACAAGATCACTTCAAAGGGAAAACTCAATCCATTACAAGAGAGTAGAGGGGGAGAAACATCATAAGACCCAACTATAATAGCAAAGCTCGCGATACATCAAGATCGTACCACCTCAAGAACACGAGAGAGAGAGAGAGATAGATCAAACACATAGCTACTGGTACATACCCTCAGCCCCGAGGGTGAACTACTCCCTCCTCGTCATGGAGTGCGCCGGGATGATGAAGATGGCCACCGGTGAGGGTTCCCCTCTTCGGCAGGGTGCCAAAACAGGGTCCCGATTGGTTTTTGGTGGCTACAGAGGCTTGCGGCGGCGGAACTCCCGATCTATTCCGTTCCCCGATGTTTTTAGGGTATATGGATATATATAGGCGAAAGAAGTCGGTCAGGGGAGCCACGAGGGGCCCACAAGGATGGGGGGCGCGCCCAGGGGGGCAGGCGCGCCTCCCTGCCTCGTGGCCACCTCAAAGCTTTCTTGAATTCAACTCCAAGTCTCCTGGATCACGTTCGTTCCAAATATCACACTCCCGAAGGTTTCATTAAGTTTGGACTTCGTTTCATATTCCTTTTCTGCGAAACACTGAAACAAGGGAAAAAGCAGAAACTGGCACTAGGCTCTGGGTTAATAGATTAGTCCCAAAAATAATATAGAAGTGTTTAATAAATCCCATAAACATCCAAAACAGATAATATAATAGCATGAATACTTCATAAATTATGGATACGTTGGAGACGTATCACTCCCCGACTCCTCCTCGCGCACGCTTTTGCACACCTGCAGGGCCCGGTGAGGCCCCCTCCTCTGTTTTCCCCCTCTCTTTTTTCCCCCGTCGGATTCGGTTCCTTAGCGCGTCCACTCATAACCGTTGCCACCGTCCGCCATGGCCACGAGCTGGACCTAGCCGAGCTCGTCTAGGACCTGTCCGCCTCGCCCGTGGGCTCCTCTAGACGAGGTCACACCTGTGCACGCCCTCACAGTCCCGTATGTGCCCACAGGCATCCTCCCATTCCTCCTCGTGTGCGTGCCGTGCGCCGGCCACCTTCCAGCGTGCTGCCGTGCGCAGCCGCTCCCCGTGTGCCCCACGGTCCGATCGCATCTAGCGCGCGCCCTGCCGCGCCGCCCCTCCCGCTGATACAACTGCTGGCTGCAGTTGTCGCTGCTCGCGTCACCGCCTCCCCATGCCCGTGCATCGCTGCTGCTGTCTGCTACGGCTCCGCGCCCGCGCAGTCCGCTCGCTGCCGCGTCTCGGCCGCACAGCTCGTCCCGTCCCCTGCGCCTCTGCGACCTTGCCGCGGTCAGCCCCGCTCAGTCCCGCGCGCGCCCGCCTGCCTTTCGCCGCGGCCGCCCTTGCCGTCCACCGCTGCCAGCACCCCACCTAGCGCCGCCATTCCCCGCTGCCGCCGGAGCTCTGCTCCCAGCGCGTCGTCATTCCCGGCCGTGCCCTCCTCCCCTCCCCAGCCGCACCCACCTCTGCTTCACGCCCTGCCTGCGCTGTTGCGCCCTGTTGCCGCCGCCACTAGCTGTCGCTGCCGCCTAGCCCCCGTGCCCGGCCACGGTCCGTGTCCGCCGCCCCGCGCCCGCTACTCCCGCCCGCCGCAAGCGCTCGCCGTCGCCGCTGCGCGCGCCTCCTCTGGCCGCTCCGCGCTGCCGCTCCCCGCTGCCGCTCCCCGCTCCCCGCGCACCGTCGTCGCCCCGCGCCGCCCCTACGCCCGCCTCCACCTGCCGTGGCCCGCCGGCGAGCCCCGGCGTGGCCATGGCCTCGCCCTTCGCGTGGTGGGCGCCTGGGTGCGCCCTGCCCCAGCGCCCGCACCCGTGTGCCCGATAACCCGCCCCGCTAGTCCTTTGGCCTATGACATACGGGGCCCGCGCCCCCTTTTTCAGGAAAAATAATATATATAATAAAAATAATTAACTTAACTAATTTGGTTTCATTAAATCTAATTATAATTAATTAGCTTAATCGCCTCGTTTGGTTAACTAAACTGTTGTACTAGCCTAATCAGTCAATGGCAGGGGGCCCCACGCCCTGTTGACCAGTGATAACCCACAAGTATAGGGGATCGCAACAGTTTTTGATAAGTAAGAGTGTCGAACCCAACAAGGAGCTAAATGTAGAACAAATATTCCCTCAAGTTCTATCGACCATCGATACAACTCTACGCACGCTTAATGTTTACTTTACCTAGAACAAGTATGAAACTAGAAGTACTTTGTAGGTGTTTTTGGATAGGTTTGCAAGAAAATAAAGAGCGAGAAAATAAAAGGTAGGGGCTGTTAAGGTAAAGAAGCAATAAAGTAAATATAGAGAGTGTGGAAAAGTGGTGGTAGGAGTTGCGAAATTGTCCCTTAAGCAATTGACTACTTTACTAGACCGATAGCAAGTTTCATGTGGGAGAGGCCACTGCTAGCATGTCATCCCTTACTTGGAATTCTATGCACTTATGATTGGAACTATTAGCAAGCATCCGCAACTACTAACATTCATTAAGGTAAAACCCAACCATAGCATTAAGATATATTGGTCCCCCTTCAATCCCGTATGCATCAATTTATATGCTAGGTTGAAGCTTGTGTCACTCTTGCCCTCCAATACATAGTCCTATCAACATACAACTAACCCTATGGTGTGATCCACGCGCGCGCTCATATGATGGGCACCAAAGGACAGCAACATAACCACAAGCAAATTAAATCAATCATAGCAATTCATCAATCACCGATAGGACAATGAAAATCTACTCAGACATCATAGGATGGCAACACATCATTGGATAATAATATGAAGCATAAAGCACCATGTTCAAGTAGAGGGTACAGCGGGTTGCGGGAGAGTGGACCGCTGTAGATAGAGGGGGGAAGGTGATGGATATGTTGGTGAAGATGTCAGAGGTGTTGGTGAAGATCGCGGTGATGATGATGGCCCCCGGCGGCGTTCCGGCGCCACCGGAAGCGAGGGGGAGAGAGCCCCCCTTCTTCTTCTTCCTTGACCTTCTCCCTAGATAGGAGAAGGGTTTCCCCTCTCGTCCATGGTCTCCATGGCGTGGGAGGGGCGAGAGCCCCTCCGAGATTGGATCTGTCTCTCTGTCTCTCTCTGTTTCTGCGTTCTGTTTCCTGGCCCTTCACCGTTTTTTACATATCCGGAGATCCGTAACTCCGATTGGGGTGAATCTTTCGCCCAGATCTTTCTCATAAAATTAGCTTTCTTGCGGCAAAAGAAGAACGTCAACCGCCTTATGGGGTGTCCACGAGGGTCAGGGGTGCGCCTGACACCCTGGGGCGCGCCCCCTACCTCGTGCCCCCCTCGGACACCGTCTCGCGTTGATTTTACTTCCCAAAAATCATGAATATTCCAAAATAATTCTCTGTCCGTTTTTACCCCGTTTGGACTCCGTTTGATATTGGGTTTCTGCGAAACATAAAACATGCAACAAACAGGAACTGGCACTGGGCACTGGATCAATATGTTAGTCCCAAAAATAATATAAAAAGTTGCCAAAAAGTATATGAAAGTTGAATAATATTGGCATGAAACAATCAAAAATTATAGATACGACAAAGACGTATCAGCATCCCCAAGCTTAATTACATTGAGTGGAATCCACCGGGGGTGATTCCTCGGGTTTTCTTCCTTGATGTTTTGGACACACTGTTACCTTGACTTTACTTGAGACCATTGTTGAAGTCGGGTCGGCCCTGAGGGGTACCCGTGAGTTGATGTGAAAGCCGGCGGGCCCGGAGAGCACCCGTGCGATGTGACAGTGGCGGCTGGCTGTTTAGCGGTATCACCCAGGAAGGGGTGGTAGCTCTGGACTTGTCCCGACAGCCGTCACTACTTTAATTGCTAATGCACTAACATGTTTGGTTATTTGTTCTGAATGAGCCTTTGGCCTTTACGCACTAACCACCACGCGAGAATAGTTATGGGCCTCGACGTCGCAGTATCAGCCGAAGCTTTGTCAGACGTCCAGTTCAGCATTGCGGCACGGCTGGGCCGGCACCATCCTATAGTGGTGGAGCCTGCACCCGCCCTGCACATAACGACCCGGAGTACAATGGGAGATGGGCCCAGACACCGGAGTTCTTAGGATATAGACCGGCGGGGACCTCCACTACAAAAAAAGACACATCCGTGACATTTTGGGCTGAACAAAATTTTTTCTATCATACACATGACACTTCTATGACGATAATTGTGACAAAACCCGGTATCATCATAGATGTGGTGGGCTCCTACTTCTATGACAAAAAATCATGATAGAAAATGGGCTTTTCGTCCTGGGCGGGCCGGAGACGCAGCTGCATGACATTCTTTGGGCCGTTCATGACGGAAAAAACCGTGGTAGAAGCGAGGGCAGGAAAATTTCGGGGAGTTCCCGGTTATGGTGGGAGGTCGGGGGCCAAGCGATGCACGTTTCTCTCGTACACGTACGCGCGTGTGTGAGAGGCGTTGGCTCTAACTGAACCCGAGCGAGGCGTTGGGCTCTAACTGAACCCGAGCGATTGCACTGCAGGCTACGCATTACTGAACCCGAGCGATCGATCGACGACTGTTAACTAAACTAGATCGAGCGATTCCTTCGCTACTGCTGCTAACTGAAGCCGATCGATTGGATGAACACTGAGCGTTGTGGGGGGGGGGGTTGGATGAACAATGAGCGGTGGCGTTGCCTCTGGATGAACTGGACCCCATGGTGTGGAGGGCTGGATGAACAGTAGACGGTGGAGGGGTGCCCGTGGAGGGGTGGTTGAACAGGACCCCGTGGTGTGGAGGGCTGGATGAACAATAGATGATGGAGGGGTGCCCGTGGAGGGGTGGTTGAACAGTAGCCGGTGGAGTAGCGAGCGGTGGAGGTTGGATGAACAGGAGCCCGTGGAGGCTGGAGGAGGTCGACGGTGGAGATGAACATTATCCTGTGGAGTCCTGTTTTGCGGTACGCCACACCCCTCCCGATGAACAGGACCCCCGTTTCGACCGTAGGAGGTTCGTTTCGTCCGTTTTGCGGTATGCCACACCCCTCCCGATCAACAAGACCCCCGTTTCGATCGTAGGAGGTCCGTTTCATCCGTTTTGCGGTACGCTACACCCCTCCCAATCAACAGGACCCCCGTTTCGACCGTAGGAGGTCCGTTTCCTCCGTTTTGCGGTATGCCACACCCCTCCCGATCAACAGGACCCCGTTCCGAACGTAGGAGGTCCGTTTCCTCCGTTTTGCCGTACGTCAGGCCTCGTTTCCATCGCATGTTCCATCCATGCCCTCCCGTTGAACACGACCACACATTCCGTCCCGACCCAATCGGTTGGCTCCCACGCGTTCCGTTGCCTCCCGATGAACACGACGCATTCCGTTGCCTCCCGATGAACACGACGCATTCTGTTGCCTCCCCATGAACACGACGCATTCCGTTGCCTCCCCATGAACATGACGTATTCCGTTGCCTTCCCATGAATACGACGATGACGCTATTTCTCCGTTCCGACCCAGCGATGTACACGAGCCCTAGCCGTACGTATGCGCGAGTAGGCGTTCGAGACCCTGCCCGTATGTACACATACGTGGCCATATTTTCTTTCTTGCACCCTGGCCGCTGTACGTATGCGTACATGCTACGTGCGCCTCTACTACGACACGTGCGCGCCTCTACATCGACCAGTATGTACATACACGTTCGCGACCAGAATGACAACGCTACGTACAATTCGACCAGGTGGGTCCCGACTGTCAGGCACTTCCTTGCCTGCGAAGATGTAGCTGGTGGGTCCCAGCAGTCAGGGGGGCCGAATCATTTTTTGCCCGGACGCACTTCCTTGCGTGCAAAGGTGTAGCTACTGGGTCCCAGCGGTCAGGGGCGGATTGTTTTTTTGCCCGGACGCACTTCCTTGCGTGCGAAGGTGTAGCTGGTGGGTCCCAGCAGTCGGGGGGCGAATCATTTTTTCCTGACGCACTTCCTTGCGTGCGAAGATGTAGCTGGTGGGTCCCACCAGTCAGGGGGGCGAATCGTTTTTTTCCCGGACGCACTTCCTTGCGTGCGAAGATGTAGCTTATGGGTCCCAGCAGTCAGGGGCGAATCATTTTTTTGCAAAATACGGTGGCCCGTCCGGTGGGTCCCCGCTGTCAGGTGGAGGAATAATTATTTTGCTCGTAATAAGGAGGCACTTCCTTGCGGCTGCCGTGGACCCAGCTGTCAGCCTCTCCACATACTGTCCACGTCCGATGGAAGTCGTTCCTTGACCACGTTGACCACGCCGTGCCGAGAGCACCAGGGCGGTGGACGATGGCGAGGCCTAGGAAGGGGACGACGCGGAGCCGGGGAAGACGCGGCAGTGGATGCACACGCGGAGAGGAGTACGATGGTTCACTGGTTCGGCTGCGCTGCCGATGCTGCAGAATAACAGGGGGTGTGGGTGAGTGGAGGGAAGGCCTGGACAGCGGTGGGAGTAGTAGGGGGCGGCGAGGCCTCCGCGGCAGCACAGCCGGCCACGGGAGGCAGGAGCAGTCGGCACGACCGGCGCTACTTTGGGCGGCTGGAGAAAGAAGACCAGAGGTTGAAGAAGCACGACGGCCGTTGGATGGACAACGTACGGTCACTGCAGCTAGAATCGTTTATATTGACTAAGTTGACAAAGCCCTTGGTACGTCAACTTAGTAGGCCCACAGGTCAGCTTCCGAAACGGTGCGCCCAGATGTCAGGGGGAGGAATCATTTTTTGGGCGGGTGAAGCTAGAATATTCAAGATTGAAGAAGGAGCACGGCATCCGTTGATGGACATCCAACGGACACTACTGCTAGAACCGTGTGTTGACTATAAGTTGACAAAGCCTTGCATACGCGTCAAATCTGTTTTTTTAGGGGACGCGTCAACTTAGTAAGGCCATAAGTGTGTGGCAGAGAACTTATAGCCCATTTGAGATTTGTAAGAATGTGTAGCCCATTTTTGAATTCTAATGGAATTTACTACAACCCATTTACAGTTTGTTAAAAGTACAGCCCATTTCAACCAACCGTTCAAAATAGAATTCAATAAAATTTCCCACATTTTGATGGGATCCAAAATATTTTTATCCTGGAATTTCTAGTCAGATTAAATACAATTTCAATATAAATTTATATTACGTAAAAATCCAACAAAACATTGCGCTCGCAACAATTAATGAAACTAAAATTTTCAATATCCAAAAATAATATTTTATAAAGTAATCACGTGTTTGGTGCTTTTTTTATAGTTACTGCCCAGTTTTTATAATTACATCCCATTTATTATTTCTTAAAACCCATTTTATTGTTAAGCCTAATGCATCCCTTCTAGGAAAGATTTGCAGCCCAGCGGGGCGGAGAATAACAACTTGACCTTGCCTGGGTATTCCTAAAAAAAGTATAGCTGGGCTAGCCATTTTCGGCTTGAAAAAAATTAATATCTGGGCTGGATATCTGGCCTGGGCTAGACGGGCCACAGCCCGCCCAGTTAATATCTGCAGTGATGTTTTCGTTGTTGTTCAGAGGAGAAAAATTAATATCTGGGCTAAACATCAAAAAACTCTGCAGTGCTCACACCTCAAAAACACAAATACTACTCGAGCTACTTGGCCCTAGCTGTCGGCCGCTTCTTGTGCAATTCTCTCATTTATTGACTACTACATAGGTTGACAATGGTGTGGGACCGTGATGTCAGGAAACTAGGAGGAAGCAAAATAAATTATATATATATATATATATATATATATATATATATATATATATATATATATATATATATATAATAAGGAGGCACTTGCGTACGTGAGGCTATGGACCTGGTGGGTCCCCATTGTCATCCTCTCCAAGTAAAGTCATCTCCTCACCCGCGCGCGCTTTCCGCCCGAAACAGTCAGCGCCGTCCGCCCTGCTTCCCAGTGCAGGCGATTGCTCCGCCTTCAAATGACACAAGTGCCGTCCGTCCGTCCATCTGCCGCCCACATTAATGATACGCGGTTGCCGAGGTGGCTACTCCGACGCCACACGCCCGTCCCTCCGCCCGCCCACTATTGCTATATAAACTGCTGCACCGGCCATAGCCGCAATCATCCGCATCCGTTCCCTTTCTCCTGTCCACACCACTACTGCCCACCATGGCTTCCTCGCGCTCTAGTGCTCTTCGGGATGGGCGGACGACGGACCACAAGGAGATGGCAGCCATTGCTGCCAACCGACTGGCCCGCAGGCAGCCGGAGGACGACGACGTCCCAATGGAGAACATGGTAGTCGATGATCCGGCGCCAACTCCCTCCTCCGCGCCATCCTCGCCGGTGCATTGCACCATGACCATCGGCGAGGCCCGTGCCCAATATATGAACAGGGTGAGGCAGATGCGTGAGGAGCAGTTCCGGGAGGCGCAGGCCGACGCTGCCTACAACCACCATCTCCTCCAGGAGCACTTGCACGCGGAGGAGCAGATCGCCGCGGAGCGGGCGGAGCAGGAGGCGCTGCTCGACTCGTACCGCTCCGCCCGCAAGGGCCGCCTCGAGCGCTGGCGGTACCGCATGCGGGTGGCGGAGGCTGCGGCCGCCTCCGAAGAGGCTAGCAAAGAGGGCGATGAAGCGGGCGAGGAGCTGTTTGGCAAGACCGAGGACGAGGCAGAGGACAATGCCGGCTCCGACGAGTCCCCGCTCCACTGACGTCGACGAGGCCCTGCTCCGCCGAGGCCCCGCGATGCCAACAACGAGGCAGAGGACACCGCCGGCTCCGCCGAGGCCCCGCCCCGCCAACAACGAGGCAGAGGACATCGCCGGCTCAGCCGAGGCCCCACCCTGCCGGCAACATGGGGGAGGATTTCCACCGTTCCGCTGAGGCGCCGCCCGCCGGCAACAAGATAGAGGACATCGCCGGCTCCGCCGAGGCCCCGCCCCGCTGCCAACGAGGCCGCGCCACACAGAAAACGAGGAAGAGTAGAACACGGTAGGTCACCGCTGCTCGGGTCCAAGTAAGGCCACCGCTGCTACCCTCCGGTTGAAGCTGAGCTAGGCGGGTTGACCATTGACGGCCGGTTAGCTTCTTGGCGGCGACGTGGAGTCGGAGAGCTGCGCTGGAGAAGAACGCTACTTCTACTTAACTGCTGGTGCAGTTGGCTGACTGACACGTGGGCCCAACAGGCCACATGTCAGTTACGCAACTGCACCTTCAGTTAAGTCACTGAAGCTTCTGTTCGTCTTAGCGAGACACAGGTGGGTAGCTTCGGTTAATTAATTATACCTCCAGCGCACCCCTTTTTAGTTGAAGAATGTATGAAATTTAATGAAATCCGGCATATTTATATGAAATCCGACCATGTATGAATGAATTTATTTCGATTAGTTCGAATTCCAGTATCACTGGCATTGGATGAACATGCAAAACAATACGTACTAGCATTATTCTCAGGGTGATCACCTCGTTTGCAGCAGTTTCACATGTACTCCCTCCGGTCCTTTCTAGTCTACATACAAGTTTTGTTTGCAGTCAAAGTATCTCTACTTTGACCAATCTTATACAAAAAAGTATGCACTTTCACACAGTGCAAAGTAAAAAGGAACATAAGGAGTACAAAGAGTTTGAGCAGCTTTTTAGTGTTTCTGTACATTGCAATCACACACACAGGCCAGGCAATTCATAGAGAACATTCAAAACAATCGATGATTATGCATGTCAGCGACTCACATGTCAGAGGCAATATTTACTTCAAAACTAAAGAATAAAGAAAAAACTGATCGACGCTGCTGACAGCAAAGGGCGTCCCATTCGAAAATATCAAACGCATGTCTTGCTAAAATCAATGAGCAAAATTTGACAAGGTTGTCCCATTTCAAAATATCAAATGCCTATGATTGTGGAATGGGCAGGGTTTGCCATCAGTTCGGACATTGACATGGCACCTCGTGCTAAATAAACCAACTGTTCTTTTTGTGCAGTTCCACCAAAATTAACCAAATTCGCGCGTAGCTTGTATGATTTCGCCCTTATATGCTGCAACACCTTGAACTTATCGGCACCTCCTTTCTTGTGGTGGAAATGAATGATTCGATGTATTCATGAACATTTTGTGCAGTTCCCATTGAAATCAAGCTGAGCACCCCTGTTTGCACAAATACAAAAAAGCGATTAGTATAAAGCAAATTGTACTATGAATTGGCAGTTTCAACAGGCACATACATGGTCCATGTAGAGAACACTTTTAGAAAAATGGAACTCACCAGAAAGAATCCTAGAACAACATTGTACTCGCGCATCACAGCAAAAAAATGGAGATTTGTCAGTCCTTCTGAGCTGAAGTTAGTTTGGTCTTGTGGGGAGTAATGTAACCATCCTTCAACTGCTCCTTCTGATGAGAAGATAGACATGGCTTCTTCATCCTGGCATAATCGGAACTAGTCACTTCATGTACTCCATATTCTTCTTCAGAGGAAGATGATCCTGTTGTGCAAAGACAAGATGACTACTAAATGCTAGCATCCCTGTTTGCTCGAAAAAAGGAAAGGAAATATTTAAAACAACACAAATGAAGCACTTCTCAAGGACAATACCACTTTTTCATGACAGTATCTAAATAGTAGCACAACACCAATAGAGATGACAAAGCTCAATCATATGGATGAAATCAGTGGGCAAGTACCAACCTTTGTCAGGAGGCTTATTGTGTAGAGAATACAGATGAAGCACTTCTCCGGAACCATCTGTTGCTATCTACGGTGGTGGCCATGCTTACTATATACTCCTCGATTAGTTTAATGTTTCCAACATCTTCTTGTGCAGTTCCACTAAAATATATGGTATTTCAAAGAAGATCCCTGTTTGCACAAGTAGAGATAATTACATATTACATTAAGAGTGGCATCAAATTAGTGGCAAAACAATTGCTCGTTCCAGCCATAGCAATAAATTAAGATGCAAAACTATATCATTACTTGTGTCATCACAGTTCCAGTTCTTCATTACAGCACCGAGAGTTGATTTTTGTTTTTCTTCCGCTTGTTCTTCCCCTTCATCACTTGGTTCAATAATAGACAAGCTTTGCCTTCAATATAAGATTTGGCATGTCAATTAGGGAGCACAAGTATAGTACTAAACTTAATTTTCTGATAAAAGTGGCAAAATACAGGCCAGCAGTTGTGAAATATCCTTATCTTACCTCAATGGGATATTACGGTGCACATACAGATTGCAAGTCTTGTCTCCATTTGTGCAGTTCACTAAAATCAAGCAACATTATCGTACAAGTAGCACAACATATGAAAGCACACTGCAGAATCATGTGAAAGAAGGCTAGTACTGACCTCTCATGATGCGGAATTCAAACAACTCACAAGAAGAAGATCTGAACCAAATTCGCCTTAACGGATAGGAAGTAAGATCTCCTCTTGTGCAGTTCCACTAAGATCAAGCAATCAAGCAACGTTGTCGGTGTGACATTTTGGTTGAACTGCACAAAACACTCTTAAAACAAAAGTGTTTTGTGCAGTGCAACAAAAGGTCACAATGGCAACGAGGTGAAGTAGATAACCCTGTTTACACAGAGGTGCAAAGGAAACAATTAGGGGTCAATAACGGTGGATGACACAGAAGCCAACAAAAAGAAGCATCTACCTTATCTAAATGGGAAAGAAGGCAAGACAGTAGCATTTCTCAAACGGTGGCATTGATTAATATTAACATAGAGATTATATTAACAATAAAATTCATTAAACATGTAATTTGCTTTTAACTGTGGCATTGCATCAATTTTCCAGCGGCATTATTAGAGGGTGTTTGTTTACAGGGACATTTCGGTGTAGGGACTAAAAAAACTCCTTGTCAGTACCATCTAAACCAAACAGGAGGGACTTTTAGGGACTAAAAGTGGGCATTTGGGACTAAAGAAAGAAGACCCCGAGGGAGTCTTTTTGGGACTTTTTCCAACAGTTGCCCCTGCCACGCATCGCACCTTGTCTCTATTAGTTCATTATTAGGGGTAACATGGTCTTTTAGCATGTCATTTAATAACCTCTATTCCATGTTTAGTCCCTGGAACCAAGCAGGTAGGGACTAGGGAGTTTTTAACCAAACAGGGCCTTAGATTAACAACAACTAATGAGTTGCACGGGACAGTGGACGCACCAGCACCATGTGCATCTACCGATGTACTGTGGTCATGCACAGTCTGTTGCAGCAAAGAACAAACAACCAAGGAGCATATTTGTGTTGGTCCCATTTTTGTTATCTTTAGACACCTTTCCCTATGTGAGCGCAGCAAATCTAGTCCTGATCAAACTCTACAGCCTTGTCCCTTCCTTTCCTTTTTGAACTAGTACTTTCGCCCCTTCCTTTCCTCTTTGAACCACGTCCTAGATTTATGCGATACAACTTTCTTCACTACTTTCCCCCATTCCTTTCCTATTTGAACCATGTCCTAGATTCATGCTATACAACTTTCCCCCTTCATTTCCTCTTTGAACCACGTCCTAGATTCATGCTATATACAACTTATCCCATTACTTTCCCCCACTCCTTTCGTCTTTGAACCACGTCCTAGATTCATGGTATACATGCAGCTAGAGCAATGCATGTGGAGTAAGTAAATTACACCTTAAGGTTCTTGGGGCGTGGTTCGGTGGGCGACGAGACAACGGCGAAGAAGAAGGGGTCGGAGGTCCTCCCGCGCCGCCGCTGGGTGGAAAGTGAATAGCTGCGCCGGTAGTCCCTCGCCGACGCGACAGCGTTAAGCCTCCTTCCCTTCCCGGCGGACGGATCCTGCCGGCTCTTGGAGCAGCAGTGAGGGGAAAGAGAGGCCAACGAAGTCTTGTTTAGATATGGAGAGGGCGGGAGAGTGTGAAGAGAGCAACTACAAGCGCCGAGGCTCCAGCGGGAGAGGGCGAGAGAGTGTGAAGAGAGCAACTACAAGCGCTGAGGCTCCAGCGGGTATATATATACTGGAGAGAGAGTGTGAAGCATGCAAACCCTAGAAAACATTTTGACCAGTCAAAGAATCCTCCCGGCACAAATTATGCTCAAGTGTAGTTATCGAAACCGAGACCTCAAGTTTGATGAGCGAACAGGCTAACCAACTACACAACCCTCCCGTTATGTTCAACGAGAGGGAAATAACCTTTTATACATTCCTGCATTCGTGTGACAAGCATGCCGTGTTTTTTTTGTGTGTGTGGGAGTCATTGGGATTTCAATCATAATCGTGTCATGTGGCTTTGGTGGTAAGACTATCCACAGTGGTGCAGAAATAATGCAGCCTTAGTCACCTTACCTCTCTCCATGTAGTACGTTGGGTCCCACTAGTCAGAGGGTGAAACAAACAAATTAATAAGAAAAATTAAAAGCGCCAGCGGTGTATCTTACCTCACACATCTCGCTACTGCTCGGGAACACTTTCCAATTGATCCCTCTGTTCGCTCACGTACTATTTTAAGTGAATCCTTATTATAACATGCACACAAATTTTGGGCACTTGTATTCGACTTAAGTCAGTGTTCCACCGTATCTTGTATACTTACTACTCCCTCCGTCTAGGTGTAATAAGTCACGTTAGAAGGTGCAACGGGACCAAGGTGCGTGCGTGTGTGTGTGTGCGCGCGCGTGTGTGTGTGTGTGTTTAAAAGCATGTGTGTGTTAGAGAGAGCGACAGATCGACCTACTCCTACAGAGAGATGTTGTGTAGTGTACGATTTTAGCCGTGAGAGTCGGTGCATCCTCTCGTTTCCGGGCGTGTCCGGTACACTACTAGGAAAAGGCCTACTAATGGCGCACCGGTAGTGCCTTGCCTACTAATGGCGCACTACCGGTGCGCCATTAGTAGCATGCCACTAGAATTTTTTACTAATGGCGCACCACTGGTATTTTAAAAATCGTACACCACTAGTATTTTTAAAAGCATGTGTGTGTTAGAGAGAGCGACAGATCGACCTACTCCTACAGAGAGATGTTGTGTAGTGTATGATTTTAGCCGTGAGAGTCGGTGCATCCTCTCGTTTCCGGGCGTGTCCGGTACACTACTAGGAAAAGGCCTACTAATGGTGCACCGGTAGTGCCTTGCCTACTAATGGTGCACTACCGGTGCGCCATTAGTAGCACGCCACTAGTATTTTTTACTAATGGCGCATCACTGGTGCGCCATTAGTATAGCCCACGGTGCGCCATTAGTATCTGGTATACTAATGGCGCACCACATGGAAGTGCGCCATTAGTAACATTTATTTTTCAAAAAAAAAATTCAGAATTTTTTTTAATTTTTTTCTTAATCTCAGGTCAATATGCTTAATCTCAGGTCAAATCGCACTCCGTGGTCAAACTTCCCAAAAGGTCACCCATCCTCACACTACTGCAACCCAAGCACGCTTAACTTCAGAGTTCTATCCAGCCCCAGCAACAACTCACTTCACAAGCACTTGTTGATATATCTAGCATATCAATCCTATTATACCTTGTTGATGTCTAGGACTTTGTTCGTATTCATGACTATGATGAAATTTTGAAAAATACTTCAAACTTCCCGGTCATATTACATATCATTTTTGAAAAACAATTCAAAAAAAATCAAAACCAATTTTTTTGAATTTTTTTGGATTTTTTGCCTCTAGATCTTGGAAGCCCCGTAACCTTTTTCTGTTAGGTTTTTGGGGATTTTTAAAATGTTTAACGGGGTTCCCCCAGTTAAATTTGGATGTAACTTTTCGAGTAGATGATTTTTCATATAAAAAACTTTTTAATCCGAGTTCGTATGCAAAAGTTATGGCCATTTTACAAATTTCCAGAGAGATTTCGCAAATAAAGTTGAAATTCATATTTGTAAATTTTCCCAACAACTAGACCACATTTCACATGGGAAACTTATTTTCTTTTATTTTTTTGACATTTTTATCATTTTCTTTTATTTTTTTTAAACTGAAAAGGCGGTCCACGGGGGGGGGGGTGCATTCGGGAACTTTTGGGCCAAGTTAGTAATGGCGCACCGTGGGGTGGTGCGCCATTACTAGTTAAAATAGTAATGATGCACCACACCCACGGTGCGCCATTACTAGTTTTGAAAAGAAAAAAAAGAAAAAATGATTTAAAAAAAAAACTTAGTAATGGCGCACCTGTGGACAGTGCGCCATTACTAGTAATGGCGCACTGTCCACAGGTGCGCCATTACTAGTAATTTTTTTTATTTTTTTAATTTTGTTTTCAAAACTACTAATGGCGCAAGGTGGGTGTGGTGAGCCATTACTATGTCAAGTTAGTAATGGTGCACCACTCCCACGGTGCGCCATTAGTAGTTTTGAAAAAATAAAAATATTTTTTTACTAATGGCGCATCATGGGATGTGGTGCGCCATTAGTATTTAGTAATGGCGCACCACATGTACAGTGCGCCATTAGTGTCCATCCTATCTATAACCCTTTTCCTAGTAGTGGTAGGGACATGCGGACAGCTGCCACGCCCGCCCCTGACCAGCCTGGCCCACCCAAAGCCCCTCCATCGCCCGCGCGTGCTTCCCTCCCGAAACGGTCAGCGCCGCTCCAAAGAATCGGTGCTGCATTCATGCCCGGGCAGAGCGGACGCGACCTCTCACTGGCGCAAGAGTGATGGTTGCTTCGTCCGTCCAACTTACTGCTGGGCCTATGTGATTTGACGGCTCATTGGTCTTTATTACTGAGGTGGTAGGACTGCTGGATGTCCCACGCTTTCGGTGAAAGGAGGTACTAGTACTAGATTACAATTTTCTCCATTATTACAGCGGAGGCGTGCAAGAGCAGTGAAAACACGCAGGCTCAGTGATTACATGGCCCACCTCACACTATCACCGTGCGACACCTAACTCTTTACATAGTACTCCCTCCGTTCCTAAATATTACTAGATGAGTCCCCGCGCGTTGCCGCCGAACAACGGTATATCTCTCTGCGCAAAATTATCGATTTAATAGAACTAAAAAAACTCTATAACCGCATGACAAATGTGGTAGCCAAACTAAATAAACTCCCATCATCATTTAGATTATCCCACATAAGGAAAAAAGATCAGCCAACTCTTACTGCATAATGGGATTATATTTTTCTTTTTGACATGTTAATGGGACTTAAAAGCTCACGTACATGCATGCTACCAGTGCATGCTTGCATGCAGACATGTTGATGTGATCTAAAACCCACTCACATGCATGTGCCATGGTATTTCTGCATGCTTGCATGTGGCTTAGTGCGGAGCCTCTCAACGTCTAGATCAGACGGCTATTATGGACTGATTTACTTCATCTAACGGCTACATCAATTTTGATGATGTGGCTCAAGGAGAGGATAGAGAATTCCTAGTAGTGGGGGCTAGCTATTACTAGTAGATAAGTCTTTGTAGAGATTCCACTACATACGGAACAAAATGAATGAATCTACACTTAAAATGCATCTATATACATCCGTATGTGGTTCATGGTGAAATCTCTACAAAGACTTATATTTAGGAACGGAGGAAGTACTAGTATAGTACGTACTGTAATTTATCAGCGAGATAAATTTGTACAATGCTATGAAGCTTCCAGCCTCTGTTACATGTATCTTGCGTCCAAGGTTGCCCGTTGCAACATTTCATCAAATACAAAGGAGACTAACATGCATGCTATTGCATCTCGATGATTGACAGATCATAGCAAATATGTACTCCCTCCGTTCCAAAATAAGTGTCTCAACTTTGTGCAAACTTTAGTACAAAGTTGTACTACTACTAAAGTTGATACTTATTTTGGAACAGAGGCAGCTAAAGAAAAAACGATCCATGCAGTCCCTAGCCCTTGAACCGTGAACCCTGACCAAGCTTCAATTTGCTTGCAATGTTCGAGCTTCCTAATAAATGAAGTTTGCAACCTTTTGACCATCGGATCATTTTGTGCAGTTTCACCAAAATAGAGATGAGCATCCCTGTGGCAAAGAAATTGAAGAAGCGTGATTAGAATAAGATTACTAGGTGTCGGTGGGAAACGACACCTATGGGATCACATGAATCCCTACTACGGTTGCGGGGCGCGGGGTTGTGAAAAGAGCGGATCAAACAGATAGCACACGGTCCCTTTACCCAGGTTCGGGACGCAAGGATGCATAAAACCCTACTCCTGCTTTGGTGGATTGTATCTCTGAGTTCCCGAGCTAGCTATGGGGCGTCGAGAGCTCCAAAAAGCCGAATCCCTCTACTGGTCGCCTTGGGCCTCCTTTTATAGGAAAGGGGTTGCCACAGTGGCACACAGGAGGTGGAAAGGGCACAGTAGCGCGAGGTTATCCTTCGCATTACATGACAAGGCACATTTAATGTGCCTTGCTTAGGTGTCCTTGCTTTATCGAGGGCGGAGGAGAGTCCTGTCTTGTCCGTCGCTGCTCCCCCTTGCATCGACACGCGCCCTGGCCAGCGGTGCCTGTGGTGCCATGTAGGCAGGTAGGCAGCTGAGGTGGCGCAGTGGTGGATCTCCACGAAGATCTGCATGCCGCCACACAGGTGCCTGCCCAACTGGTTGGGTTGGCAGCTGCATGCGAACGGTGGTGGGGGCGTGACTGGCGCGGGCCTGATGGTGGCCCTATGACGTCCTTGGCAAGGGCCTTGCTGCGGCCCTGGCAAGGGTCTTGCCGCGGCCTCGGCAAGGGTCTTGCCGTGGCCCCGGCAAGGGTCTTGCCGCGGCGCCTGCTGTCATCCCCGGCAAGGCTCTTGCCGGGGGCCTTGTGGTCCTCCTTGGCTGGGATCCCGCCATGGATCATCATCTTCTGAAGTGGGTACCTGATCTTGAATGTCTTCACAAAGATCTGCATGCCACCATGGGGATGTCTCCCGAATCCTTGCCCCCATGGGGGCAGTGGACTCGAGGGTGACTTCGCTCCGTAGGTGTGGGGAGAGCTGCCACGACAAGAGTCTTGCCGGGTTAGCTAAAGCTGCCCCCCGGCAAGGATCTCGCCGGGGGGGGGGGGGGTCTGCTCCGTCCCCTTTGCTCTTTGTGGTCTTGGCGTCGCTCTGCTTCCCTTTAGCTTCGGCCTTACCTTGGCTTACCTCCCTTGCCGTGCTTGGTGTGGCGGTGCTCGTGGCTCAGACTGCCCGTGCACAGTTATAGGGGTACAAAAGGTGTACCCCCTTTTTGTACACCGACAGGAGCCCCCGGGCCTAGGCCACACATAAGCGCAACGCTTTGTTGGGCTAGGCCCAAAAAAATGGTGCGCGGGCAGGCGGGGCGGTTTTTACCGCGGTAAGTTTCTTCGCGCGCTGCGCCTCCCACGCTTCCCGCGCGTGGCGCGGCATGGGGAGGCGTGTGTGACGTGGGCGGCATGCATGGGGTTGCTTCCCGCGGGCATGCATCACATCACACTTAATGTGAAAGGAGGCGGCCCGCGTTTCCCCTCATAAGAAGAAATAACCGCGGGCGCACTGCTCACTTTCTCCTCTTCCTCCGTGCCTTGTCCAATCTCCGAGCCGCCATTCCCTTTCTTCCTTCCCTTGCAAGCTCTAGCCGCCGCTCGCCGTCGCTGCTTCGCCACCCCCTCCCCCACAACTCTCTAGATTCCTCGGCCGCCATGGCGCCTAAATCCACCAAGGGCAAGGGGGCGGCTACGGGCTCTGGGGCCGTGGAGCCGCCGGAGAGCGCGCTGTTGGGGGACAAGACGAAGTCCGCCTTCTTCTTCCCCTCGTCGGTCGACGTTCATGAGCTCCGGGCCGCCTTCAAGCCCCTGTGGGGAGTGAAGACGGGAGGGGAGAACTCGGGACACCCGGCGACGTGCTTCATTCCTGCCGCGTGCGCCGATCCTGCCCCAAATCGGTACCCCTTCTTTGTTGACTATTTTTCTTGCGGGCTATGCCCTCCTTTCTCCGATTTCTTCTGCGACATCATGCACACCTTCGGTTTTCGCCTCTTGGATTTTACTCCGAACGCGGTGGCGTGCATGTATTTCTTTGCGCATCTTTGCGAGGGCTTTGCCGGAGTGTAGCCCAACACGGCGCTCTTCCGCCATTACTTCTATCCTCGAATCCAAACGGGGGGTGCCGTCGCTGGTTGCGTCACCTGGATCCCAAGATCCAAGGAGGCGTACCCGGATGGTGCCGTGAGGGAGAGGTGGGACGAATGCCATGACCGGTGGTGCTGGATTGAAGATGAAGACCCGCCAGAATTTTGCAAGGTCCGCCGAGTGCCACCGGTTCGTGGCAATGATTGGGGTGATGTTGACGCCGCCGACAGGAGGCTCAGCGTCGCCACCACCAGGATTCTCTGGCTGACCCGGGCTGGGCTCACCCTCGAGATGATCGGGGCGGATTTTATTCGCCGCCGGATCGCCCCGCTGCACAATAAGGGGAGGCCAGCTTGGCTCTTCAAGAATCCGGCCGACATCATGCGGCTCCGGCCCGGCCTCGACCATAACTTCACGGTGATGGGGCATGCCCACTTCTGCCAGCGGCTCTTCCAGCTGGAAGTGGATCGCGACGGCGATGTCGAGCTGACCGGCAAGGCCGCAAGGGCTGCCATAAAGGCCGGCAAGACCGTCAAGGGGCCGCTCTTTAAGTTGCCAGCGGGGGTGGTCCCGTTGTGCAATAACTCGCGCCGGTCTGAGATCATCGCCATGACGCCGGACTACAATGCGCACGACCCCGTTCCGAGATGGAGGGAGCCGTCGGCCGCAGACATGCAGCAATTCTTTGACACCTTGATCGAGGTGTATGTTAACGCTGACGCCGAGCGGTGGCTCGTCATGGACACCACCCAGGCCGAGCTGGACTACATCGCCAGCAGGGCGAGGGAGGCACATCTTGCCCTGGAGGCGAAGAAGGGAGGAAGGCGAATCCAAGACTTAGGAGGCATGGTGGCATGAAGCACGAACTCTCAGGAGGAGCCCTCGGTGTGGACCCCAGGGGGGACGACCCACACCTTCGTGACCCGTCGGCGCCGACGGCGGCGCCGCCCGTGGCGATCGGCATCGACTCCTTCAGAGCCCTCGATGTGAGCGTACAAGGGAAGCGGGAACCCCGGTGGTGCCCGCTCGCCCCAGGGCCTCGACACCACCTGACGGGCCCC
Organism: Aegilops umbellulata; assembly: GCA_032464435.1. Lineage (NCBI taxonomy): Eukaryota > Viridiplantae > Streptophyta > Magnoliopsida > Poales > Poaceae > Aegilops > Aegilops umbellulata. Next base: position 472,764,461 of record CP136060.1, read on the forward strand.
CTCGTTCCGGCGGCGGAGGGCGAGCCGTTTCTTCGGCGGGAGCGGGTCTGTTTCCTCTCAAGGAGACTTTCCCTTCTCTACCGCCGAGAACCGGCGGATCGGAGCCATCACAGCAAGGCGGAGCAAGGACCGAGAAGAAGGAGAAGCAAGAAGAGATGGACTGGAAGTGCACGTGCCGTTCCATACTTATGGCCGGCGAAGGCCAACCGCCGACCTCCACGATCGCAGGTAATCATGTCCCGCTTTGCATGCAGGGACTTGTCCAATCCGTGTAGTTGCCGAGGCGTCGTGGGGAAGTGGAGACGCTCACGTCCAATCAACCGCCACGCGGCGCCCAAGGCCGCAGGCTGTTAGGGCCCGCGGCGCTTCGCCCTTGCCCTTTCGCCTACCTGCACGGCCAAGTCCGGGCGCACCTTGGGCCCGGGGGCTACTGTCGGCGTTCTGGGAACGGGGGTCCCCAGACTTGCCTGCCTGCGGCCTATGGCATGGCTCAAAGGGGGGGGGGGCAGCACGTCCCATCTTCATCAACACAGACCCAAGACCCTCGCGAGGGGCCAAGCCTCGTGGGGTGGACGACACGGAGCTTCCTCAGGCACGACCTCATCAGGCTGGCTCGCGAGGAGGCAGAGAGATCAAGGCGGAGTACCTTACGAGGTGCTCGTGACGCAAGCCATGAAGACCAAGAGCGCCAGGCGGGCGCCAGCCCGCGCAGTGTCCTCCTTTCCTCTTTGGTGCAAAGGGAGCAAGCGCAGGCGAGAGCATCAAGCAAAGGCACCCGTTTCGGTGCAACGAGACCAAGACCAGCCCAACGACAGGGAGGAAGTCATTGCGGAGCCCAAGCCAGCGTCACCACCAGAGCCTTTGGCAGGCGAAGACCAACTTTAGTCAGGATAAGTGTACCAGATGTTCCCCTTCAAAATGGCCAATTGTTGGTGCCCTTCCCACTCAATATTTGGGAAGAGGCCCAGGGCCTTTGCCTATAAATAGGACTAGCCACCCCCAGGGTAGAGGCGGATACAGAGAGACAAAGGGAGAGAGAGAGAGGCCAACCCAGAAACAAGCTGGGATCAGGTTTAGTAGCATCACAGAGAGAGATAGAGAGATAGATAGATAGAGAGAGAGAGAGAGAGAGAGAGAGAGAGAGAGAGAAGGGTGACTGAACTCCTCCTAGTAGTTCATCGCCCCAGCCAAGAACAGACCCTTGCGAGGCTGTTCTTCCTTGTATTGCTCATCATCATCAGCCCAAGAAGCAATCCACCACACCACAAACTGGAGTACGGTATTACACCACAACGGTGGCCCGAACCAGTATAAACCCTGTGTCTCTTGTGTTGTTCTTTCCATAGCTTAGATCTTAGCATGGCGGTGGGGTGCAGGTAGGTAGAAGGTGAAATCTCCGCGCGCACCCCAGTGTTCGAACCTCAAGGGTCTGCCGGAACCCGAAATCCGACAGCCTTTGCCCATAAATAGGACTAGCCACCCCCAGGGTAGAGGCGGATACAGAGAACAGAGAGAGAGAGGGGAGGGTGACTGAACTCCTCCTAGCAGTTCATCGCCCCAGCCAAGAACAGACTCTCGCGAGGCTGTTCTTCCTTGTATTGCTCATCATCATCAGCCCAAGAGGCAATCCACCACACCACAAACTGGAGTAGGGTATTAAACCACAACGATGGCCCGAACCAGTATAAACCCTGTGTCTCTTGTGCTGTTCTTTCCATAGCTTAGATCTTAGCGTGGCGGTGGGGTGCAGGTAGGCAGAAGGCGAAATCTCCGCGCGCACCCCAGTGTTCGAACCTCAAGGGTCTGTCGGAACCCGAAATCTGACATTTGGCGCGCCAGGTAGGGGTGCGCCGGAATTCGTCTTCCACCGCCCCGTTCTCCTCCGACCATCGCGTCCATGTCTGACGCTCATCGGGCCCGCGCCGAGCGCCGAGCCGCTCTCGCTTCCCGCGTCGCCCAGACAGCTCCTGTCGGCGGGCGTCCTCGCCGTCCCTCGTCACCTGCCGTCAACGCCGCCACCGGCCCGACGGGGAACGAGCAGCAAGCGTCGTCTCAACATCCGTCCGTGCGGCAAGACGGCCGCACCGCTACTCCCTCGCTCACCCCAGCTGGTTCTTCGTCCTGCGCGCTCCGTGCACCCATGGAGGCTCGAGCTGCGCTCATCGTGGCAAACGAGCTCCTGCGCTACCATCCCGTCGACGACGTCTACGGAGAATGGCTCGACCGCGTCGCCGAGCTCGTCCGCGCCGCAGGGGGCTCTCCTGCGCCGTCCTTTCCGCTGCACCGCACCCCGCCCTGCGCGGGCGACGAAGCTCCGGGGGCGCCCCAGCCGCCTCCTCCTCAAGAAGGCTCCCTGGCTCCAAGGCGCGTGGCCCCTGGGCGGAACCCGCTCCGTCAGGTGCCAGCGCGGCAAGAGCAGAGCTGCCAAGAAGTCCCTCGCCCGCAAGAAGCTGCCCGGGCGCTCCCTGCTCCAGCACGTCGCGACCATGCTCCTGCTCCCGCACGTCAAGACCCCGTGCTGCTCCCAGCTGCAGTGCATGGGGACCTGCAAGACCAAGCTCTCCGTCACCCAAGGCCTCCCGTGGCCACAGCAGGCTGCCGTGCCTTCACCATCGAGCTACGCAACGTCACGTGGCCCGGCAAGTTCAAGCCAGACCTGCCTCCTCGTTACGACGACACGGCTGACCCTGCGGAGTTCCTCCAGCTCTATGAGCTAGGCATCAAAGCTGCCAACGGAGACGAGAAGGTCATGGCGAACTGGTTTCCCATGGCGCTCAAGGACGGGGCCCGCACCTGGCTCCTGAACCTGGCTCCAGGCACGATCTCCTCCTGGGACGAGATGCGCACCCGCTTCATTGCCAACTTCCAAGGTACTCGCGACCGGCCACCCGCCGTGAGCGACATGTGCCGCATCAACCAACAACCCGGAGAGACCCTGCAGAAGTACATCCAGCGCTTTAACAATGCACGCTTCAAGATTCCCAAGGTGACCGAGGAGGCCATCATCAGAGCCTTCTACGATAGCGTGCGCGACGTCAAGATGAAGGAGGAGCTGGCGATGCATGAAGACCTGTGCACTTCCTTGGAGCTGTTCAACTTGGCGACCAAGTACTGAAAGTGCAACTATCCCTAGGTGGTTTTGGTAATTCATAACAACATATAGCTCATTGAGCTAATGCTATTCCAAGACAATTATTTCAGGAAAGCTCAATGATTGGCATGGCATGGATGGTGAAAGTGGAACCCTCAAAATGTTAAGGACAAAGGATTGGCTCAAGCTCAAAAGCTCAAGACTCTTCATTTTACATTTTAGTGATCCAAGATCACATTGAGTCCATAGGAAAAGCCAATACTATCACGGAGGGATGAGGTGTTGCATAATGAGCCTTTTACTTTATGTGCTTAATGATATGCTCCAAAATCCTCAGCTACTTTCCCATATCCACATATTACCTAAACTCCAAGCCAAACTCGATCCTACCGATTCTTTCCATCCGGCGCCACCGAGTTTCACTTGTCATTAGCCACTGCCAAACCCTAGCAATTCGGTTCTACCGATAGGGATCTCGGTCTCACTGAGACGGGGTTGCAATCTCTCAGTTTCCCTTTTGTAACTTTTCGGTCTCACCGAAAGAGCAAATCGGTCCCATCGAGATTGCAATGTAAACTCTCTGTTTCCCCTTTGTAACTTTTCGGTCTCACCGAAAGAGCAAATCGGTCCCACCGAGTTTACCTGACCAACTCTCTGGTTAGCTAATTACCAAAATCGGTCTCACCGAGTTTGTGTAATCGGTCTCACCGAGATTAAGTTATGCCCAAACCCTAACCATATCGGTCCTACCGAGTTGCATGTCAGTCCCACCAAAAATCTCTAACGGTCACTAGGTTTACTATTTCGGTCCGACCGAGTTTGTTGATTCGGTCCCACCGAGATTGGTAAATTGTGTGTAACGGTTGGATTTTAAGTGGAGGCTATATATACCCCTCCACCTCCTCTTCATTCGTGGAGAGAGCCATCAGAACACATCTACACTTCCAACTCATATGTTCTGAGAGAGAACCACCTACCCTTGTGTTGAGGCCAAGATATTCCATTCCTACCATATGAATCTTGATCTCTAGCCTTCCCCAAGTTGCTTTCCACTCAAATTTTCTTTCTACCAAATCCAAATCCTATGAGAGAGAGAGTTGAGTGTTGGGGAGACTATCATTTGAAGCACAAGAGCAAGGAGTTCATCATCAACACACCATTTGTTACTTCTTGGAGAGTGGTGTCTCCTAGATTGGCTAGGTGTCACTTGGGAGCCTCCGACAAGATTGTGGAGTTGAACCAAGGAGTTTCTAAGGGCAAGGAGATCGCCTAGTTCGTGAAGATCTACCGCTAGTGAGGCAAGTCCTTCGTGGGTGATGGCCATGGTGGGATAGACAAGGTTGCTTCTTCGTGGACCCTTCGTGGGTGGAGCCCTCTGTGGACTCGCGCAACCGTTACCCTTCGTGGGTTGAAGTCTCCATCAACGTGGATGTAGGATAGCACCACCTATCCAAACCACGGGAAAAACATCCGTGTCTCCAATAGCGTTTGAATTCTCCAAACCCTTCCCTTTACATTCTTGCAAGTTGCATGCTTTACTTTCCGCTGCTATATACTCTTTGCATGCTTGCTTGAATAGTGTGATGATTGCTTGACTTGTCCTAAAGTTGCTAATATCTGCCAAGAACTAAAATTGGGAAAAGGCATTATTTTTATTTGATCAAGTAGTCTAATCACCCCCCTCTAGACATACTTCCGATCCTACAAGTGGTATCAGAGCTTTGGTCTCCATTTGCTTTGATTTCCATAGCTTTTGGTGGTCATAGCCTTGGTTTCACAACCTAGGAGAGTATGGCGTCTAGTGAGGGAAATTATGACCGTAGAGGTCCTTACTTTGATGGTACTAATTTTGCTAGTTGGAAGCATAAAATGAAAATGCATATTCTTGGACATAACCCCGCCGTTTGGGCTATTGTGTGTGTTGGTTTGCAAGGTGACTTCTTCGATGGGAAAGAACCAAACCGTGAAGCTACCGTGGATGAGTTGAAGATGCTACAATACAACGCTCAAGCTTGTGATATTCTCTTCAACGGATTATGCCCCGAAGAATTCAACAAAATCAGCCGTCTTGAGAACGCAAAGGAAATTTGGGATACTTTGATTGATATGCACGAAGGTACCGACTCCGTCAAGGAATCCAAATTGGATGTGCTTCAAAGTCAACTTGACAAGTTCAAAATGAAGGATGGTGAAGGTGTCGCTGAAATGTACTCTAGGCTTGCTCTCATCACAAACGAGATTGCCGGCTTAGGGAGTGAAGAGATGACCGACAGATTCATCATCAAGAAGATCCTAAGAGCCTTGGATGGAAAATATGATACAGTGTGCACTTTGATTCAAATGATGCCCAATTACAAAGATATCAAGCCAACAGAGGTCATTGGAAGAATTGTTGCTCATGAGATGTCGCTCAAGGATAAAGAGGAACTTCATAACAAATCTAGTGGTGCCTACAAAGCCTCATGTGAAGTACCCACATCATCAAGTGAGAAGCAAAACTTCAACGAAGAATTGAGCCTAATGGTGAAAAACTTCAACAAGTTCTACAAGAGTAGAAGCAAAGATAGAAGCTCCAAGTCAAGGTCCTACAATGACAAGAGATCTTCTAGTCGAGAGCGAAACTGCTACAATTGTGGAAGACCCAGACACTATTCCAATGAGTGCACGGCTCCCTACAAAAGAAGAGAAGATTCTCCAAAAAGAAGAGGCAAAAGAGAAGAATCACCATCAAGAGAGAGAAGGAGTAGAGATGATCGTTATGAACGAAGATACTCATGGAGGAGCAAGGATTCAGAAAGAAAGGAAAAATCATCAAGGAGCTACACAAAACGAAGACATCAAGCTCATGTTGGTGAATGGGTATCCGGCTCCGACTCCGACAACCACTCCGAGAGAAGTTATCACTCCGATTCCGAATATACTCAAGATGAAGGTGTTGCCGGTCTAGCACTTGTGTCAACCAACTCCTTCGACATATTTGACTCACCAAATGAAGGAATTGGAAGATGCTTCATGGCCAAAGGTCCTAAGGTAACTCACCCTGAGTATGTTGATTTCAATAGTGATGAGGATGACTTGTTAGGTGATGATGATTTACTTGTTGACAACTCTAGTGATGAATACTATGATGAAACGTCAATTAATCATGCTAATCAAGATAAAACGAATGAGAATGATAAGGAGAAAATTGAGGCTCTAACTAAAGAACTAAACACTCTTAAGTTAGCTCATGAAACTATCTTCGAAGATCATCGAGAACTTTTAAGAGCTCATGAGAAGCTACGCTTTGAAAAGCTCAATCTTGAGCAAGAGCATGAGTTCTTAAAGGCAATCAATGATGATCTTCGCAAGAAAAGTCTTCTTACATTGCCAAGCGTTTACTCTTATCCACTTACATGCCTCAAGTCAAGTCGAATAACGAGAACAAGAAAGATTCTTCCTCTAGTAGTAACAATGATCATGTTAAATCCAATATTGTTGCTTCTAGTAGTTCTCTTGATTCCACTAATGATTCTCTTAGCCAAGTTACACTTGAGCAAGAAAATAGCTTATTGAAGGGAATCATAAAGAAAGGGGTGTACAAAAGCCTTGCCAGAAGTAAGCAATTCAAGGAGATTGTACGCAAGCAAGGAAGGCACCGGAAGAATCAAGGTGTTGGTTTTGAACGAAAGTTCAATGCCAATGGAGTTGAGTGGGAAGAAGATCAATACCCCAAGACAAAGTTTTTTCCTCAACAAGAGAAGTATGATCCTACTTCTTTCAAGGGGACACAAACTCAAGATGATCTTCCACCACAAGACTACAAGCAAAAAGGCAAGGACAAGCTTCAAGAGGAAATTGATGCATTTGAAGAAGCTCCTAAGACCTTAGTCAAGTGGATTCCCAAGACTACTTCAAGTTCCACTTCATCAAGTACGACTACAACTCCAAGGATTCCCATCAAGATGGTGTGGATCCAAAAGAAGAAGAACTAGAGAGTTCTTGAGGGTGACTCCGCCAACATACTCCACTCTTATCATTTTGGGAAGAACAAGTGCAATCAACTTCCACATCTTGCACTACTTCAAGGAGTCACAAACCCTCTTGTTGGTAAGTCAAGGGACAAGGTAATCTAAAAGCTTTCATAGACATCAACTTGTGTGTGCATCACTCTATGTCTATGGATATACTTGTTTGTTCCTTGTGGGACTAACCCATGTAGGTATTGAAAGTGCAATTCACTCAAAAGGATAGCTCCAAGTGATCTACATCAACATTGAGCATCCACATCTTCAACATCTACATGAAGTCATCATCGACAAAACCCAAGGTTAGTTCATCCCTCTTAGGGGGGATATCACATCTAGGGGGAGCTTTACTCTAAGACTTGAGCTAAAGCAACTCTAATGATGTGAACACAACAATGCTTTACGTAAAAGTGGTAACCCCACTCGAGCTTAAACGATGAGTTTGACCTATGATCAAATGTTCTCATTTGACTCCTAAGTCAATATACTCATATATAGATGACCTAGTCATCGCCAATTGTTTGATAGATGCTAGAATTGGTTGTGCATGCTTTGTCACATATTTCAATTGTTATTTTATTGTGTGAGCATGTTGGTTGCATATTTTACTCATTCGAGGACATCCACTTGTTGTTTTGATTGTTCGGTTTTATTGTTCTTTTGCCAAGTGGATGGACAAGAATGCCTAAGAACCCCCTCTAGCTATCTATGCTTTTCTCGTCTCAAACTCTATTCATGCTACATCACAAAATTGATCAAGTCAGATTCGAACCACTCTGTGTGAGGAGCACTCGGAGTCCCCGATTCGTCATGGACTTAAACTTCCAAAACCTCTTCGTGATTCTCGGTCTGACCGATACCCCACTTTCGGTCTTACCGAGATCATTAAGTTGATCTATGTTTTCGATCTCGGTGCAACCGATTTGAACCATTCGGTCACACCGAGTTGCAATAACTGTATACAGTTTTGCATCTCGGTGCCACCGAGTTGTTCCATTCGGTCACACCGACAGGGTCGGGCTATATATAGACACGGGCAAAAATTTGGAAATTTCTCTGAACCCCTTCGCCCGCACGATAGCTCGCTCTGCCTATGAGGTCTCCGGATCGTCTTCTCGCCGCCAGCCGCCTCCAGTCGCTGGTCTCCGTCGCTGTCAACGGGAATCAACCCCGCCGTTGCCGCCGTAGCGAGTCTCCGCCGAACTAGGGTATGGACTCGATCTTTGTGCTATTCCCCAATCCGATTCCTAGCACATTGTGATCAGATGTATTCTTGCCATGTTTGATAAACTCCTATCCAGTCAATAAACTCAATAGAATAGGTTTGATCCAAAAACTTTATGGTTAGGTTTCCGCCGAAACCATCTCGGACCCACCGAGTTGAAAAACTCGGTCCCACCGATTTGGCTTATGCCATTGCACAAGTAAGACTCGGTCTGACCGAGTATTGCTAATCGGTGTGACCGATTTTGGAACTTTGTGAAACCCTAGCAGTCTCGGTGCTACCGAACTGTGACTCGGTCCAACCGAGATCACTAGTTTAGGTTCCAAAAACTGCTTCGGTATCACCGAGTTTAAAAAATCGGTAGATCCGAAATGCTTTCCGTGGGAAACTAAAACTAAGTTTTTGAATCATTCTTTTGCAAAAACCTCTGCATTTTGTGATGCTCATCCATTCTACCTCATCTATAAACTATTCACAGGGCCAGCAGTCAGCTTGTTCATCATGTCAGACCAAAGTGATAGCCAGAATTTGTCAGAGCAGCCAGTGCAAATGAGTGAGGGCACTAGTCCCTCCAGCTCTTCAGATGAAGGCAGCAGGAGTACCCCTAGCAACCTGCCAAAAGTTGCCACAAGACAAAGAAAGAAGAGAACCTCAGAATCAGAGGATGAAGATTATGTGGCAGAGGAGGAAGCAACTTCCAAGAAAGTTGAACTCAAGAAAGAGCATGGCTCAAGGCAGAGCACCAAGCCAGGCTTAAAGGTCAAAAGGCCAGCAGGCAGGCAGCCCATGCCAAAGGGCAGAGCCTCAACAAAGATTCCTGAGAAGCCTGCACCCAAAGAGCCAGTTGCAGCTGAGACAAAGAAAGAAAGGAAAAGATGCAGATGGTGCAAGAAAGTTGATCCCATGGCTGAATTTGAACGACGTTCTTCTGATGAAGAAGAAGAAGCAGAGGAGGATGCTGCACCAACACCCAAGGCACCCAAGCTGATGGGTGATGCTATAAGAACAGGGGCAGCTGCATCTAAGCCCAAGGAAGCCCCCAAGGCTGCATCCAAAGCCAAGTCAGCTCCAAAGCCAAAACCAAAGAGGAATACAAGGAGCATACCAGCTGCTGAGAAGAACAAGGCCCCAGTGCCTGACATTGCAGAAGAAGAGGAAGGCCAAGTGCTGAGAAAGTTGAAGCCCAAGATTCCAGACCACAATGATGCTCATCCTGTGGCTGAGGATATGAGATCAGAAGAGACTCTGGGCTGAGAAAATGGAGAGCTGAGGATCCCTATGCTACCAGGAGAAGGACTGCTGTTGACTACAGGTTCCACACTAAGGAACAACAGGACTTCTATGAGACAGTCTTATTGGACAAGAAGCCAATAGTATGTGATATGAGATGGGTCGACTGGGAATATATCAAGGAAAATGAAGAGCACTACCCTGGAGTGCAAGATAGCTTCAGAGCTTGTGGAGTAGCAGACTTTGTTGGGCAGAAGCTCACAAAGTGGAATGAGGAGCTTATCATGTAGTTCTACTCCACAGCACATTTTTATCCAAATGGGAGGATTGTTTGGATGTCTGAAGGTACGAGGTACCAATCAACAGTTGCTGAGTGGGCACATCTTATCAATGCCCCAGAGGAACATGAAGATGACTTGAATGTCTATTCCAAGAAAAAGATGGATCACAACTCGATGGCAAATATGTACAAGGAGATTCCTGCAGCTGATCTTGATACTCACCAGTTTGGGTCTGTGAAACACTTGTTGTCAGGTCTGCCTACGATCAATTGGATCCTTAGGCACACACTTTTGCCCAAGTCTGGATATCACAGGATGATCAGAGGTCATGCCATCAACCTGCTACATATCTTTGATGTGCCTCAAAAGTTTAAGGTCATGAGCCTCATAATAGAAACTATCAAGAGGACTGCAACAGATTAGAAGAGGAGCTATGGATATGCCCCTCAGATCCAAATGTTGATCAACTCAAGAATGGGCACATACACATACTTATTGGACAAGGAACATTTGCCCATCCATCCAGATTTCGAGGACAACCAAGTTATGATGCATGAAAATGAACCATCATCAGTCCAGGCACAAGCCAAGAAGGAGAAGGCAAGGAAGGAGAAAGCTGCCAAGATGCCAACTCAAGAGGAGGCATCTGAGTACTTCTTGAAGAACAAGCAAGAGCAGCTCAGTTACCTGATTGCATCCACCCTGAGGATTGAGAAAGGACTAGCTACCCTGACTCAGAACCAGGCAAGCTTAGAGAGAATCGTAGAACAAAAGTTCTATGACTTGGATATCAAGGTGATAGAAATTCAGACTACAGTGGAGCAACTCCAAGATGACATGCAGGAGAGGAAAGGGAAGACTACCACTGATGCATTTGCTAGAGTACCACGAGGTCCGAGGTCCAGTGCAGTGCCAGTTCCTGACACAAGATCCACCGCCTCAGCTCCAGCCACAACACCAACCCAACCTTCTCCAGCATCTACTTCATCTCCAACTCCAACCACGTCTACGGAAGCCTTCGTCCTTGGAGTAATCAGGACTCCACCACCACCAGAAGATCAAGCCTGAGTGTCGATCTAGCACTATGCATTTTCTAGTAACTTTTTGGTAACTTGTTGCCAAAGGGGGAGAAAAATGTATAGATCATAGGCTTCGAGAGAGAGAGAGAGAGTGTTGTTTTTCTCTCTTGCTTTATTTGGTGGTTTTTCAAACATTGTTTGCTTTTGGTTGAGATACTATGTTATGCTTGTGAGACATTGATGATCATGTGTTTGATCATAAGCTACACTTATGCATGCTTGATATATCTTATCTATCTTATGTGGTCATTCACTTTTCCTTGGTGATGAGTGCATGTTTTTCATTATTATCATTTTGAGCGCTCCACCAAGATGTATGTGACATGGAAGAGTAACCCATAATTCTAACTCTTTGTGCATTTGCAGTCCAAAGCAAATTTTAAATATGCACAAATTTAGGGGGAGCTCTTACTTATCACTTACTTCTCAAAGCGACGATATAATTCATTCTTATTATCATTTGTCGAAGCTTTGATCTATATGTTGTCATCAATTACCAAAAAGGGGGAGATTGAAAGTGCAACTATCCCTAGGTGGTTTTGGTAATTCATAACAACATATAGCTCATTGAGCTAATGCTATTCCAAGACAATTATTTCAGGAAAGCTCAATGATTGGCATGGCATGGATGGTGAAAGTGGAACCCTCAAAATGTGAAGGACAAAGGATTGGCTCAAGCTCAAAAGCTCAAGACTCTTCATTTTACATTTTAGTGATCCAAGATCACATTGAGTCCATAGGAAAAGCCAATATTATCAAGGAGGGATGAGGTGTTGCTTAATGAGCCTTTTGCTTTATGTGCTTAATGATATGCTCCAAAATCCTCAGCTACTTTCCCATATCCACATATGACCTAAACTCGAAGCCAAACTCGATCCTACCGATTCTTTCCATCCGGCGCCACCGAGTTTCACTTGTCATTAGCCACTGCCAAACCCTAGCAATTCGGTTGTACCGATAGGGATCTCGGTCTCACCGAGATGGGGTTGCAATCTCTCTGTTTCCCTTTTATAACTTTTCGGTCTCACCGAAAGAGCAAATCGGTCCCACCGAGATTGCAATGTAAACTCTCTGTTTCGCCTTTGTAACTTTTCGGTCTCACCGAAAGAGCAAATCGGTCCCACCGAGTTTACCTGACCAACTCTCTGGTTAGCTAATTACCAAAATCGGTCTCACCGAGTTTGTGTAATCGGTCTCACCGAGATTAAGTTATGCGCAAACCCTAACCATATCGGTCCTACCGAGTTGCATGTCAGTCCCACCGAAAATCTCTAACGGTCACTAGGTTTACTATTTCGGTCCGACCGAGTTTGTTGATTCGGTCCCACCGAGATTGGTAAATTGTGTGTAACGGTTGGATTTTAAGTGGAGGCTATATATACCCCTCCACCTCCTGTTCATTCGTGGAGAGAGCCATCAGAACACATCTACACTTCCAACTCATATGTTCTGAGAGAGAACCACCTACCCTTGTGTTGAGGCCAAGATATTCCATTCCTACCATATGAATCTTGATCCCTAGCCTTCCCCAAGTTGCTTTCCACTCAAATTTTCTTTCTACCAAATCCAAATCCTATGAGAGAGAGTTGAGTGTTGGGGAGACTATCATTTGAAGCACAAGAGCAAGGAGTTCATCATCAACACACCATTTGTTACTTCTTGGAGAGTGGTGTCTCCTAGATTGGCTAGGTGTCACTTGGGAGCCTCCGACAAGATTGTGGAGTTGAACCAATGAGTTTGTAAGGGCAAGGAGATCGCCTACTTCGTGAAGATCTACCGCTAGTGAGGCAAGTCCTTCGTGAGCGATGGCCATGGTGGGATAGACAAGGTTGCTTCTTCGTGGACCCTTCGTGGGTGGAGCCCTCCGTGGACTCGCGCAACCGTTACCCTTCGTGGGTTGAAGTCTCCATCAACGTGGATGTAGGATAGCACCACCTATCCGAACCACGGGAAAAACATCCGTGTCTCCAATAGCGTTTGAATTCTCCAAACCCTTCCCTTTACATTCTTGCAAGTTGCATGCTTTACTTTCCGCTGCTATATACTCTTTGCATGCTTGCTTGAATAGTGTGATGATTGCTTGACTTGTCCTAAAGTTGCTAAAATCTGCCAAGAACTAAAATTGGGAAAAGGCATTATTTTTATTTGGTCAAGTAGTCTAATCACCCCCCCTCTAGACATACTTCCGATCCTACAAGTGCGCCAGGGCTGAGGAAGGGCGTCGCTCCCTCCTTGAGCTGCCTGCCGCAGACCCAGAAGAGAAGAAGTCCAAGGGCAAGGATGTGAAGCACAAGGGGGCTGCCGTGCTCACGGCAGAACCAGACACCAAGCGGGGCAGAGATCAGCCCGAGTCTTACAAGGGCAGTCGGTATTGTGTGTACCACGACCTCCACACCCACAACACCAACGAATGTCAAGAGCTCCGAACCGTGCGAGAAGGAAGGATCGGCCGTCGTCCCGACCACGGTGACTGGGGCTACGGTCGAGGAGGAGGAAGGAACGCAGGACGCTGGGAAGACCGCGGCCCGCGCCAAGGTTGGCGCGATCGACCTCGCGAGGACCGCTGGCAAGACCCACCTCGCGAGAGAGACTGGAGGGATCAGCCTCGCGAGGATCGCCCGCAAGGCAATGCAGGCCTCCCTCCGCTGCCGCCGCAACCAAGGAGAAATGAGGACCGCCATCAGGACGAGGGGGCTGGGGGCTTCCAGGAGCCGCGCGCGATCGCCTGCATCCTGGGCGGGGCTCAAGCCCCAGCCTCTCAGCGCATCCTCAAGCAGTTTGCCCGCGAAGTAAATGCAGTCCTCCTCAAGCTCGAAGCCACGCGCCCTCTCAGGTGGTCGGCATGCGCCATCACGTTCAGCTCAGCGGATCAGCTCAAGTGTGCAGCCACAGCCGGAGTCCTCCCGATGCTTTGTTCCCCAATCATCAGCAACGTGGTGGTCACCAGGACCCTCACCGATGGCGTGGCAGGGCTCAACGTCCTGTCCGTGGAAACGTTCAACAATCTCCAAGTGCCGTACAATTAGCTTCAGCCAACCAAGCCTTTCTCCGGAGTCACAGACGGATCCACGGTCCCGATTGGGCAGGTCCGCCTCCCTGTCACCTTCGGGGCACGCGACAACTACCACACCGAGCTCATCGACTTCGACGTCGCTCACATTCGCCTGCCGTACAACGCCATCCTTAGGTACCCAGCGCTGGCCAAGTTCATGGCCGTAACTCACCACGGCTACAACGTCCTCAAGATGCCAGGAAGTGGCGGAGTCATCACGGTGCCCTGTGAAGAGAAGGACGCGGTGTGTTCCCTGGAACGAGCCTTTCAGGCCGCATCACTAGAAGACCCGAATCGCAAAAGCAGGAGGCTTCCCGAGACCACCCCCAAGAAGAAGAAGACATCGTCCGGCCCGGCCCCTCAGGAGGCAGGCCCATCAGGGCCCGCGCCTGCCCAGGGGGAACCTCCTTCCATCGCATAGGAAAGCGCGCCCGGCGCCCTCCTCGGGCAGGGCTCGGGGGCTCTCCCCTGGAGGGCCACCGACCTGGATAAGGTCACGAGGGAGGCGCTTGGGCACCACGTGGAGGCGTGTTTCGAAGCACGTTTCCCTCAAGAAGGAGTAAGGCAAGGAGGGCCAGACCCTCAAGAGTTCGTCAACAAGGCCATTCACGAGCTACAGGAGTCAAGAGTCATGAGAGGCGGCCGCCGCCTACCTGCTGTGGCTCCCCATCAAGGCGAGGATGGTGGGCTGCGCGTCTGCATCGACATACCAGGGCTTAATCGAGTCACCTCTCTGGAGCGCCTCTGGCCCTCGCGAGTGGGGAGCCGCGAAGGTCCACCCCACAGCTACATTCGCATGCCTTACGACTTGCCGAACGCGGCTGCCACGTACCAGCGCCTCATGAGGGGCATCATGGAGGCTCAAGAGGCCAGGCGTTCCGCAGCCTTGGCAGAGATGGAGATGGTTCGCGAGGAGCCACCAGCGCCTCCGGAGCCTCCCGAGGCCCCTGGGCCTGGGGGCTCATGAGGATCGGCTTCCGCAGCCCACCGAGTCTGCTACACCAACACTCCTTCGTCCTCAACATCATCTGGTGACATCTTTCAAGTTTCATTTCCAGCTGTGAGTGCCCCCCCAGGGCTGCATTATTCCCAGGCCGCGTGGGTCCGTCCCTGCGACATGTATCCCTTTTATTTCATGTTGTTAGCTTACTTTGTTGGGGGCGCCCCTCGGGCTGCATCATCCCCAAGTAGCTCGGGCCAGACCCAGCGGCATGTATCCCTTTTGCGTTTATTTCCGGCTATGCGTTCGACCCACCATGCTTGATTATTTGATGCCGGTCCATGGCACCTCTTCTTCTCCATGCTGACCACTTGCACGTTAAAGGGTGGGGGGGGGTACCTGAGCATCGCGACTCAGGGCTCTTACTGGCTCTCCAGCCCTCACCCTCTGGCCTTGTCCACGGCATCGCGACCTGGCATACCAGCGACGGCTGAGACCAGCTCGAGGGCCGGGACCCGAGGACGTAGAGTGCCAGCATCTAACCAAATTTGCAGGAACACATCACATGATAAGGCCCAGTGCCAGGTGCAACCCGCCTAGAGGTAGGGCCCCGTGACTCCCGCGCTGGCTCACGGGTGCCCAAATACACCTCGCCAGGCCCTACCGTGCCAGCCACGTGTCAGGGCGGGGCTGTACACGCCCCGGGGGATCCTCCCGGAGGGGAGCCCCCTCCCACGTACCAGCGGAAGCACCAAGCTCCGCGCTGGCTAACGACACTGCCGAGGAGCGGCTATGCCCGTACACATACG
This sequence comes from Aegilops umbellulata, assembly GCA_032464435.1. Classification (NCBI taxonomy): domain Eukaryota; kingdom Viridiplantae; phylum Streptophyta; class Magnoliopsida; order Poales; family Poaceae; genus Aegilops; species Aegilops umbellulata. Next base: position 472,780,175 of record CP136060.1, read on the forward strand.
AAAGCGCTATGCTCCGCGCTGGTGATAAACAACTGAGGGTGGCTCCCGGGCCGCATCAACCTCAGGGAGCCCAGAGCTCAGTGTCTAGCCTCATCGTAACGCCTCCCCTCGGGAGTGCCGCACGAGGGGGCTGGGCACGGGGGCTGCGCCTGGGTCACGCCCAGACGCACGCCACCCAGCCAGCCCCCCCGGGGCCTGGTTCATCGCGCGTCTCTCCCCGAGCGGAGCCAAGGTACGAAGGCCGTTTGAGCGTCAAGGGGGACTCCTGAGCATCGCGACTCAGGAGCCTAACTGGTCACGTAGCCCCTCACTCCTTAGTTCCGAAAGGCTAACGGCGGTTGAGGTATGCGCGGGGCCGAGCTCTGCAGACGTAGAACGGTAGATCCACCCACATCTCACCTCCCTACTTGCTGTTCGTGCGCCAAGGGGGACTCCTGAGCATCGCGACTCAGGAGCCTAACTTGTCACGTAGCCCCTCACTCCTTGGTCCCGTCCTGGTTTCCGGTCGGGGCTAACGGCGGCTGAGGTATGCGCGGGGCCGGGCTCTGCCAGCGTAGAACATAAGCAAGTAGGAAGGAAAAGCGTAAATTTCAAGGAATTCAAAAGCAAATATTACAGTCCACACTGTTATCTCAATGCCAAACGCAAGTTTAAACGCCTCTCCGAGGCATGATACATGTGCAGGAATTGAGGGCAGGACAGGAGCCACAACGGAATCACTTGACTGCGATGGAGCAGCGCGGTCATGGAGCAGCAGGGTCGGCAGCGCCTCGCTTCAGCTTGGTGCTGAAGGCCCGGAACTTCCCCAGCAGAGCCTCCGCGCGACCCTTCACGGCCTCGGCAGCGACAGCGGCACGCTCGCCGCTTGCTGGCTCCAGCAGGCTGTTGAGGTCGACGCTGGGATCACGAAGGTAGATGTGGGTGAAGACCCGCATCAGCGCTGCAGAAGACAGGACACGCGCCTCGGCTTCGGCCGTGGGGCCAAGGCCAAGGGCGACATCTTCAAGAGCGCGAACCAGGAAGGGAAGCAGCTTGGCGGGGCCGTCCTCGGCGCCAGCTAGCGGGCTCTCCAGGCCGCTGTCGTAAAGCGTCCTCAGCGAGGAGCGAGCCTTCACCTCCATCTCCATGAAGGCCACGCGGTCCTCGGCAAGAACCTGGGCCTTGTCATCCAGCTCGACCTTCCTCGCCCCCAACTCCTGCTCCAGCGCGCCTAGGCGGTCACGGCGCTTCCTGAGCTTGGCCTCCAAGTCCTTGACGGCCGCCTCACGAGCCTTCACGCCTCCTTCCTGCTCTTGGCGAAGGCGGGCCTCTTTCGCGAGTTGGTCCCGCAGGCCTTGCAGCTCGTCCTCCAGCACCTTGCAGCGACCACAGACGTCGACCACCTCCCCCAGGGCTGCGTCACGAGCAGCCTTCGCCTCAAGGACGGCCTACCTCTCCTCATCGCAAGCCGTCGAGGCCTGGACCAACGCCGCCCGAATCAAAGCGTCGGAGCGAATCCATCCTGAAGCCAGCTCCAAGCGCTCGGCCAGCAAGCGAGGGTCGGCGCCAAGAAGATCTTGCCGTGGCCGGTCCAGCTCAGCAGCAACACAATCCAGAACGGCAGGAGGAGTCAGGGAGACAACAGTCGGTGGAGTAGGAGGAGAAGGCGGCAGCACGACCACAGCATCCTGAGGAGGAGCCTGCTGCACCCCAATGGCTGTGGTGGCGGCAGCAGGCAAAGGCACCTCGGGAGTCGCTTGGGCCATGAGGCCTGAGCTCGCCCCAGCCGGCTCAGCCAGGCCTCGCAAGGACGATCGGGCAGGAGAGGCCCGTGCGTTGCGGTCACCTTCCTTCGCGGGCAGAGGCGCTGCCCCGGATGGAACCTCAGGAGCTCCCTTCGGCTTCTTTGCTGCGGGCGCCAGCCTACCCAAGAGATGCAGACGTCAAGCCTCAGCACCAGAACAAGAAATAAAGACAAGAATCAAGCGCTTACGGGTCGTCGCCAGTGAGCTCAAGCAGCCTCCGGCCAAATTTGAAGCCCAAAAGCCGGCTGGAAGGGTCAGCCTCGGGAAGCTCGGAAGCGGAAGGCGCGTCTGCGGTCCGCCTCAGGGCCGGTGCAGACCCGCGGGAGATCAGCCCGGTCCTGTCCTTCTTCGGGATCGGGAGCAAGCTCCCGCCGCCCTGCTCGTCATCATCCTCATCGTCATCTCTTGGAGATAGGCGGAGAACGCGGGACCTGCGCCGGGGGAGGGGAGCCCTCGACTCTGTGTCGGTCGCCTCGAAGTCAGACCCTTTTTCCCGCTCCCCTCCTTCCTCCTCTTCGCTGGAGTCGTCGGAGGACACGTCCACCGGTTCCTCGGGAGCTTCCGTGGGCACGGGCCCATCCCCGTTGAAGACGGGCATGGACTCCACTACCTGCTCCCAGTCGTCATGGAGGAACAAGGGCGTAGGAGCGCCCTCCAACCTCGCCACATCGCCCCCGACCAGAGATTGGAGGACCGCAGCCAGATCTTCGTCGGCCAAGGCCGCGGGGCTCGGATGGGGCCTCCACATCGGAAGTGAGTACTGCCAAAGCGGAGCCAGCTGGTGCTCCAGGAATTCCCTCAGCAGCGACGCACCGGTCAGCTTCGCCACCGCCATGTTGGCCGGCCTCAGATCCGCGTCCATCTTCTCCAACACTAGCTTCGTGCGGGGGTCCGCGAGCTCCGCTCGACCCCAATCGCTGGAGCTCGTGGGTTGCTCCGTGGGCAAGATCAGCCGAGGGTGGATGCGCCTAGCATCTGCCAAGACCCACTTGCTCCTAAAGCCCTCAATCCTTTTCCCGGGGCTCGTGCACGCGGAAGCAGGACCGCGAGAGGTCCGGAGGTAGAAGTAGTGGCGCAGCAAGGCCACTGAGGGCTGCACCCCTACGTGAGCCTCGCAGTAATAGGCGAAGATTGCCAGGAGAAGGACGGAGTTGGGGTGGAGATGCAGAGCCTGTAGCTTATAATGGCGGAGGACAAAGAAGAAGAACTCGGAGAAGGGAGGCACCAGGCCAGCAGCAATGGCGCTTACAAAGAGAGGATAGAAGGTGCTCCCTTGGCCCTCGGGGGTGGCGGAGCCGGCCTTGAACGCCTTCGCCCCGTCGATACCATGCGCCGCCGCCATCCGGCGCAACCGGGCGAGGCTCGACTCCGACACGTTCGGCGACTCCAGGGCAGACGAGTACCAAGCTCCGGCCGGGGACTGACGAGGCGCCATGACTTCCTAGGTCACGCGGTCGGAGTAGATCTGGAAATTTTGGAGGAAGGAAGGAGAGGCACAAGAAAGGGGATCTGAGCAGCAACCGGAGAAAGCGAAAAAAGCAAGGCCTAGGCAGATGCCGCTCCTTTATCAGCTCGCGCAGTTGTTGAGGCGCTCACGTCCAATCAACCGCCACGCGGCGCCCAAGGCCGCAGGCTATTAGGGCCCGCGACACTTCACCCTTGCCCTTTCGCCTCCCTGCACGGCCAAGTCCGGGCGCGCCTTGGGCCCGGGGGCTACTGTCGGCGTTTTGGGAACGGGGGTCCCCAGACTTGCCTGCCTGCGGCCTGTGGCGTGGCTCAAAGGGGGGCTCAACACAGCCCATCTTCATCAACACATACCCAAGACCCTCGTGAGGGGCCAAGGCTCGTGGGGCGGATGACACGGAGCTTCCTCAGGCACGGCCTCATTAGGCTGGCTCGCGAGGAGGCGGAGAGATCAAGGCGGAGTACCTCACGAGGTGCCCGTGACACAAGCCATGATGACCAAGAGCGCCAGGCGGGCGCCAGCCCGCGCAGTGTCCTCCTTTCCTCTTTGGTGCAAAGGGAGCAAGCGCAGGCGAGAGCATCAAGCAAAGGCACCCGTTTCGGTGCAACGAGACCAAGACCAGCCCAACGGTAGAGAGGAAGTCATTGTGGAGCCCAAGCCAGCGTCACCACCAGAGCCTTTGGCAGGCGAAGACCAACTTTAGTCAGGATAAGTGTACCAGATGTTCCCCTTCAAAATGGCCAATTGTTGGCGCCCTTCCCGCTCAATATTTGGGAAGAGGCCCAGGGCCTTTGCCTATAAATAGGACTAGCCAACCCCAGGGTAGAGGCGGATACAGAGAACAGAGAGAGAGAGAGAGAGAGGAGGGTGACTGAACTCCTCCTAGCAGTTCATCGCCCCAGCCAAGAACAGACTCTCGCGAGGCCGTTCTTCCTTGTATTGCTCATCATCATCAGCCCAAGAGGCAATCCACCCCACCACAAACTAGAGTAGGGTATTACACCACAACGGTGGCCCAAACCAGTATAAACCCTGTGTCTCTTGTGTTGTTCTTTCCATAGCTTAGATCTTAGCGTGGCGGTGGGGTGCAGGTAGGTAGAAGGCGAAATCTCCGCACGCACCCCAGTGTTCGAACCTCAAGGGTCTGCCGGAACCCGAAATCCGACAGGCGCAAAGGCAGCCCCCCTCCTCGCATTTCGGATTGTAATCGAGAGGAAGATATCTGTTCTGAGGGGGATTCAGAAGGAAAAGACAACTCCTATTTACCCCCTGAGGACTTCGCTCTAACATGGCATGCTGATGTTGGTTATATCATGCATGTGGTGTCTTGCATTGCTTACTTTATACATCAAATATGTCATCTGCTTAGTTTAGACATCCTTTGTGCGAATGCCATCTGTTTAGTTTATTCATCGTTTATGTGAATTATGCAACGCCATCTTGTTTAGCCAGGCATCATATATGTGAATTTTGCAATGCCATCCTGCCTAGCCAGTCATCTTATATGTAAATTATATCAAGCCATCCTTTTTTTGGTTACATATTACATTTGTCAACAATGTTAGTACATTCAACTGCTCTTCGTGTGCATCAGCCATTTGACACGGTGATGGCAAATTCTGGAGTGAAAACAAGGTCTTCAGAGCAGACTATGCTATCTGACGAAGCGCATATCTCGTTGGTTACGGATAGCTCCTCAGAGGAGGATTCAGAGACAGATGACCAGTCCTATTCCCCCCGAGGTGTATGCTCTAACTTGGCAGGGTTATGTTGCTCATATCGTGCGTATGGTGTCTCGCATTGCTATGTCATTTGATTAGTTTAGACATGCTTTGTGTGAATGCCACCTGTTCAGTGTCTAATTACCATATATGTGAATTATGCATTGCCATCTTGTTGCAAGACATTATATATGTGAATTATACAATGCTATCTTGTTGCAAAGGCATTATATATGTGAATTATGCAATGCCATGCTGTTTAGCCAATCATCATGTATGTGAATTATATCATGCTATCATTTTTTTGTATTACGTGTTCCATTTGTCGACAATGTTTGTATATTCAACTACTCTTCCGGTGCATCATCCATTTGAAGCGGTGATGGAAGTATCTGGAGTGAAAACAAGGTATTCAGAGCAGACAATGCTACCTGCTAAAGCAGACATCTTGCTGGTTACATAGAGCTCCTCAGAGGAGGATTCAGAGACTGATGACCAGTCCTATTTCCCCCCTGAGGTCTATGCTCAAACTTGGCAGGGTTATATTACCCATGTCGTGCATGTTATCTTGCATTGCTTAGTTTTTACATCATATATGGATTGCCATCTGCTTACTTGCTTACTATATAAATCATATTTTTGAATTATATCATGCCATCCTGTTTACATAGTACATACACATCATCTATCTGAATTATGGCATGGCAACCCATTTAATAAAGACATCATATAGTTATATCATCTCATCCTGTTTAGTGTTTACAGTCAGCATATTTTGAATTATGGCATTCTATCCGTGAATGTATGTGAATTATGGCATGCCAACCTATTTAATAAACACATTATATAGTTATGTCATGTCATCCTGTTTACATAGTCTCATATTTTGAACTATGTCTTTCCATCTTTTTTAGTTAGCCATCCTAATGTGAAATTGTGTCATGCTATCCTGTTCAGTTAGCCATCATATATGTGAAATTGTGTCATGCTATCCTGTTTGGTTAGACAACATAAATATGAATTATTTCATGCCCTCTTTTATTCCCCACTATCCATTGCACCTGTCTGTCATACAATGTCTATACTTTCAATTACTTTTCTTGTTTACCAGCCATTTGAATTGGAGAGCGTGATGGCAGTATCTAAGGGAGTAACAACACGGTCTTCAAAAAAGATAGTGCTACCAGTTGATGCAGATAGAACCACGGTTGTACTTGCCCAAGGACCAGACCCACCACACATAACCCAGACTCTCGCAGATTGTACCCGTACCTAGTTTGACAGAGAACCAGCTACACCCCTTCTAACCCCAACCCCTGATAGTAACCCAGTTCCGGTTGACACAGCACCGTCTCCACCACTGAGCACCCAAACACGAGCAGTCAGTAAGGGAACTGCAGTGCCCAAAGCACGAGGACCACCACTCCGAATCCCAACTCAACGCTTAAAGGAGAAGAAGATTTGTTCTCAGGTCAGGTTCTGTAGCTATGGTTCATACTCCTTTGCTCTTGCATTACTGTATTTACTCATACCAACTATTTTCAAATTTGAAGGATGGAATTGAAACTCCAATGGCGCAACAGGTATGTTTTAAACCTGTTTCTTTAACTGGTTTGCTGTTGTAACTTGCTCTATGTTGATTTCAGTTTCAATTGAATAAACAGTTATGTTCTCATGTCATGCACATTACAAGTGTTGTTATTGCTCTATAGTTAACCACACTTATATTCTGTCTATTCTGCTTTGTCTTGAACAAATATTATTTGAACTGTGTCTCTATCTTGATTTGGCAACAAAAACTATAATGATATAGACCATAAAGTGACCATGGTACATAGATATATGTTTGTTTCATGCTGTTATCCTGTCCACTTTACTACTGAACTCATTTACCAAAATGAGTTTCAGATACAACATGGTAAACATGTGATGCGTCTGCTTGTTTCTCTTTTAGAATGCGGACAAAATATTGGAGAACAGTACCGCGATATCCAATGGTAAAGGAAGTAATGCAGATAAGGTTCAAGATAGTGAGGCATCCCTGTTGGTCTCCAAGAAAGCTGATAAAAACTATCTTGACGACAGTGAGTGTCGGTGTGAAACGACACCTATGGGATGACAAGAATCCCTACTACAGTTGCGGGGCGCGGGGTCGTGAGAAGAGCGGATCAAACAGATAGCACACGGTTCCTTTACCCAGGTTCGGGCCGCGAGGATGCGTAAAACCCTACTCTTGCTTTTGTGGATTGTTTATCTGTGTTCTTGAACTAGCAATGGGGCGCGAGGACCTCCAAAAAGCCGAATCCTCCTCCTGGTCGCCTTGGGCCTCCTTTTATAAGGAAAGGGGTTGCCACAGTGGCACACAGGAGGTGGAAAGAGTACAGTGATGCGAGGTTATCCCTTGCATTACATGACAAGGCGCCTTTAATGCATCTTGCTTAGGTGTCCTTGCTTTATCAGGGACGGGGGAGAGCCCTGTCTCGTCTGTCGCCGCTCCTTCTTGAGTCGACACGCGCCCTGGCCAGCGGTGCCCGCGGTGCCATGTAGGTAGGCAGGCAGCTGAGGTGGCGCAGTGGTGGGTCTCCACGAAGATCTGCTTGCCGCCACGCAGGTGCCTGCCCAGCTGGTTGGGTCGGCAGCTTCATGCGAGCGGCGGTGGAGGTTTGATTGTTGTGGGCCTGATGGTGGCTATACGGGTGTTCTCGGCAAGGGCCTTGCCGGGGCCCCGGCAAGGGTCTTGCCTTGGCGCCTGCTGTCATCCCCGGCAAGGCTCTTGCCGGGGGCCTTGTGGTCCTCGTTGGCTGGGATCCCGCCAAGGATCATCATCTTCTAAAGTGTGTATCTGATCTTGGATGTCTTCACAAAGATCTGCATGCCACCACGGGGATGTCTCCCGAATCCTTGCCCCATGGGGGCAGTGGACTCAAGGGTGACTCGCTCCGTAGGTGTGGGGCGAGCTGCCACGGCAAGGGTCTTGCCGGGTTTGCTAAAACCGCCTCCCGGCAAGGATCTTGCCGGGGGAGTCCGCTTCATCCCCTTTGGTCTTTGTGGTCTTGGTCTTGGCGTCGTTCTGCTTCTCTCGAGCTTCGGCCTTACCTTGTCTCACCTCCCTTGCCTTGCTCAGTGTGGTGGTGCCCGTGGCTCAGACTGCCCGTGCACAGTTATAGGGGTACAAAAAGTGTACCCCTCTTTTTGTACACCGACAGGAGCCCCCGGGCCTGGGCCACACATAAGCGCAATCGCGTCGTTGGGCTAGGCCCAAAAACAGTGCGCGGGCAGACGGGGTGGTTTTTACCGTGGTAAGTTTCTTTGCGCGCTGCGCTTCCCATGCTTCCTGTGCGTGGCGCGGCATGGGGAGGCGTGTGTGACGTGGGCGGCATGCGTGGGGCTAAGCTCTGTACGCATGCGTCACGTCGTAGTAAAGGGGGCGGTTCGCGCCTTCCCCATAAACGGAGGGAGGCACTGAGGCGCGGCCCATTTACTTAACGGGGCCGAGGCGTGGTCTTCAAGGCGTCCACTCCCCACGATCACAGGGTGGGGAGAGGTCGCCTCACCCGTCGCCTTGGTCCTGCACGCCTGCCATGTGGCTCTCATGCGCTTGGGGTGGCGAACGGCAGAGGCGGGAAACCGGGCCGCCGCGGGCTGGGGCAGCGGGTCGGTCCCAGTTCCCTGCGCCTTCCGCGTCTTGATTGGCTGAGCGGGGCGGCCGAGCCCCCACCCCGTCCCTATATAAAGAGCGGGAGGGGGGGATGGCGTCCCGCATTCTTTCATCTTCTCCTTCCTTCAGCTTCTGCTCCCCCCTTCCATCCGCCATGGAGAGAGGGAATCCTGGTCCTTCAACGGTGGCGGCGAGGGTCGCCGCTCGACAACGCGTCCTTCCTCTCGTGCACCTGTGGTGGCAGAGCCAGCCGCGAGGGGAAGGGGGAGGGGGCGAGGTCGTGGGCGAGGCCGAGGCGCTCGGGGAAGAGGAGGACGGGGCGGAGCGCCGGCCTCGCCTCCGCCAGCAGTCCCCCCCATGGAGGGCCACGTTGGGGATGACCCTTGCGAGTTCTTCGTCAGGCTGCACCGGCCGCCTCGCCGTCGCCTTCGTCTCCCGACCTGGAGCCATTGCGGCTGCACATGAGGGGCTGTGGGATCAGCGGCATGCGGGTTCGCGTCGACTTCACAGCCCCTCACGTGATGTATCTTCGTCGGGGATGGAAGACGTTTGCTCGTATCCGCCGCCTGACAGAGGGGTTCACTCTCCATTTTAAGCTGATGGAGGGCGGCCTTCTCTCCATCAAGGTCTTTGGCGATTTTGGAACTCGCCTGAAGTGCTGTGTGGAGAGCTCCTCCGATGATGAAGATTCCTCCTCGGGCGAGAGTGACGAGGAGGACAGCGACAGCGGCGACGAGGGTGGTAGGCAGCAGGATGATGGGTCCGACTAGGCGTTGGTCCCGTTGTCCTGGGGCGATGTTGGCAGTAGCAACATCTGCACCGAGCCCCCACCAACTCCTCGTGGCCGTCTCCTTGGGTGGCTGGCGTAGGAACTGCGGGAAGGCGAAGAAAGCGGATGGCGGGCTGTCAGCTCGGAGTACGCGGGCATCGACGCCTTCGTCGCGTATTGCCGGTCTTGCCGCCTCGTCTTCCAGCTCTTCTACCATCATCATCATCACCAGCTTCTCGTGGAGGTGGCCGCCAGGATGTTTTCCTGGTGCCTTCTACCGCTCGTACCTCGCCTAGGTGATCCTTTTGTCCTTTTCGCCTCCTTGACCTGCCTCCTGAGGAGAGGGACAAGAAAGGGGTTACGGGCACCTTATCTCTTTTTAGTTCGTAAGCCTTCGGGCCTTGACTGAATTTAAAACTTGTAATCCCATCATTCATGTTTTTCATTCCCTATGGACTGTACCTGAGTGGAATGTTTTTAATGAAAAAGGGATGCTTGCCAGGTCATTTGTTTGCGGGTAGAACCCACGTCAAGGAGTAAATCCTTGATATCTCTAAGATAAACATTTCCTTGCCCGGCAGTAGGCCTTGCCGTCTTCCCACGTCGCTCGACCTTTCTCACGCTTCTGGCGGAGGCAGGGATGAGGTGGGTTGAGGCTCCTTGTTTCATCCTTCCGCTGCCGCGGCTACGACCAAACCTGGCCCCAGGAACGAGCCCTAGGGCCTAGAGTTTAGGGGAGCACGGTAGCTTTAGGAAGGAACGAGGTTTCACATACCTCAGTCCATAAGGGAATGCATGATAAGGGATGAAGAACTTATCTGAAGCTGTAGCCCCCGGCAACTCTGGTTTGCCGTGGGTGAATCTTTGCACTTGCAGCCCCCGGCAGTACTGGCTTGCCGGGGTCTAGATGCTGGTTTGCCCCTCTTCTCTTTTTCGTCCTCAGGTGATCTAGCAAGGATATCTGTGAGTCATGCGAACCAAAGAAGACAAAAGAGCGGCAAAGAGACGCACCCTCGACCTCTAAGCTAGGGGTTAGTCGCCGCTAAGCATTATCAACCCTAACCAAGGACGAGACTCGACCTAGCATGCATGCTATAACTTAGGGCGCCAGTGCTTCATTTATTTATGCTCAGGGTCTGCGCCTGGCTTTGTACCAAGGGTTACATGCATCATCGGCAATGCTTGTACAAAAGGTGGCTTGCCGGGGGGCCCGGCAAGCCGCGCCTTACGGGTAAAACTTGCGGAGATGCTCAATGTTCCAGGAGTTACTCACCGGAACGGCTTCTTCGGTCTCCAGGCGGACTGCGCCGGGCCTGGTGACTCGTATTACCCGATAAGGGCCTTCCCACTTTGGCGTCAACTTGTTGGAATTCTTGGCCGATTGAACACGCCAAAGGACAAGGTCGCCTTCCTCAAGGCTTCAGGCATGAACCTTGCGGCTATGGTAGCGGCGCAAGGCTTGCTGGTAGTGTGCTGCTCTCACAGCCGCCCGAAGACGATCTTCCTCAAGTAGCACTGCGTCATCTTGCCGCAAGTGCTCTTGCTCAAGATCATCATAAGTAGCACTCGAGGTGACCCGTATATGAGTTCAGTGGGGAGAACTGCTTCTGCCCCGTATACTAGGGAAAAGGGTGTTTGGCCGGTGGCTCGATTTGGCGTCATCTTGATCGACCAAAGAACCGCCGGCAACTCATCAATCCAGCGCCTTCCACTCTTGTGCAGCCTGTCAAAGGTCTTGGTACTTAAGCCTCGTAGTACTTCAGCATTTGCCCTCTCAGCTTGACCATTGCTCCGTGGGTGAGCAACGGAAGCGAAACAGACTTTGCTGCCGTGGTCTTGAGTATATTGCATGAAGGTGCGGCTTGTGAACTATGTGCCGTTGTCGGTGATGACCCTATTGGGTACACCAAAGCGGCACACTAGTCCCTTGAAGAACTTGACGGCTGACTGAGCTTTGACCTTCCTCACTGCCTCCACCTCTGGCCACTTTGTGAACTTTTCGATTGCAACGTACAAGTACTCAAAGCCCCCGACAGTGCGGGGGAAAGGGCCCAGTATGTCGAGCCCCCAGACCGAGAAGGGCCAGGAGAGAGGAATGGTTTGAAGGGCTTGAGCTGGCTGATGAAGCTTCTTTGAATGGAACTGACACGCTTCACACCTGGTGACTAGTGTCATCGCATCCTGGAGGGCGGTGGGCCAGAAGAAGCCTTGCCGAAATGCCTTGCCGGCAAGGGCCCTCGACCCGATGTGGGATCCACATATGCCTCCGTGTATCTCCGCCAACAGCTCCAGTCCTTCCTCTCGAGGGATACACTTCAATTTCACATCGTTCGGCCTCTTTCTGTACAGGACGTCATCGACGAACTGGTACATGGTAGAGCGACGAGCTACTTTTTCCGCTTCTTCCTGCTCCTCAGGATGTTCCCCTGTTTGGAGGAATCAGACGGTATGTTGTGCCCACGCTGGAGCCTGGGGCTCGACGGCGAGGACAAAATGCATTTCCTCCGCCATAGGAGCGGCTGTCTCGACGTCAAGAGCTTGACGCTCCGCCGGAGCTAGCCGTCCCGTGGCGGGCTCAGTGTCCCCGGCAACACCCTTGCCGGCGGCTCCGGGGAGCTCGGCGGGAAGGTACATGCCGGGCCCTGATTTCCTCCTCTTGTTCTGCTCTGTTGATGGATCAACGGATGGCTGAGTTAGCTGAAGCACAAAGGTACCTGGTTCCACAGGTAGCTTGAGGGCAGCGCGTTTTGACAGGTAATCGGCGATATTGTTCTCCGCTCGGGGAACGTGTTCAGCATGTATACCGTCGAAACGCTCTTCCAGCTTTCTCACTTCATCGACGTAGGCCTTCATCAACGGGCTCTGGTAATCCTTGTTGACTTCTTGACGACAAGCTGCGAGTCACCCCTGACGATGAGTTTCTTGATCCCGAGGTCCGCCGCGATCCTGAGACCGGCAAGCAGCCCTTCGTACTTTGCCGTATTGTTGGTTGATGCCTCCCTGGGGAAGTGCATCTGGATCACGTACTTGAGGTGCTCTCCGGTGGGCGCGACAAGCAGTACTCCAGCCCCGGCATCTTGTAAGGAGAAAGCTCCATCAAAGTACATGATCCAATCGCAACTTGCCTCCTTGCCAGGGAGAGCAGTCTCTTGGGCTTCTTCTTCAGGCGTTGCGGTCCATTCCGCAATGAACTCCGCCAGGACTCAGCTCTGAATTGTCGAAGTACTTTCAAACTTGAGGCCAAAGCTGGACAGCTCCAGTGCCCATTCCACAATTCTTCCCGTTGCATCTGGATTGTGCAATATCCGTTGCAGAGGGAGGCGAGTGACGACAGTGATCTTGTGTGCCTGGAAGTAGTGACGCAGCTTCCTCGAGGCCATAAGAAGGCCGAAGAGGAGTTTCTGCACGCCGGAGTACCTTGATCTAGCCCCCTGCAGGAGGGAACTAACAAAGTAGACCAGGTGCTGCATCATTTTCTTCTTCGGCGGCACTTCAACTGGCTGTGCTGTCGGGCTCTGTCGCTGCCATTACCTCGTCGTTAAACTCTCTTTGCGCCACTAGTGCAGCGCTGACCACCTGGTTCATTGCCGCCAGGTATAGCAGCAACGGCTCCTGTGGCCTAGGCGCAATTAGTATCGGCGCGGAGGAGAGGTACTTCTTCAAATCTTGCAATGTTGCTTCGGCTTCTGGCGTCCACTCCATCGGGCCCGCCTTTTACAGGATCTTGAAAAAGGGAAGGGCGCGCTCGGCAGACTTGGAAATGAACCTGCCCATGGCAGCGACGCAACCAGCAAGCTGACACACATCCTTGATTTGCTTGGGTGCTTCAATCTTCTCTATAGCTTTGATCTTGTCCGGATTGGCCTCTATCCCACGCTGTGACACAAAGAACCCGAGAAGCTTGCCAGACGGGACGCCAAAGACGCACTTCTCAGGGTTCAGCTTGAGATTGATCTTGCGCAGGTTTGCAAATGTTTCTTGCAAATCCGGTATGAGGGTTGCCCTGTCCTTGGTTTTGACCACTATGTCATCCATATAAGCTTCCATATTTCTATGGAGCTGGGGTTCAAAACCAATCTGGACCGCCCTTGCAAACGTCGAACCAACACTCTTCAACCCGAAAGGCATCCGCATGAAACAATACGTACCACATGGGGTGATGAATGCTGTTTTCTCTTCGTCTTCTCTTGTCATGAAGATCTGGTGGTAGCCGGAGTAGGCGTCGAGGAATGACAACATATCACACCCAGCCGTGGAGTCAACAATCTGGTCGATTCGCGGCAACGGGAAGGGGTCATTAGGACAAGCCTTATTGATATCTGTGTAATCAATACACAGTCTCCACTTCCCATTTGCATTGCGCACTACGATCGGATTGGCCAACCACGTTGGATGGAGCACTCCTCTTACCAAACCTGCTGCTTCCAATTTCCGGATCTCTTCTGTGATGAACTCTTGTTGTTCCAAAGCTTGCTTTCTGACCTTCTGCTTGACGGGCCGCGCATGAGGACAGACAGCAAGGTGGTGCTCAATCACCTCCCTGGGAACGCCGGGGATGTCGGAAGCTTGCCATGCAAACACATCGACATTCGCCCGCAGGAAGGTGACGAGCGCGTCTTCCTATTTGTCGTCAAGGGTGGAGCTTATGGTGAAAGCTCCTCCCGTGCCGTGCTTATTGAGAGAAACCTTCTTGGTTCCCGGCGGTATGACCCTGGGCTTCTTGTTTCCGCCGGTGGAGCTCTCTGGCACGTCCTCGACGGCAGTGCTATACTCCGAAGAGGTGCGCTTGCCGGAGTGGGTGTCCGAGGTCTCACCGGTCTCCTTCTTCTTCTTCCCTCCTGGGGTCCCAGTGGCAGGAGCAAGTGCCCTAGTGGCGGCAGCTGCTGCAACTGCTTGCTGGTATAGTTGGTCAGCGCAAATCAGCGCATCTTTCTTATCAGAGGGGATGGTGATGATCGTCACAGGTCCTGGCATCTTCAGGGTGTTGTAGGCGTAGTGTGACGCCGCCATGAACTTGGCCAGCGCTGGGCGGCCAAGGATCCCGTTGTAGGGCAAGGGGATCTTGGCAACATCAAACACGATCCTCTCCGTCCTGTAGTTCTGGTTGCTTCCAAAAGTCACGGGCAGCGTGACCTTTCCCTTGGGTTGGCTTCTTCCCGGGTTGACCCCCTGAAACGTGCCCATCTCTTCGAGGTCTCCATCAGGAATCTGCAGTTTCTCGATCACGGCAGGCGAGATTAAGTTCAGACCGGCCCCGCCATCGACTAGCATCTTTGTCACCTTGAGGTTGCGTATTGTTGGTGAAACCAACAATGGCAAGCACCTGACCGCAGTATTGCGATCAGGGTGATCCTCAGTGTAAAAAATGATAGGTGTGCTGGACCACTTCAGCGGCCTTTGGGCATCAAACGACGGCTCTGCAGCTGTAATCTCTTGCGCCCACTGTTTAAGCCGTCGGTGAGAAGTATGCAGCAAGGCGCCGCCGTCGACGCACATGGCCTCTGTAGCTTTTTTAAACTCTTGGTCGCCGGATTCGTCGTCCTCTTCGCGATCGTCGTCTTATGTCTTTCTGTCACGGCCCCGGGCGGGCCTCTCCTGTTGTTTATCTTTGCCGCGACGGCCCGCCTGGCCGTCATGCTTCTTGCCGGACCCCTCAGCACCGTCTTGGCCCTTCTCCTTGTACCGCCTCTCATACTCAGCCCTCTGCTTCTCAGCGAGTAGCTCAACCTGTCGGCAGTCTTGGAGAGCATGGCCTTTGGTGCGATGGATCTTGCAGTATCGCTTGTCGGAGTTTCCTGGCTTCTCGGCACCCGCCAAGGCCCGGCAGGCGACACATCCAGCAATTTCCTTGCCGGGGTCATCTACCTTGGTTTTCTTGGCGTAGCCAGTGTAATCAGATCCCTCGACGGCAAGCACGACTTTACCTTTGCGCTTCCTGTTGCGGTGCCGGCCCTTCTTCGCCGGGGCGGCAGTATCCTCATCTGAGGAGTCGGTTTCCACGCCGGCATCTTCGCCGGGGTACTTCCTTCCCTCTTCAGCTCGAGCACATCTGTCAGCAAGAACATAGAGTTCTGCCACATCTTTCACCTTGTTCATTGCCAGCTCTTCGCGCATCTTGCGGTTATGCACGTTCTGATGGAACGCGCTGATGATGGCGGCAGGGTGAACATCAGGGATATTGTACTGTATCCGGCTGAACCTCTATATATACTTGCGGAGACTCTCGCCTCCCTTCTGGGGAATGACGTGCAGGTCGCTTGCTTGGCCATGGGCTTGGTGGCCTCCAGTAAAGGCGCCCACGAACTCATGGTACAAATCCGACCAGGAGGAAATAGAGTCTACCGGCAAGTGCATCAACCATGACATGGCGTTGGGTTTAAGGGCCAACGGAAAGTAATTCGCAAGCACCTTATCGTCGCGGGCTCCAGCAGCTTGGATCGCGATGGTGTAGATGCTGAGGAACTCAGGCGGGTGGGTCTTGCCGCTGTACTTTTCGCCCACGTCAGGTTTGAAAGTGCGGTGAGTGGGCCACTGGAACTGCCGCAGCTCACGGGTAAAAGCCAGACAACCTACCTCGTAAGGTAGGCCTCCAGGGCTCTCCGGTGCCGGGTGGTTCACAGCAGACCCTGCTCGCCTGTCTGATTGGTGGCGCGCTCCGCGCCGGCGCTCGATAGTGGTTCGAGCGTCTTCATGTTCTCGTTCCCAAAGAACTTGGCGCTGGTCACAGTGGGTCCGCGGGTCGGACGATGCTATGGTGATTTCGTCGCCCGTAACGTTGCGACGGACTGGCGTCCGTGGTACCGGGCGAGGAGGAGGCGAGTGCACCGTGGTCGCAGCGCCGCCGGCTTTCCTGCCACTGGTGCGTGGGACTCCGTCGGAGCGTCGACCCTGGGGCTCCACCGGACTCGGTTCGTCTTTGTTGGCCACCGCAACAAGGCTTCGGATAGTGGCTCTCCATTCGTCGAGTTTCCCCGTAGTGGGAGGAAAATCGAGGAGCAACTGCGCGCACGCCAGGGCTTCTGCTGGCGTTGGTGGCAGCGAAACCTGCACGGATCGCGATGCACTTTGACTTCTAACCATGTCAGAAGGAGCTCTATCACGACCCCGCGGTCGCATGCCATCTTCACCAGCGCCTCGGCGAGCGGGCAGGTTTTCTACATCCCGGGAGTGGCGCTCGGGGCTCTTCCCGCGGCGGCGCCCGGGGTCTTCGGCGTGATTACGCCGTTCGTCGCGCGCCGCTTGAGAGGAGCGCACCGTCGGTGCCGGTGTGGGAGTCTTGGAAGCCCTCCCGTCGCGTTCGGGTGGGGTGGCAGTGATCCTGGAAGGCCCCGCACCACCCGCGGAGGGCCTGGCTCCGTCTTTGGATTTGGTGGCGTGCGGCCCGTTACCAGGCGCACGAACATCGCCGCCTCCCAAACTCTGGCTGCTGGGACGGTGTTGGTGTTCGCGAACGGCGTCCTGGGTCCTTTCTGCGACTGGTCCGCTGCACGCCCACGTCGGGACGGGATGTCCGGCTTCCGACGGGCCAACCTCCACCGTCATCTTCTTCTTGGGCGCCATGACGGCGAAGAAGCGTCGAACTAACTGCTAAAGCCGATTCTCACAACTGCGCCCCCTACCTGGCGCGCCAAAGATGTCGGTGTGGAACGACACCTATGGGATCACAAGAATCCCTACTACAGTTGCGGGGCGTGAGGTCGTGAGAAGAGCGGATCAAACATATAGCACACGGTTCCTTTACCCAGGTTCGGGCCGCGAGGATGCGTAAAACCCTACTCCTGCTTTGGTGGATTGTTTATCTGTGTTCTTGAACTAGCAATGGGGCGTGAGGAGCTCCAAAAAGCAGAATCCTCCTCCTGGTCGCCTTGGGCCTCCTTTTATAGGGAAAGGGGTTGCCACAGTGGCACACAGGAGGTGGAAAGAGTACAGTGATGCGAGGTTATCCCTCGCATTACATGACAAGGCGCCTTTAATGTGTCTTGCTTAGGTGTCCTTGCTTTATCGGGAACGGGGGAGAGCCCTGTTGTCGGATTTTGGGTTCCGGCAGACCCTTAAGGTTCGAACTCTGGGTGCGCGCGGAGATTATGCCCTCTACCTCTCTGTCTTGCAAGGATCTAACTACTGAAGGAACAACACAAGGGACGCAGAGTTTATACTAGTTCGGGCCACCATCGTGGTGTAATACCCTACTCTAGTTTGTGGTGGGTGGATTGCCTCTTAGGCTGATGATGATGAACAGTACAAAGGAGAACAGCCTCGCGAGGGCGTGTTCTTGCTTGGACAATGAACTGCTAGGGGAGTTCAGCCGCCCTTCTCTCTCTCTCCTTGCTCGGATTCTGGGTACTCGATCCCTCATCCTTGGGGATGGCTAGTCCTATTTATAGGCTAGGGCCCTAGGCCTCTTCCCAAATATTGAGCGGGAAGGGTGCCAACAATTGGCCAATTTGAAGGGGAACATACAGTACACTTATCCTGGCTAAAGTTGGTCCTCGCCTGCCAAAGGCCCTGTGGTGACGCCGTCCTGGGCTTCACGACGACCTCCTTCCCACCGTTGGACTGGTCTTGGTCTTGTTGCACCGAAATGGATGCCTTTGCTTGATCCCCTCGGCTGCGCTTGCCCCCTTTGCACCAAAGAGGAAAGGAAGGACACTGCGCGATCTGGCGCCCGCCTGGCACCCTTGGTCGTCATGACTTGCGTCATGGGCACCTCGTGAGGTACCCCGCCTTGATATCTCCGCCTCCTCGTGAGCCAGCCTGACGAGGCCGCGCCTGAGGAAGCACTGTGTCGTCCGCCCCGCGAGGCTTGGGCCCTCGCGAGGGTCTTGGGTCTTGTGTTGATGAAGATGGGCCGTGCTGGGCCTCCCCTTAGCCATGCAGCAGGCCGCAGGCAGGCAAGTCTGGGGACCCCCGTTCCCAGAACGCCGACAGTAGCCCCCGGGCCCAAGGCGCGCCCGGACTTGGCCGTGCCGAGAGGCGAAAGGGCAAGGGCGAAGCGTCGCGGGCCCTAACAGCCCGCGGCCTTGGGCGCCGCGTGGCGGTTTGATTGGATGTGGGCGGCACTGTTCCCCCACGCTTCCTTATTTTGCACCTTGCTAAGTGGACTTGCAGTTGTACACAGCCGCTCCCCTTCTTGCTGCTTGACCGTCTCCTGTCCTTCCTCCCTTTGGACTCCGACTCTTGTCTCCAATCACATCTCACATCTCCCCCTCCTTCCCATCGCCATGGCTCCGATGAAGAAGGAGAAAGGGAAGAAACCCATGACTCCGTCCCGCTTGCCGCCGTCGGTGAACCCCGCCGTCGGTAGATCGATCATACTCAATCGAGAGTGCCTGGATAAGCTCAGCCCGGCTCTGGCCACCACCTTCAACGAGTGTGGGAGAACGACGGCTTGGTCTACATCTCACTTCCCCACTGATAGGATAATCACTGAGGTCCATTATTTCGCTGATGCCTTGTGGGCGGGCCTGGTTCCCCCCTTTTCTGATTTCTTCAAGGCCGTCCTCTCTCATTAGCAGATCCATATGATGCATCTGGGTCCTGAATCCATCACCCTCCTTTCGGTCTTCGCCTTTGTCTGCGAGGCGATGATGGGCATCCCTCCTTCCGTTGCCTTGCTGCGCCACTTCTTCTCTTTGCGCCTTGCTGACCCCGCTCAATGCTCAGCGTGCGTGAGCTTTGTCGCCGCGTCTGAGACTGCGGCCTCGGGGATCGACTTCAAGCTTCCTTCGCCTCATGCGGGGTTCCGCGAACGGTGGTTGTACATCGATGTCGGGGTGCCCGGCCCCCTGCTGGGGAAGCCAACCTCGCCGGTTGTACCCAACTCGGGCTGGGGCCAGGAGACGCTCGTGAGCCCCCGGCTCGCCTTCGTCTAGTGCCGCTTCACGTTCTTGATATCGCTCGGCGTGACGGCACCCAAGGTGGTGAAGGAGTTCCTGTTTCGCCGCATTGCCCCTTTCCAGCGCCATTCCCGTCGAATGTGGGCCTTCAGTGGGCACGGCGATCGCATGAGGCTCCAGGAAGAAGACCTGGCGCCTGGGGTGCTAAGGACAGTGCTCCTGGCCCTGACTGGTGACCCCAACCCGGGCAGCATTCAGCGGGGAGGGGCCCTGCTATACCTTTTCCAGAACAGGGACGACTTCGTGAAGCAGATGCCCTCCTTTGACGAATGGGGGCTGCGCCCCGCTGGCTTCCAAGGGCATCGCGAGAACCCTGTGGTGGTGACCCCCCTTCTGGTCGGTCAAGGTGAATCCTCCTCGAGTGGCGGAGCAAGGAGGCATGAGGTGGCGGAGGCCGAGAAGGCCCCCGAGGAGGTGACGGCGCCCGGCGATGCCCTCAAGGGAACGGCTCCCGAGGTCCATGCTGCTGAAGATGTGGGCGGCAAGCAGCTACTTCCAGCGCCTGGGGCCGAGGCACCTGAGGCCCCGGCCGTGTCTTCTGACGAGGTGATTGGCAGTACGCGTCAGGCAGAAACCCCTGATGCGGTCCGCTCCGCTGCTCCGTCTTCGTCGCAGGTTGATCCTTGCGCTCTTCTCCTTGCCCGCTTCCGTGTGGATTTCGAGGCCTACCGGAGGAAAAGGGAGGCCCTGGGTGATGACTTCTCTTGTCGCTTGCTGAAGCGCCGGAAGTACTTCGCCACCGACGAGTAAGCCTTCTTCTTTCCTGGCTCCTGATCCCCTTGTTGCGTCTATTGACCCTTGCTCTGCAGGCCTCTTCCTGCTAGGGTCATGGGAGCCGCTGAGGTGCCGCCTCCTTTGGCTTCACCTCCCCCACTGCCCCAAAACGTTCCGAGCAGCACAGCTCTTGTGGTGAGGACGAACGAAGGGGGGAGCCATCCCGAGGTGCCCTGCAGCCCTTCTCTTCCTGCGATCTTCCTTCACGGGCCCTCGCTTGACACGGCCAGCCTGCCATGGGCTCCCCGCCTGGCCGCGGGCTGCGACTGGCTGAGGCGCCCCCTTCACCCTTCTTCTGAAGACGTGCTGGCCTTAGGCCGGGCTTCTTGTACGGCGCGCCCGGCCGTCATGAGGGCGCCAGCCCCCAGCCCCCTGCCCGGAGGGGGAGCGATGATTTGCGGCTTCCGGCGCCAGTTTGGGGAGGACGATGGTGCGGAAGACATGCTCGAGCGCGCTTGTGAGCGTCGTGCTCGTTGCCAAGAGTTCCTTCGAAGGGCAACTGACGCGGTGGACCTGCTTGGGGAGGAGCTCGCCGGCGAAGACGCGCGTCTGGAGGCTGAGGGCCTGCGCCTGGCTGCTGGGTGACGCGAGCTGGAAGTCTCCATTGCCCTCGCGCGCCAGCAGCGTGACCTTGATGGTGAAGAGGCGAAGGCGGCGCTGGAGGCCTCTCGGGCGGCCCGATCCCAGGCTGCTGAGGAGGCCCTGGGAGCCGACCGACGGCGAGAAGCTGCGGAGGAGCGGGCTCGGGAGCTCCTGGCCCGATGCCACTCGTTAGAGGAGCAAGTGGAACTACGCGAGGCGGCCCTTGCGTCGATGAGGGTGGCCTCTGGCGACCCAGCTGAGCTCCAGAGACGTGAGGAGGCGTTGACGCTGGAAGCTGCTGAATGTACCCGTGAGTACGAGCGGCTGGAGGCGAGGGAGCTCCTGGTGACGTAGGCAGAAGATGAAGTCGCTGCACGGGAGGCACGTGTCCTGGAGGAGGTTGGTCGTCGGTTGGCGACAACGCACCAAGGCCTCGAGCGCGAGTTCGAGAGGAAGCTGGAGTTGATCCGGTTGAGGCTGAGGGGAGAACCGCAGCCCTGAGGGCCCAATGGGACGAGGCGACGCGGCGAGCCGACGCTTCCCAGGCCGCCCTTGAGGCAGCGCAAAAGGAGTCGGCTGCTCTCCAGGCCGAGGTGCTCCATCTTCGTCAGCGGGTGGAAGAGGCCGAGGCCGTCAAGCGCCAGAACGCTGATGAGATACGCCAGCGGCAGGTCCTGGAGCACGTGCACGGCCCCATGCTGGCTACGCTCAGGGAGAGGGCCAACGCAGCCTTGGGCAACGTCTACGAGGCGGCTGTCGGCGAGCCGCACACGATCAACTATGCTGGCAACCTGTTGTTCTTCACCGCCGTGGTGACGCAGCTGGAGGCGCGGTCGGCGAGGGCCGACAGGTTGGTGGAGGAGAGGAGCCGCGCCCTGCTCGGGCGCGCCTTTTCCCGTGTCTTCAGCCATCTTCAGGACATGGATCCCCACTTTGACTTCGACGCCGTCATCGCCCCAGTCCCCCAGGCCGTCCTAGGCGACCTGGCGGACTGGGTGGAAAACAACATGGACGCTCTTGTGAAGGCCTTCGCTTCGGATAACGTCGACGTGATCGTGGCTGCCGAGGAAGGCGGTGTGGTGGATGGCCCTAACGCCGCTGGCGACGGTGCAGGTAGCGGTGGCGAGTCCAGCGATACCAGCGGTGGCTCGGGAGGTGCTCCCGAGGATGCCTTGGGGGATTTGTAAGACTGACTGTGTGTTGCTCCTGTCTTTTCGCCCTCCATGGATTGAACTCAGGTGTTTGGCCTGATGGTCATGAGAGCATTTTGGGAGGGGAAGTCCCTCATGTAAAACTTGTGTAGATCGTATTAGCAGCTATTATATTGTGCGAGCATCCGCGCCTGGCGGCTGGTTGGTTTACCTTTGTTTCGCGCAGGCCCCAAGGCAGCTCGTGGGAGGACGTGGTGTCCTGAGTGTTCTCTAGTTGAAATCGTAGGACGCGCAGATGCTGTTAGCGAGGGGCTTCACAGGCGCTGGCCCTCTTCACAGGCTCCGGGCGTTTTCATAAACGCGATAGCTTCACAGGCATTCGCCTTCTTCACAGGCTCCGGACCTTTTCATAAACGCGATAGCTTCACAGGCATTCGCCTTCTTCACAAGCTCCGGGCCTTTTCATAAACACGATAGCTTCACAGGCATTCGCCTTCTTCACAGGCTCCGAGCCTTTTCATAAACGCGATAGCTTCACAGGCATTCGCCTACTTCACAGGCTCCGGGCCTTTTCATAAACGCGATAGCTTCACAGGCATTCGCCTTCTTCACAGTCTCCGGGCCTTTTCATAAACGCGATAGCTTCGTAGGCATTCGCCTTCTTCATAGGCTCCGGGCCTTTTCATAAACGCGATAGCTTCACAAGCATTCGCCTTCTTCACAGGCTCCGGGCCTTTTCATAAAGGGACATCCTCCGCAGGTACCGGAAAGTCCTCCCGAGAAGGAGAGATAACGGCAATCTAGGCTGCGCACGAGCCTGGCCCGGCCCGACTCGCGAGGGGTTCGCGAGGGGAGGCAGCTGTGGTGAAGCGGTAACCAGAGCGCAAGAAATAGCTCGAACGAGACTAAGCACCCCTTCCCCGAACGCACGCAAATCTCAAATTAGAATCCAACTTAAATCCAGCAGGGAAAAGTTACAACCAAAAGAAGAAGGCAATGAAAGCAGACAAAAGGCTGCGTCCGGCACCTAATCTAGTCTTGGACATCTTCTCACCAGCGCGGAGCTAAGTGCTGTCCACTGGGCATGGGAGGGAGCCCCAGGGCCTGAGGCCGGCACCCCTGAGACTCCGGGGCGTGTACATCCCCACTCATTATTACGTGAGAGTGTCACGGGGCGATGAGCTTCACAGGCACTGGGCCTTCTTCACAGGTACCGGCCTTGCTTCATATCGCCAGACGAGGGCCCCGCCTTGCGCCACACTCTAGTGCCACCAACGACGACCGGAAACCAGGACGCCACCGGTGGGGTAGAGCGGTCGCCAGCGGTTCCCCCGACGACCACGGGTCCTCCGCCAAGGGCAGGCCCTCGGGCGCCTCCCCTGCGGAGGGCCTACCTCTTGAGAACGCCTTGCTCCGAACGCCGCGGTGGTGATGTGGGGTCCCTGCCCCTCTCCTGCAGCCCCCTGCGCCCCCCTCCCAAGGGGTAGGAGACCGTGGGAGCGGGGCAGATACTTGCTGCGGCGACCTGCACCTCCTGCGATCCATGATTAGCGTATGCCTGCTCCTGAGGAATTAGTGGTACCCGATAATTGTCGCCTCCAACGTGGCCGGCGGAGCCGTCCCGGGGCTCCCGGAAGAGCTCGTCTTCTGGTGTCTCGTCTCCCCAGCTTGGGCTGAGCAGCGAGCCTTGTTCGCCCTCGTGAGCGTGCCCTTGGTTCATCATGTGTGGCACGTATTCTTCTGGCACCGCTACCCCGAAGGCCGTGCTGTAGTGCTCCATGCGCCATGCGGCGCTGCTCGACATGCCCACCGTGGTGTGGTAGCGCGGCTGCCCGCCGGCGCCTGGGCTGCACCGAGTCCTTCTCCCTCACGCGCCGGGGGCGGGGGTAGCGCCACTGCCAATCCGGAGCCGACAGATTCGCTGGTGCCCGGGTAGCCCAGAGGTCCGCGGGAGCGTGCGGGGCCCCCGCGGGAGCCGCCCTGGGCTTGAGGCGGAAGCTGGATGCAGAAGGGGTGAGCCCCCGAAGCGGCAAAGCCCAGGAGTTCGGCGACCCGCTCTAGCAGCACGTCGCGACCGCCTTCCAGCAGCCTACACTGCAGCAGCTCTCGGGCCACCGTGAGTGCGGCCCTCGAGTTCGCTTGCTCCCGGCGGGTGTATGGTGTCATGGCCGCGGCATGATTGGACGCCCTTGCTGCCGACCGTGCTTGCCACGGCGTAAGGGTTGCTGAAGCCTATCCGCGCCGCCCGCGGCCCGCAGCGCCCTGCGAACCGCGAGCTGCCTGGGGCGCGGGGTCGCCCGAGGTGGGCGGTTCCGCGCGGGCGGGCCACGCCGCCCATGGATCTTGGTCGCCCGCCTGGTCGCCGGACATGGTGATGACGGTGCGATGGGACGCGGAGCGGTAGAGAGGTGGACTCCGGCGCACCCCTATCTGGCGCGCCAAATGTCGGATTTCAGGTTCCGACAGACCCTTAAGGTTCGAACTCCGGGGTGTGCGTGGAGATTATGCCCTCTACCTCTCCGTGTCGCAAGGATCTAACTACTGAAGGAACAACACAAGGGACGCAGAGTTTATACTAGTTCGGGCCACCATCGTGGTGTAATACCCTACTCTAGTTTGTGGTGGGTGGATTGCCTCTTGGGCTGATGATGATGAACAGTACAAAGGAGAACAGCCTCGCGAGGGCGTGTTCTTGCTTGGACAATGAACTGCTAGGGGAGTTCAGCCGCCCTTCTCTCTCTCTCTCCTTGCTCGGATTCTGGGTACTCGATCCCTCATCCTTGGGGATGGCTAGTCCTATTTATAGGCTAGGGCCCTGGGCCTCTTCCCAAATATTGAGCGGGAAGGGCGCCAACAATTGGCCAATTCGAAGGGGAAAATACAATACACTTATCCTGGCTAAAGTTGGTCCTCGCCTGCCAAAGGCCCTGTGGTGACGCCGTCCTGGGCTCCACGATGACCTCCTTCCCATCGTTGGACTGGTCTTGGTCTTGTTGCACCAAAATGGATGCCTTTGCTTGATCCCCTCGCCTGCGCTTGCCCCCTTTGCACCAAAGAGGAAAGGGAGGACACTGCGCGATCTGGCGCCCGCCTGGCACCCTTGGTCGTCATGGCTTGCGTTATGGGAACCTCGTGAGGTACCTCGCCTTGATCTCTCCGCCTCCTCGTGAGCCAGCCTGACGAGGCCGCGCCTGAGGAAGCACCGTGTCGTCCGCCCCGCGAGGCTTGGCCCCTCGCGAGGGTCTTGGGTCTTGTGTTGATGAAGACGGGCCGTGCTGGGCCTCCCCTTAGCCATGCAGCAGGCCGCAGGCAGGCAAGTCTGGGGACCCCTGTTCCCAGAACGCCAACACCAGTCTCATCCGTCGCCACTCCTTCTTGCGTCGACACGTGCCCTGGCCAGCGGTGCCCGCGGTGCCATGTAGGCAGGCAGGCAGCTGAGGTAGCGTAGTGGTGGGTCTCCACGAAGATCTGCTTGCCGCCACGCAGGTGCCTGCCCAGCTGGTTGGGTCGGCAGCTGCATGCGAGCGGCAGTGGAGGTTTGATTGGCGTGGGCCTGATGGTGGCCCTACGGGTGTTCTCGGCAAGGGCCTTGCCGGGGCCCCGGGAAGGGTCTTGCCGGGGCCCCGGCAAGGGTCTTGCCGTGGCGCCTGCTGTCATCCCCGGCAAAGCTCTTGCCGGGGGCCTTGTGGTCCTCCTTGGCTGGGATCCCGCCAAGGATCATCATTTTCTAAAGTGTGTATCTGATCTTGGATGTCTTCACAAAGATCTGCATGCCACCACGGGGATGTCTCTCGAATCCTTGCCCCATGGGGGCAGTGGACTCAAGGGTGACTCGCTCCGTAGGTGTGGGGCGAGCTGCCACGGCAAGGGTCTTGCCGGGTTTGCTAAAACCGCCTCCCGGCAAGGATCTTGCCGGGGGAGTCCGCTTCGTCCCCTTTGCTCTTTGTGGTCTTGGTCTTGGCGTCGTTCTGCTTCTCTCGAGCTGCGGCCTTACCTTGGCTCACCTCCCTTGCCTTGCTCAGTGTGGTGGTGCCCGTGGCTCAGACTGCCCGTGCACAGTTATAGGGGTACAAAAAGTGTACCCCTCTTTTTGTACACTGACAGTGAGGGAACCCAAAAGTCCTGTCTTGATGTAGTGTTCGAGTTACTGGCCAATACTGCTGGCACAAGCTCTTCGAACTCGCTGCCTGAATCAGTTTGTCTTCTTAAGTCTGAACTTCAAGATGAAAGACATCGATCAGATGTGCTGTGACAGGAAGCTGAAGGACTGAGGAAGTCCCTGCAGCATTCAGATGCATATATTCTGGTGCAACAACAAGCACTGGAGGATTTAAGTGCCAAACAAGAGAAAGTTAATAAGCTTGCTAAGCATCTTGCCAGCATTATGGGTACCTAGGATATTGTTTCTTGAGATCTTCTGAAGTGGTTTCAGTTCTGGATTTGTTTTGCTGCGGCGTTTATTTGTGCTGGTTGCCAACTTTGACAACCAGTGTATATGATATGCTGCTTTGTTCCCTATATTTGCACTGGTGGCGAACTTTGATGCCCAGTGGATGTAATATGTGTAATAGCCGTGATAGCCTAGAGTTAGTTGCTTGCTTATTTATTTCCTTGTTTTCTTGTTTATTTGTTTGCTTGTAGTCATTGTAGTTCTTTTTCCGCGATTAGCTAGTGGCTGCAATAACCTATTTTTTAAAACTAGGCCACAATAACCATGGGCTAATATTTACTGTAGTAACACTGGGCCTCCTATTGGCCATATAAACAGTGGGCCTTCTACGAGCCGTAGAAACAAAGGGCCTTCTATGGGCCGTAGAAACAATGAGCCTTCTGCGGGCCGTGTCATCAATGGGCCTTATATGGGCCATATGATCGATTGGCCAAACATGGGCCAAATAGACCGCATTATGGCCGTAAACGGGCTAGAGTTGGAATCGTCCGTTCATGGGCCGACCATAACGGGCCATCATTAATAGGCCATATTTGATGACGCTATGAAAACGGCCCAACGTATTAACGGACCATAAACGGGCCGACTGTAACCACGGGCTGAATTTGGCCCACAAGCAGAAAATGACAGTAACGGGCCGTAAGTAAACGAATGCTGGAAATGAACCCAAGAATAAATGGGCTCTGAAAAGGCCGAAAGATAACATGGGCTGGAAACGGCCCAACGGAATAACGGGCCGTAATGGGTATAAATTGATACACTGTTTGTTATGGGCCAGTTTCACCATGGGCCGTTAATGGGTGTAAAGTTATACACTGTTCATTACGGGCCAGTTTCACCACGGGCCGTTAATAGGCCAAGAGTTACATAGGGCCTCATATGGGATCGAAAGATGTCATGAGCCATACATGCGCCAGAAGTGAAAACGGGCTGGAATCATATTGGATGGCCCAGATGACGCTACTGGGCCTAATTCAGATAGGGCATAGCGGGCCTTGGGTTAGCGGGCTGTAAATGGGCTATATGCGAACATGCCGTTAACAGGCTTTCCATGGGCCGGCCCGCCACCTTTTGACCAAGTCAAACGGGCCGGCCTTTTCACAGGAATGGGCCTTTGTTGGGCTGTACCATGTGTCGACGTATCATAGGCGCCTTCCGTCCAATGAGTGGATGAAATCTGCCCAACGATGAGCCGACACGTGTTTCCTCTAGCCAATGATTATTTTACACGTGGAAAATCCCCATTTGTCGGGGCTGTTAACGGGTTATCGGATCCAAAACCCGACCCGATAGCTTAACGACGTTCCGTTACGGTGGATGCCACGTGTCGGTCACCCTTGACGAAAGCACTTCTGTGACGCGTGATTTATCGTCATGGAAGTGGACACTTCCGTGATGATAATTTTGGTAATGTCATGGAACACTTCTACGATAGCACAGGTATGACTATCTTGATTCTGTCATAAAATCGTCATGGATGTACATGCATGACAAAAAACGCGACCTACTGTGACAAACACGTATCATCACAGAAGTGTATTTTTTTTGTAGTGCTCTCTGCTGAGCCTAGGTAGGGCTACAACATGTTGATCTTCCGAGGCCGGGCATTGACCCCAGAAAGGTGTGTCCGGCCAGAGTGATCGAGCGTGTTGGGTAACATGGTGCACCCCTGCAGGGAAGATATATATTCGAATACCGTGTCCACGGTAATGGACATTCAGACTTGTATCCGGATCTTATATAACTAGAAATGGATACTTGAGATATGTGATGGATATGTGGCTCCGAGATTGCTTTCTCACAGGGAGTCAAGGAGGGATCTCTGGGCATTAATATTACAAAATGTTTGATAATTATAAACTGCGATTCTTTACTCTTCTACATGCTGCAAGATGCTTGGAGCTGCTTGAAGATGCTAGTCTTTGATAGGCTAGGCCTTCCCCTCTATTCTGGCATTATGCAGTTCAGTCCACAGATACAACCCTTCCATTTGATACCAATGCATACTTAGTATAGATCTGATGCTTGCGAGTACTTTGGATGAGTACTCACGGTCGCTTTGCCCCCCTTTTCCACCTTCTTTCTTATTTCTGGTTGTTGCAACCAAAGGGTGGATCCCAGGAGCCATATGCCACCCTAGTCGACTACTACTACCACCCCGAGGGTGCCTACTACTACGTGGAGCTCGCCGACGACTAGGAGTAGTTAGGAGGTCCCAGGCAGGAGGCCTTGCCTCTTCGATCGTTGATGTTTGTGCTAGCCTTCTTAAGGCAAAACTTATTTAACTTATGTCTGTACTCAGATATTGTTGCTTCTGCTGACTCGCTTATGTATCGAGTTATGTATTCGAGCCCTCGAGGCCCCTGGCTTGTAATATGGAGCTTGTATGTCTTTCATTTGTGTCTAGAGTTGTGTTGTGATATCTTCCCGTGAGTCCCTAATCTTGATCGTACACGTTTGCGTGTATGATTAGTGTACGATTGAATCGGGGGCGTCACAAGTTGGTATCAGAGCTGACTGCCTATAGGAACCCCCTTTCCAACTCCTTAGCCGAAGTTGAGTCTAGTCTTTGAAAAACTGTTTTACTAACATGGCTGTGTGGCTTACGGGCCCACGTCGCCATTGGGTGGTATTAAGATCTTTTACTCCTCGACCTTTACTCTGGGATTCTGATCTCTCTTCTACTCGGGTTAAATACTTACTCCAACATTAGGATCTCGTAATCACATTCACCCGGAGAGGTGGATTATCTACAACTATTCCTTTGAATTGTATTTTGAATAATACTCACATCGTCATTTGACATCCTTGAACTTCCTTATTTCAGATGCGTCCCGCAATGCAGATTGTCCGCTAGACCATGGCGGTCGGCACGCCTGGGTTCCCGGCCATTCTGGTCGACCTCTTGACCCTGCTGGGAT
The DNA here is from genome assembly GCA_032464435.1 of Aegilops umbellulata. Lineage (NCBI taxonomy): Eukaryota > Viridiplantae > Streptophyta > Magnoliopsida > Poales > Poaceae > Aegilops > Aegilops umbellulata. Next base: position 472,809,346 of record CP136060.1, read on the forward strand.
ATCGCTGGTATCCTTAGTACACTATGTACGAGATCTACTGTGAGTTCAACCAGGAGATGTATCACGCTAAGGTTGATATCTATGATCGGCAGAACAACTCCACCCATGAGTTGCATACATTTGAGGGTATTGGAGTGACTGTCGAGATGGCAGTACATGAGGTTGCCTATGTTTCTATAACCAGCCTCCGTAGAGAGCATCCACGCTTGGAGGAGACTGGGTTTAGATACTTCCGTACCCACCAGCTGGGGATGATGCTAGGCGCTACACTGCTGTGTGTACCCCCTACGTGAGCCATCGATACGACCCTCAGTATATGGTTCGATACATTGAGGTTCTGGATCGCACTGTTCGAGCTCTGACTATTGAATTGTACGCCATGCGTGCACGCCTCTACGACACTCTGGAACATATCCGTCTAGTAGGCACATCAGCGATTCTTCCTCCGTTCATTGCTTACCTGCACAAGACGGAGATGCCACCGGGTCTTGTGTGGCCTGAGGTTGGTGGTGATACCCCTGCTCGTGGACCTCTTCTTCTGCCTGGAGATCAGCTGGTACACCAGAGCCGCCACGGCATGCAGCCTCCTTCCCTCGAGCATCGCCGTGCTTTCCTTCACCAACAGCTGCCAGACTTCAGAGGTTTCCCCCGACATTGATGTAGCATATCGCTATGTCGAGTTGTTGTATCCCTCCACCACGTGCCTGCGTGCCACCTAGTTGGTCTAGACTACCTTTCCTTTTCTGAACTCACACTTATGGCTTGTAATCGAACTTATGTATGGATCTGTATGTCGTGTTTGGCTACTATGTTGTATCCATCGAACTTATTTCAGTATGCATGTTTCATCATGAATGGTTCCTTGTCTTTGCAAATTTCTTCATGCTGAACTACCCCCGTTACATGTTAGCAGGATGGTTAGACCCACTGGTCATGGTCGTGGTGGCAACGCCCCACCACCACCTGAGTACATGGCTGGTATGATCCAACAGTTTGAGCTGAACCGCCAGTTTATGGAAGGAGTGATAGCTCAGTTTCCTCGCCCCAACTTGAACTAGCAGCCAGCTACTGTGACACTGAATGACTTTGCACATCTCGACCCAAGCATCTACCGCAGCTCAACTTAGCCACTTGATGCTGATGACTGGCTCCGTGACATCACTTTCGAGCTAGAGTCTGCTGGTGTAGCCCCTGCTAGCTATGTCACCTTTGCGGCTTATTATCTGAAGGGCCCCGCTGCTCAATGGTGGGACAGCCACAGGCGTTCACTACCTACTGGAACGGTCATCACTTGGCCGGATTTCCAAGCTGCTTTCCGTGCCCGCTTCATTCCTCAGGGAATTATGGACAGGAAGAAGCGCGGTTTTTGCAACCTCACCCAAGGCAACAAGACTGTGGATGCCTATCAGCGGGAGCTCCTTGACTTGTCCCGCTATGCTGAAGATGACATTGCCACTGATGCACACAAACAGGAAAAGTTTCGTGATGGACTTCAAGCTGATATCAAACTTGCGCTCCTAGTGCATGACTTTGCTGATTTCGCCACCTTGGTGAACAAGGCCATTCATGTCGAAACTGGTCTGCAGGAACACCTCGGATCCCTTAGGCTCAACCATGATGTGGGTTCATCTTCGGGCCCATCATCGCAAAAGCGTAAGATATGGATCCCTCACATCATGTATCCACCAGCTGCCCCTGCACCAAGACAGTCCCCTGCTGCATCTCGCCTGCCTCCTCCACCGCCGGGACAACCAAGACTTCAAGCTACACCACCCCGAGCTCCTGCTCCCCATCCCAATGATGGGCTATGCTTCAGGTGTGGTCAACCTGGTCACCGTGCCCGGGACTACTCTCAGAATCAGTACCAGCTTGCACCACCTCCAACTGGCCATGGTAACAACCAGTCCCGCAACAACAATGCCAGGCCTTATGGTCGTGGTCAGGCCAACCACATTGATCTGAATGAAGCTCAAGACCAGCCCGCTACTGTGTTGGGTACTCTTCTTGTCAACTCAATACCAGCTTATGTTTTATAAGCATCACATTCATTCATATCAGAAGATTTTGCATCCATGCATGGCCTTAAGTTCGAAGAAATGAACAATCCGCTAGTGGTACACACCCCTGTGGGCCAATGTCGAACCACCATGGTTAGCCTCAACGTCCCTGTTGAAATTGAAGGGCTGTAATTCCATGTTTCCCCCATTGTTTTGAAGTCGTCCAATATCGACCTCATTCTGGGAATGGAATGGTTGGAAACACATACCGCTTCTATCATGTACGCCACTAAAACCGTGCATCTACTACATCCGTCAAGTGAGATAGTGAGCTACCATGCTCACCATGTTTGGAATGCTAAAGCACGGATTTATTCCTTGAATGCGTGAAGTGCTTCTCGTTTTGTGAGAGTTGAAAATGCTACATCAAAGTCTGAAGTATCTGTCCGGTCCGCGTTCGCGGTCAAACTGAACGTCACACCGTAAAGGGTTCAGTGGTCAAATCGTTCTGAAGATGAAGCCACTTGGGAACTCGAGGATCGTCTTCAAGATGAATACCTCGCTTTTGTTTCCTTCTACCTCCTAAATATCGGGACAATATTTCTTGTAGTGGAGGAGATTTGTAACGCCCGAATAATTAAGGTATAGTAATTCTTTGCTAATGATGCCACATCATCACTATTACTGTTGTTAAACTCGCGTTGGTTTGAATCCGGTCTGAATTCAAATTTAAATTTAAATCAAAAATTAAAGTTTTCATAATGTCGGAACTAAAATGTACAAACTGTGGCAAATAATTCATAAGTATCACTGGTGAAGGAACAAAGTTTCTATAAAATAGTTGAGTGCTAAAAATTAATTAAAACAATGGCTTAAGCAATTATATAAATGCCTTTTATAGTTTATAAAATATCAAACTAATTTATTTGAGTCCCAAACTTTTTGTGGCAGAGGGTTAAACTAAAACATTAATTTAGGCATGGGTCTCATATTTTTAATAAGTTAGAATAAATAGAAAATAAAATGGAAAACATTAGACAAAAATAATAAAAGGAAAATGAAATGAAAAGGGTAAAGAGCCTTCCCCTCCCCCTGGGCCTAGTAGCCCAGTTAGCCATCAGGCCAACCCACATACCCCTCCCTCCTCCTCCTGTTCACGAGAGGGGGATCGTGGAGGCCATCCATGGTACCCCGTCCAGGTGCCGGCCATCCACGGCCATCCCCCTCGTGTATAAAACCCCGACCCCCCAGTAACCCTAATTATCACCCACTCCCTCCTCCCTCCGCTCCCGCGCTGGATCTGGACGCCACGGCGCCCCGACCCCGTAGACGCCCGTCGCTGTCTCTTCGTCGACCACCGCCGCCTCGAGCTCCGGCGCCTCCCCAACTCCTCCTCGCGCATGCTTTTGCACACCTGCAGGGCCCGGTGAGGCCCCCCTCCTCTGTTTTCCCCCTCTTCTTTTTCCCTGTCAGATTCAGTTCCTTAGCGCGTCCACTCATAACCGTAGCCACCGTCCGCCATGGCCGCGAGCTGGACCTTGCCGAGCTCGTCTAGGACCTGTTCGCCTCGCCCGTGGGCTCCTCTGGACGAGGTCACACCTATGCACGCCCTCGCAGTCCCATATGTGCCCACATGCATCCTCCCATGCATCCTCGTGTGTGTGCTGTGCGCCGCCCATCCTCCGGCATGCTGCCGTGCGCAGTCGCTCCCTGTGTGCCCCACGGTCAGGTCGCGTCTAGCGCGCGCCCTGTCGCGCCGCCCCTCCCGCTGATACAACTGCTGGCCGCGGTTGCCACTGCTCGCGTCGCTGCCTCCCCATGCCTGTGCGTCACTGCTGCTGTTTGCTACGGCTCCGCGCCCGTGCAGTCCGCTCGCCGCTGCGTCTCGGCCGCACAGCCCGTCCCGTCCCCTGCGCCTCTGCAACCTCGCTGCGGTCAGCCCTGCACAGGCCCGCGCGCGCCCGCCTGCCTTTGGCCGCGGCCGCCCTTGCCGTCCACCGCTGCCAGCAGCCCACCTAGCGCCGCCATTCCCCGCTGCCGCCGAAGCTCTGCTCCCAACGCATCGCCGTTCCCGGCCGTGCCCTGCTCCCCTCCCCAGCCGCGCCCACCTCTGCTTCGCGCCCTGCGTGCGCTGCTGCGCCCTGCTGCCGCCTAGCCCCCGTGCCCGGCCACGGTCCGCGTCCGCCGCCCCGTGCCCGCTCCTCCCGCCCGCTGCAAGCGCTCGCCATCGCCGCTCCGCGCGCCTCCTCTGGCCGCTCCGCGCTGCCGCTCGTCGCGCACCGTCGTCGCCCTGCGCCGCCCTTGCGCCCGCCTCCGCCTGCCGCGGCCGGCCGGCGAGCCCCGCCGTCACCACAGCCTCGCCCCTCGCGTGGTGGGCGCCAAGATGCACCCTGCCCCAGCGCCGCACCCGTGTGCCCGATAACCCGCCCAGCTAGGCCTTTGGGCCTATGACATACGGGGCCTGTTAGTGTCAAAACCGGCGGATCTCGGGTAGGGGGTCCCAAATTGTGCGTCTAGGCGGATGGTAACAGGAGACAAGGGACACGAAGTTTTACCCAGGTTTGGGCCCTCTTGATGGAGGTAAAACCCTACGTCCTGCTTGATTAATATTGATGATATGGGTAGTACAAGAGTAGATCTACCATGGGATCAAGGAGGCTAAACCCTAGAAGCTAGCCTTTGGTATGATTGTTGTATGTTGTCCTACAGACTAAAGCCCTCCGGTTTATATAGACACCGGAGAGGATTAGGGTTACACAAAGTCGGTTACAATGGTAGGAGATCTAAATATCCGCATCGCCAAGCTTGCCTTCCACGCCAAGGAAAGTCCCTTCCGGACACGGGACGAGGTCTTCAATCATGTATCTTCATAGTCCAGGAGTCCGGCTGAAGGTATAGTCCGGCCATCCGGACACCCCCTAATCCAGGACTCCCTCAGGGCCCGCGCCCCCTTTTTTCAGAAAAAATAATATATATAATAAAATAATTAACTTAATTAATTTTGTTTAATTAAGTCTAATTAGAATTAATTAACTTAATCATCTTGTTTGGTTAACTAAACTGTTGGACTAGCCTAATCACTAATTGACAGGGGGCCCCACGCCCTATTGACCAGTCAAACGTTGGCTGGTCAACTGGGACCCCTAGCCCACCTGTCAGCCTCTGGTACACTTCTGCGTACGTAGAGCTGGGTGCATCTAGCATTTAGTCTTTAATTTCGAAATAATAATAAATCCAGGAAATGTTTAAACCTTTGAAAATTCATAAAAATTAATCCGTAACTCGGATGAAAAAGTTTTCTACGTGAAAGTTGCTCAGAACGACGAGAAGAATCCGAATACGCGGCCCGTTCATCTGCCACACGTCCCTAGCATAGAGAACATGCAACCTTTCCCCTCCGATTCGTCTGTCTGAAAATGCCTAACTTGGGGAATACTTTCCCGGATGTTTTCCCCCTTTGTTGGTATCGTGTAGTACTGCGTTAGGTCACATCTAGCACCGCGTTTCGTCATGTCATGCATAGTATTGCATCTGTTTGCATTATATTTGCTGCTTCTTCCCCCTCTTCTCTCCGGTAGACCCCGAGACTGCTGCTGATGCCCCTGTGATCGACTACGTCGACGACGACCCTTCTTCCCTTTCAGCGGAACTTCCAGGCAAGCCCCCCCATGTACTTGGTTCTTAGAGAAACAAGTAAAATCATAAATTTCACAAAGATTCCAAGCATGACACAACAATCTGTTTATTTGATCCCATAAGAGTATCCCTTTTTCAGACAACCGACAATGCACAAAATGAGCATGCTCATCTAAAGATTTCCCATAAACTAGGCTAGTTGGGGTTTCAGCACGAGCGCATAAGGATCGAAGATGATCCAAGTAGGACACTTTAAGTGGATCCATATCAATAGATTTTTAGAAAGCAAAGATGCAAGCACAGAGAAGGCACATGGCAACACAAGCAAACGAAAAAGACGAACGGAAGAGGGGCGAATAAAACGGCAAAGGTGAAGTGGGGGAGAGGAAAATGAGAGGCAAATGGCAAATAATGTAATGCGAGGGATAAGAGTTTGTGATGGGTACTTGGTATGTCTTGACTTGTGCGTAGACTCCCCGGCAACGGCGCCCGAAATCCTTCTTGCTACCTCTAGAGCATGCTTTGGTTTTCCTTTGAAGAGAAAAGGGTGATGCAGCAAAGTAGCATAATTATTTCCCTCAGTTTTTTAGAACCAAGGTATCAATCCAGTAGGAGGACACGTGCAAGTCCCTCATACCTACACAAACAAATAAGAACCTTGCAACCAACGCGATAAAGGGGTTCTCAATCCCTTCACGGCCACTTGAAAAAGTGAGATCTGATAGAGATGATAAGATAATATTTTTGGTATTTTTATGATAAAGACTGAAAGTAAAGATTGCAAAGTAAAAATAGATTGGAAACTTATATCATGGAAAATAGACCCGGGGGCCATAGGTTTCACTAGTGGCTTCTCTCAAGATAGCATAAGTATTACGGGGGGTGAACAAATTACTGTCGAGCAATTGATAGAAAAGTGCATAATTATGAGAATATCTAGGCATGATCATGTATATTGGCATCACGTCCGCGACAAGTAGACCGACTCCTGCCTGCATCTACTACTATTACTCCACACATCGACCGCTATCCAGCATGCATCTAGAGTATTAAGTTCATAAGAACAGAGTAACGCATTAGGCAAGATGGCATGATGTAGAGGGATAAACTCAAGCAATATGATATAAACCCCATCTTTTTATCCTTGATGGCAGCAATACAATACGTGTCGTTTCCCCTTCTGTCACTGGGATCGAGCAACGCAAGATTGAACCCAAAGCTAAGCACTTCTCCCATTGCAAGAAAGATCAATCTAGTAGGCCAAACCAAACTGATAATTCGAAGAGACTTGCAAAGATAACAAATCATACATAATAGAATTCAGAGGAGATTCAAATATTGTTCATAGATAATCTTGATCATAAACCCACAATTCATCGGATCTCGACAAACACACTGCAAAAAGAGTTACATCGAATAGATCTCCAAGAAGATCGAGGAGAACTTTGTATTGAGATCCAAAGAGAGAGAAGAAGCTATCTAGCTAATAACTATGGACCCGAAGGTCTATGGTAAACTGCTCACACATCATCGGAGAGGCTATGGTGTTGGTGTAGAAGCCCTCCATGTTTGATTCCCCCTCCGGCGGAGCCCCGGAAAAGGCCCCAATCTGGGATCTCATGGGTACAGAAGGTTGCGGCGGTGGAAATAGGGTTTCGTGGTGCTCCTGGATGATTTCGGGGTACATGGGTATATATAGGAGGAAGAAGTAGGTCGGTGGAGCTACGAGGGGCCCATGAGGGTGGGGGCGTGCCCAGGGGGAGCAGGCATGCCTCCCTGCCTCGTGGCCTCCTTGGTTGTTTCTTGACGTCCACTCCAAGTCCTTGGAGCACGTTTGTTCCAAAAATCACTCTCCCGAAGGTTTCATTCCGTTTGGACTCCATTTGATATTCCTTTTCTGTGAAACACTAAAATAGGAAAAAAAAAACAATTTGCAGTGGGCCTTGGGTTAGTAGGTTAGTCCCAAAAATAATATAAAAGTGTATAATAAAGCCCATTAAACATCCAAAACAGATAATATAATAACATGGAACAATAAAAAATTATAAATACGTTGGAGACGTATCACACGAGTGTTCACACTGAAAACCAGGTTATAAGGAATAGGAATGTTAGCCTGCAATAAACTGGTGGTGTTCCATGGCCGTGTGATCTAAGTGAACCTTGGGCAAAGGATAATCATGATGGCGTATCTGAACGTTAAAGTGAGTAGCCAAGCGAGTAGCGTAAATACCACCATGTATTTTGCCCTTGGATTTGTTAATGTGGAGGCGACGTGCTACAATAGATCCCAAGCTATAAGTGTTGTCGCCATGAAGTGCGTGACGTAAAACGGCAAAGTCCGGAGCACTTAGCGCACCTACTTTCTCTCTAGCAAGCAAACACTTTGCAATAAATAGAGGAAAATAGTGCACAACAGGAAAGTGCAGGCTAGTGGCGGTGACACTCGACACCCTTCTCTCATCCCCCACTGTCAGAGTGCGGTAGAAACCCTCAAACTCCGCGGGCCTAGGCTCTACTAAACTCCCGTTAGAAGAGATCATGCATATGTCACAAAATTCAGTAAGTGGTATCTGTTGGGTGTCAGCATATAAATTAAACTCCACCATAGGGGGATTATTCCTAGGAAGGAAATTGAAAATTTGCACAATGGAATTTGTGAGGAGATGATACTGTTCACATTCAACTGCGATGAAGTTGGTGAGGCCAGCATTAGCAGCATATTGTGCAAACTCCTGAAGGATTCCGGCCCCTACCATGAACGGGTTATGCGGCCATTCGCACGGTTGTACCTCCGCCATTCTCCGGGTATGGAGATTCTGTTAGATGAGTCCCCAATAACTCCCTTGGAGTTCTTTTTGGAAGCAAACTTCCTAAAGATACTCATCTTTTTTCCTATGAACAAAATTCTGAAATTTTTAGTCCACAATTTTTTTCTCAACAAAACTTCACAAGATTGAAAGCAACTACTCATAGGGATACATACAGGCCATAGCGAGCATTCAAACTACTTAGAACTCTAAAATTCAACATGCAAGCTCATCTATAGCAGCACCAAGAGTAGCTAATTATTCAAAATATAAACCACTAAAGCAAAAACTAATTGGACAAACGGAGGAATCACATACCAAGCAACAATCCCCCGAAACAGTTTTGGAAACGGAGCTTCAAGCAAAGAGATCGAAATCCACGGGTTTGGGAACAAGAACACGAGAGAGAGAGAGAGAGAGAGAGAGAGAGAGAGAGAGAGAGAGAGAGAGAGAGAGAGAGCAATGGTGATTTTTTTCTGGAGGTAGGTGGTGATGTGGGATAAAGAGATAAGTGAGAGGGCCCACGTGGGACCACAACCCACCAGGGCGCACCCACGTGGTACCACAATGTGACGCCCGGATAATTAAGCTATAGTAATCCCAAGTTAATGGTGCCACATCGTCATTTTTACTGTTGCTAAATCCCACGTTGTTTCAAACCGGTTCAAATTTCAATTTCAAATTAAAGTCAAAATACAACTTTCTCAAACAGTAAAACTAAAATGTTCGAATAATTCTTTAAATTCCCCGTACCATTGTCTTGTTGAAACCAACCTCTGTTGGCCCACAAATATATTCCTGGGAAAATAATATATGGTCCATCAACAAATATTTTGGCCTTTTCAAAATAAAAAAATATTTATGCTTTTCCAAATGTTGTGAAACTTTGCGTGTGGTCTAGAATTATTGTGTGTAATTTATGTGTGAAGTTTCACGTACAAGAAAAGTCATTTACTAACTAAAATATAAAATGTTTGAGAAAATGCAAAGCAGAAATAAAAAAAGTCTCTTTTTCACTTTGGCCCAACCGCTACAATGCACTGGCCCGGCCCAATGGAGGTCATCCCCTTTCCCTGTACAAGACAGAGGTCGTGGCACACATCCAGCGGCGCCATGTCCGCGCCTGGCCACGTGCCAGCCATCCGAGTCTTCCCCGATGACCTACAAGATGTCGCCCACGCCCCCGACGAACCCTGGCTCCCCCTTTTACCCCTCCACGCGCCGCTGCTCTCTTCCCCATCCACACCTGACGCCACCGTCGCTGTGCCGTCGTTGTTCGCACGCACCAGAACCTCCTCGCGCCACCTGGGGACGTCCAGGAGGACCGCCGGCCTCTCCTTCATCCGTCCCGGGGACTAGCCCAAGCTAGGACGCCGTGTAGCCTTGCCATCGCCCCTTCTTCCCGCCACGGTCGCCGCACGTCCCCGCCATCGATCTCCACCACTGGGCCTCCGCGGCCATCTCGAGCTCGCCTACGACCTCCCGGTGAGATGCTCCTCGATCCTCCTACTACCCCCTTGCTTCGTCGTCGTATCGCCATCCCCGTGCTTCGGCCGCCATGGCCGACGCTCGCGCCCGCGCCCGCTCACCCCGCCGCCGGCCATGCTCACCGTGTCCCGCAGTCATGCCCCATATGCGCCGCTCCTGCATCGCCCGTTCTCCGGCCGCGCCTGCCTACGTGAGGCCACGGTCCCTGCTGCTCGGCTGCTACTTTGCCGCTACTCTGCTGATGGTTTGTTGCTGCATTTGCCGTTGCTCTACTGCTTGCTGCTGCTCCTGCGGCTTCTCATGCCACTGCTAGTTGTGCACTACTGCTGCTCCCTGCATGCTGTTGTTGCTGTTGCTAAAACTCCCGTGGCGCGCTGCTTAGATGTTGCTGCTGCGGGCACCCGCTTGCTGCTCCTCGTGCAACCGCTGCCGTCTGGTACTGCTGCTGCTTGCCATGACCGGGCCTTGGCCTTGTGAGTTTTTGCATATGTGTGCGCAACCACGACTGGTTTGTGCCATTGGCCGGCCCCTGGTTTAGTTAGGCTAGGATTAACCAGGACTAGTTTAGATAGGAATTAATTTAGTGGTAAGTTGGTCTAGTAGTAGATGACATGTAGGATCCCATTAAATTAGTTAGATGTTTTATTTACACATGTGGTATGACATGTGGGCCATACCTGCCCCCTTTGATCAGTCAAATTGACTTGGTCAATTTGGATTAAATAAAATAAAACTAGAAATTTCCAAAAAACAATAAAATTTTGAAAATTAATAGAAAATTAACCGTAACTCGGATGAAAAAGTTTTCTACATGAAAGTTGCTCAGAAAAATCCAACGAATCCGGATACGTGGTCCGTTCATCTGTCACATGCCCCTAGCATGCTGAACATGCAACCGTAACCTCTCTTTTCATTTGTCCGAAAATGCTAAACTTCGGGAATGCATTCCTGGATGTTATCTCCCTTCGCCGGTAGCATGTAGCACCGTGTTAGAACACGTCTAGCTCTGCCTGTTGTCCTGTTATGCTCTTGCTTGCTATGTATTTACTGTTTCTTCCCCCTCTTCTCTTCGGTAGACCCCGTTGTCGGTGTCAAAACCGGTGAATCTCGGGTAGGGGGTCCCGAACTGTGCGTCTAAGGCGGATGGTAACAGGAAGCAGGGGACACAATGTTTACCCAGGTTGAGGCCCTCACGATGGAGGTAATACCCTACTTCCTGCTTGATTGATCTTGATGATATGAGTAGTACAAGAGTTGATCTACCACGAGATCATAGAGGCTAAACCCTAGAAGCTAGCCTATGGTATGATTGTTCTCGTCCTACGGACTAAACCCTCCGGTTTATAGACACCGGAGGGGGCTAGGGTTACACAGAGTCGGTTACAATAGGAGGAGGTCTACATATCCGTATTGCCAAGCTTGCCTTCCACGCCAAGGAGAGTCCCATCCGGACACGAGACGAAGTCTTCAATCTTGTATCTTCATAGTCCAACAGTCCGACCAAAGGATATAGTCCGGCTGTCCGGGTATCCCCTAATCCAAGACTCCCTCAGTAGCCCCCGAACCAGGCTTCAATGACGACGAGTCCGGCGCGCAGATTGTCTTCGGCATTGCAAGGTGGGTTCTTCTCCAAATCCCGAATACCTGTTAAATAGTGTCCGACTTCTCATAAATACTTGCGCTTCTTGGCTTCCATGCCTAATAATGGCCATCTTCCACGTGTCAAACGAATGCGAGAAGCCAGGGCATTTTTACATTTACCACCCTAGCTATGTGAATAAACTGCCTATTTAAAGAGACGAGGATTCTCAGATCCAAATCACACCATCTTCCTTCACCGAGCATTCATCGGAGCGCACCTGAAAAAATCCATCCCAACATGGCCGGCCAGCGCAGCTCCTCCTCTCGCTCCCGTAGCCCTAAGCCCGGAGATTGGATGAAGTCTTCCGTCCCTCACAACCAATTAGTAAAGCTACAGACCCAGGGATTCCTCCCCCAGCGTACATGGTCCCTGTTCGAGCCGGGCTCGCCATATATAATGGCGGAGAGCAAGCAGAGAGCTTTCCTGACCCCTCCAAGGGGGAGCGGGTATGCCTCGTTCCTTATTTATTAAGGGGACTTGGATTTCCAATCCATCCGTTCCTACGAGGGCTCCTGGAGTTTTACGGCCTCCAATTGCATAATCTCACCCTTGCCGCCATATTACACATCACTGGTTATGTGGCCCTTCGCGAGCTGTTTTTGGGCTGCGAAGCTCATTTAGCGCTGTGGAAGAGGCTATTCTGCGTTGTGCCCCATACACAGAGGTGATCAATATATCAAGTGGGCGGAGCGGAAATATGGCGCATCGCCAGGACCGGATACCTATCCGGTACCCCGAAGAAGACGTCCGAAGACTGGCCTTCAGAGTGGTTCTATATGGAGGACGTCCCCCTCCCGGATCCTATTCGGATTGGCCTTCCTGAGTTCGATAATGCTCCCTTGAAGAAGCGCCTAAGCTGGCGACCAAGGAGCCCTCAGGAGGAAGAGGATAGAGACGTTTCTTACCTGATGGGCCGGATAAAGGTGCTGGCTCTATCAGGACTGACTACAGCCGAGGTTATGTCAATATGCATTATGCGAGGGGTGCAGCCGCTTCAATATCGAGGCCACCCTATGTGGGATTTTAACGGGGAAGATGATGCCACACGCTGCGGCCGTAAGGGGCCGGACTCAGTTGCTGCTCTGGCAAAAATTCTGTCTAGTCTCTACAAGGGAGAGGAAGAGGAGTTCCTCCGCATCAAGCCGCGGGACGGATTCTCCATGTACAATCCTCCGAGCTGGGTAAGCTGCCACCTTTTATACCCATCCTTTCCGCATTTTTGCAATAAATATTTCATCTTGGCATTTCATCGCAGGAGCTGCATAAAGCTGTAGGGGAGATCAACAGCCCGCCTCCACAACCAGAGTATCCCGAATGGTCCCTCGACCCCGGCCTTAAATAAGATCCGGACGTATTTGTGGAGCTGATTGACAGAATATTCTATCAATTAAGTTGCGATGAGGCCATGGTGGCTATCACAGCCGACTATCCCGGACTACTCCCTGCTTCGGGGGTAAGAGAGACCAGAGTCCCAACCTTTGAGAAGAATCCCTTTGTACGCCCTTCACCTACCGTATCTGTACGGTGTTTTACAGGGAAGGTCCCCGGGACACCATGCTGAGCCTGTGGCGAGTCGCCAACGAGGTGTGCCAAAGCCGGGCAGGCTGAAAAGGAAAGCGGTTCGGACTGAGACGCCGGCGCAGAGGTATGATACAAAACCTCGCTCCGTAGTTGTCGTCTTTCAAAACATAATAACACCCATGTTTCCAAGAAGGAAAAACGCTCGCCGGACTATATCCGGAGAAGTTGCTGATCACGCCTCCACTAGTCGGGCTCTAGGGCCGGACACGGAGGCGGGGCACGTGTCGGGTGTTCCTCCTAAAGAGGATGCGGATAAAATAACCGCTACAAATTCCGAAGTGGAGAGCGCCATGGGCCACAGGCGTCGCCGGGCCGTACTCCGTGACGCTTGTTTCTCCCAAGAGGCATTTAATGCCTTCAACTCGGGAGACGCATACATCCGTGCCGCTCAAAACGGTCTTGCCACAGTCACGGACCAGTATGTAAAGGATATACGGGTAAGAAAATTTGATGATTATATATATCGGTAGCCCCTGAGACTTGAAACAGTTGGCACAACTGATTTAAGGATCATTATTGATGCAGGTTCTTACAGCAAAGAATACCCAATTGTCTCAAGAGCTGGAAGAGTGCAAGGCCCAGCTACAGGCCGCAATGGCCACATTGAATGAGTCCGAGAAGGCCCCCTCCGGTAACACCTCTTTTAAAGAATGATAGGTACCATATAGGATGCGGCATGCACGCAATTCTAACAAGAAATATTGCAGATGACGCTGGAGTGAATCCGGATGAGCAACATGCCATACGGCAGCTAAAGGCTGGCGAGCGCGTGCTTACAAAAGTTAGGCAGGAGAAAAACGATCTCCAAGATGCCAATACCCAGCTGAGTGTGGAACTAAAGGATGTTCGCGCCCAGATGTCGGACTCCGTGAAGGAGAATAAGCGGCTTCGACGCGGCATTTTCAGTAAGTGCTTGAGCGAACTTTTAAAAAGAGTTCGGTGAAGAAGCCAGCCAACAGAGTTACGTCTGTAGGTATGCGGACGGGTCGTCCCGCGGATGAGACGCCTGGGTCTGCGGGTGATCTTCTACCAGAGCTCTCACAACTGCACGAACAAGTGTGGTGATACGTCTCCAATGTATCTATAATTTTTGATTGCTCCATGCTATATTATCTACTGTTTTGGACTATAATGGGCTTTATTTTCCACTTTTATATTATTTTTGGGACTAACCTATTAACCGGAGGCCCAGCCCAGAATTGCTGTTTTTTTTGCCTATTTTAGTGTTTCGGAGAAACAGAATATCAAACAGAGTCCAAACGGAATGAAACCTTCGGGAACATGATTTTCTCACCGAACGTGATCCAGGAGACTTGGACCCTACTCCAAGGAACAAAAGAGGCGGTCACGAGGGTGGGAGGCGTGCCCACCCCCCTAGGGCGCGCCCCCTGCCTCCTGGGCCCCCTGTTGCTCCACCGACGTACTCCTTCCTCCTATATATACCTACGTACCCCCAAACGATCAGATACGGAGCCAAAAACCTAATTCCACCGCCGCAACCTTCTGTACCCACGAGATCCCATCTTGGGGCCTGTTTCGGAGCTCCGCCGGAGAGGGCCATCACCACGGAGGGCTTCTACATCATCCTAGCCCCTCCGATGAAGTGTGAGTAGTTCACCTCAGACCTACGGGTCCATAGTTATTAGTTAGATGGCTTCTTCTCTCTTTTTGGATCTCAATACAATGTTCTCCCCCTCTCTTGTGGAGATCTATTCGATGTAATCTTCTTTTTGCGGTGTGTTTGTTGAGACCGATGAATTGTGGGTTTATGATCAAGTCTATCTATGAATAATATTTGAATCTTCTCTGAATTCTTTTATGTATGATTGGTTATCTTTGCAAATCTCTTCGAACTATCAGTTTGGTTTGGCCTACTAGATTGGTTTTTCTTGCCATGGGAGAAGTGCTTAGCTTTGGGTTCAATCTTGCGGTGTCCTTACCCAGTGACAGAAAGGGCAGCAAGGCACGTATAGTATTGTTGCCATCGAGGATAACAAGATTGGGTTTTTATCATATTGCATGAAACTATCCCTCTACATCATGTCATCTTGCTTAAGGCGTTACTCTGTTTTTAACTTAATACTCTAGATGCATACTGGATAGCGGTCGATGAGTGGAGTAATAGTAGTAGATGCAGGCAGGAGTCGGTCTACTTGTCTCGGTCGTGATGCCTATATACATGATCATACCTAGATATTCTCATAACTATGCTCAATTCTGTCAATTGCTCAACAGTAATTTGTTCACCCACCGTAAAATACTTATGCTCTTGAGAGAAGCCACTAGTGAAACCTATGGCCCCCGGGTCTATTTTCCTCATATTAATCTCCATCACTTTAATCTTGCTTGCTTTTTACTTTGCCTTTTTACTTTTCACATTGCATCTCTATACCAAAAATGCCAAAAATATTCTCTATCAGATCTCACCCCCGTAAGTGACCGTGAAGGGATTGACAACCCCTAATCACGTTGGTTGCATGGAGCTATTGTTTTTGTGTAGGTACGAGGGACTCAAGCGTAGCCTCCTACTGGATTGATACCTTGGTTCTAAAAAACTGAGGGAAATACTTCCGCTACTTTGCTGCATCATCCTATCCTCTTCGGGGAAATCCAACGTAGTGCTCAAGAGGTAGCATGCGCAGGTGATGTAAGGCATTGCCTAGACCTTGTGGCCATCCGTCTCCCTGCCCAAAGGCCTTGGAGAGCTTGCGGAGAAGCTCAAGGGAGCACGAAGGCGCTTCCGATTATGGAAGGTATCGGCCTGCCGTCAAGGTGCCAGGGAAGCCTAGGCCATGGTGAAGACGCGGTATACCAAGGCTGACCCAAACCACATGGCCGATGTCGGACCTATGGGGCCCGATGGGAAAGAAATCCCTTTCAGTTTGGTGTATCACCAAGTAGAGTTAGCCGCAAAGTATTCCCAACAAGATTGTAGGCTAGACAACCTGTAGGATGGTATAGAAGAAGAATATAGTCAGTCTAAGTGACCGTGTAATTTAAATGACATGTAGAATGTCACTAGCCGGATTGTAATTCATTTGTCATGGCGGACCCTTTTGCTTCGACCTTGGGACCCAATAGTCCGGAGTGCATCCGAATACCCGCTTGGCTATGTAAAAACCGGGGTATGCGTGTAAACCAGACGTAGGGGTCATAAGTGCTTGAACAGACAAGTACCCAACTAGTTATGTTATATTACATGGATAGTAAGAAACATCTTCCAGGGAGAATAGTTCCGTTAAGGGTTCCTTTCCCTGGGTACGCATGCCCTAATGTGCATGTCCGGACTGCGAGAAGAGACGCAGGCAAAACACATCTAGGGGCGTGTATCAAAAATAAATAAAAGTCATCTTTTGTTCACCGACCGAATATTCCCTTAAGAACGCTAGCTTTCGGCTTCACCCAGTCTGAGATACACATCCGGCTGACCCGACAGTAACAATCGCAGAGGTGCTCCCCTTATGCCCTAGCCGAATTAACGGGAACGTAAGGCATAAATACAAGATCCAGGCAACCCAGCTTGGCCAAAACTTAAGTCATATCGATGCATATAATTGCGAAAAAAGGTACATGCGGAAGAATAACACATGTGCAGGGCATGAGGCCCAGTAAAATAATTAAGCTTCTGTGTAAGAAGCCCCCAGGTATCATGAGCGCGGCTAGCGCGTCAAAATTGTGTAGTCAAAACACATTTTAGCCTATTAAGGCCTTGAGAGAAAAAGGGGAAGAAAGAAAGAAAGAAAAGATAGATAATGAGTGTAAAAAAATTTGACAGAGGTAAGAAGACGAACACGGAGTCCGACACTAGGTGTAGAATATTTGGAGTCTGGCTGCGTTCCATGGATTTGGCTCGAGTTGATTGTCCGATGCATCCCGCAGACAGTATGCTCCACCGGTCAGAACCTGGTCGATAACGAAGGGAGCTTCCCATTTGGGCTTGAGCTTGTCCTTTTTCTTCTCCGGTAGGCGTAGAACGAGTTCGCCAACATTATAAGTTTTGCCCCGTACTTCTCTGCTTTGATATCTTCTAGCCTGTTGCTGATAGAACGCGGAACGGGCTTTTGCCACGTCACTCTCCTCCTCGAGGGCGTCCAAACTGTCCTGCCGATCGAGCTCGGCCTCTCTTTCTTCATACATGCGCACCCGAGGTGAGTCATGAATTATGTCGCAGGGCAGAACCGCCTCTGCGCTGTACACCGTAAAGAACGGTGTGTATCCGGTAGTGCGATTCGGCATGGTCCGCAGCCCCCAGAGTATATAGTCGAGCTCCTCTACCCAGTGCGTGTTAGATTCCTTTAAGGACCGCACTAATCTGGGTTTGATGCCGCTCATGATAAGACCATTTGCTCGCTCGACTTGACCGTTAGTTTGTGGGTGATAGACCGAAGCATAATCGAGCTTGATGCCCATGTTGCTGCACCATAGTTTTACCTCGTTGGCAGTGAAGTTCGTGCCATTGTCAGTGATGATGATGTGGGGGACGCCGTAACGGTGTACAACTCGGGATATGAAGTCTATCACTGGTCCGGATTTAGCCGTTTTAATAGGTTTGGCTTCTATCCATTTGGTGAATTTATCCACCATCACCAGTAAGTATTTTTTCTGATGGGTTCCCCCTTTAAGGGGTCCAACCATGTCAAGCCCCCAGACCGCAAAAGGCCAGGTAATTGGGATTGTTTGTAGGGCGACAGGCGGCATATGGCTTTGGTTTGCAAAAAGCTGGCGACCAATGCAGCATTGGACCAAGTCCTGTGCATCCGCCCGGGCCGTCGGCCAATAGAATCCTGCACGGAATGCCTTACTTACGAGGGCCCGGGCCGCGGCATGGTGGCCGCCGAGTCTGGCGTGGATTTGTGCTAGAAGCTTTCGCCCTTCCTCTTCGGAGATGCACCTTTGAAGGACTCCGGTGGTGCTTTTCTTATAAAGCTCTCCCTCGTGGACATTGTAGGCTTTATATCGCATCACAATGCAGCGTGCCTCATTTTGGTCCTTGGGAAGTTCCTGCCTAGTTAGGTAGGCCAGGAATGGTTCGGTCCATTGGGCGATGACCATTATTACATGGGCTGACGGCGTTATTTCGGTGGCGGAGCCTCCGAGTATGTTAGAGTGTTCGGTATCTGGCGTTGTAGCCGGGTCCGAACTATTGTTGCCAGTGTCCCCTTCCCATACCATGGATGGCTTGAACAGTCTTTCCAAGAAGATGTTGGGTGGGACCATATCGCGCTTAGCACTGATACGGGCGAGGATATCCGCCGCTTGGTTGTTTTCCCGAGCCACATGGTGGAATTCGAGCCCCTCGAACCGAGCTGACATCTTGAGGACGGCGTTGCGATAAGCCACCATTTTCGGATCTTTGGCATCAAATTCTCCATTTATTTTTGATATAGCGAGGTTCGAGTCCCCGCGCACCTCCAGGCGTCGGATGCCCATGGAGACTGCCATCCGGAGACCGTGTAACAGGGCCTCGTATTCGGCTGCATTGTTGGAGTTTGTGTATAGTATTTGGAGTACACATTGGACTGTATCTCCGGTAGGGGACGTCAGAACGACGCCAGCCCCCAAACCAGCCAGCATTTTAGAGCCGTCGAAGTGCATAATCCAATTGGAGTACGCGCCGTACTCTTTAGGGAGTTCGGCTTCTGTCCATTCGGCGACAAAATCGGCCAATACCTGCGACTTGATGGCTCGCCGGGGTTTATATGTTATGTTGAACGAGAGGAGCTCAATGGCCCATTTGGCAATCCGGCCCGTGGCGTCGCCGTTGTTTATTATATCATTCGGTGGTATTTCCGAGGCCACTGTAATTGAACACTCTTGGAAGTAGTGTTGTAGTTTTTCCGGGATACCATGAATACCGCATATGCTATCTTTTGATAATGCGGGTACCGTGATTTGCATGGAGTGAGGACAGTGGATACATAGTATACCGACTTTTAAAGGGGAAATGTGTTTCCATCCGTTTCTCGGTCGACGACGAGTACTGCACTTACAACTTGATGAGTTGCCGCTATATATATAGCAGCATTGGTTCGCCGATGCTTGGCGCGGCCAGAATTGGGTTGGTGGCTAGAATGGTCTTTATGTCTTCCAGTCCGGCCGTGGCCGCGTCCGTCCACTCGAAGTGTTCGGTGCGCCGAAGAAGGCGATAAAGCGGTAATGCCTTTTCTCCTAAGCAGGAGATAAAAGCGACTTAGGGCCGCCACGCGTCCAGTTAATTTTTGGGTTTGCTTGAGGTCAGTTGGGATGGCCAACTGTGATAGGGCTCGAATTTTAGCCGGATATGCTTCAATTCCTCTACTGGAGACGATAAAACTCAGGAGCTTTCCGGCGGGTAGGCCGAAGATGCATTTTTCCGGGTTGAGCTTAATGTCGTATGTTCAGAGATTGTCGAACGTGAGCCTCAAGTCATTTATTAAGGAGTCGACGTGTCTGGTTTTAGCGACCACATCGTCAACGTATGCCTCCACTGTTTTGCCGATCTGCTTTGCCAGGCATGCTTGAATCATGCGCTGATACGTTGCACCGGCGTTTTTGAGCCCAAAAGGCATTGTATTGAAACAAAAGGGGCCGTACGGCGTGATGAATGCCGCCACAGCTTGGTCGGACTCCGCCATTTTTATTTGGTGGTAGCCAGAGTATGCGTCGAGGAAGCACAATGAGTCATGTCCTGCAGTAGCGTCGATGTCAGGGGTTGGGTACGACATATGCCAACGTATGGCTTATCATGGTGGGGGCGAGTAGAACGTCGCCGGTGCCTGGAAGTGGGATGAGGCATAGACATGCACGCCGGCGGATCTTACCCAGCTTCGGGGCTCTCCGAGGAGATAATACCCCTACTGCTGCTCTGCGGGGTCTCCGCATGGTCACGATGGTGATATGTGTACAAAGTTGCTCATTGAGCTGTGTTCTAGAGATAGGAGAGGGCAAGGCTAGCTCTCTCCCTTCTGTGCTTCTGTCTAGTGGTCAAAGGATCCAACCCTTTGCATGGGTGTTCCGGGGGGTTTATATAGGCCTACCCCCAGGGTACAATGGTAATCCGACTGGGCGCGGGTCCCAGCTGCCTGTCTCTCAAGTGGCCGTCTTCTCCGCCGACTCCTGGGGCCCGCCGCTGGTGGGCCCAGCCGACTGACCTGGTCACTGTAGCCGCGCTTCTGATGACGTCGTCTTGGTCACGGGGTCGTGGCAACAGTGCCGCCGTCCGGCGGGCGATCACTGTGGCCACTCCCCGTCTTATCTGGTTAATGGCGTGCGGGGCCCATGGGAGGAATGGGCCGACTCCTGGAGGCTGACTCCCACAGGGTCCGTCTTTGGGTGCTCTCGCCGTCTTCTATCTCCCCCGCTGACTGGCGGGGCCCGCCGTCTCCAGGCCGTACTGGCGGGCCAACGTGGGAACAGGGTTCCGCCGCTGGGGCAGACGTCAGGGCCGGTATGGCCACAGTGCCGCGCCGTACCGAAGGTCCCCTCCGGTACGTCGCACTGTAGCCATACCCGCCCTTGGTAATCAGGGTAGGGGAGGGCCGTACTCCGGCCATCCCCAGTCCCGTCCTTCTTCTAGAAGGCTGAAGGTGGCGAAGTCGTGGGCCGACTCCCCATAGTCGGCATTCCCGAAGTCGCCAACTGGGAGTCGGCTTATGTCGTAGCCGTCTTCGAGATTCGGCCGTGAGTGGGTAGTCGGCGATGCTATAGCCGACTCTCAGAGTCGGCCCTTTGTCTTAGGATCCTTCGAGGGTCGAAGCCGGCCCCGATGTCTTGGAAGGTTCTGGCCTCGGGTTTGCCTACCCATGGCCCATTACTCCGACAGTAGTCCCCGAAGCTGGTGAGGCGCCGAGGGATGCACCGAGGGGCCTCAACAGTTTCCGCCTTCGAGGAGTTGGTGCCGTAGCTCGCCTGCCGTCTCCCTTCGTGCCGATTATCAGGAGGCGATTCTGCTCCGGCCGTCTTCGTCGAGCCGTCTCTCAGAGGTCGGACTTGCCTTCAAGTCGCCTTGCTCTTCTTTAGGTAGTTTGAAGATCGTGGCGGGACGCAAACGGCGTGCTTGAGAAGCTACATGGCCGCCACATGGCCGAGCAAGCCTGCCAGCCCACGCGCGCGACGGGGCTGGCCCGTGGGCGGGGCCCGCCACTACCGCGCCTTGGCCCTCGAGTGGATCCGCTGCGGCCGCGCTGGCGGTTGGGCTTCTGGCACAGTAAATGCGCGGTGTAACTCCGCGTGGTAAATCGTGGGGGTCGTGGGGGCGTGGGCATAGTTAATCCCACGACGCCCCCTCGGCTCATCATCCCGTAAGCCTATAAGTAGGCAGAGGGAGCGGGGCGACGAAGCACGCGCGCCCGCTCTCCTCTGCTTCCTCCCGTTCCTTCTTCTTCCTTCTTCTTCTCACTGCTGCCGTGCCGGACCACGCCCTGCTCCCAGCGATGAGCTCTTCTTCCGCCGCCGCGCCTGCCGCCGTCCGCTCCGGCGTGTGGGACGGCTCTGAAGTTGACGACGACACCATCGAGTTTCTTCGCAGGACGCGCCGCATCCCCAGCGCGAACCTTGTGCAGGCCCGCGCCCCGCCGCCGGAGGAGGTGTCGCCGGCGCCTGCTGAGGGTGAGCGCGTCGTGTTCCGCTCCCACCTGACGCGCGGCCTGGGGCTGCCGGCGAGCGAATTCTTCCGCTCGTTCCTGGAGTTTCACGGCCTCCAACCGCACCACCTTACTCCAAACACGATGGTGCTGTTGGCGGCCTTCACCTCGCTCTGCGAGGGATTCCTCGGTGTTCTCCCCACCACCGAGCTGTGGGGGGAGTTCTTCCATTCTAAGCTCGGTACGCACGTCGCCGGCGTGCCAGCCCAATGCGGCGCCTTCATCGCGCTGCGGAGGTCGACTGCCGACAACCCATTTCCCGCCATCCAGCTGATCAAGTCGGTGAAGATGTGGCAGCGTTCTTACTTCTATGTAAAGAACATCGCCGCAGACGGCAACTGGGTCAACCTGCCGGCCTTCGAAGCCGGCGCGCCGGCTGGGAGGCAGCCCAGCTGGTCCTACCGCGCCAAGACGCCGACTCCAGCTGGAGCTGCCGCCGTGCAGCGACTTCGGGTGTTGACGCAGTCAGCCGGCCTGACTGGGGCCGACTTGCTGGCCGCCTTCATGGCGCGCCGAGTTCTGCCGCTCCAAAGCCGGCCTCATCTGATCTGTCAGATGAGCGGCCACCGGGACCCCAGCCGGACGTGCACCAAAGATCTTCCTCATGCGGAGGTTGCGGACACGGTGAACTTCATCGCGAACTGCGGCCTCTCGGGGGACTGGCAGTTTGGCATTGAGCCATACTCGCGCGCCAACCCCCCGCCGGTGGTAAGTTTCTCTTTTCTTCTCTTTCTCTTTTCCAGCCGAATCCGGCTTCTGCTCTTTATTTCTCTTAACCTTTGAACCAGAACTCTCTTCTCCAGCCCTCATCTGGCGCCACGGGGCCGCCTCGCCAGTTCGCCTCTGATCGAGCAGAGAGCGATGTCGACGACCCCGACTTGTGGGCGGCGGCATTGGAGGCCGACGCCGAAGGAGGCGGCGAAGGAGAAGAAGGCGGCCTAAGGCCCTCGGCCACCTTCGCCGACTGGCCCGTCGGCGAAGAAGGGGAAGTTGCCCCGCACCACCAGCCGAGGCAAGACGGCGCGAGGAAGCGCCGGGCCGGGCCGAGTTCCCTCGGAGGCCGGGAGAAGAAGTTTAAGGGGGCAGCCGCCGCGACCAAACGGGAAGAGGCGGCCGCAAAGGCCCAACGCTTCCGTAAGGAAGTGAAGAAGCCGCCGCTGTCCTCTGCGTGATTGCCCCTACTTCTCTGTCTTGTTTTCGTCTTCTGGTGGGTTTAGTCTGAGTTTTTACATGTGCTCCTCGCTCCAGAGCTCCTCTCACCCTAGGGAGGGTCGCCGCCGCCTCCATCATGGGGTCGCTGGAGTCGTCCGCCACGACTCGGCGCATCGACCCAGCCGCCGACCTCCGGGAGGCGACGGAGCGGAACGCGCAGGAGAAACGCGATGAGGATGAAGCCGCCCGTCGGAAGAAGGCGGAGGCCGAGGAGACGGCCGCCCCCGCCCAGCAGGGTCTCGAGGGAGCCGGAGCCGCCGCCGCGGCCCAAGAGCGGGCCGAAGAAGCCGCGCGCCGCCAATCGGCGCTGCTCGTCGTTCCGTTGAACTCGGCGCCGCCTCCGGTTTATATGGAGCGGTCTGGAGAAGCCGACGGGGTGTACGCCATTGCAGAGAGGGAGGGCGGCGAGATCCCCAGTCGAGACCCGATGGTGCCGCCACCACCGCCCCCGCCGTCATTGGGGGCGCAAAGGATAAACAGTCGGCGGAACCGCCGGTACCGCTGACTACAGACGAAGCCACGACGAACTTGCATCTTCAAGTCGCCCTGCCAACTCGCCGCCGGCTGGAGAAGGCGACTTCGGCGCCACGCCCTCTGGAGACCGGAGCGGCCAGCTCGGCCACGCCGGAGGTCGAGGTGACGAGCTCCGCGCCCGTCGGGTGAGAGCGAGGAGGCGGCACTGGCCCGCTGAACCAGGCGCTCCTGGACGTCCAGGCGAAGCTGCGAGCTGAAAGCGACGCCATCCAGCACTGCACAAAGGCACACCTAGCGACACGAGCGGCCGTCCGGGTATGTTCCTTCTGACTTGTTTTTTCTTGTTCTTCTCTGTGGGGGCGCGCCAGCGCACCCACTGGGTGTAGTCCCCGAGTTCCAGGTCGGCTGCTGAGCAGGCGGGTTGGAACTCTAATGGCGAATTCCAAACACTTATTCTTTTTGAAATGCTCACTGTAGGACTACCACAACCTCCGAGCCACCGTCTTCAACCGAAATGTTGAAGAGCTGGGCAAGCGGACTGCCGACTTGTCGGAGAGCCGGAGTAAGTTTGCTTCTTCGCGGGGGCGCGCTGGCGCACCCGCGGGCTGTAGTCCCCGAGACTCGGGCCGACTGCTGCGCAGTCGGGCCGGATCTTCTTGGCGACCTTTTCTGATGACTTGTGTCCTTTTTCTTTTTTCTTCAGAGACCAACGCCGTCCTTCAGGAGCAGCTGGGCGCTGCTAACACCGCCTTGCGTGCCAAAGAGGCGGACTGCAGCAAGCTTGTCACAGAGCACGACCTGCTGGCCGCGCAGCTGGCGGAGCAGAAGGAGCTGCTCAAGAAGGTGTAGGAGGGGGCGAAGGACAAGGAGGCTGAGCTCCAGGCCGAGTTCGAGGTCGAACGCTCCTCCTGGACTGATAAGGAGGCGATGCTGAATTCCGGCTTCCACGAGATTGAAGATATCGTCGATGGTAAGTTTTCTTTGCTCGCTTTCTTTGAGCGGCCGACTGTGGGTCGGGCCGACTCTTGCTTTTTCTGACTTGCTTCTTTTTTCGTCTTTGGCAGACTTCTTCCCGGGTTACGGACAAACTGCCGTTCAAGCCATCGAGGCTGACCGTGAGGCGCGGAGGGCGGCTGGCGAGGAGGTTGCTGTCAACGCCCCCTGGACTCTTGACGAACAGCTTCTGAGCATCGAGGTTCGTCTACGTCCGGCTCACCGGATGCTGCGCCCGCTTCAACGAGTCGGCGCCCAGGCGATTGCTGCCTTGTGGCCGGAGATGCCGGTTCTGCGCACTCCCAGTCGGACTGCCGACTGGCTGGAGGTCGCAGCAGGCCGTCTGGAGGCTTGGAAGGGCTCCTCGGCACGTGCCGGGGCACGTTGTGCCTTGGAGTTCGTCAAGGCATGGTATCCAGACCTGAGTCTGGACCAGCTGGACACGCTCCGAGCTGAGGCCCAGCCGGAACTGGCAGCCATGGAGGATGACTTCGTCAAGCGTGCCGCGGCGATCGCCGAGTACGTCGACACCAGTGTCTTCGTTCCTGAGCGTGCTGACAACGGCGAGGAGGCGCCGCCGGAGTGGTTTGGGATGAACCCGAACTACGGCGAGGACTCGGCGGAGGTGATTGGCTCCAGCGTCGAGGAAGAAGACGAGGTGGAAGCCGCCGGCGAGACGGAGGCGCCAGAAGCCGGAGCGGGCGACGGGCCTCAGCTCGACCGAGCCTCCAACAACGAGCCACGCCCAACTACGCCAACTGCTGCTGGAGGTGATCAAGCCGAGTCTGCCCAACCGGTTGCCCCGGCGTCCGACACCTCCATCTCCGCCGAGCCCCCAAACCCGTCTGTCGCTTCATAAGCCGCCGTCTTGCTTTACTTATGTGCTTAGTAGTTTCTTGAAGACTTTGTTAATTCACACATTTCCACCCACTGGGTGTATTTTGAACATCTGTTCATGGATTCGGCCAATGGCCTTTGTGGTGTAAATATTTGTCTAGATTCTATCGTTTCTTGCTTGTTGCTCTTTAGGCTTTTTTCCTTTTGCCGCCTTCCCTTGGGTGCCGTCTTTGCCAGTCGGACAGCCGCTCCGCTGACTGCCGCTGGACCAAATACCTGGCCGCCTTGGGAAGGCAAGTACTTAGCCGTTCGAGAGTTTTTGTAGCAAGTCGGATAGAAAGACGGCAAGCCGACTACTCGGAGTCGGTTTTGCGAGGATCAGCTGAAAAGCCGGCTCGGGCTATGTTTTTACGCTTTGAATCCTTAGCCTTTTTTCGCGCGGGCGCCTATTCTACCTTACTCCGGCCCACCAGTCAGTCGCTCTGCGATCTGTGGCTTTGGTGGGAGTCGGCTTAGGCGCCGCGCACTACTTGTCTGACCGCAGGAAGCATTTTCATAGCGCGAGACGGCAAGTCCCCGGGCCGACTGGTCGAGCCCGGGGTCAAGCGGCATAAAGAGTGTCGTACTCGGAAGCATAATTCTTATCATACAGATAACAAAAGGGGCAGTCCCCGAGTCTGTCTCGGGGGCCCCAAAGTCTTGGTACTTAAAATACAAAAGGGGGGCGTGATACATACTGCATCAGCTATAAAATCTTCGAAGAAGATTCGCGTTCCATGGTCGCTCCGTCTCTTTGCCAGAGTCGTCCCTCTTGCGTGCTTGGGGCTTCTGAGCGTCGATCAGGTAGTAGGAGTCGTTGCCCAGCACCTTGCTGATGATGAAGGGGCCTTCCCACGGAGCCGACAACTTGTGCTGGCCGGCTGTTCGTTGGATCAGCCGGAGCACAAGATCGCCCTCTTGGAAGGATCTCGTCCTGACCATCCTGTTGTAGTAGCGACGTAGGCTCTGCTGGTAGATGCTGGACCGGCTGAGTGCCAACAGCCGGCCCTCTTCCAGCAGATCGATGCTGTCTTGTCGTGCTTCATCTGCTTCCTCCGCGGTGTACATCGTGACTCGTGGGGAGTCGAACTCTATGTCCGTTGGGATGACGGCTTCAGCACCGTAAACGAGGAAGAAGGGCGTGAAGCCGGTTGACTTGTTTGGAGTCGTACGCAGACTCCAGAGGACGGCTGGCAACTCGTCAAGCCAACAGCCGGCCGAACGTTCCAACGGTTCGACCAACCGAGGCTTGATGCCGGACAGGATGAGGCCATTCGCTCGCTCCACCTGGCCGTTTGACTGCGGGTGGGCAACGGACGCTAGGTCCAGTCGGATGCCCTGTGTCGCGCAGAAACGGGCCAAGGCGCCTTTGGCAAAGTTGGTGCCATTGTCGGTGATGATGCTGTGTGGTATGCCATACCGAATTGTGATGTCTGAGATGAAAGTGACGGCAGTCGGACCATTCAACTTCTTGATGGGCTTCACCTCTATCCACTTGGTGAATTTGTCCACCGCGACAAGTAGATGAGTCAGGCCACCTCGTGCCGTTTTGAAGGGTCCCACCATATCCAGGCCCCATACTACAAAGGGCCATGCGATGGGGATAGTCTTGAGTGCTGAAGCCGGCTGGAGCGGCTTGGAGCGGAACTTCTGGCACCCCTTGCATTTCTGGACCAACTCTTTGGCCTCTTCCAGGGCAGTCGGCCAGAAAAAACCGTGTCTGAAAGCTTTGGCGACGAGTGCCCTCGAGGCCGCATGGTGGCCGCACTCGCCCTGGTGGATATCTCTGAGAATTGCTTGGCCTTGATCCGACTCGACGCAACGTTGATGAACACCGGTGACGCTGCGCCTAACTAGCTCTCTGTTGATTACGGTGTATGCTGCTGCTCGGCGTTGTATTTGCCGAGCTAAGGTTTCGTCAGGCGGCAGCTCCTTGTTCACCAGGAATTGGAGGATGGGTTGAGCCCATGAGGGTGCTGCTATCTCTTCTACTGTCAAAGCTGCGACTTGGACGCGAGCGGATGGGCTGGGAGTCGGCGGGCTGGAGTCCGCAGCCGCTTGCTGGATTAACAAAGTCCCCGGACCGACTGGAGCAGTCCCCGGTCCGAGTTCTGGAGTCTTCTCTCTGGCTGCCGCAGTCCTCGGGCCGAGTTCCGAAGTCCCCGGGCTGGCTGCAACTGCGGTACTCTTGAGATCATCTGCAACGGGTCTTGTGCTGTTTTCTTGGGCTCTCGGGCCGGATCCGGCTTCTTCAGGGGGAGTCGGCACAAAAATTGAATCTGACTCTGGTGAGGGCTTGATGGACGGCTTGAGGAGGCGCTGGAGGGCGACGCCTGAAGGTATTGCTTGGCGGGTGGAGCCGATTCGTGCCAAAGTATCTGCTTGGTTATTGTCGTTCCTCGGCACGTGGAGGAACTCGCACCCCGCGAAATACCCACTGAGTTCTGCACGAGAAAACGGTAGCTTGCCATGTTTGCATCCTTGGCGTCCCAGTCGCCTGACGACTGCTGTACCACCAAGTCGGAGTCGCCGTAACACAGGATCCGGCGGATGCCAAGCTTTTTGGCAAGCCGGAGCCCGTGAACGAGCGCCTCGTACTCGGCGACGTTGTTGGAGGCGGCGAAGTGAATCTGCAGTGTGTACTTGAGCATGTCGCCCTTGGGAGAAGTGAGGACGATGCCGGCTCCCAAGCCGGTGCGCATCTTGGAGCCATCGAAATGCATCCGCCAATGGGTGGAGTCGGGCGCCGGTGGCAGGTACTGGGTCTCGGCCCAGTCGACGAGGAAGTCGGCCAGTGCTTGCGACTTGATGGCGGTGCGGGGTTGATAGTAGATCGTGTAGGGCGCCAGCTCTATGGCCCATTTTGCCACTCGGCCTGACGCGTCTCGGCTTCCAATGATCTCGGCTAATGGGGCCGTGCAGACCATGATGACTGGGTGCTCTTGGAAGTAGGGCTTCAGCTTCTTGGCGGCAAAGTGCACGCCGTAGCACATTTTTTGATAGTGGGGGTAGTTTTGCTTGGAGGTTGACAGTACTTCACTCAGATAATAGACGGGTCTCTGGACCGGCAGTGCCTTGCCTTCCTCCTTGCGCTCAACTACGATAACCGTGCTGACTACTCGGCTGGTGGCGGCGATGTACAGGAGCATGGGCTCTTTGGGAGTCGGAGCCGCCAACACAGGGGGAGTAACCAACATCCTCTTCAGTTGCAGAAAGGCCTCGTCCGCCTTGTGGTTCCACTCGAAAAAATTGGTCTTCTTCATGAGTTGGTACAAGGGGAGAGCTTTCTCGCCTAGCCGACTGATAAAGCGGCTGATGGATGCTAAACAGCCAGTGAATTTCTGCACGTCCAACAGTCGGCTAGGCACCTCCATCCTCTCGATGGCCTTGATCTTCACAGGGTTCCACTCTATGCCGCGTTCAGAGACCAGGAAGCTGAGTAGCTGGCCGGCTGGTACTCCGAAAACACACTTCTCGGGGTTAAGCTTGATCTGGAATCGGCGCAGGTTCTCAAAGGTCTCTTTGAGGTCTTCCAGTAAGGTTCCGCGCTTCTCTGTCTTCACCACCACATCATCCACGTAGACGTGGGCATTTCTGCCGAGTTGCTTGAGGAGGCACTTCTGCATGCAACGCTAAAAGGTGGCGCCAGCATTCCTCAAGCCGAACGTCATGGTCAGGTAGCAGAAGGCTCCGAACGGCGCGATGAAGGCGGTCTTCAGTCTCTCTGCCGGGTTCAGCTTGATCTGGTGATATCCTGAATAGGCATCTAAGAAGCTCAACAGCTCGCATCCGGCTGTGGAGTCTATCACCTGATCAATTCTCGGCAAAGCAAACGGGTCCTTGGGGCAGGCTTTGTTAAGGCTCGTGTAGTCAATACACATTCGCCACTGCTTGTTCTTCTTCAGTACTAAGACTGGGTTTGCTAGCCACTCTGGGAAAAATACTTCCATGATGAAGCCGGCTGCAAGCAGCCGGGGTATCTCTTCACCAACAACTCTTCTCTTCTCTTCTGACAGGCGGTGCAGGGGCTGCCTGACGGGCTTTGCATCGGACCGGACATGTAACTTGTGCTCGGCGAATTCCGTCGGCACACCTGGCATGTCTTTGGGGGACCATGCGAAGATGTCCCGATTCTCACGGTGGAAATCGACGAGCTCGCCTTCCTATTTGCTGTCAAGGTTTGCACCTATGACTGCGTACCTCTCTGGGTGCTCTGGGTCCAAAGGTATCTTCTTCGTTTCCTTCGCCGGCTTGAACGAGCCTTCAGCTTCCGACTCCTTGGGGTTGGGCGACAACTCAGGCTGCTTGCCATCCATCGCCGCAACCCGGTCAAGAAGCCGCTTCTCCGCTGCAATAACCAGGGACTCGGCCAGCCGACTACTCTCGGCCGCACAAGCGGACGACTTCCTGTAGTCGCCAACTACAGTCAGGATTCCCTTGGAACTCGGCATCTTCATCTTGAGGTAGGCGTAGTGGGGGACCGCCATGAACTTGGCCAAGGCAGGTCGGCCAAGTAGGGCATGGTATGGGCTCCGAAGGTCCACCACTTCAAACCAGACTGGCTCTCGGCGGAAGTGATCCTTATCTCCGAAAAGGACATCTATCAAAATCTTGCCGATTGGGGAGCAGGAAAGGCCAGGGACGATCCCATGGAATACAGTCCGGCTGTTCTGGAGTTGTCTTTGCTTGATTCCTAACTTCTCCATAGTATCCTTGTACAGGATGTTGATACTGCTGCCTCCATCTATCAAAACTCGCGAGAAGCGAGCTGCCCGTCTATCAGTGGCAAATGTGGCCTCCAGTACGAAGGCGTAGGAACCTGGATTTGGCATCACCTCTGGGTGATCTGCTCTGCTCCAACTGATAGGTTTCTCGGACCAGTGCATGAACTCCGGGGCGTCCGATGCCACCGCGTTCACTTCTTGCTGCCGCAGCCGCTTGCTGCGCTTGTCATCTGCCACGCTGGTGAACACCATGTAGGCCCCGTGCTCTTCGGGGTACTCATCTTGTACTGCGCCGACTGGCCTGGCAGCCGGCTGCGGGGGTGGAGGCGGAGGCGGCTGTCCAGCAGGTGGAGGAGGCACCAAGCCGTCTCCCTTGGCAATCCTAGTCAGCCAATGGCACTTTCTGGTGGTGTGGTTTGATGGCTTCACGCCACTGTGAAACTTGCAGGGGCCATCCAGAGCCTGCTCGTAGGAGAAAGCCGGCAGCCAATTGGGCTTGCCACCCTTCTGCCGCTTGGGTGGAGGCTGCCCTTCTGGTTGCTGATCGTCGACCGTTGCGACCTGCCGGCTATTGGAAGCCGGCTGCGGGGCCTTGCGCTTGTGATCGTTCTGCTGCTGCCGCCGGCTGGCGTCTCCAACCGGGGTTCTGGGAGCCTGAGGGGCGACTTTGCCTGTCGTGCCGACTTGGATCTCCGTCTTCATAGAAGAGTCGGCCGTGGCGTATTTGTCTGCTATGATCAGCAGCTCATCCAGGGTCTCCGGCTCATCGCAGAGAAGCCTGTGCTTGAGGAGGGTGCCTTCTCTGCACCCGGCGGTGAAGTACTCGATGGCCTGCACCTCGTGCACGCCCTCGCAGGAGTTTCGGAGCTCGGCCCACCGCATGAGGTAGTCGTGAGTGGATTCGTCGGGGCCTTGCACGCACAAGGAGAGCTGGCGAGGCTTGGGAGGTCGCTTGTACGTGCTCGTGAAGTTGCGGACGAAAGCCTCGGTGAAGTCGACCCAACTGTTGATGCTGCGGGGCTTCAGGCTGTTCATCCATGTCCGGGCCGTGCCTTGGAGCATGAGCGGAACGTATTTGACGGCGACACGCTTGTTGCCGCTTGCTATGTCGACGGCGGTGGCGTAGTCGACTAGCCAATCCTCCGGCTTCATGGAGCCGGTGTACTTGGGGGTATCTCTGGGTAGAGTGAACCCTTTGGGGAAGGGCTCATCTCGGATGCGGGGACCAAAACACGGCGGCCCCAGCTCATCTTCTTCTTCCAGCACCAGAGATCGATGGAGTCGGTCGATTCGGAGGCGGGCATCATTCTCTCCGACTCCCTCTCGGCGGCCTAGGCGACCTCCGAGAGTCGGATGTTCAACAGGCGGTGGAGAGACTCGCCTTTCTCTGCGGGGTGGCGGAGGCACATAGTCGTCCCGCCGCTCTACCGCTTTCGGGCGGCCGTCCCGGTCGCGCTCGATGGTGATATGAGTCCGACTGCGGCTTGCAGCCGGCTCCTTGTCTTTTCTTCCGCGGACGCCGCCAATCGGCGCCCGAGATGTTGCGCCTTGTTCTCGGCGGGGTGGCAGGTCATCTTTCTGCTGCTGCGGTCCTTCGGTGCGGCAGCCGGCCGCGTTCTGCGCGCCAGCCGCGTCGAGGAGTCGCTGGACTCGCTCCGTCATCAGTCGGCGCTCTTCGCCTTCAAGGTTATCCAGCTCGTCTGCCGCCGCTTGGGCGGCTCGAATGTTTTCTGCGGGCGTGGCGTATACGGGGCGGTTGGCCCCGAACATGCTGGCGATGTCTGCGCCGCGCTGGCGGACCGCGCCCAGGCGGCTTGGCCCCACCAGGGCCGGCGAGCCGCCCACTGCGCGATCCATCTCGCGCTGGTAGGCCTCTGACAAGCGTCTCATGCTCGCCAGCTTCTTCGCACCTTCGACGAGCTGGAGGCGGCGCGCCTCTAGTGTCTCGGCGTCAGCGTCCTCTGGAATGGGCTCATCCAGGTCTTGCAGTGCCGCGTCAAGCGGGTGGCGAGCTCTCCCGTGGGAGTGCTCGCCATGGTCGATGACGAGTTCCTCAGTGACGGTGCTTCCGCCGCTCTCCGTGCGAGGGAGCGGTTCGTTGTAGATCACCACATCGGTGGGAAAGGCGTCGACTGACGCGGTGTCGGAATCGACCAGCATCGGGTCAGTGTAGCCTACAGACTCTAGGTCAGCGGCAGGCTCGCCAGCAACGTGGAGGTCGTCGAGGAGGCCCGCGAGAAGGTTCGCGGGGCCGCCGGTGCCTGCCTCGGATGCAGGCTCGTCGGAGAGGCTAACCTCGTCGACAAGATCGGCGAGGTAGCTGGCCGCGCAAACGGTCTCAACGTCGCGCGGCGCGTCGGCGCAGATTCCCTCTGGCGTGCCGGGCTGGCTACGCTCGCTGGGGAGAAAAAGGGTTCCCGTCCAGAACAGATCTCCGGACGACGGTGCACCTTGCCCCACGGTGGGCGCCAAATGTCGGGGGTTGGGTACGACATATGCCAACGGATGGCTTATCATGGTGGGGGCGAGTAGAACGTCGCCGGTGCCTGGAAGCGAGATGAGGCGTAGACATGCACGCCGGTGGATCTTACCCAGCTTCGGGGCTCTCCGAGGAGATAATACCCCTACTGCTGCTCTGCGGGGTCTCCGCATGGTCACTATGGTGATATGTGTACAAAGTTGCTCCTTGAGCTGTGTTCTAGAGGTAGGAGAGGGCAAGGCTAGCTCTCTCCCTTGTGTGCTTCTGTCTAGTGGTCAAAGGATCCAACCCTTTGCATGGGTGTTCCGGGGGGTTTATATAGGCCTACCCCCAGGGTACAATGGTAATCCGACTGGGCGTGGGTCCCAGCTGCCTGTCTCTCAAGTGGCCGTCTTCTCCGCCGACTCCTGGGGCCCGCCGCTGGTGGGCCCAGCCGGCTGACCTGGTCACTGTAGCCGCGCTTCTGATGACGTCGTCTTGGTCACGGGGTCGTGGCAACAGTGCCGCCGTCCGGCGGGCGATCACTGTGGCCACTCCCCGTCTTATCTGGTTAATGGCGTGCGGGGCCCATGGGAGGAATGGGCCGACTCCTGGAGGCTGACTCCCACAGGGTCCGTCTTTGGGTGCTCTCGCCGTCTTCTATCTCCCCCGCTGACTGGCGGGGCCCGCCGTCTCCAGGCCGTACTGGCGGGCCAACGTGGGAACAGGGTTCCGCCGCTGGGGCAGACGTCAGGGCCGATATGGCCACAGTGCCGCGCCGTACCGAAGGTCCCCTCCGGTACGTCGCACTGTAGCCATACCCGCCCTTGGTAATCAGGGTAGGGGAGGGCCGTACTCCGGCCATCCCCAGTCCCGTCCTTCTTCTAGAAGGCTGAAGGTGGCGAAGTCGTGGGCCGACTCCCCATAGTCGGCATTCCTGGAGTCGCCAACTGGGAGTCGGCTTATGTCGTAGCCGTCTTCGAGATTCGGCCGTGAGTGGGTAGTCGGCGATGCTATAGCCGACTCTCAGAGTCGGCCCTTTGTCTTAGGATCCTTCGAGGGTCGAAGCCGGCCCCGATGTCTTGGAAGGTTCTGGGCCTCGGGTTTGCCTACCCGTGGCCCATTACTCCGACAGTCGATTATTTGATCGATGCGGGGGAGGGGGAAGGGATCCTTTGGGCAAGCCTTGTTGAGGTCCTTGAAATCGACGCACAGGCGCCAGGATTTGTCCTTCTTTGGTACCTGTCGGTGTCAAAACCGGCGGATCTCGGGTAGGGGGTCCCGAACTGTGCGTCAAGGTCGGATGGTCACAGGAGACAAGGGACACTTTATTTTACCCAGGTTCGGGCCCTCTCGGTGGAGGTAAAACCCTACTCCTGCTAGATTAATATTGATGATATGGGTAGTACAAGAGTGGATCTACCACGAGATCAAGGAGGCTAAACCCTAGAAGCTAGCCTATGGTATGATTGTGTATGATGATGGTTGTCCTACGGACTACAACCCTCTGGTTTATATAGACACCGGATAGGGTTAGGGTTACACAGAGTCGGTTACAATGGTAGGAGATCTCGAATATCCGCACACCTAGCTTGCCTTCCACGCCAAGAAAAGATCCTTCCGGACACGGAACGAAGTCTTCAACTTTGTATCTTCAAAGTCCTGGAGTCCGGCTGAAGGTATAGTTCGGCTATCCGAACACCCCCTAATCCAGGACTCCCTCAGTAGCCCCTGAACCAGGCTTCAATGACGACGAGTCCGGCGCGCAGATTGTCTTCGGCATTGCAAGGCGGGTTCCTCCTCCAAGTTCTTCAAGAAGATTATAAACAGCACAGAATAGTGTCCGGATTTGCAAAATAAGTTCCACATATTGCCATACAGAGAATAATATTAACACAAATCAAATCTGCTGACGTATCCCGCAGTGTGTCATAACACTGCGGCCAAGCCTTCTATATAAATTGATTTCATTGTTCCACCTCAACTTGTTTAGCGAGGCGGTTTCCTTGGCACGTCCTGTCGAAGCAGAGATCATGCGCCCCCCTTTAACGGGATTCTCATTAATACGGACGTGGGTAACCCAACCACGCCATTTACCACGGCGTTTGGGAGGCAAGTGAGTTTTATTAGGTAGGTGAGGATGCCTAACCGTACCTGTTTATATAAAGGGATAAGGATTCACCTTTTTAACCTACAGCTTCTTCCTCCTTTGCCAATCCATCTCTCGCGCACTCAAGCTCCAGCGCCCAAGTCCGCTCTTCCTTCCTCAACCTTCTCCAACAATGTCCGGAGCGGGAGGCAAGTGGATGGTCTCCTCCGTTACGGAGGCTCAAGTAAAAAGTCTAAGGAAAGCCGGATACTTGTCCAAGGACATCCCGCATCGGCTTCCTGATAAGGGGCAGCTTATTCCTACCCCAAGGCCCCATGAGAGGGTAGTTTTTCTTCCCCACTTCCTCCGCGGACTGGGCTTTCCACTTCACCCATTTGTCCGGGGGCTCATGTTCTACTACGGCCTGGATTTCCACGATCTGGCCCCGAACTTCGTTCTCAACATCTCGACATTTATCGTCATGTGTGAGGCCTTTCTCCGCATCCGCCCCCACTTCGGCCTCTGGCTCAAGACCTTCAACGTCAAGCCCAAGGTGGAGTCCGGCACCCAGGCGGAGTGCGGAGGCGCTATGGTTGGCAAGATAGCCAACGCCCTCTGGTTCGATGGCTCCCTCTTGGAGTCCCTAAAGGGGTGGCAGGCTGGGTGGTTTTACATCACCGAGCCCCGCGATCCGAAATGGGTCACGGCCCCTGAGTTCAGATCCGGACCCCCACGCGGCTCATGTCCTGGAAAGAGACAGGCCTGTCGTGGGGCAACAAGGAAGAAGTGACTGGGTTGCAAACATGCATCCAGTCCCTGGTGAACAAGCCAATCCGGCTTGCCAACATAGTCCAGGTCATGCTCGTTCGCCTGTTCCTCCCGTGCCAAGAACGGGATTTTACTTTGTGGGAATTCGACCTGGCGCAGCACCAGACCCTCAGTAGGCTCTTCGACATGACGTATGAAGACGTCTGGAAGGTGCTCACCAAAGGCGCCGAGTCCCCCACATCTGCCTACGAGGGTCGTGGATACAGCTCGCAGCGTAACGCTGGCGAGGTAAGCTATCTATAGCTTTGACAGGTTCGTTAAGCCTTTCTTCATAGATTAACTCTATGCGGGATCTAAACTCCCTTTTACATTTGACAGGCTTGGCAGGAGATATCCGGACCAATTAACTGTCCGGCTCCTCTGCCCGAAGACCCGGCCCCAGCTCTCTTGGTGAAGCTAATGGCTCCGGCACCTTACGTGGTGCCGGAGAGGAAGGCCAAGAAGAAGAAAACCACCGGGACTCGAAAAAGTTCCCGCAACATGGTGGTGGCGGACTCATCATCTGACGAGTCCGCAACACCCTCCTCTCGTGAAAACGAGGAGGAACAAGGAAGCTCTCCCCCTCCAGCGAGGGGAGCAAAGAAGAAGAAGGCCACCCCAACGGGGGAGGCCGAGGGGTCGAGGAAAAGGAAGACCCCTCCGCCGGACTACTCCCACGACGTCGAAGAGGGCGGAGAGGAGTGGCCAGACAGAACCAAGCGTCCAGCGAAATTGTAAGTATTTATATACCAGAGTGACTCATGATACTCTTTTTAGCGTGTGGCTTTCCCTGATATCGCACGTATTTTATGCAGCCCGCCCCGGGCCAAACTCGACGACTCGTCGAGCGGCTCCCTGGATTCGTCGGACGTGAACTCTGTTCCGCCCGCGGTCTCCCCCCGTGGGGCGGACGACGCCGAAGTGGCGCCCCGCCAAGCTTCGAGGCAGGAGGAGATGGTCCTGGAGGAGCCACAAGGCAATCCTCCGGACCCCAGGAGTAAAGGGGATGAAACTCCCCAGGGCTCCAAGTCCGTCTTTGTGCCGGACACCGCGCCGGACTCGACAGTCCCGGTCCGCGGTGGGCGAACTCCTTCCAAGAGGAGTAAGCCATCTGAGCCGGCGGCCTCCGTCCAACCGGAGGCGCCGGACAATCTGCTGGAGGTGCTTAAGGGCGCCGCCATCGATGAGGAGCACCGTACTGTTATGAGTACGGTGATCCAAAGGATTCAGTCCGCTAAGAGCGGATTGAATGAAGCTTGCGCTAGCCTTCTAACAGGCTTCGAGGTAAGTAAAAATATGTCAATTTATTTACAGCATAGACAGTAGCCCCTGATGCTCTGTTCGGTGTTCGGAAAGAAAAGCCGGATAGAGGATCTAGTAGTTTTCGCAGCAGTCTAACAAAAAAGGTCAAATATGCGTATGCAGGCTTAACTGCTGTCCACCGCCGCACTGACTGCGCAGGTGGATGTCCTGAAACAGGACCTCGTGCAAACCGAGCAAGAGCTCGGCCTTGCCAAACGGCAGATCGAGGAGAAGGAAGGTAAGAAATACCTAAAAAAGAAAAAGAAGAAGAAAAAAGGTGCCTATAGAGAGGCTTGATTGCAGAAGGAAATAACAAGATTGTATTGCTTATTGTAGGGGCCACAACCGAGGTGACAACCCTGAAGCAGGCGCTGGCTGAGGCCGAAAAGAAAACGGCCGAGGAGCGCGCCAAGCGAGAAAGGCTTGGGGTTCAGGTCGGCGAGGTGCAGCAAGAGCTGCAAACTCTCATGAAAAAAACATGAGGGTTTGGAGCTTGAGGCAAAGGCGCAAGCATCCGAGCTCGCGTCGGCCATCGAGACCGCCAAGAGTGCCAAGGCCGAAGCCCAGAAGGCCCTCCAAGAGTTGGAGGAGGTTAAAAAGATAGCAACGGGTAAGGCATTCTCAATGCAGAGTAGGAATATAAAAGTAAACTACCTATTACTTACCCAAATCCGGAGTTCTCCAGGGGCGTTCGCCGATCTTCCACGCAGCGTATCCGATGCCGCCGCGTTCTACCGAGCTGAAGAGGGCAGCTCGACGGAGAGTGTGTTCTGGTCTCAGTATTCTGAGGCCGGACACCCTGTGCCCTTAAGCGATCAGCTGAAACAACTGGTCGAGCTCCACAAGGCGGCCGAACAGGCCATGAATGGCTTACTAGTTCGGCTGTGGCCTAGAGAGGCCCTGCCTGGGAGCTATTTCGGGTTGGTGCGGCGGCTGGTGGAGGCCTGTCCACGGCTTGAGGTCATCAAGCGCTCCGTCTGCATTGAAGGTGCCCGAAGGGCCCTTGCCCATGTAAGGGTACACTAGGGTAAGCTGGACGGAGAGAAGCTGGTGAAGGACGGGCCGCCGCAGGGGAAGGAGCATCGCAAGCCCGAGAACTACAACAAGGACGTTCTTGCCGAAGCCCGCCTTGTCGCGGATGAATGTGCTAAAGATGTAATATTTGAGTGAACTCTCTCGTTTGTATCTTGTGCGCTAAAAACTTGTTCATATGCGCAAAGCAATGCTTGTTTAATTTAAAATATTATTTTCTGTGCGGCCGTTTATCGAAAATTGAGAGATGGCGAGTCGTCGGCTTCTGCCCCCATGCCACTAGTGCTGGGGTGTTCGGGATAAACCTGAGGGCTCTTGTTTCCATAGTTGGGTCCTTCGAGGGAGGCGCTCAGCACAGCGAACCAGGCAATCGGACTATAATGCTTGAACACTCTCACTTAGCCATAGAACGTTATAATTTTAAATTTTGGCGAAGCACCTAGTTCGGAAGGCCGAGTTCGGGGCGCTATCCACGCCTTTGGCCGGACATAGCCAGCTCCTCGCTCAAAGCGGCATAAGCCTTTAAGGACTCGAAAAACCTCTCGAACAGCGACCGGTCTCACGCCTTATCATGGCAGTCTGTTTTAGCTTTCTCCACTAAGGTGCTCAACCCACCTGATCTGGGGCACAATCGCAGTGGTTCTCCTAGTGCTACCTTAGCCGATAGAGCGGAACGTAAGGTACCAAAACATAGGAGCCGGGCAAACCCAACATGTGACCAAAATCATGACTCGCAGCCGATGCATATAGTGCTATAAGTTCGGGGTGCCGCACTTGTGAAAGTGTACGGACTTCTCACACCAGATAAAAGGGTAATGAAGCCCCTGGCGTGGTTTGCCGTACCATGGTGTACGGGTGCGATCATGTTATGTAATAAACACATATATTCAGAGGGGATAATGCAAAAAATAGACAAAAAGCTATGCATTGTTTATAAAGAGGCTATTTATCAAAGCCAAACGATACAAGTAGTGCAATAAGCAAAAAAGATATTAGACTATTTAACATGTCCTGACCAGGCACAGGCCACGGAATTTAGAAACAGATATATCGCTCGAAATAGAGACCACCTGAGAATTCCGGAATGCGGCGTAGCTTTGTCTGCTTTCCTGGATCTTGCATCGTCTGTGCGGCAACACTGCCGAACAGGTTCTGCAGAGTATGTAGTCCTGAAAGTAAAAAAGAAAAATCCGGCAGCTCCTGGTACGTTTGATGCCGTGTTGTAGGCATGCCGTTAATGTGCCCCTCCCCCTGTGCCCATGGAATTTTAAGGGCGTAATTGTGTACTCGAGGTACTTGCTCCGCTATGTTGCGATGGCTGGGGTCGGGGCCGTATTGCTACGCTTGCTCTGATCATGCCAGGTGGTCTTGTTGCAGGTTACTCCAGGCGCGCTTTGCATTGTCCAGTTTTTTAACGGCCGGACTGGAG
Organism: Aegilops umbellulata; assembly: GCA_032464435.1. Lineage (NCBI taxonomy): Eukaryota > Viridiplantae > Streptophyta > Magnoliopsida > Poales > Poaceae > Aegilops > Aegilops umbellulata. The sequence goes on from CP136060.1 coordinate 472,848,517, forward strand.
AGTTGCCTTGAAAGACTGCTTTGTACTTCCGCTGCGAGGGCCGCCGTGTGCTCTTCCATACGGATGGAGCGTTCTGTGTTTCCGCTGACCGTAATTACTCCTCGAGGGCCTGGCATCTTGAGCTTGAGATATGCGTAGTGTAGCACCGCATTGAATTTAGCGAATGCGGTTCGTCCGAGCAGGGCATGATAGCCACTGCGGAACGACACTATATCGAAGATTAACTCTTCGCTTTGGAAGTTATCCGGAGATACGAAGACCACATCAAGTGTTATCGAGCCTGTGCAATTGGCCTCTACACCTGGTATGACGCCTTTAAAGTCGTCCTTGTGGGCTTGATCCTTGATGGATCTATGCCCATTTTCCGCACTGTATCCTGATAAAGCAGGTTCAGGCTACTGCCGCCGTCCATGAGGACTCTTGTGCGATGAAATCCGTCCACGATTGGGTCGAGGACCAGTGCGGCAAAACCGCCGTGACGGATGCTAGTGGGGTGGTCCCTTCGATCGAAAGTGATCGGGTAGGAGGACCATGGGTTGAACTTTGGGGCGACTAGCTCCATCGCGTATACGTCCCGTAGCGCATGCTTCCTCTCCCGCTTGGGAATGTGGGTCGCTTATATCATGTTCACCGTCCGCACTTGTGGGGGAAACCCTTTCTGTCCATTGTTGTTCGGCGGCCTGGGCTCCTCCTCGTCGTCGCTGTTCAGCCCCTTATCCTTGTGTTCGGCTCTTAACTTGCCTGCCTGCTTGAACACCCAACAATCCCTGTTGACGTGATTGGCCGGCCTTTCGGGGGTGCCATGAATCTGGCACGAGCGATCGAGTATCCGGTCCAAACTGGACGGGCCCTGGGTATTCTTTTTAAATGGCTTTTTCCGCTGATCGGATTTATAGCCTCTGAATCCGGCATTGACTGCCGTATCCTCATTGCTGTCGCTGCTAACGCGGCGCTTTTGATTATTTCGACGTGACCTGCCACTTTTGTCCTTGGTATCCGAATTACCGGGCTTCTTTGATAAGTTATTGCTACGAGCTAGCCAGCTATCTTCGCCCGCGCAAAAGCGGGTCATGAGTGTCGTGAGGGCTGCCATGGTTTTCGGCTTTTCCTGTCCCAGGTGCCGGGCAAGCCACTTGTCACGGATGTTATTTTTGAAGGCTGCTAGGGCCTCTGCGTCCGGACAGTCGACTATCTGATTTTTCTTTGTTAGGAACCATGTCCAGAATTGCCTGGCCGATTCTTCTGGCTGCTGAATTATGTGGCTTAGGTCGTCGGTGTCTGGTGGCCGCACATAGGTCCCCTGAAAGTTGTCGAGGAATGCGGCTTCCAGGTCCTCCCAAGAACCGATTGAGTCCGCTGGTAGGCTGTTAAGCCAGTGTCGGGCTGGTCCTTTAAGCTTAAGGGGTAGGTATTTGATGGCGTGCAGATCATCGCCACGTGCCATGTGGATGTGAAGGAGATAATCCTCAATCCATACTGCCGGATCTGTCGTACCATCATACGACTCGATATTGACGGGTTTAAAACCCTCTGGGATTTTATGATCCATTACTTCGTCTGTGAAGCATAGTGGGTGTGCGGCGCCCCTGTACTGGGCTATGTCACGACGCAGCTCGGAAGAGCTGTGCCTGCTGTGTTCGGCCCGGCCGGCTTTATTGTGTCCGGAGTGAAGATCATCACGTGTCTTCGGGCGTCCGCGCGATCCATAGATCGATCTTGTTTGCTTTGCTTTATCCTCCAGTACGTCTCGCAGGTCTGGCTCGTTTTCCCGTGCCTTATTCGAGCGGCATCGGGGCATGGCTTGCTTAAAGGCTCGACAGGCCTCTCTGTCGCGGCCACGGGGTGTCCGGTCTGCCATGTCATATGCTTCCCCCTCTGATTGGGGTAGCGGCCTGCGCTTAGGATAATTTTTGGAGGGGCGCCCGAGTTCATATTCTTCGGCCGCAAGGACTTCAGTTCATCTATCAGCTAGCAGATCTTGATCAGCTCTAAGATGTTGCTGCTTTTTCTTTAGGCTGTTGGCCGTGGCTAGAAGCCTGCGTTGAAAACGCTCTTGTTCGGCGGGGTCCGATGGTACGACGAATTCGTCGTCGTCGAGGCTTGCCTCGTCTTCGGAGGGAGGCATGTAGTTATCATCCTCAACCTCTTGCTCTGGTGCTCTCTCCTGAGGGCTGGCTTTTCCATCTTCTTGCGCCGAATCTTGCTGGTTCTGGTGTTCTTCGGCGCTGTCCGGGGTAGCATTATCTCCCGTGCCGGAATCACCGTTTCTGCTGTGGCGGGATTTAGAGCGGCGCCATTGGCGCCGGCGTTTTTGCGGTTTTTTCGAGGTGTTGTCTTCCGCTGCTCCATCGCCATCCGCATCCTTTGGAGCATCCACCATGTATATGTCATATGACGAGGTGGCGGTCCAGCGCCCTACAGGTGCTGGTTCTTGTTCGTCTCCTCCTTCGTCGTCCATACCGTCGAAGTCTTCGGAGCCGAAGTCAAGCATGTCGGTTAAATCGTCGACAGTGTCTATTAAGTGGGTGGTGGGTGGGCTTTGAATTTCTTCATTGTCCGAGTCCCAACCTCGTAGACCATAGTCCGGCCTGGGCTCTCCTGATAAAGAGAGAGACTTGAGAGAATTCATGATATCACCGAAAGGTGAGCACTGAAAGATGCCCGCGGCGGTGAATTCCATTACAGGCGCCCAATCAGATTCGATCGGCAGTGGCGCGGAAGGCTCGGAGTTCAGAGAAGAGTCTGGCTCCTTGGAGTCCTGGGCTGTGCGGAGTACGGGGCTGGCGTTCGGCTCGATCGCCTTTGAGATCACAGCCCCCGAGGTGACGTCCAACCGTTCATCCTCAGAGAATGCAGCGGGCTCCGAGTCAAAGATCGGGGCCGGAGCGTGTGCGGCCTCCAAGGTGCTATTCGGAGGCAGAGCTATATCATGCCCCTTGAAATAGCGTGGCGCGCTTGGCTGTGGCTCGATCCCGTCGAAGATCAAGTCTCCGCGGATATCAGCCGTGTAGTTTAAGCTTCCAAACCTGATTTGATGGCCAGGGGCGTAGCTTTCGATCTGCTCCATATGACCAAGCGAATTGGCCCGCAGAGCGAAGCCGCCGAAGATGAAGATTTGTCCGGGGAGGAAAGTCTCACCCTGGACCTCATCATTGTTGATGATCAAAGGAGCCATCGGGCCTGAAAACGACGACACAGAGGAACTCTCAATGAAAGCACCAATGTCAGTGTCAAAACCGACGGATCTCGGGTAGGGGGGCCCGAACCTGGGTAAAATAAAGTGTCCCTTTTCTCCTGTTACCATCCGACCTTGACGCACAGTTCGGGACCCCCTACCCGAGATCCGCCGGTTTTGACACCGACAGTACCATCACCAGGTTGGCTAGCCAGTCCGGGTGTTTTATTTCTCTGATGAATTCGGCCTCCAATAACTTGGCTAGTTCCTCTCCCATAGCTTGTCTCTTTGGTTCAGACAAACGCCGAAGAGTCTGTTTGACCGGCTTGAATCCTTTTAAAATGTTAAGGCTATGCTCGGCCAACCTGCATGGGATTCCTGGCATATCTGAAGGATGCCAGGCGAATATGTCCCAATTCTCGCGCAGGAACTCTCGTAGTGCGGCGTCCACGGCGGGGTTTAACTGTGTCCCGATGGAGGCTATTTTTGCGGGGTCCGTTGGGTGGACTTGGCATTTGACTATCACGTCCACTGGTTTGAAAGAGGTGGACTTGGATCTCTTGTCGAGTATCACGTCGTCTCTGTCCATGGTGGAGCGTAGCGTAGTTAACTCCTCTGCCGCGAGGCCTTCGGATAATGCCTCGAGGGCCAGTGTGGCTGTTTTGTTTTCAGCGCGGAGCGCTATGTCCTGATCACTAGCCAGGGTGATGATTCCATTGGGCCCAGGTATTTTGAGCTTCATGTAGTCGTAATGGGGTATGGCTTGGAAGATCGTGAAAGCCACCTGCCCTAAAAGGGCGTGGTATCCGCTACTGAACGAGGCCACTTGGAATGTGATTTCTTCGGACCTGTAATTCTCCGGCGTGCCGAATACCACATCTAGTGTGATTTTCCCAGCGCAACGTGCTTCCCGACTGGGGATGATTCCTCTGAAGGTTGTGCTGCTTTGCTCAATGTGGTTCTTGTCTATTTCCATTTTTGAAGAGTTTCCTCATAAATGAGGTTTAATCCGCTGCCGCCGTCCATGAGCACTTTAGTGAGCCGAAAACCGTCTACAATTGGACTAAGGAAAAATGCGGCTAGTGCTCGGGTTGTTCAGAATTTAGGTTCGTCACAAGCATTGAAGGTGATGGCCGTGTCGCTCCATGGGTTTATTGTTGCCACCTGGCAGACTTCGGCAAGGCTGCGGAGTGTTCGCTTGCGACTATTGTTTGAGGCGAATGTCTCGAAGACTATTAATACCGTATTGTAATCCACGGGATGGTGCTCTGCGGTATTTTGAATGAGGAGATCCTCACCGCTCTTGGCTACCTGCCGGAGTACCCAACATGCTCTAAGGCTGTGTGTTGGTTTGTTATCCGCTGTGATGTGAATTTTGTAGGGTCCATTAAGCCATCCATCCAATACGGTTCCACACCCTGTCGTGGGCTTTTGCTTTTTGGTGATTGAATCGGGCGACTTATGAGGATGCACCCTTTTAATTCAGACTGGGTGTTTAATCAGAGCCGGATTATCCCAAATTTTTGTTTCGGTTATCCATGCACTTTCCATCGCACAGTACTTCCGTACTATGGCTGCCAAGTCAGCGAAGTGTGCTATGTCATGGCGACTTATGGCGTTAAGGATTCCCTTGTCCGTGCAATTATTGCAAAAGAATGAGATTGCGTCTTCCTCGCGACAGTCCTTGACCTTGTTCATTACAAGGATGAATCTGTCCCAGTAGAGATGTACTGTTTACTGGGGCTCTTGCCTAATGTGGGAAAGATCGCTTATATTTGGGTGGGTGGGTAGACTTGAGTCCAAACCCTGACCCGATCTGAGACCCAGGGGCAGGGGAGTTTCCGATCTGGGAAGTTCGGGCTCCGGGATGTTGCCCAATAGGTCCGGCCCACTGCCTGATTCTAGGTTCTAGGCTTGGGCGATGTCCTTCCGTAAACGGGTATCCGGCTCAGAGAGCTCTGGAATCCGGACATAGTTTGTCCTCAAGATAGAGGAAGAATTGCCGCATTGTTCCTCCACCACCGCTATTTGATGGGTGACCGGCGGAGAGTTAATCTCCCTTTGGTCGGTTTTAAGCCCGATCCGATCATAGTCCGTAGCGACTCCCAAAGCGGCGATGTGATCCAAGAGCTTGTTTAGGGAAGAGAGCTCCATCCGATCCATCTTCTCGACAAGTTCCGAGCCGACGTGGAGGCTGTTTTCGATGACCCAAGAACTCATCGTCGGCGCAGCGGCTGAACGAGCGGTCATGACGAAACCACCCAGTCGGAGAGTTTGGCCGACAGTCAGGGCTCCCCCAGAGGTAACGCTGTCCCTGACAATGAGACGAGGCATCCTTCCTTATGGTGGCGGCACAGAGGAACTCTCAATGAAAGCACCAATGTCGGTGTCCAAACCGGCGGATCTCGGGTAGGGGGTCCCGAACTATGCGTCTAAGGCGGATGGTAACAGGAGGCAGGGGACACAATGTTTACCCAGGTTCGGGCCCTCACGATGGAGGTAATACCCTACTTCCTGCTTGATTGATCTTGATGATATGAGTAGTACAAGAGTTGATCTACCAAGAGATCGTAGAGGCTAAACCCTAGAAGTTAGCCTATGGTATGATTGTTGTCGTCCTACGGATTAAACCCTCCGGTTTATATCGACACCGAAGGGGGCTAGGGTTACACAGAGTCGGTCTATCCGTATTGCCAAGCTTGCCTTTCACGCCAAGGAGAGTCCCATCCGGACACGAGACAAAGTATTCAATCTTATATCTTCATAGTCCAACAGTCCGGCCAAAGGATATAGTCCAGCTGTCCGGATACCCCCTAATCCAGGACTCCCTCACCCATGATAGCTGCTGATGCCACTGTGATCGACTACGTCACCGACGACCCCTACTCCTCGTCTGAGCAACCAGGAAAGCCCCCCCTTTGATCATCCCGATATCGCCCATTTCCTTTCTCTCATGCTTGTATTGGATTTTGCTACTATAATTGTTTGCTCCTATTCTGATGCATAGCCTGCTTTTGTAACCTGCTTATTGTTACCTACCTGCTTATCCTAAACTATTTGTATAGGTTGGTTAGTGATCCATTAGTGACCCCCACCTTGTCCTTGTTGCCCCTGCTTTGTCATAGAAGACCCGATCAACGGGATCGAAGACCAGGCCCCGTCATCCGCACAACACTTTCCCCTTAGTTGCTCGACACTACTGGGTTACTACCGAGTGCCGAGGGTGAGACCTCATCAGCACTTCTGATGTTAACCCTGTAGTGTAGCTATTCGGTCGTGGTCATCGAGGGTGATTCCGCCTTAACCACTTCCGATACGACTCTATCGTGCAACCCCTCAAGTGTGAACCTCGAGGGTGGATCCTCTTACATTCACCTTGATGATTACATCGAGTGGAATCCGTCAAGGGTGATTCCTCAGGTTTTCCCCTTGGTGTTAGACACACGGTTACTATGATTACTATGACTTTACACTGAACCCTATTACTAAAGACGGGTCGGCCCTGAGGGGTACCCGCGCGGGCATATTTGCGAGTGATGAGGAGTTGGGTTGACCTGGAGGGTGCTCGCGAGATAATTACGAGGCGTGGCCGGGCATTGTTAGCCCTTGCCACAAGTCCTCGAGACGGGGCGACAGGGTCACATCTTTCGTGAGTCTCTTCTCGTTACCGCGTGTTCCTAGTCCACTACGATTTGGATATTTAATCCGAGGGGCCTCTAGCCTGATAGCACTAACCATCACGTGGGCATAGTATGGGCGTTCTGTGTTGTATGCATGAGCCGAAGCTTAATAGACGTCAGCGACTGAGCGGCGCGCGCCGGGTTGGACTGGTAAGCACCTGCCTTTTTAAGGAGGTAGCTAGGTCTGCTCACCGGCCACGTTCGCAACGTGCAGGAGTTCCCGAGGAGATGGCCCATGACCCCTGGGGGCATAGGTTTAGTCCGGCATGCTGACCTCTCTATTAAGCCTAGGTCGGTGTCGGTGTCAAAACCTGCAGATCTCGGGTAGGGGGTCCCGAACTGTGCGTCTAAGGCGGATGGTAACAGGAGGCAAGGGACACAATGTTTACCCAGGTTCGGGCCCTCACGATGGAGGTAATACCCTACTTCCTGATTGATTGATCTTGATGATATGATTAGTACAAGAGCTGGTCTACCATGAGATCGTAGAGGCTAAACCCTAGAAGCTAGCCTATGGTATGATTGTTGTTGTCCTACGGACTAAACCCACCGATTTATATAGACACCGGAGGGGGCTAGGGTTACACAGAGTCGATTACAAAGGTAGGAGATGTACATATCCATATCGCCAAGCTTGCCTTCCACGCCAAGGAGAGTCCCATACGGACACGAGAAGAAGTCTTCAATCTTGTATCTTCATAGTCCAACAGTCTGGCCAAAGGATATAGCCGGCTATCCGGATACCCCTTAATCCAGGACTCCCTCAGTAGCCCCTGAACCAGGCTTCAGTGACGATGAGTCCGGCGCGCAGATTGTCTTCGACATTGCAAGGCGGGTTCCTCCTCTGAATACTCCAAGAAGATTTTGAACACAAGGATAGTGTCCGGCTCTGCAAAACAAGTTCCACATACCACCGTAGAGATAATAATATTTCCACCAATCTAATCTACTGACGCACTCGATATCATGACATCATACCATGGCCCGGTCATTATTCGAACCGTTTTTCTCGACCAGCCTTGGCGCATATGGCGAGGCAGTTTCTTTGGCACATCTTGTCGAAGCAGAGATCGTGTCCCCTTATCACGGGATTCTCACCAATACGGGCATGGGTAACCCAACCGCGCCATCAATCGCGGTGCTTGGGGAGCAAGCCGGTTTACCAGGCTAGTGGGGGCGTATAGTTTCATCCGCCTTTATAAAGGGATAAGAGTTCACCTTTTCTCACCCACGCCTTCTTCCTCCTTGCTCATCCAATCTCGCGCACTCGAGCTCCAACACCCAAGTTCGCACCTTTGTCCTCACACCACTCCAACCATGTCCGGAGCGGGAGGCAAGTGGATGAAATCCACTGTCACGGAGGAGGACATTAGCAAGCTGCGGGGAGCCGGATACTTGGCCGTAGATATCGCGCATCGGCTGCCCGACGAAGGGCAGATCATCCCTACCCTGGAATCTTACGAGAGGGTAGTTTTCCTCACCCACTTCGTCCGCGGACTGGGATCCCCCCTTCACTCGTTTGTCCGCAGCGTCATGTTCTACTATGGGCTGGACTTCCATGATCTGGCCCCGAACTTCATCCTCAACATCTCGGCTTTTATCGTCGTGTGCGAGGCCTTCCTCCGTGTCCAGCCCCACTTCGGCCTGTGGCTAAAGACCTTCAATGTCAAGCCGAAGGTTGTAGGCGGCCAGCAAGCGGAATGCAGAGGCGCCATGGTGGAAAAAATGCCCAACGTCACATGGCACGAGGGCTCCTATGTGGGGACCATAAAGGGGTGGTAGTCGGGGTGGTTCTACATCACCGAGCCGCGTGACACCAACTGGGTAGCGGCCCCCGAGTTTCGATCCAGAATCCCCACATGGCTCACCTCCTGGAAGAAGAAGGGACTGTCCTGGGGTCCATCGGTGGAGCTAGTAGGACTCTAGAAATGTATCCGGAACATGATAAGCAAGAAGCTTAAGCTTGTCAACGTGGTCCAAGTCGTGCTCTTCCGCCGGATCCTCCCGTGTCAACAACGGGCATTCAATTTATGGGAGTTTGACCCGGCCCAGCACCAGACTCTACGCGATCTTTTTGACACGACGCACAAGGATGTCTGGAGGGTGCTGTTCAAGGGCGCCGAGGCCCCTCCTTCCCTTACCGAGGACCGCAGGCTTAGCGCGAAGCGCCCTGCGAATCCGGTAAGTTTCCTAAACCTTGTAGGATGTTTACTTTCCCCAGTTTAATCATGTGCGGGATCTGACCTAATATGCCTTTGACAGGACTGGGAGGAGACATCGGAGCAGATCAACTGCCCGGCGCCCCTGCCCGAGGATCCAGCAGACGCTCTACTAACGGAGATGCTGACTCCGGCACCCTACGAGGTGCCGGAGAAGAAGGCCAAGAAGAAGGCCGCGGGGACTTGAAAGAGTTCCCTCCGTCAGGAGGTATCGGACTCGTCGTCTGATAACTCCAAGACGCACTCCTCTTGTGAAGACGACGAGGAGGAACATGAAGATTCTCCCCCTCCAGTCAGGGGAGGCAAGAAGAGGAAGGCCTCCCCAACCGGGGAGGCCGGAGGATCCAAGAAGGGAAGGACTCTCCTTCCGGACTACTCCACGACCGCCGCTTACAGCGAAGATGAGTGGTTGACCAGGGACAAGCCCCTGGCAAAGTCGTAAGTATTCAGATACCAGAGTAATTCATGGTACGCTTTTATTGCACTGCTTCTCCTTAAGCCAAATATAATTATGCAGTCCGCCCCGAGCCCGCATCGACGTATCTTCGTCGGACGGTTCTTTGGACCCGTCGGCTATGAGTAGGGGATCACTCCCGACCGCTTCCACCCCTCGCCCTACGGACAACGTATGAGGTGTTGTCTCAAAGGGCACTAAGCCGAGGGGAGGTAGTCCTGAAGGCACCTCAAGGCGACCTCCCGGACCCTGGGCGTAAAGGCAGCAAGACTCCCACAGGCTCCAAGTTCGGCCCTCAGCCGAACACCGCAGCGGACCTACCAGTGGTCCCGGACTCCGGCAGGCGACCCCCTGCTAAGAGGGGCAAGTTGCCTGTGCCGGTGACCAATGTCCACCCAGAGGCACCAGACAACTTGCTGGAAGTGCTTCACAGTGCTTCCATCAACGAGGAGCACCGCACTATCATGAGTGTGGTGATCAAAAAGGTTCAGTCTGCCAAGAGCAGACTGACTGAAGCCTGTGCCAGCCTCCTAACAGGCTTTGAGGTGAGTATTCAAAATGTAGGAAAACGTTGCCGCATAGACAGTAGCCCCTGATGCTCTGTTCGGCGTTCAAAAAGAAAAGCCGAATAGAGGATCGAATAATAACTGCAGGAGTCTAATCCGAATATGTCTATATGCGTATGTAGGCTTCACCGCTGGCCGCTCCTGTACGTACTGCGGAGGTCGCCGCACTAAAGCAGAACCTCGAGCAGTCCGAGGAGGAACTCGACCGTGCCAAGAAGCAGCTCGAGGAGAACGAAGGTAAGAAATACCTTGTTTATAAAGAAGAAGGGAAAAATTTGGTTGCAAGATAATAGGATTATCATGAATGTGCCAGGGACCATGACCAAAGTGACGACCCTGAAGCAGGCGTTGTCCAAGGCGGAAAACAAAGCGGCCATGGAGCGCATCGAGCGAGAAAAACAAGAAGCCCGAGTAGGCGAGGTGCAGCAAGAGCTCCAGGCGCTCGTGAAGAAGCACGAGTCCTTGGTGCTTGACTCGAGGATGCGAGAGTCCGAGCTTGCCAAGGCCCTCGAAAGCGCAAAACATGCCAAGGCCGAAGCCCAAAAGGCCCTCCAGGAGATTGAGGCGGTGATGAAGATAGCGGCGGGTAAGGCATTCATTATGCAAAGCAAGCATGTGAAAGAAAATTTCTATTTACTTACCCGAGTTCGGAGCTCTCCAGGGGCGTTCGCAGATCTGCCCCGCAGTGTTTCTGATGCCGCGGAGTTCTACCGGGCCGAGGATGGGAGCTCGACGGAGAGGGTGTTCTGGTCTCAGTATACTGGGACCAAACACCCTATGCCCATGAGCAACCAGCTGAAGCAACTAGTCGAGCTCCACAAGGCGGCCGAACAGGCCATGACGGGCTTTATAGTCCGGATGTGGCCTTGCGATGCCCTTCCCAACAACTACTTCGGCCTGGTGAGGCGGTTTGCAGATGTCTGCCCACGGCTGGAAGTCATAAAGCGGTCCGTCTGCATCGAAGGTGCACGCAGGGCTTTTGCCCGTGCGAAGGTGCACTGGGCCAAGATGGACGCTGAGAAGCTGGTGAAGGAGGGGCCACCGCAGCGCAAGGAGCATTTCCACCCCGAAATGTATTATGAAGGTGTCCTGAAGGGTGCCCGTCTCGTGGCCGACGAGTGTACCGAAGATGTAATCTTTGAATAAACTTGCTCATGTGATCCCGAATTATGAAAACTAGTTCATGTGCGCTATGCAACACTTTTGTATTTAAAATATTACCTTCTGTGCGACGGTTTATAAAATCTGAGAGTTGGTCAGTCGTCGGCTTCTGCCCCCATGCAACTAGTGCTGTGGTGTTCGGGATAAATCTGAGCAATCATTTTCCCATATTTGGGTCCTTCGAGGGAGGTGCTCAGCACAACGCACCAGGCAATCGGACTATAATGCTTTATCACTCTCACTTAGCCATAGAAGTCTACAATTTTAAATTTTGGTGAAGCCCCTAGTATTCGGAAGGCCAAAGTTGGGGCGCTATACACGCCTAATTCGTACAAGGCCGACTCCTCGCCCGAAGCGGAAAAATTCTTTAGGGACTTGAGACCTCTCGAACAGCGACCAGCTCTCGCCTTATCATGACAGTCAGTTTTAGCTTTCTCTACTGAGGTGCTCGTCCGGAAGAACCGGGACACAATCGGAGTAGTTCTCCCAGTGCTACCTTAGCCGATATAGCGGAACGCAAGGTACCAAAACGTGGGAGCCAGGCAAACCCAACTATTGACCCAAGACATGATTCGGAGCTGATGCATATAATGCTATAAGATCGGGGTGCCGCACTGTCGAAAGTGTTCGGACTTTTCACGCCGTATTATGGGGTATACAGAAGCCCCTAGCGTGTTGTCCGTACCAGAGTGTACGGGTGCTAACTGTCATAAATAAACATATATATATATATATATATATAAAGAATATAGAATGCGATAATAGACTAGTGCTATGCATTGTTTATTCGAGAAATGCGTCGAAGCATACTGATACAAGTAGTGCGGTAAGCAAAAAATAGGACTATTTGACATGTCCCATCCAAGGGCAAGCTGTGGACTGGTATCTTAAAACAGGTATTTAACTCGTTATCTGAGACCACCTGGGGATTCCATTGTACGACGTAGCTTCCTGCCCCCTTGGGTGTTGTATCATGTGTCCGGCAATCGTGCTGCCGGATAGGCCTTCTAGAGAGTAAAGTCCTGAAAGAGAGAGAATGATAAAGGTAGTAAGCCCCTAGTACGGTTGAGCCGCATTGTGGGACGTGCCATGATCGTGCCCCCGCCTACATCTATGGTATTTTCAATGCGTAATTATGTACGCGTTGCACGAATTTCGCCGTTCGACTGAGACAAGGGCGGGGCCCGAATTGCTAGGCGAGCTCTGAACGTGCTAGGCGATCCTGTTGCAGGTTACTCCGGACGTGCTTGACGGTGTCTGGGGGCTTTATCGCCGAACTGGTGGACTGCCTTAAAAGGCTGCTTTGTGCCTCCGCTACGAGAGCCGCAGTGTGCTCCTCCGTACGGAGTGAGCGCTCTGTGTTTCCATTGACTGTGATGACCCCCCTAGGTCCTGGCATCTTGAGCTTGAGGTATGCATAATGCGGTACCGCATTGAATCTTTCAAATGCGGTTCGCCCGAGCAGTGCGTGATAGCCGCTGCGGAACGGGACGATATCGAGACTCCTTGCTTCGGAAGTTGTCTGGAGATCCGAAGACCACTTCCAGTGTGATTGACCCCGTACAATGGGCCTCTACACCTGGGATGACGCCTTTAAAGGTCGTTTTTATGGGTTTGATCCTTGAGGGGTCTATACCCATTTTGCACACTGTATCCTGATAGAGCAGGTTCAGGCTGCTGCCGCCGTCTATAAGGACTCGAGTGAGGTGGAATCCGTCAATGATGGGGTCTAAGACCAATGCGGCAGATCGGCCATTGTCGGCGTTCTGGGAATGGGGGTCCCCATACTTGCCTGCCTGCGGCCTTGGGCGTGGCTTAAAGGGGGCCCAGCACGGCCCATCTTCATCAACACGAGACTCAAGACCCTCGCGAGGGGCCAAGCCTCGCGAGGAGGATGACACGGAGCTTCCTCAGGCGCGGCCTCACCAGGCTGGCTCACGAGGAGGCGGAGAGATCAAGGCGGGGTACCTCACGAGGTGCCCATGACGCAAGCCATGACGACCGAAGGTGCCAGGCGGGCGCCAGCCCGCGCAGTGTCTCCCTTTCCTCTTTGGTGCAAAGGGGGCAAGCGAAGGCGAGAGGATCAAGCAAAGGCATCCATTTCGGTGCAACGAGACCAAGACCAGTCCAACGGTGGGAAGGAGGTCATCGTGGAGCCCAGAACGGCGTCACCACAGAGCCTTTGGCAGGCGAGGACCAACTTTAGTCAGGATAAGTGTACCAGATGTTCCCCTTCAAAATGGCCAATTGTTTGCGCCCTTCCCGCTCAATATTTGGGAAGAGGCCCAGGGCCTTTGCATATAAATAGTGTTGGGGAACGTAGTAATTTCAAAAAAATTCCTACGCACACGCAAGATCATGGTGATGCATAGCAACGAGAGGGGAGAGTGTTGTCTACGTACCCTCGTAGACCGAAAGCGGAAGCGTTATATCAACGCGGTTGATGTAGTCGTACGTCTTCACGATCCGACCGATCCAAGCACCGTTACTCCGGCGCCGATCCAGCAAAGCATCGTCTCAGCACCCGTCCGTGCGGCAAGACGGCCGCACCGCCACTCCATCGCTCACACCAGCTGGTTCTTCGTCCCGCGCGTTCCGCGCACCCTTGGAGGCTCGAGCTGCGCTCATCGCGGCGAACGAGCTCCTGCGCTACCGTCCCGTCGACGACGTCTACGAAGAGTGGCTTGACCGCGTCGCTGAGCTCATCCGCGCCGTAGGGGGCTCTCCCCTGCCGTCCGTTCCGATGCGTCGCACCCCGCCCCGCGCGGGAAACGAAGCTCCGGGGGCGTACCAGCCGCCTCCTCTTCAAGAAGACGCAATGGCTCCAAGGCGCGCGGCCCCTGGCCGGAACCCGCTCCGTCAAGCGCCGACGCAGCAAGAGCGGAGCTGCCAAGAAGTCCCTTGTCCGAAATAAGCTGCCCGGGCGCTCCCTGCTCCGGCACGTCGCGACCCTGCTCCCGCTCCCGCGCGTCAAGACCCCGCGCTGCTCCCAGCTACAGTGCATGGGGCCCCGCAAGACCAAGCTCTCCCTCAGCCGAAGCCTCCCGTGGCCACCGCAGGCTGCCGTGCCTACACCACCGAGTTGCATAGCGTCGCGTGGCCCGGCAAGTTCAAGCCAGACCTGCCTCATCGCTACGACGACACGACCGACCCTGCGGAGTTCCTCTAGCTCTATGAGCTGGGCATCGAAGCTGCCAGCGGGGATGAAAAGGTCATGGCCAACTGGTTCCCCATGGCGCTCAAGGAAGGGGCCCGCACCTGGCTCCTAAACCTGGCTCCAGGAACAATCTCTTCCTGGGACCAGATGCGCACCCGCTTCATCGCCAGCTTCCAAGGTACTCGCGACCGGCCACCGGCCGTGAGCGACATGCGCCGCATCAAGCAACAACCCGGAGAGACCCTGCAAAAGTACATCCAGCGCTTCAACAGTGCGCGCTCAAGATCCCCAAGGTGTCCGAGGAGGCCATCATCTCGGCCTTCTCCGACGGTGTGCGCGACGTCAAGATGAAGGAGGAGCTGGCAATGCATGAAGACCTGTGCACCTCCCTGGAGCTGTTCAACTTGGCGACCAAGTGCGCCAGGGCTGAGGAAGGACGTCTCTCCCTCCTCGAGCTGCCCGCCGCGGACCCAGAAGAGAAGAAGTCCAAGGCCAAGGACGTGAAGCGCAAGGGGGTTGCCGTGCTCGCGGCCGAACCGGACACCAAGCGGGGCAAGGATCTGCCTGAATCCTTCAGGGGCAGCCGGTACTATGTGTACCACGACGTCCACACCCACAACACCAACGAATGCCAGGAACTCCGCGCCGTGCGAGAAGGAAGGATCGGCCGTCGTCCTGACCGTGCTGACCGGGGCTACGGCCGAGGAGGAGGAAGGAACGCAGGGCGCTGGGAAGACCGCGGCCCGCGCCAAGGGTGGCGTGATCAACCTCGCGAGGACCGCTGGCGGGACATGCCTCGCGAGGGGGACTGGCGGGATCAGCCTTGTGAGGATCGCCCACAAGGCAACGCAGGCCTCCCTCCACTGCCGCCTCAGCCAAGCAGGAATGAGGACTGCCATCAAGACGAGGGGTTTGCGGGCTTCCAGGAGCGACGCGCGATCGCCTGCATCCTAGGGGGAGCTCAAGCCCCAGCCTCCCAATGCATCTTCAAGCAGTTTGCCCGCGAAGTGAATACGGTCCTCCCCAAGCTCGAAGAAACGCGCCCTCTCAGGTGGTCGGCGTGCGCCATCACGTTCAGCTCAGCGGATCAGCTCAAGTGCGCGGCCACAGCCGGAGTCCTCCCGATGGTTTGCTCCCCAGTCATCAGCAACGTACTGGTCACAAGGACCCTCATCGATGGTGGGGCAGGGCTCAACGTCCTGTCCGTGGAAACATTCAACAATCTCTAGGTGCCCTATGACCAGCTTCAGCCAACCAAGCCTTTCTCCGGAGTCATCGACGGCTCCACGATTCCGATTGGGCAGGTCCGCCTCCCTGTCACCTTCGGGGCACGCAACAACTACCGCACGGAGCTCATCGACTTCGACATCGCCAACATCCGCCTGCCGTACAACGCCATCCTTGGGTACCCGGCACTGGCCAAGTTCATGGCCATAACTCACCATGGCCACAACGTCCTCAAGATGCCAGGAAGTGGCAGGGTCATCACGGTGCCATGTGAAGAAAAGGATGCAGTGCGTTCCCTGGAGCGAGCCTTTCAGGCCGCGTCACTGGAAGACCCGGATCGCGGAGGCAGGAGGCTTCCCGAGACCGTCCTCAAGAAGTAGAAGGCATCGTCTGGACCGACCCCTCAGGAGGTGGGCCCCTCAGGGCCCGCATCTGCCCAAGGGGAACCTCCTTTCATCGCATAGGAAAGCGCGCTCGGCGCCCTCGTCAGGCAGGGCACGGGGGCTCTCCCCTGGAGGGCCACTGACCTGGCCGAGTTCATGAGGGAGGCGCTTGGGCGCCACGTGGAGGCGTGTTTCGAGGCACGCTTCTCTCAAGAAGGAGCAAGGCAAGGAAGGTCAGACCAGCAGTAGTTCGTCAACAAGGCCGTTCAAGAACCACAGGAGTCAAGAATCATGAGAGGTTGCCGCCGTCTACCGGCTATGGCTCCCCATCCAGGCGAGGATGGTGGGCTGCGCGTGTGCATCGACGTACCAGGGCTCAATCAGGTCGCCACGATGGAGCGCCTCTGGCCCTCGCAAGTAGGGCGTTGTGAAGGTCCGCCCCACAGCTACGTTCGCATGCCTTACGGCTTGCCGGGCGCGGCTGCTACGTACCAGTGCCTCATGAGGGGCATCATGGAGATGATTCGCGAGGAGCCACCAGTGCCCCCAGAGCCTCCCGAGGCCCCTGGGCCTGGGGGCTCGTGAGGATCGGCTTCCGCAGCCCACCGAGCCTGCTGCACCAACACCACTTCGTCCTCGACAATCTTCAGGTGACGTCTTTCGAGTTTCGTTTCCAGCTGAGAGCGCTCACCCAGAGCTGCATTATTCCCATGCCGCGTGGGTCCGTCACTGTGGTGTGTATCCCTTTCATTTCATGTTGTTAGCTTGCTTTGTTGGGGGCGCCCCTCGGGCTGCATCATCCCCAAGTCGCTCGGGCCAGGCCCAGCGGCATGTATCTCCTTTGCGTTATTTTTGGTTATGCATTCGCCCATCGTGCTTGATTACTTGATGCCTGTCCACGGCACCTCTTCTTATCCATGTCGACCACTTGCACGTTAAAGGGGGGGTGCCTGAGCATCGCGACTCAGGGCTCTTACCGGCTCTCCAGCCCTCACCCTCTGGCCTTGTCCACGGCATCGCGACCAGGCATACCAGCGACGGCTGAGACAAGCTCGAGTGCCGGGACCCGAGGACGTAGAGTGCCGGCATCTAACCAAAATTTGCAGGAACACAACACAAGATAAGGCCCAGTGCCAGGCGCAACTCGCCTAGAGGTAGGGCCCCTTGAGTCCCGCGCTGGCTCACGGGTGCCCAGATACACCTCACCTAGCCCTACCATGCCGGCCACGTGTCAGGGCGGGGCTGTACACGCCCCGGGGGCTCCTCCTGGAGGGGAGCCCCCTCCCACGTACCAGTGGAAGCACCATGCTCCGTGCTGGCTGACGACACTGTCGAGGAGCGGCTATGCCCGTACACATACGGAAGCGCTATGCTCCGCGCTGGTGATAAACAACTGAGGGTGGCCCCCAGGCCGCATCAACCTCAGGGAGCCCAGAGCTCAGTGTCTGGCCTCATCGCAATGCCTCCCCTCGGGAGTGCCGCGCGAGGGGGCTAGGCACGGGGGCTGCGCCAGGGTCACGCCCAGACGTACGCCACCCAGCCAGGCCCCTCGGGCCTGGTTTGTCACGCGTCTCTCCCCGAGCGGAGCCAAGGTATGAAGGCCGTTTGAGCATCAAGGGGGACTCCTGAGCATCGCGACTCAGGAGCCTAACTGGTCCCATAGCCCCTCATTCCCTAGTTCCGAAAGGCTAGCGCTAGGTGAGGTACGCGCGGGGCCATGCTCTGCAGATGTAGAAAGGCACAACCACCTACAATTTGTTGTTCGCGCGTCAAGGGGGACTCCCGAGCATCGCGACTCAGGAGCCTAACTGGTCCCGTAGCCCCTCACTCCCTAGTTCCGAAAGGCTAGCGCTGGGTGAGGTACGCGCGGGGCCGGGCTCTGCAGACGTAGAACGGAAGATCCACCCACATCACACCTCCCTACTTGTTGTTCGTGCGCCAAGGGGGACTCCTGAGCATCGCAACTCAGGAGCCTAACTTGTCACGTAGCCCCTCACTCCTTTGGTCCCATCCTGGTCTCCGGTCGGGGCTAATGCTGGGCGAGGTACGCGCGAGGCCGGGCTCCGCCGGTGTAGAACACAAGCAAGTAGGAAGGAAAAGCAGAAAATTCAAGGAATTCAAAAGCAAATATTACAGTCCATACTATCGTCTCAATACCAAATGCAAGTTTAAACGCCTCCCCGAGGCATGATACATGTGCAGGGATAAAAGGCAAGACAGGAGTAGGAGCGGAGTCACTTGTCGGCGGCGGAGCAGTGCGGAGTGGCTTCGCCTCGTGGAGCAGCGGGGCCGGCAGCGCCTTGCTTCGGCTTGGTATTGAAGGCCTGGAACTTCCCCAGCAGAGCCTCCGCGCGACCCTTCACGGCCTCGGCAGCGGCAGCAGCACCCTCGCCGCTTACCGGCTCCAACAGGCTGTCGAAGTCGGCGTTGGGGTCACGAAGGTAGATGTGGGCGAAGACCCGCATCAGCACTGCAGAAGATAGGACACGCGCCTCGGCCTTAGCCATGGGGCCAAGGCCAAGGACGACATCCTCAAAGGCACGACCTAGGAAGGGAAGCAGCTGGGCGGGGCCGTCCTCGGCGCTGGCCAGTGGGCTCTCCAGATGGCTCTCGTAAAGTGTCTTCAGCAAGGAACGAGCCTTCTTCTCCATGTCCGCGAAGGCCACGCGATCCTTGGCAAGAACCTGGGCCTTGCCGTACAGCTCAGCCTTCGTCGCCTCCAGCTCCTTCTTCAGCGCGCCTAGGCGGTCGCGACGCTTCTTGAGCGTGGCATCCCGGCCCTCGATGGCCGCCTCGCGAGCATTCACGCCTTCTTCTTGCTCCTGGCGAAGACAGGCCCCTTCCGCGAGCTGGTCGCGCAGACCTTGCAGCTCGTCCTCCAGTGCCTTGCAACGACCGCGGACTGCAACCACCTCCCCCATGGCCGCGTCTCGAGCAGCCTTCGCCTCAAGGACGGCCTCCCTCTCTTCATCGCAGACCGTCGAGGCCTGAACCAGCGCCGCCCGAATCGAGGCGTCGGAGCGAATCCATCCCGAAGCCAGCTCCAGGCGTCCGACCACCAGGCGAGGGTCGGCGCCAAGAAGATCCTGCCGTAGCCGGTCTAGCCCAGCAGCAGCACGCTCTAGGACGGCAGGAGGAGTTGGAGAAACAGCAGTCGGTGGAACGGGAGGAGAAGGTAGCGGCGGCGAGACCACAGCATCCCGAGGCGGGCTCTGCTGCGCCCCGACGGTCGTGGTGGCGGCGGCAGGCAAAGGCACCTCAGGATTCACTTGGGCCATGGGGTCTGAGCTCGCCCCAGCCAGCTCAGCCAGGCCTTGCGAAGGTGACCGAGCAGGAGAGGCCCGTGCATCGCGGTCACTGTCCCCCGCAGGCAGAGGCGCTGTCGCGGATGGAGCCTCAGGAGCCCCCTTCGGCTTCTTCGCCGCGGGGGCTAGCCTATTCAAGAGATGCGAACGTCAAGCCTCGGTAGCGGAACAAGAAATAAAGACAAGGATCAAGCACTTACGGGTCGTCGCCGGTGAGCTCGGATAGCCTCCGGCCAAACTTGAAGCCCGACAGCCAGCTGGAGGGGTCAACCTCGGAAGCACAAGGCACGTCTGCAGGCAGCCTCGAGGCAGGAGCAGCCCCGCGGGAGATTAGCCCAGTCCTGTCCTTCTTCGGGATCAGGGGCAAGCTCCTGCCGACCTGCTCGTCCCCATCCTCGTCATCATCACTCGAAGAAAGACGGAGAGTGCGGGACCTGCGCCGGAGGAGGGGAGCCCTCGACTCTCCGTCGGTCGCCTCGGAGTCAGGCCCCTTCTCCCGCTCCTCTTCGCCCTCCTCTTTGTCGGAGTCGTCGGAGGGCACATCCACCAGCCCCTCGGGAGCCGCTACGGGCACGGGCCCGTCCCTGTTGACGTCGGGCATGGAATCCACCACCTGCTCCCAGTCGTCGCGAAGGAACAAGGGCGCAGGCGCGCCCTCCAACCTTGCCACCTCGCCCCCGACCAGAGATTGGAGGACGGCGGCCAAATCTTCGTCGCCCAGGGCCGCGGGGCTCGGGTGAGGCCTCCACATCAGTGGTGAGTATTGCCGAAGCGGAGCCAGCTGGTGCTCTAGGAACTCCCTTAGCAGCGACGCGCCGGTCAGCTTCGCCGCCGCCAAGCTGACTGGCCTCAGGTCCGCGTCCATCTTCTCCAACACCGGTTTCGCGCGGGGGTCTGTGAGCTCCGCTCGGCACCAGTCGTTGGAGACCGCAGGCTGCTCCGCGGGCAAGATCAGCCGAGGGTGGATGCGCCCGGCATCTACCAGGACCCACTTGCTCCTGAAGCCCTCGATCCTCTTCCCGGGCTTCGAAATGGCAATGGTGCCACCATACGCGACGAAGCTCGCACACGCGGAAGGAGAACCGCGAGTGACCCGGAGAGAGAAGTAGTGACGCAGCAAGGCCACTAAGGGCTGCACCCCCACGTGAGCCTCGCAGTAGTAGGCAAAGATCGCAAGGAGAAGGACGAAGTTGGGGTGGAGATGCAGAGCCTGTAAGTTGTAATAGCGGAGGACAGAGAGGAAGAACTCGGAGAAGGGAGGCACCAGGCCAGCAGCAATGGAGCTTACGAAGAAAGGGTAAAAGGTTCTCCCTCGGCCCTCAGGGGTGGCGGAGCCGGCCTTGAACACCTGCGCCCCGTCGATGCCCTGCGCCGCCGCCATCCGGCGCAGCCGGGCCAAGCCCGCCTCCGACACGCTCGGCGGGTCTAGAGCAGGTGAGTACCAAGCCCCGGTCGGAGACTGACGAGGCGCCATGGCTGTCTAGGTCAAGCAGATGAGGCAGATCTGGAAACTTGGAGGAAGAGAGGAGAGGCGCAAGAAAGGGGATCAGAGCAGCAACCGGAGATAGAGAAGAGCAAGGCCTGGGCAGATGCCGCTCCTTTAATAACCAGCGTGGTTGCTGAAGCACTCACGTCCAATCAACCGCCATGCGGCGCCCGAGGCCGCAGGCTGTTAGGGCCCGCGGCGCTTCGCCCTTGCCCTTTCGCCTCTCAGCACGGCCAAGTCCGGGCGCACCTTGGGCCCGGGGGCTACTGTCGGCGTTCTGGGAATGGGGGTCCCCAGACTTGCCTGCCTGCTGCCTACGGCGTGGCTTAAAGGGGGCCCAGCACGGCCCATCTTCATCAACACGAGACTCAAGACCCTCGCAAGGGGCCAAGCCTCACGGGGCGGATGACACGGAGCTTCCTCAGGCACGACCTCACCAGGTTGGCTCACGAGGAGGCGGAGAGATCAAGGCGGGGTACCTCACGAGGTGCCCATGACGCAAGCCATGACGACCGAAGGTGCCAGGCGGGCGCCAGCCCACGCAGTGTCTCCCTTTCCTCTTTGATGCAAAGGGGGAAAGCGCAAGCGAGAGGATCAAGCAAAGGCATCCATTTCGGTGCAACAAGACCAAGACCAGTCCAACGGTGGGAAGGAGGTCATCATGGATCCCAAAACGGCGTCACCACAGAGCCTTTGGCAGGCGAGGACCAACTTTAGTCAGGATAAGTGTACCAGATGTTCCCCTTCAAAATGGCCAATTGTTGGCGCCCTTCCCGCTCAATATTTGCGAAGAGGCCTAGGGCCTTTGCCTATAAATAGGACAAGCCACCCCCGAGGATGGGGGGGAGATGATCGGATCATCAAGCAACAAAGAGAGAGAGAGAGAGAGAGAGAGAGAGAGAGAGAGAGAGAGAGAAGGGCGACTGAACTCCTCCTAGCAGTTCATCGTCCTTGCTAAGAGCAGACCCTCGCGAGGCTGTTCTTCTTTGTACTATTCATCTTCATCAGCCCAAGAGGCAATCCACCCACTACAAACTAGAGTAGGTTATTACACCACAATGGTGGCCCGTACTAGTATAAACCTTGTGTCTCTTGTGCTGTTCTTTCTGTAGTTTAGATCTTTGCGAGACGGAGAGGTAGAAGGCGAAGTCTCCGCGCGCACCCCAGAGTTCGAACCTCAAGGGTCTGCCGGAACCCGAAATCCGACAGCCATGACATATACTAGTGGGGTGGTCTCTGCGATCAAAAGTGATCGGACAAGAGGACCATGGGTTGAACTTTGGGGCGACGGGCTCCATCGCATATACGTCCCTTAGTGCACGCTTCCGTTCCCTCTTGGGGATGTGGGTTGCGTACATCATGTTCACCGTCCTCACTTGTGTGTGGGGGGGAACCTCTTCTGACCTCCCATGTTCGGCGGCCGTGGCTCCTCCTCGTCATCCCTGTGTAGCCCCTTGTCCTTGTTTTTGGTGTTTAACTTGCCGGCCTGCTTGAACACCCAGCATTCTCTGTTGGTGTGATTGGCTGTCTTATCGGGGGTGCTGTGTATTTGACACGAGCGATCGAGTATGCGGTCCAAACTAGACGGGCCCGGAGTGCTTCTTTTGAATGGCTTTTTACGCTGACCGGATTTAAAGCCTCTGTATCTGGCATTGATTGTCATATCCTCGGTGTTATCGCCGTTGCTGCGGCGCTTGTGTTTGCTACGATGTGGCCTGCCGTTACTATCCTTTGTATCCGAAGTGCCAAGGTTCCTTGATATGTTGTTGCTGCGAGCCAGCCAGCTATCTTCTCCCGCGCAAAAGCGGGTCATGAGTGTCGTGAGGGCTGCCATAGACTTTGGCTTTTCCTGGCCGAGGTGCTGGGCAAGCCACTCGTCACGGATGTTGTGCTTAAATGCCGCTATGGCCTCTGCATCCGGACAATCGACAATTTGTTTTTTCTTGGTTAGGAACCGTGTCCAGAATTGCCTGGCCGATTCCCCTGGCTGCTGAATTATGTGGCTCAAGTCATCGGCATCTGGTGGTCGCACATAAGTGCCCTGGAAGTTGTCAAGGAGTGCGTCTTCCAGATCCTCCCAATAGCCAATGGAGTCTGCGGGCAAACTATTCAGCCAATGCCGAGCTGGTCCTTTGAGTTTTAACGGGAGGTACTTGATGGCATGTGGGTCATCACCGCGGGCCATGTGGATGTGGAGGAGGAAGTCCTCGATCCATACCGCGGGATCTGTTGTACCATCATATGATTGGATATTTACAGGTTTAAAACCTTCTGGGAATTCATGCTCCATTACTTCGTCAGTGAAGCATAGGGGGTGTGCGGCGCCTCTGTGCTGGGCTATGTCGCGACGCAGCTCATATGAGTCCTTCCTGCTGTATTCGGCCCGTCCGGACTTGCTTTTACTGTATCCGGCGGGGCGGTCACCGTCCCTTGTAGGGGCATGGCCTCATGATCCGTAGATCGATCTTGCGTGTTTTTCCCTGTCTTCCAAGACGCCTCGTAGGTCTCGCGTGTTTCCCGGTGCCTTGGTATTTTTGTTTGAATGGCGGCGGGGTGCATGCTGATTTTCAGGCCGGACTGCCTCTCTATCTCGGCCACGAGGTGGCCGATCAGCCGCATCGTACGCGGGAGATGTAGGTTTCCATGCTTCCTCCTCAAGTCGGGGTAGCAGCCTGCGCTTTGGGTAACCCTTGGAAGGGTGTTCTAGTTCATATTCCTCGGCGTTAGTCCATCTATCTGCTAGCAGATCCTGATCAGCTCGAAGCTGTTGCTGCTTTTTCTTCAGGCTATTTGCTTTGGCTATAAGCCGGCGCTTAAAGCGCTCCTGTTCGACGGGATCCTCAGGCACGACAAATTCTTCATCGTCGAGGCTCACTTCGTCTTCTGAGAGAGGCATATAGTTGTCGTCCTCCGTTTCTCCCTCTGCCGCTCTCTTAGGAGGGCTGGCTTGTTCATCCTCTGGCTCTTCGTCACTGTCCGGAGTACTTTTATCTCCTGTGCCGGTATCACCGCTTTTGCTGTGGCGAGACTTAGAGCGGCGCCGCTGACGTCGGTGCTGGGGTTGCTTCTTGGAGGGGTCGTCCTCCGTTGTCTTGTCGCCATTGCCTTCTTTGGGTGTGTCCACCATATATATATCATATGATGAGGTGGCGGTCTAATGCCCCGTGGGCAGTGGTTCTTTTTCGTCTCCTTCATTGTTGTCCATGCCATCGATGTCTTCAGAGTCGAAGTCGAGCATGTCGGTTAAGTCGTCGACAGTGGCTACTAAGTGGGTGGTGGGTGGGGAGTGAATTTCTTCGTCATCCGCATCCCACTCTAGCCGGACATAGTTCGGCCAAGGTTCTCCAGACAGGGAGAGAGATTTTAACGAGTTCAGTATGTCGCCGAAGGGCGAGTGCTGAAAGATATCCGCGGAGGTGAACTCCATGATCGGCGCCCAATCGGATTCGATAGGTATGGGCGCGGGCGGTTCGGAGTCCGTGGCCGGGGACGAGTCCAGTAGTCCGGCGTCATGGCTCTCGTGAGGTGTAAGGTCAGTATTCGGCACTATCGCCACTGAGGGTGCCGCCTCCAAGGCGGAGTCTATCCGCCCGTCCTAGAATGACGCAATCTATTCCAGACTGAAGGCCGGAGTAGTTGCTGGCGTGATCTCCCTAACACTGTCCGACGGCAGAGCTATATTGTGCTCTTCGTGATCGTGCGACACACCTGACATGGGCCCAAATCTGTCGAAGATCAAGTCTTCGCGAATATCGACAGTGTAATTTAAGTTTCCAAACCTGACCTGATGGCTAGGGGTGTAGCTCTCGATCTGCTCTCGATGGCCAAACGAGTTGGCCCGCAGTATTAAGCCGCCAAATACAAAAATCTGTCCAGGGAGGAAGACCTCACCCTGCACCGCATCGTTGTCGATGATCGAAGGGGCCATCGAGCCTTATGGCGACGACACAGTGGAACTCTCAATGAAAGCACCAATGTCGGTGTCAAAACCGGCGGATCTCGGGTAGGGGGTCCCGAACTGTGCGTCTAAGGCGGATGGTAACAGGAGGCAAGGGACACAATGTTTACCCAGGTTCGGGCCCTCACGATGGAGGTAATATCCTACTTCCTGCTTGATTGATCTTGATGATATGAGTAGTACAAGAGTTGATCTACCACGAGATCATAGAGGATAAACCCTAGAAGCTAGCCTATGGTATGATTGTTGTTGTCCTACGGACTAAACCCTCCAGTTTATATAGACACCGGAGGGGGCTAGGGTTACACAGAGTCGGTTACAAAGGGAGGAGATCTACATATCCGTATCGCCAAGCTTGACTTCCACGCCAAGGAGAGTCCCATCCGGACACGAGAAGAAGTCTTCAATCTTGTATCTTCATAGTCCAACAGTCCAGCGAAAGGATATAGTTCGGCTGTCCGGATACCCCTTAATCCAGGACTCCCTCAGTCGGGTTGCAGCGTATTATTTGGCCGAGGCCGGGTGTCGGTGTCAAAACCGGCGGATCTCAT
Source organism: Aegilops umbellulata (assembly GCA_032464435.1). NCBI lineage: Eukaryota > Viridiplantae > Streptophyta > Magnoliopsida > Poales > Poaceae > Aegilops > Aegilops umbellulata. Next base: position 472,873,839 of record CP136060.1, read on the forward strand.
GTAGGGGGTCCCGAACTGTGCGTCTAGGCGGATGGTAACAGGAGACAAGGGACACGATGTTTTTACCCAGGTTCGGGCCCTCTCGATGGAGGTAAAACCCTACTCCTGCTTGATTAATATTGATGATATGGGTAGTACAAGAGTTGATCTACCACGAGATGAGAGAGGCTAAACCCTAGAAGCTAGCCTATGGTATGATTGTTGTTGTGTCCTACGGACTAAACCCTCCGGTTTATATAGACACCGGAGGGAGCTAGGGTTACACAGAGTCGGTTACAAGGAAGGAGATCTACATATCCGTACTGCCAAGCTTGCCTTCCACGCCAAGGAAAGTCCCATCCGGACATGGGACGAAGTCTTCAATCTTGTATCTTCATAGTCCAACAGTCCGGCCAAAGGTTATAGTCCGGCTATCCGGATACCCCCTAATCCAGGACTCCCTCGGTAGGCCTCGAACCAGGCTTCAATGACGATGAGTCCGGCACGCAGATTGGCTTTGGCATTGCAGGCGGGTTCTTCTCCAAATTCCGAATACCTGTTAAATAGTGTCCGACTTCTTGTCAATGCTGCGCTCCTTGGCTTCCACGCCCAATAATGGCCACCTTCCATATGTCAAGCGAATTTGAGGAGCCAGGGTGTTTTTACATTTACCCCCCTAGCTATGCAAATGAGCTGTCTATTAAAGAGACGAGGATTCAGATCCAAACCACACCATCCTCCCTTAGCGAGCATTCATCGGAGCGCACCCGGAAAGATCCATTCCATCATGGCCGGTCGACGCAGCTCCTCCTCTCGTTCCCCCAGCCCCAAGCCCGGAGATTGGGAGAGGTGTTCCGTCCCGCATAGCCAACTAGTGAATCTTCAGACCCAGGGATTTCTCCCCCAAGCGTATATGGTCCCGGTTCGAGCCAGGCTCGCCACCTACAATGGCGGAGAGCAAGCGGAGAGCTTTCCCAACCCCTCCAAGGGAGAGCGGGTATGCCTCGTCCCTTATTTGATAAGGGGACTCGGATTTCCAATCCATCCGTTTCTCCGGGGGCTCCTGGAGTTCTACGGCCTCCAGTTGCACAGCCTTACCCCTGCCTCCATACTACATATCGCGGGCTATGTAGCCCTTTGCGAGCTGTTCTTGGGCTGCAAAGCTCATTTCGCACTGTGGATGAAGTTGTTCTGCCTTGTGCCACGTTCTTAGAGGGGGTCAGTATATCGAGTGGGCGGAGCCGAAGTATGGTGCATCACCGGGACCGGATATCTATCCGGAACCCCGAAGAAGGCGTCCGAAGACTGGCCCTCAGAGTGGTTTTAGATAGAAGACGTCCCTCTTCTGGATCCTATTCCGATCGGCCTTCCCGAGTTTGACAACGCTCCCTTGAAAAAGCGCCTGAGCTGGCGCCCCCGGAGCCCCCAGGAGGAAGATCACAGAGATGTTCTTTACCTGATGAGCCGAATAAAGGTATTGGCCCAATCAGGGCTGACCATGATCGAAGTCATGGCCATGTGCATTATGCGGGGGGTGCAGCCGCTTCAATATCGAGGCCACCCCATGTGGGATTTCAACGGGGAGGATGACGCCACCTGCTGTGGCCGCAAGGGGCCGGACTCATCCGCTGCTCTAGCAAAAATCTTGTCTGATTTGTACAAGGGAGAAGAGGAGGAATTCCTCCGCGTCAATACACAGGGCGGATTTTCTATGTACAATCCTCCGAGCTGGGTAAGTCAACACTTTTTATGCCCATCCGTTGCATATTCCCACAGTTTAAACATTTTACCTTGCGTATTCAATGCAGGAGCTGCGTAAGGCTATAAGGGAGATCAACAGCCCACCTCCACAACCAGAGGATCCTGAGCGGTCCCTCGACTCGGCCTTCAAAGAGGATCCGGACATATCCGTGGAGCTGATTAATAGGGTGTTTTACCAATTAAGCAGCAACGATGCCTTGGTGGCCATTACGGCTGATTACCCCGGGTTGCTCCCAGCTTCGCAGGTGACTGAGACCAAAGTCCCAAAAGTGGCTAGATGGACCCTGCAAGATTCACAGTGCAGAGGACGCCACCCCAACTCACAGCCTCAGGGCATGTTGGATACTCCGGCAGGTGGCCAAAATTGGCGAGGACCTCCTAATTCCAGAGGTCGAAGGAAACCAGCCCGAGAATTTCAGTTCCGTTCTCACAGTCTTTGAGACTTTCGCATCAAATAACATGCGAAAAAGAACACTCCGCAACCTCACTGAAGTCTATCAAGTAGCGACAATAAAACCATGGAGTAATACTGCTATCACCTTCAACGCGAGTGACGAACCTAAATTTCGAACAGCCAGAGCACCAGCCGCATTGGTCCTCAGTCCCATAGTGGACGGTTGTCGCCTCGCAAAGGTACTCATGGACGGAGGCAGTGGATTGAACCTCATTTACGAGGAAACCCTCTAAAAGATGGAAATAGACTGGAACCGCATTGGGCGAAGTAGCACAACCTTTAGAGGAATAATCCCCAGTCAAGAAGCGCGCTGCACCGGAAAGATCACACTAGATGTGGTATTCGGCACGTCGGATATTTACAGGTCCGAACAGATCACGTTCCAGGTGGCCCCGTTCAAAAGCGGATATCACGCTATACTAGGACGAGAGGCTTTCACAGTTTTCCAAGCTATACCCCATTACGGGTACATGAAGCTTAAGATGCCTGGGCCAAATAGATGATGTGGTCGTTAAACCAAGACATGTCGAATCTCTAGTAGATGACTTGAGGCTTACATTCGACAACCTCCGAAAATACGACATTAAGCTCAATCCGGAAAATGCGTTTTCGGCGTTCCAGTCGGAAAGCTCCTAGGCTTCATTGTATCCGGTAGAGGAATTGAAGCAAATCCAGCTAAAATCCGAGCTTTGTCACAATTGGATGTCCCAAAAGACCTCAAACAAATACATAAACTCACCGAATGCGTGGCGGCTTTAAGCCGCTTTATCTCCCGCCTGGGAGAAAAGGCGTTGCCCCTTTACCGCCTCCTCAGGCGCACCGAACACTTCGAGTGGACAGATGCTGCCACGGCCGGACTCGAGGAAATAAAGGCCATCTTGGCAACAAACCCAGTCCTGGCCGTGCCGAACACTGGCGAACCCATTCTATTGTACATCGTCGCAACTCATCAAGTTGTTAGCGCAGTACTCGTCGTCGAGCGGGCAACGGACGCACACAAACTCCCCCTTGAAAGGCCGGTTTACTACGTGTCCACTGTCCTCACACCATGCAAATCACGGTACCCACATTACCAAAAGATTGCATACGTGGTGTTTATGGCATCCCGGAAGCTACGACACTACTTTCAAGAGTGTTCTAAAACAGTAGCCTCGGAAGTACCACTCAATGATATTATCAACAACCGCGATGCAACGGGCCGGATAGCAAAATGGGCCACAGAGCTCCTCCCGTTCGACATAACCTACAAACCACGGCGAGCCATTAAATCGCAAGTCCTAGACGACTTCGTCGCCGAATGGACAGAGGCCGAACTCCCTAAAGAGTACGACACATATTCAAACTGGATCATGCATTTCGACGGCTCCAAAATGTTGGTCGGACTGGGGGCTGGCGTCGTTTTAACGTCCCCTACAGGAGACACAGTCCAATATGTACTCCAAATTATGTACACAGACTCCAACAATGCAGCCGAATACGAGGCCCTTCTACATGGTCTCCGATGGCAGTATCCATGGGCATTCAACGCCTGGAAGTACGCGGGGACTCAAACCTCTCGATATCCCAAATAAATGGCGACTTCGACGCCAAAGACCCAGAAATGGTAGGTTATCGCAATGCCGTCCTAAAAATGTCAGTTCGGTTCGAGGGACTGGAGTTTCACCATATAGCCCGAGAAAATAATCAGGCAGCGGATGTCCTGGCACGCATCGGAGCAAAACGAGATGCAGTTCCCCCCAACATCTTCTTAGAAAGATTATTCAAGCCTTCTGTAGCATGGGAGGGGGAACCCTCGTATAACAGTCCGGACACAACCGCACAACCCGACGCCGAACAATCCGACATAATCGGAGGCCCTGCCACCGGAATCACACCTTCAGCCCACGTAATAATGGCGGTCATCGCCCCGTGGACAGAACCATTCCTAGCCTACCTTACTAGGCAGGAACTCCGAGAGGACCAAAACGAGGCACGCTGCATAGTGCGGGGATCTAAATCCTATAAAGTCCACGAGGAAGAGCTATATAAGAAAAGCACTACAGGAGTCCTTCAAAGATGTATCTCCGAAGAGGAAGGGCGGAGTCTGTTGGCTGAAATTCATGCCGGACTCGGTGGCCACCACGCCGCAGCTCGGTCCCTTGTAAGCAAGGCTTTCCGTACGGGCTTTTATTGGCCGACGGCCCGAGCAGACGCTCATGACTTAGTCAAATGATGCGTCGGTTGCCAGCTCTTTGCAAACCAAAGCCATATGCTGCCCAACGCCCTCCGAACTATCCCCATCACTTGGCCTTTTGCGGTCTGGGGGCTTGACATGGTGGGATCCCTTAAAGGTGGAACCCACAAGAAAAAATACTGATTGGTCATGGTGGATAAATTCACCAAATGGATAGAAGCCAAGCCTGTTAAGACGGCTGAATCCGGACCTGTGACAGACTTCATATCCGGGGTCGTACACCGTTACGGCGTCCCTCACAGCATCATCACCGATAACGGCACAAACTTCACCTCCGACGAAGTAAAGCTGTGGTGCAAAAACATGGGCATTAAGCTCGACTATGCTTCTGTCTATCACCCACAAACTAACGGTCAAGTCGAACGTGCAAATGGTCTCATCATGAGCGGCATTAAACCCAGACTAGTGCGGTCCCTCAAGGAATCTAATATGCACTGGGTGGAGGAGCTCGACTCTGTACTCTGGGGGCTGCGAACCACGCCGAATCGTACCACCAGATTCACACCATTCTTTATGGTGTACGGCGCAGAGGCAGTTCTGCCCTATGACATAATTCATGACTCACCTCGAGTGCGCATGTACGAAGAAAGAGAAGCCGAGCTGGATCGGCAGGACAACCTGGACGCCTTAGAGGAGGAGCGCGACGTGGCTAAAGCCCGTTCCACATTTTATCAACAGCAGGCTCGAAGATATCAAAGCAGAGAAGTACGGGCCAAAAATTACAACGTTGGCGAACTAGTTCTACGCCTGCCGGATAAGAAAAAGGACAAACTCAAGCCCAAATGGGAAGGTCCCTTCATAATTGACCAAGTCCTGACTGGTGGAGCGTACCGCCTGCGAGATGCGTCGGATAACCGACTCGAGCCGAACCCATGGAACGCCGCACGTCTCCGAAGATTCTATGCCTAGCGCCGGACTCTGGGTTTGTCTCCTTCCTCTGTCCATTTTTATATTTTTTTTTCTGTTTTTATTTGTCTCCTCCCACTCTTTCCTTTTATAGCCCTTAAAGGCTCATCATGTGACGCGCTACCCGCGCTCCTTAAACCTGGGGGCTTCTTTAACAGAAGCTGGTTTATATGGGTTTCACGCCCAACGCATGTGTCAGACTTCCGCATGCACCTTTTCTTCACCATTATATGCATCGATATGACTTAAGTTTTGGCCAAGCTGGGTTGCCTGGCTCCTGTGCTTACCCCTACGTTCCCGATTGTTCGGCTAGGCGGTAAAGGGAGCACCTCTGCGATTGCTACTGCCGGATAAGCCGGATGTGTACCTCAGACTGGGTGAAGCCGAAAGCTAGCGTTCTTAAGGGAATATTCGGTCGGTGAACTAAAGATGAACCTTTTTTACTTATACATGCCCCCAGATGTTTCCTGCATTTGTAGTCCGGACGTGCACTTCAGGGCACGCCACCCCAGCGAAAGGAACCCTTAACGGAACTATTCTCTCTGGAAGATGTTTCTTACTAACCATGTAATATAACATAACTAGTTGGGCACTTGTCTCATAAAGCACTAATGACCCCTACGCCTGGTCTCCATGCATTCCTCGGTTCTTATATAACCGTTATGGTATTCGGACACACTCCGAACCGTCAGGTCCCGAGGTCGAAGCGAAAAGGTCAGCAACGACAAACGATCTACAATCCGGCTAGAAGGCATTACACATGTCAATTATAAATTACATAGTCATCCTGACTGATTGTATTCCTCCTCTATACCATCTAATAGTCTGTCTAATTTACAGTCCTGCTGGGAATACTTTGCAGCCAATTCTACTTGGCCAGACACTAAGCTCACAGGGATCTCCTTCCCGTCAGGCCCCACCGGTCCGACCTCGGCCATGTGATTGGGGTCAGACTTCGTAAAGCGGGTCTTCACCATGGCCCAGGCCTCCCTAGCGCCCTGCCGGCAGGCTGATATCTTCCACAACCGGAAGCGCCGCCGAGCTCCCTTCAACTTCTCCGCAAGTTCTCCAAGGCCCTCAGGTATGGAGTGGGCAGGGCACAAGGCTTGGGCAATACCTCGCATCGCCTGCCGAACTCGTTCGTGCAGTTGCGAGAGTTCGGGAAGAAGATCGCCCATTGAACCGGGCATCTCCTCTGCAGGACGACCTGTCAGCATACCTACAGACATAACTCTGTTAGTCGTCTTCCTCGCCGAACTCCTTTTTCAAGAGTTCGCTTAAGCACTTACTAAAAATGCCGCGTCGAAGTCGCTGATTCTCCTTATTGAAGTCCGACAGCTGGCCACGAACATCTTTTAGTTCAACATCCAGCCTGGTGTTGGCATCCTGGAGATCATTCTTCTCCCGCCTCACCTTTGTTAGCATGCTTTCACCAGCCTTTAACCGGCATAGAAGCTGTTGCCTGTCCGGATCGAGTCCGGCGCCATTTGCAATACCATTTGTCAGATTGGCACTTAAATCCGCACAATACTAAATATTCTGGTGTATTGTTTACCTGCAGGGGTCTCTTTAGACCCCCTGCTGCCATTAGTGCGGCCTCTAGTTGGGCCCTGCACCTTTCCAGCTCCTGGGACAGCGCGGTGTTCTTCTTGGTAAGAAACTGCATGTTATATGATTCTCGAATCAGTTATTTCCACTGCTTCAAGTCTCGGGGCCTACTGGCATATCTATATTTACCAAAATTTTCTTACCCGTATGTCTTTTACATACTGCTCCGTGGCTCTGGCTAAACCATTTTGAGCAGCACGGAGGTACGCGTCTCCCAAATTGAAGGCATCTAAAGCCTCCTGGGAGAAACAAGCGTCGCGAAGGACTGTCCGGCGACGCCTGTGGTTCATGGCACTCTTCACCTCGGAATGGGTGGCAGACAGCCTGTCCACATCCTCTGATGGAGGAGCGTCCGGTGCGTGCCTTGCGCGGGCCTCCACTTCCGGGCCGGGTGTTGGAGTCTGGCTGGTGGAGGCGCGATTGGCAATCTCTCCAGATATAGTCCGGCGAGGTCTCTTCGTCCTGAAGATAGCACGAATGTTAATATACCCTGGAGGAGTAAAACGCCAGGGAAAAAGAGAGGGTATGCCATACCTTTGCTCTGGCACCTCAGTCCGGACTACATTCCTTTTTGCCCCACGGGGCCCTGCGGCCCCCCGCCGGCTAGTTGCAGCGGGGTCAGCTTCCCGCCTCGGGAATCTCCCCTACAAAGCATGGTTCCTGTCAGAACAACCAAACCCGTGAAAACCGAACCCCTCTTAAGGGGCTAAAGCTCCGGTATTTGTCACCTGGGAGGCCGGGATTAACCCTGGGTAATCAGCTATAATAGCTACCAAGGTATCGTCCTTGCTTAGCTGATAAAACACTCCGTCGATAAACTCCACCGCTAAGTCCGGATCCTCTTCGGAGTCCGGATCAAGGGACCGTTCTGGGTCCTCTGGCTGTGGTGGACGACTGTTTATGTTTTTTACCTCCTGACGCAGGTCCTGCGTTGAAATCGTTAGACTACCTATTTAATCATGGGAATGTAAAATGAACAGGGAAGCACGACTGTCCGCTTACCCAATTCGGAGGAATATACATGGAAAATCCGCCCTGCGAGTCGACGCAGAGGAATTCCTCTTCTTCTCCCTTGTACAAAGAGGATAAGATCTTCATTAGGGCGGCAGGCGAGTCCGGCCCTTTACGGCCGTGACGGGTGGCGTCATCTTCCCCGTTGAAATCCCACATGGGGTGGCTTCTGTATTGGAGCGGCTGCACCCCCCGCATAATGCATATGGCCATGACTTTAATCATGGTTAGTCCGGAATGAGCTAGAGGTTAATCCGGCCCATTAAGTAAAGGATGTCTCTGTCATTCTCTCTCTGAGAGTTCCGAGGGCGCCAGCTCAGGCGTTTCTTCAGGGGAGCATTGTTGAACTCAGGGAGACCGGCCCGGATAGGGTCCGGCAGGGGGACGTCATCTATGTAAAACCATTCTGAAGGCCAGTCCTCGGATGCCTTCTTCGGGGTTCCGGACGGGTATCCGGTCCCGGCGATGCGCCATACTTCGGCTCCGCCCACTTGATATATGGATCCCTCTTGGGAACGGGGCACCAGGCAAAATATATTCTTCCACAGCGCGAAATGAGCCTCGACGCCTAAAAATAGCTCGCAAAGAGCAACGAAGCCCGCGATGTGTAACACGGAGCCGGGCGTAAGGTGGTGCAGCTGGAGGCCATAGAACTCCAGAAGCTCGCGGAGAAAGGGATGAATTGGAAATCCCAGTCCCCTTATTAGATAAGGGACCAGGCACACCTGCTCCCCTTTAGAGGGACTAGGTGAGTTCTCCGCTTGTTTTCCGCCTTGATAAGTGGCGAGTCCGGCTCGGACCGAGACCATATAGGCTTGAGGGAGAAATCCCTTGGCTTGGAGTGACACTAATTCGCTATGTGGGATGGAACAACTCTCCCAGTCTCCAGGGATAGGACTTGAAGGGCGAGAGGAGGAGCTACGGCGGCTGGCCATGTTGGAATGGGTCTTTGCTGGAGACGCTCTGACGATTTCTCGCAGAAGGGGAAGGTGTGGTTTGGATCTGAATCCTCATCCTGTTAGATAGGCGGCTCATTTATACGGCTAGGGGCTTGGATGTAAAACCGCCCCGGCTTTTCGCATTCGTTTGACACGTGGAAGGCAGCCATTATTGGGCGTGAAAGCCAAGGAACGCTGCATTATAAAAATCGGACGTTATACCCGCAGGTACACAAAGTTTGAAGGAGAACCCGCCTTGCAATGCTGAAGACAATCTGCACGCCGGACTCATCGTCATTGAAGCCTGGTTCGGGGGCTACTGAGGGAGTCCTGGATTAGGGGGTGTTCGGATAGCCGAACTATATATTCAGCCGGACTCCAGGACCGTGAAGATACAAGATTGAAGACTTCGTCCCGTGTCTGGAAGGATCTTTCCTTGGCATGGAAGGCAAGCTAGGCGTGCGGATATTCAAGATCTCCTACCATTGTAACCGACTCTGTGTAACCCTAACCCTATCCGGTGTCTATATAAACCGGAGGGTTGTAGTCCGTAGGACGATCATCATAATACACAATCATACCATAGGCTAGCTTCTAGGGTTTAGCCTCCTTGATCTCGTGGTAGATCTACTCTTGTACTACCCATATCATCAATATTAATCTAGCAGGAGTAGGGTTTTACGTCCATCAAGAGGGCCCGAACCTGGGTAAAATAAAGGGTCCCTTGTCTCCTGTTACCATCCGACCTTGACGCACAGTTCGGGAGCCCCTACCCGAGATCCGCCGGTTTTGACAGCGACACTTACCGTATACCAACAGTGTTTCACAGGAAGGCCCTTGGGGCGCCATGCCGAGCCCGCGGCGACTAGCCAACAAGGGGCTCCGAGGCCGGGCAGGCTGAAAAGGAACGCAGTCCGGACTGAGACACCGGCGCAGAGGTATAACGTGCCACCTCACTCCATGGTATCATCTTTAAAGATATATTAACACCCGTGTGTTCTAGGAAGAAAAACGCTCGTCGGACTATATCCGGAGAGGTCGCCAATCACGCCTCAACCAGTCGGGCTCCAAGGCTGGACACGGAAGCGAAAGCGAATACGAGGCGCACGCCGGATGCTCCTCCGACAGAGGATGCGGACAAAATGTCCGCCACCAATTCCGAGGTGGAGAGCGCCATGAACCACAGGCGTCGCCAAGCCGTTCTCCGTGACGCTTGTTTCTCCCAAGAGGCATTTGATGCCTTTAACTCGGGAGACGCGTACCTCCGTGCTGCTCAAAATGGTCTAGCCAGAGCCACGGACCAATATGTAAAGGATATACGGGTGAGAGAATTTGATGATTATATATAGTAGTATCCCCTGAGACTTGAAACAGTTAGAATAACTGATTTAAGGATCATTTGTTATGCAGGTTCTTACAGAAAAGAATACCCAATTGTCCCATGATCTTGGAGAGTGCAAAGCCCAACTTCAGGCCGCACCAGCCACAGAAGAGGAGTCCAAGAAGGCCCCCTCTGGTAATACATGTTTCAAATGATAGGTATCATGTAGACTGCGGCATATATGCAAATCTGACAATAAAATTGTAGATGACGCCGGAGGAAATCCGTATGAGCAACATCTCCTACACCGGCTACAGGATGGCGAGAGCGTGCTTACGAGGGTTAGGCAGGAGAAGAATAATTTCCAGGATGCCAACACCCAGCTGAGCGTGGAACTAAAAGATGTTCGTGCCCAACTGTCAGACTCCGTGAAGGAGAATCAGCGGCTTCGACGCGGCATTTTCAGTAAGTGCTTGAACGAACTTCTAAGAAGAGTTCGGCGAGGAAGTCGACTAACAGAGTTATGTTTGTAGGTATGCTAACAGGTCGTCCCGCGGAGGAAATGCCCGGGTCTGTGGGTGATCTTCTACCTGAGCTCTCACAACTGCACGAACGAGCTCGGCAGGTGATGCAAAGCATTGCCCAGGCCTTATGGCCATCCGTCTCAGTGCCCGAAGGCCTTGGAGAGCTTGCCGAGAAGCTGAAGGGAGCGCGGCGGCGCTTCCGATTATGGAAGATATCGGCCTGCCGTCAAGGTGCCAGGGAAGCCTGGGCCATGGTGAAGATGCGGTATACCAAGGCTGACCCAAACCACATGGCCGAGGTTGGACCTGTGGGGCCCGATGGGAAAGAGATCCCTGTTAGTCTAGTGCATGGGCAAGTAGAGTTGGCCGCAAAGTATTCCCAACAGGATTGTAGGCTAGACAGCCTGTTGGATGGTATAGAAGAAGAATTTAGTCAGTCAAAGTGACTATGTAATTGAAGTGACATGTATAATGCCTTCTAGCTGGATTGTAGATCATTTGTCATGGTGGACCTTTTCGCTTCAACCTCTGGACCCGATAGTCCAGAGTGTATCCGAATACCCTCTCGGTTATGTAAGAACTGGGGCATGCGTGGAAACCAGGCGTAGGGGTCATTAGTGCTTGAACAGACAAGTGCCCAACTAGTTATGTTATATTACATGGTTAGTAAGAAACATCTTCCAGGGATAATAGTTCCGTTAGGGGTTCCTTTCCCTGGGTATGCATGCCCTCAAGTGCATGTCTGCACTGCGAAAAGAGTCGCAGAGAAAAAACATCTGGGGGCACATATCGAAAATAAATAAGTGAAGAATCATCTTTTGTTCACCGACCGAATATTCCCTTAAGAACACTAGCTTTCGGCTTCACCCAGTCTGAGGCACACATCCGGCTGACTGGGCAGTAACAATCGCAGAGGTGCTCCCCTTATGCCTTGCCGAATTAACGGGAACGTAGGGCATAAATACAAGAGCCAGGCAACCCAGCTTGGCCAAAACTTAAGTCATATTGATGCATATAATGGCGAAGAAAAGGTACATGCAGAAGGATGACACATGTGCTGGGCATGAAGCCCGGATAAATAAGTAAGCTTATGTGAAAGAAGCCCCCGAGTATAATTAGCGCGGCTAGCGCGGCAATGGTGTGCAGGCAAGGCACAAGTTAGCCTTTGAAGGCGTCGGGAAAAATAAAAGAAGAGGAGAGAAATAAAGGACAAATAATGTATATAAAAAATGGACAGTGGAAGGAGATGAACACAGAGTGCCGCGCTAGGCGTAGAATCTTTGGAGCCTTGCTGCGTTCCATGGGTGCGGCTCAAGTCGATTATCAGATGCATCCCGCAGATGGTACGCTCTGCGGGTCAGAACTTGGTCAATGATGAATGGACCCTCCCATTTGGGCTCGAGTTTAGTCTTTTTCTTCTCCGGCAGGCGTAGAACTAGTTCACCAACGTTATAAGTTTTGGCCCGTACTTCTCTGCTTTGGTATCTTCGAGCCTGTTGCTGATAGAATGCGGAACGGGCTTTTGCCACGTCGCGCTCCTCCTCCAGGGTGTCTAGATTGTCCTGCTGATCGAGCTCGGCTTCTCTTTCTTCATACATGCGCACTCGAGGTGAGTCATGAATTATGTCGCAGGGCAGAACCACCTCTGCGTCGTACACCATAAAAATGGGCGTGTATCCGGTAGTACGATTCGGCGTGGTCCGCAGCCCCCGGAGTACAGAGTCGAGCTCCTTTACCCAGTGTGTGTTAGATTCCTTTAGGGAACGCAGTAATCTAGGTTTGATTCTGCTCATGATAAGACCATTTGCTCGCTCGACTTGGCCGTTAGTTTGTGGGTGATAGACGGAAGCATAATCGAGCTTAATGCCCATGTTTTTGCACCAGAGTTTTACCTCGTCGGCAGTGAAGTTCGTGCCGTTATCAGTGATGATGCTGTGGGGGACGCCATAACGTTGTATAACCCCGGATATGAAGTCTATCACCGGTCCGGATTCGGCCGTTTTAACAGGTTTGGCTTCTATCCATTTGGTGAATTTATCCACCATGACCAGCAAGTATTTTTTCTTGTGGGTTCCTCCTTTAAGAGGACCAACCATGTCAAGCCCCCAGCCCGCAAAGGGCCAGGTAATGGGGATTGTGTGGAGGGCGGTGGGTGGCATATGCCTTTGATTTGCAAAAAGCTGACAACCAACGCAGTGTTGAACCAAGTCCTGTGCATCTGCCCGGGCCGTAGGCCAGTAAAACCTTTACGGAAGGCCTTGATTACAAGGGACGGGGCTGCGGCATGGTGGCCGCCGAGTCCGGCATGAATTTCTGGCAGAAGATTTCCTTCCTTCCTCTTCGGAGATGCACCTTTGAAGGACTCGGGTGGTGCTTTTCTTATAAAGGTCTCCCTCATGGACCCTATAGGCTTTAGATCGCCCCACTATGCAGCGTGCCTCATTTTGGTCCTCGGGGAGTTTCTGCCTAGTTAAGTAGGCCAGGAATGGTTCTGTCCACGGGGTGTTGATGGCCATTATTACGTGGGCTGAAGGTGTTATTTCGGTGGCAGAGCCTCCGATCATGTCAGAGTATTCGGTATCGGGCGTTGTGGCCGGGTTCGGCCTATTGTTACCGGTGTCTCCTTCCCATACCACGGATGGCTTAAACAGCCTCTCCAAAAAGATGTTAGGGGGGACCGCATCGCGTTTTGCGCCGATGCATGCGAGGACGTCTGCCGCCTGATTGTTTTCCCGAGCCACATGGTGGAATTCGAGCCCCTCGAACCAAGCTGACATTTTGCGGACGGCGTTGCGATAGGCCGCCATTTTCGGATCCTTGGCATCAAAGTCTCCATTTATTTGGGATATTGCGAGGTTCGAATCCCCCCGCACCTCGAGGCGTTGAATGCCCATGGATACTGCCATCCGGAGACCATGTAAAAGGGCCTCATATTCGGCTGCGTTGTTGGAGTCTGTATACATTATCTGGAGTACGTACTGAACTGTATCTCTGGTTTGGGACGTCAAAACGACGCTAGCCCCCAGACCAGCCAACATTTTGGAGCCGTCGAAGTGCATGATCCAGTTGGAATATGTGCCGTATTCTTTAAGGAGTTCGGCTTCCGTCCATTCGGCGACGAAGTCGGCCAATACTTGCAACTTAATGGCTCGCCGCGGCTTGTAAGTTATGTCGAACAGGAGGAGCTCAATGGCCCATTTGGCAATCCGGCCCGTGGCGTCGCGGTTGTTTATAATATCATTAAGTGGTACTTCCGAGGCTACTGTTATTGAACACGCTTGAAAGTAGTGTCGCAGTTTCCTGGATGCCATGAATACCGCGTATGCTATCTTTTGATAATGCGGATACCGTGACTTGCATGGAGTAAGGACAATTGATACGTAATAGACCGGCTTTTGCAGGGGGAATTTATGTCCGTCCGTTTCTCGTTCGACGACGAGCACTGCGCTCACAACTTGATGGGTTACCGCGATGTATAACAACATAGGTTCGCCAATGTTTGGCGCTGCCAGGATTGGGTTGCTTGCTAGTATGGCCTTTATTTCTTCCAATCCGGCTGTGGCGGCATCCGTCCACTCGAAGTGTTCGGTGCGTCGTAGGAGGCGGTAAAGGTGTAATGCCTTTTCTCCCAGGCGGGAGATAAAGCGGCTTAGAGTCGCCACACATCCGGTTAATTTCTGGATTTGTTTGAGGTCCGTTGGGATATCCAACTGTAACAGAGCTCAGAGGTCCGTTGGGATTCGTTTCCTCTGTTGGATACAATGAAGCCTAGGAGCTTTCTGGCTGGCACACCGAAAACACATTTTTCCGGGTTGAGCTTGATGTCGTATGTTTGGAGGTTGCCGAATGTGAGCGTCAAGTCGTCTATTAGAGAGTCGACATGTTTGGTTTTGACAACCACATCATCTACGTATGCCTCCACTGTTTTGCCGATCTGGTTCGCCAGACATGTCTGAATCATGCGCGGATATGTTGCGCCGGTGTTTTTTAGCCCAAAAGGCATTGTGTTGAAGCAGAAGGGGCCGTATGGTGTGAGGAATGCCGTTGCGGCTTGGTCGGGCTCCGCCATCTTAATTTGGTGGTAGCCGGAGTATGCATCGAAGAAACACAATGAGTCGTGTCCTGCGGTAGCATCGATAATTTAATCGTTGCAGGGGAGGGGGAAGGGATCCTTTGGGCAAGCCTTGTTGAGGTCCTTGAAATCGACGCACAGGCGCCAGGATTTATCCTTCTTTGGTACCATCACCAGGTTTGCTAGCCAGTCCGGGTGTTTTATTTCTCTAATGAATCCGGCCTCCAATAACTTGGCTAGTTCCTCTCCCATAGCTTGTCTCTTGGGTTCGGAGAAACGCCGAAGAGCCTGCTTGACAGGTTTGAATCCCTTTACAATATTGAGGCTGTGCTCCGCCAGCCTGCGTGGGATTCCTGGCATACCTGAAGGATGCTAGGAAAAAATGTCCCAGTTCTCGCGCAGGAACTCTCGTAGTGCGGCGTCTACGGCAGGGTTTAACTGTGCCTAGATGGCTGCTGTTTTTGTAGGGTCCGTTGGGCGGATTTGGAATTGAATTATTTCATCCGCTGGTTTAAAGGAGGTTCACTTGGATCTCTTATCGAGTATCACATCGTCCCTGTTCACCGTGGAGCGCAGCGCAGTCAGTTCCTCGGCCGCTAGGGCTTATGATAATGCCTCGAGGGCCAGTGCGGCTGTCTTGTTTTCGGCGCGGAGTGCTGTGTCCGCATCACTAGCAAGAGTGATGATTCCGTTGGGCCCGGGCATTTTTAGCTTCATGTACCCGTAATGGGGTATGGCTTGGAAGATCGTGAATGCCTCCCGCCCTAAAAGGGCGTGGTATCCACTACTGAATGGGGCCACTTGGAACGTAATCTCTTCGAACCTGTAATTCTCCAGTGTGCCGAACACCACATCTAGTGTGATTTTGCCTGTACAGCGTGCTTCCTGACTGGAAATTATTCCTCTAAAGGTTGTGCTGCTTCGCTCGAAGCGGTTCCAGTCTATTTCCATTTTTTGAAGGGTTTCCTCATAGATGAGTTTTAATCCGCTGCCGCCATCCATGAGTACCTTGGTGAGTCGAAAGCCGTCCACAATTGGACCGAGGACCAATGCGGCTGGTGCTCGGGTTGTTCGAAATTTAGGTTCGTCACTGGCATTGAAAGTAATAGCTGTGTCACTCCATGGATTTATTGTTGCCACGTGGTGGATTTCGGCAAGGCTGGAGAGTGTTCTCTTTCGCCTATTATTTGATGCGAAGGTCTCAAAGACTGTTAACACCGTATTGTTATCCCTGGGATGGTGCTCTGTGGCTTCTGGAATGAGAAGATCCTCGCCACTTTTGGCTACCTGCCGGAGTATCCAACATGCTCTAAGGCTGTGTGTTGGTATGGCGCCCTCTGTACTATGAATTTTACAGGGTCCATTGAGCCATCCCTCCAGTACGGTTCCGTGCCCTGTAGAGGTTTTTCGCTTTTTGGTACTTAACCCGGGTGTCTTGTGATAATGCACCCTTTTATTCTGGACTGGGTTTAAATCATGGCCGGATTGTCCCAAAGTTTTATTTCGGTTTTCCAGGCACTTTCCATCGCACAGTACTTTCGTACTATGGACGCCAAGTTGGCAAAGCGTGTAATTTCACGGTGACTTATGGCGTTAAGGATGCCCTTGTCCGTGCAATTATTGCAGAAGAATGAGATTGCGTCTTCCTCGCGGTAGTCCTTAACCTTGTTCATTACAAGGAGGAATCTGGCCCAATAATGATGTACTGTTTCTTGGGGCTCTTGCCTGATGTGGGAAAGATCACTTATGTTTGGGTGGGTGGGTGGAATTGAATCCGAAACCTCACCCGATCTGAGACCCAGAGGCCGAGGAGTTTCCCATCTTGGAAGTTCGGGTTCTGGGATGTTGCCCGATAAGTCTGGCCCGCTACCTAACTGTAGGTTCAGGGCTTGGGTGGTGTCCTCCCGTGAATGGGTATCCGGCTCGGGGGGCTCAGGAATCCGGACATATCTAGTCCCCAAGATAGAGGAAAGGTCGCCACATTGTTCTTCGACCACCGCAACGTGATGGGTGACCGGGGGAGAGTTAATTTCTCTCTGATCGGGTTTAAGCCCCATCTGATCATAGTCCGTAGCGACTCCCAGGGCGGCGATGCGATCCAAGGGCTCATTTAGGGAAGAGAGCTCCATTGGATCCAACTGCTTGGCGAGTTCCGAGTTGACGTGGAGACTGTTTTCGATGACCTGAGAAGTCATCGTCGGCACAGCAGCCGAACGGGCGGTCATGATGAAACCACCTAGCCGGAGAGTTTGGCCGACAGCCAAAGCTTCTTCAGCGGTAGTGCCGTCTTTAAAGACGAGACGAGACATCCTTCCTTATGGTGACAACACAGAGGAACTCTCAATGAAAGCACCAATGTCGGTGTCAAAACCGGCGGATCTGGGTCCCGAACTGTGCATCTAGGCGGATGGTAACAGGAGACAAGGGACACGATGTTTTTCCAGGTTCGGGCCCTCTCGATGGAGGTAAAACCCTACTCCTGCTTGATTAATATTGATGATATGATTAGTACAAGAGTTGAACTACCACGAGATTGGAGAGGCTAAACCCTAGAAGCTAGCCTATGGTATGATTGTTGTTGAGTCCTACGGACTAAATCCTCCGGTTTATATAGACACCAGAGGGAGCTAGGGTTACACAGAGTCGGTTACTAGGAAGGAGATCTACATATCTGTACTGCCAAGCTTGCCTTCCACGCCAAGGAAAGTCCCATCCGGACACGGGACGAAGTCTTCAATCTTGTATCTTCATAGTCCAACAGTCCGGCCAAAGGTTATAGTCCGGCTGTCCGGATACCCCCTAATCCAGGACTCCCTCACCGGGCATGACCCAGGAAAGTGTGTCCGGCCGGAGTTAATCGAGTGTGGTGGGTAAGTTGGTGCACTCCTGTAGGGAAGAAAACATCTATCGATATCATGTCCTACGGTAACGGACACTTGGAGTTGTATCCCGATCGATACAACTAGAAGTGGATACTTGACGTGATAACTGGATAGTATGGCTCTGGGATTGCTTACTCACAAGGAGTCGAGAAAGGGTCTCTGGTCGAGGTTGATGACACTAATACTTTACTTTATGCTACTCTTATCTCTTCTGATGCTGAAAGATGCTTGGAGCTGCTTGAAGATGCTAGTCTTCGATAGGCTAGGCTTTCCCCCTTCTCTTATGGCATTCTGCAGTTCAGTCCACAGATACACCCCATTTCATTGATACCAATGCATATGTTGTGTAAATCCTTGCTTGCGAGTACTTTGGATGAGTACTCACAGTTGCTTTGCTCCCCCTTTTCCCCTTTCTTCTTCTTTCCGGTTGATGCAACCAGATGACGGAGCCCAAGAGCCAGATGCCACCATCGATGCCTACTACTACGTGGAGACCACTGATGACTAGGAGTAGTTAGGAGGCTCCCAGGCAGGAGGCCTTGCCTTTTCGATCGTTGTTGCTTTTGTGCTAGCCTTCTTAAGGCAAGCTTGTCTAACTCATGTGTGTACTCAGATATTGTTGCTTCCGCTGACTCTTGTGTATTCGAGCTTACGTATTTGAGCCCTCGAGGCCCCTGGCTTGTAATATAAAGCTTGTATTATTTTAATTTGTGTCTAGAGTTGTGTTGTGATATCTTCCCGTGAGTCCTTGATCTTGATCGTACACATTTGTGTGTATGATTAGTGTATGATTGAATCGAGGGCGTCACACACAACCCACCAGGGCGCGCCTGGGGGTCCTGGCGCGCCCAGGTGGGTTGTGCCCACCTGGTGCACCTCCTCTGATATTATTCGCACCAGAAATTCTGAAATAATCAGAAAAAAATTGTATTAATTTTTTAGAGCATTCTGAGAACTTTTATTTTTGGGTCATTTTTTTATCACACGGGAAATTCAGAAAACAGACAAAACATGACATTTTATTTTATTTAACTAATAAAAACAGAAAACAAAAGGTAGGGACAGAAGGTAGTGCTTACTAAATTCATCAACTTCATACCTCTCAAAAATGATCCATTAATAAGGTTGATCAAGTCTTATTAACAACCACTTTCGATTAGTATGAAACCAAAGAACTTTCGTAAATCACTAAGTTACCTCAACGGGGATATGCATGCCCCCATCAATAAGCATTTCATATTTCTTTTTAACAGTAGGTAGAGGTAGTTGAAAACTTCCAGTAGTGATTGTCGGAGATTTTTCAATAACATTAATACCATTCACTTGGAATTGGTTCTTCGGAAAGTGCACCGTATGCTCATTACCATTGATATGAAAAGTGACCTTGCTTTTATTGCAATCAACAACAGCCCCTGCAGTATTCAAGAAGGGTCTACCAAGGATAATCGACATGTTGTCGTCCTCGGGCATCTCAAGTATAACAAAGTCAGTCAAAATAGTAACATTAGCAACAACAACGGACACATCCTCACAAATATTGATAGGTATGGCAGTTGATTCAGCCATTTGCAATGATATTTCAGTAGGTGTGAGTTTATTCAAATAAAGTCTTTTATATAAAGAGAAAGGCATAACACTAACACCAGCTCATAAATCACATAAAGCAGTTTTCACATAATTTCTTTTAATGGAGCAAGGTATAGTTGGTATTCCCGGATCTTCAAGTTTCTTAGGTACTCCATCTTTAAAAGTATAATTAGCAAGCATGGTTGAGATTTTAGCTTCCGGTATTTTTATCTTCTTGGTGATGATGTCTTTCATGTACTTTGCATAAGGAGGCATTTTCAAGATATCAATCAAGCTACGCAAAAAGACTGGCCTAAGCATTTCAGCAAAGCGTTCAAATTCTTCATCACCTTTCTTTTTAGTTGACTTAGGTGGAAAGGGCATAGGTTTTTGAACCCAGGGTTCTCTTTCCTTTCCGTGTTTTCTAGCAACAAAGTCTCTTTTATCATATCTTTTATTCTTGGGTTGTGGGTTATCAAGATCAACTGTTTGTTCTATCTCAACATCATTGTCTGGTTCTTTATTATTTGTTTGAGTATCTTCATGAACCTCATCATTATCTTTTTCATTATCAGAAGGTGAGTATTCACTACCAGACTGGGTTTCACCATCAGAGATAGAAACTTCATTATCATTATCAGGAGGTTTTTCTACTTCAGGTTCACTAGAGGCATGCAAAGTCCTATCATTTTTCTTCTTCCTTTTCTTTTTAGAAGGATTATGTGCATCAGTGTTGACTCTTTGAGAGTCTTGTTCAATTCTTTTTGGGTGTCCCTCAGGATAAAGTGGTTCCTGAGTCATTCTACCTCATCTAGTCTTTACTCTAACAACATGATCATTGATATTATTATTCATTTCATCAAGCAACTCTCTTTGAGATTTAGCAACTTGTTCTAACTGAGTTTGAACCATAGAAGCATGCTTCCCCACACTTCTAACATCATTTGAGATTCTAAATAACAAGTCACTCAAGCAAGCAATCATATCATAACTGTATTTCAATTGTTTCATAACATTTGCATTGAAACGATCTAGGTTTCTAATGTAATTTTCAAACTCATAATGGCATTGGCTAGGGTGCATATTGTGAGGATTATCATTATCATTGAATTTCATTAGAGAATTTACCTCCACCACCTTAGGTGGCGGTGGTGTGTAAAGCCCATGTATTTCTTCAATATGAGGTAAATTTTTGACATCCTCATCTTTAATACCTTTTTCTTTCATAGACTTTTTGCCTCTTGCATATCTTCAGGACTGAGTGATACGTCCATTTTGCAACATGTTTTCTTACTGTTATTTATAATTTTTTATCCATAATAATGCTTTTTGGAGTAATTCTAATGCTTTTTCTCCCATAATTTGCAAAGTACACACAAAGAGGGAGAATTCCGCAAGCTGGAAATCTGGACCTGAAAAAGCTACGTCAGGCTACCTATTTTGCACAACTCCAGATGAGCTGAAACTTCACGGAGATTTTTTATGGATTATTTAAGAAATTTAGGATCCAATAATAACTAGAGGGGGGCCACCAGGTGGGCACAACCCACCTGGGCGCGCCAGGCCTCCCAGGCGCGCCCTGGTGGATTGTGGCCTCCTCGGCCCACTTCCGGTGCCCATCCTCTGGTATATAAGTCATTTTTACCTAGAAAAAAAGGAGAAGGCTTTCGAGGCAGAGTGCCGCCGTCTCGAGGTGGAACTTGGGCAGGAACACTTTTGCCCTCCGATGGAGCGATTCTGCCGGGAGAACTTCCCTCCCAGAGGGGGAAATCATCGTCATCATCATCACCAACAACTCTCCCATCTTGGGGAGGGCAATCTCCATAAACATCTTCAACATCACCATCTCATCTCAACCCTAGTTCATCTCTTGCATTCAATCTTGTTACCGGAACTATAGATTGGTGCTAGGGGGTGACTAGTAGTGTTGATTACATCTTGTAGTTGATCACTATATGGTTTATTTGGTGGAAGATTTTATGTCCAGATCCATGATGCTATTTAATACTCCTCTGGTCATGAGCATGTTTATTATTTGTGAGTAGTTACTGTCGGCGTTCTGGGAACGGGGGTCCCCAGACTTGCCTGCCTGCGGCCTGCGACGTGGCTTAAAGGGGGCCTAGCATGACCCATCTTCATCAACACGAGACTCAAGACCCTCGCGAGGGGCCAAGCCTCGCGGGGCGGACGACACGAAGCTTCCTCAGGCGCGGCCTCACCAGGCTGGCTCACGAGGAGGCGGAGAGATCAAGGCGGGGTACCTCACGAGGTGCCCGTGACGCAAGCCATGACGACCGAAGGTGCCAGGCGGGCGCCAGCCCACGCAGTGTCTCCCTTTCCTCTTTGGTGCAAAGGGGGCAAGCGCAGGCGATAGGATCAAGCAACACTAGTAGAAAACGGACCATTAGTACTGGTTTGTAAGGGCCTTTAGTGCCGGTTATGGAACCGGCACTAAAATTTCGGCACTAAAGGCCCCCCCCTTTAGTACCGGTTCGGCATGAACCGGCGCTAAAGTGCCACCACGTGGCGTGAGCTCGCGCCCTGGTACGGGGGACCTTTAGTACCGGTTGGTGTTACCAACCGGTACTAAAGGTTTTTTTTTTGAGAATTTTGGAAAAAAAATTGATTTTTTAATTTTTAATTTTTCTGAATTATTTGATGATTTAGTCTCTAATCACCTCTCTTAACTGCTCAAGTGTGGATCACTCATTCCAAATCATCTAACTTCCCGACCGGTCACCCATCCCTCTCACTACTCCAGCCCGAGCACGCTTAACTTTCAGGTTCTATTCTCCTTCGTTTCCGAGTCTGCACTTGTTGTTTTCCTGACAATAGTAAGATGTCAATCCTATTAACCCTCCAGAGTTTAGCTTGAGCATGAAGTCACACATTTCACCGTTTGAGTTTGAAACTATTATTCTAAAAAAATAGTAATTATTTAGTAACGCTAATATTTCTTGAATAACTTTGACCATAGTTTGACCATAGTTTGACCATAGTTTGACCACAGTTTGACCATAGTTTGACCAGATTTGACCAAAATTCAAAAAATTGAAATAATTATTTAGTAACACTAATATTCTAGAATAACTAGTTTGACCATTGTTTGACAACAGGTTGCCCACAGTTTGCCCACAGTTTGAATATTTTTCAATTTTTTCCACTATAGATTTTAAAAGCCCCGTAACTTTTTTCTATTAGGTTTTTGAGGATTTTGAAAATGTTTAACAGGGTTCCCCCAGTTAAATTCGGATGTAACTTTTCGAGTAGATGATTTTTCATATAAAAACCTTTTTCATCCGAGTTAGTATTTAAAAGTTATGCCCATTTTTACAAATTTCAGAGAGATTTTGCAAATAAAGTCGAAATTCACATTTGCAAATTTTCCCAACAACTAGACCACATATCACATGGGAAACTTATTTTCTTTTATTTTTTTGACATTTCCATCATTTTCGTTTATTTTTTTAAAACTGAAAAGGCGATCCACGGGGGGGGGGGGGGTAGAGTTTGAAAATTGCCCTATAGTGTCGGTTTGTGTCTCCAACCGGTACTATAGGTCAGACCCCGTTAGTACCGGTTCGTGGCACGAACCGGTACTATAGGTTAGACCTTTAGTACCGGTTCGTGCCACGAACCGGTACTAAAGATGATCGTGGGGCCCCGGCCTGACGCCAGCCTGCCACCACCCCTTTAGTATCGGTTCGTGCCACGAACCGGTACTAAAGGTTCAACACGAACCGGCATTAATGCAAATCCGTTCGAACCGGCACTAATGGTACCATTAGTACTGGCTCAAATACAAACCGGCACTAATGTGCTTCACGGATAGCCCTTTTTCTACTAGTGCAAAGGCATCCATTTCGGTGCAACGAGACCAAGACCAGTCCAACGGTGGGAAGAAGGTCATCGTGGATCGCAGAACGGCGTCACCACAGAGCCTTTGGCAGGCGAGGACCAACTTTAGTCAGGATAAGTGTACCAGATGTTCCCCTTTAAAATGGCCAATTGTTGGCGCCCTTCCCGCTCAATATTTGGGAAGAGGCCCAGGGCCTTTGCCTATAAATAGAACTAGCCACCCCCGAGGATGGGGGGATGATCGGATCATCAAGCAACAAAGAGAGAGAGAGAGAGAGAGAGAGAGAGAGAGAGAGAGAGAGAGAGAGGGAGAGAGAGAAGGGCAGCTGAACTCCTCCGAGCGGTTCATCATCCTTGCTAAGAGCAGACCCTTGCGAGGCTGTTCTTCTTTGTACTATTCATCTTCATTAGCCCAAGAGGCAATCCACCCACCACAAACTAGAGTAGGGTATTACACCACAATGGTGGCCCGAACTAGTATAAACCTTGTGTCTCTTGTGCTGTTCTTTCTGTAGTTTAGATCTTTGCGAGACGGAGAGGTAGAAGGCGAAGTCTCCGCGTGCACCCCAGAGTTCGAACCTCAAGGGTCTGCCGGAACCCGAAATCCGACATTTGGCGCGCCAGGTAGGGGTGCGCCGGAATTTGTCTTCCACCGCCCCGCTCTTCTCCGACCATCGCGTCCATGTCCAATGCACGTCGGGCCCGTGCCGAGCGTCGGGCCGCCATCGCTTCCCGCGTCGCCCAGACGGCTCCCGTCGGCGGGCGTCCTCGTCGTTCCCCGTGGCCCGCCATCAATGCCGCCACCGGCCCGGCAAGGAACGAGCAGCAAGCATCATCTCAGCACCCGTCCGTGCGGCAGGACGGCCGCACCGCCACTCCATCGCTCACACCAGCTGGTTCTTTGTCCCGCGCGTTCCGCGCACCCTTGGAGGTTCGAGCTGGGCTCATCACGGCGAACGAGCTCCTGCGCTACCGTCCCGTCGACGACGTCTATGAAGAGTGGCTTGACCGTGTCGCCGAGCTCGTCTGCGCCGCAGGGGGCTCTCCTGCGCCGTCCGTTCCGATGCGTCGCACCCCGCCCCGCGCGGGCAACGAAGCTCCGGGGGCGTACCAGCCGCCTCCTCTTCAAGAAGACGCAATGGCTCCAAGGCGCGTGGCCCCTGGCCGGAACCCGCTCCGTCAGGCGCCGGCGCAGCAAGAGCGGAGCTGCCAAGAAGTCCCTCGTCCGCAAGAAGCTGCCCGGGCGCTCCCTGCTCCGGCACGTCGTGACCCTGCTCCCGCTCTCGTGCGTCAAGACCCCGCGCTGCTCCCAGCTGTAGTGCATGGGGACCCGCAAGACCAAGCTCTCCCTCAGCCAAAGCCTCCCATGGCCACCGCAGGCTGCCGTGCCTACACCACCGAGCTGCGTACCGTCGCGTGGCCCGGCAAGTTCAAGCCAGACCTGCCTCCTCGCTACGACGGCACGACCGACCCTACGGAGTTCCTCCAGCTCTATGAGCTGGGCATCGAAGCTGCCAGCGGGGATGAAAAGGTCATGGCGAACTGGTTCCCCATGGCGCTCAAGGAAGGGGCCCGCACCTGGCTACTAAACCTGGCTCCAGGAACAATCTCTTCCTGGGACCACATGCACACCCGCTTCATCGCCAACTTCCAAGGTACTCGCGACCGACCACCGGCCGTGAGCGACATTGCAAAAGTACACCCAACGCTTCAACAGTGCGCGCCTCAAGATCCCCAAGGTGTCCGAGGAGGCCATCATCTCGGCCTTCTCCGACGGTGTGCGTGACGTCAAGATGAAGGAGGAGCTGGCAATGCATGAAGACCTGTGCACCTCCCTGGAGCTGTTCAACTTGGCGACCAAGTGCGCCAGGGCTGAGGAAGGACGTCTCTCCCTCCTCGAGCTGCCCGCCGCGGACCCAGAAGAGAAGAAGCCCAAGGCCAAGGACGTGAAGCGCAAGGGGGTTGCCGTGCTCGCGGCAGAACCGAACACCAAGCGGGGCAAGGATCTGCCTGAATCCTCCAGGGGCAGCCGGTACTGTGTGTACCACGACCTCCACACCCACAACACCAACGAATGCCAGGAACTCCGCGCCATGCGAGAAGGAAGGATCGCCCGTTGTCCTGACCGTGCTGACCGGGGCTACGGCCGAGGAGGAGGAAGGAACGCAGGGCGCTGGGCAGACCACGGCCCGCACCAAGGGTGGCGTGATCAACCTCGCGAGGACCGCTGGCGGGACCTGCCTCGCGAGGGGGACTGGCGGGATCAGCCTCGTGAGGATCGCCCACAAGGCAACGAAAACCTCCCTCCACTGCCGCCTCAGCCAAGGAGGAACGAGGACCGCCATCAAGACGAGGGGGCTGGGGGCTTCAAGGAGCAACGCGCGATCGCCTGCATCCTGGGCGGAGATCAAGCCCCCGCCTCCCAAGGCATCTTCAAGAAGTTTGCCCGCGAAGTGAATGCAGTCCTCCCCAAGCTCGAAGCAACGCGCCCTCTCAGGTGGTCGGCATGCGCCATCACGTTCAGCTCAGCGGATCAGCTCAAGTGCGCGGCCACAGCCGGAGTCCTCCCGATGCTTTGCTCCCCAGTCATCAGCAACGTACTGGTCACCAGCACCCTCATCGATGGTGGGGCAGGGCTCAACGTCCTGTCCGTGGAAACATTCAACAATCTCTAGGTGCCCTATGACCAGCTTCAGCCAACCAAGCCTTTCTCTGGAGTCACCGACGGCTCCACGATCCCGATTGGGCAGGTCCGCTTCCCTGTCACCTTCGGGGCACGCAACAACTACCGCACCGAGCTCATCGACTTCGACGTCGCCCACAACCGCCTGCCGTACAATGCCATCCTTGGGTACCCGACGCTGGCCAAGTTCATGGCCGTAACTCACCATGGCTACAACGTCCTCAAGATGCCAGGAAGTGGCGGGGTCATCACGGTGCCATGTGAAGAAAAGGATGCAGTGTGTTCCCTGGAGCGAGCCTTTCAGGCCGCTTCACTGGAAGACCCGGATCGCGGAGGCAGGAGGCTTCCCGAGACCGCCCTCAAGAAGAAGAAGGCATCATCTGGACCGACCCCTCTGGAGGCGGGCCCCTCAGGGCCCGCATCTGCCCAAGGGGAACCTCCTTTCATCGCATAGGAAAGCACGCCCGGCGCCCTCCTCAGGCAGGGCACGGGGGCTCTCCCCTAGAGGGCCACCGACCTGGCCGAGGTCACGAGGGAGGCGCTTGGGCGCCACATGGAGGTGTGTTTCGAGGCACGCTTCTCTCAAGAAGGAGCAAGGCAAGGAAGGTCGGACCAGCAGGAGTTCGTCAACAAGGTCGTTCAAGAACCACAGGAGTCAAGAATCATGAGAGGTTGCCGCCGTCTACCGGCTATGGCTCCCCATCCAGGCGAGGATGGTGGGCTGCGCGTCTGCATCGACGTACCAGGGCTCAATCAGGTCGCCACGATGGAGCGCCTCTGGCCCTCGCAAGTAGGGCGTTGTGAAGGTCCGCCCCACAGCTACGTTCGCATGCCTTACGGCTTGCCGGGCGTGGCTGCTACGTACCAGAGCCTCATGAGGGGCATCATGGGGGCCCAGGAAGACAGGCGTTCCGCAGCCTTGGCGGAGATGGAGATGATTCGCGAGGAGCCACCAGTGCCCCCGGAGCCTCCCGAGGCCCCTGGGCGTGGGGGCTCGTGAGGATCGGCTTCCGCAGCCTACCGAGCCTGCTGCACCAACACCACTTCGTCCTCGACATCTTCAGGTGACGTCTTTTGAGTTTCGTTTCCAGCTGGGAGCGCTCACCCAGAGCTGCATTATTCCCAGGCCGCGTGGGTCCATCCCTGTGGCGTGTATCCCTTTCATTTCATGTTGTTAGCTTGCTTTGTTGGGGGCGCCCCTCGGGCTGCATCATCCCCAAGTCGCTCGGGCCTGGCCCAACGGTGTCTACCTTCCCAGCATCTATTTTAATGAATCCAGTCCTTCACAGCTAACGTGTTTGATCTAGTTGCCTGCTCAACTAACGCCAACTGACGGAGTTGCTCCCGTAACGCCACGACGCTTGCGCATGGGTCAGTCCATGCAACGCCGACAAACCTGAATGGCTGAGCTCTGGCCGCGGCAGCCCCGCATAGCGCCACCTCGTCAAGCCTTCAGTGCCTCACCTCCCCTCGGAAGCAACAGACGGCTGGTTGATAATTTCTATGGCAATCCGTTTCTTCCTTCTTTGATGATTCCACAGGACCTCCAGAGAGAGCTGCGCCAGGCAAGGCCCTTGCGGCGCCTCCTTTGCTCTCGTCCACATGAACCTCTTGCATGTTAAAGGGGGGGTGCCTGAGCATCGTGACTCAGGGATCCTTCTGGCTCTCCAGCCCTCACCCTCTGGCCTTGCCCACGGCATCGCGACCTGGCATATCAGCGACGGCTGATACCAGCTCGAGGGCCGGGACCCGAGGACGTAGAGCAGAAAGGGGAGCAAAGGCGAGAGAGAAAGGGCACGCAAGGACCTCGCCAGGCGATTCCGCTCCTGCTGATGCGCGGACCCGACGAAACACCAGGAATAATCCCCGATTATCAAGATAAGTCAATTGTTGGAAGCACCGGCCACCGTAGCACTACCCCCGCACCTAGTGCGATTCCGTATCGGCGACGCCGCTCTCCTTTCTCACCGAGCGACGGCTTCTTGGGCGCCAAAGGGGACCTCCTGAGCATCACGACTCAGGGGCTCTTACCGGACCCCGGGTCGCTCACCTCCTGGCCTTGACTGTCGGATTTCGGGTTCCGGCAGACCCTTAAGGTTCGAACTCTGTGTTGCGTGCAGAGATTCTGCCCTCTACCTCCCCGTCTCGCAAAGATCTAACTACCGAAGGAACAGCACAAGGGACACAGAGTTTATACTAGTTCGGGCCACCATTGTGGTGTAATACCCTACTCTAGTTTGTGGTGGGTGGATTGCCTCTTCGGCTGATGATGATGAATAGTACAAGGGAGAACAACCTCGCGAGGGCGTGTTATAGCTGGGACGATGAACTGCTAGGGGAGTTCAGCCACCCTTCTCTCTCTCTCTCTCTCTCTTTCCCTCTCTTTGCTCTGATCCTAGATACCCGATGCTCGATCCCCCATCCTTGGGGGTGGCTAGTCCTTTTTATAGGCAAAGGCCCTGGGCCTCTTCCCAAATATTAAGCGGGAAGGGCGCCAACAATTGGCCAATTCGAAGGGGAACATACAATACACTTATCCTGACTAAAGTTGGTCCTCGCCTGCCAAAGGCCCTGTGGTGACGCCGTTCTGGGCTCCACGATGACCTCCTTCCCACCGTTGGACTGGTCTTGGTCTTGTTGCACCGAAATGGATGCCTTTGCTTGATCCTCTCGCCTGCACTTGCTCCCTTTGCACCAAAGAGGAAAGGGAGGACACTGCGTGGGCTGGCGCCCGCCTGGCGCCCTTGGTCGTCATGCCTTGCGTCATTGGCACCTCGCGAGGTACCCTGCCTTGATCTATCCGCCTCCTCACGAGCCAGCCTGATGAGGCCGCGCCTGAGGAAGCACCGTGTCATCCGCCCCACGAGGCTTGGCCCCTCGCGAGGGTCTTGGGTCTTGTGTTGATGAAGTTGGGCCGTGCTGGGCCTCCTTTGAGCCACGCCGCAGGCCGCAGGCAGGCAAGTCTGGGGACCCCCGTTCCCAGAACGCCGACAGTAGCCCCCGGGCCCAAGGCGCGCCCGGACTTGGCCGTGCCGAGAGGCGTAAGGGCAAGGGCGAAGCGCCGCGGGCCCTAATAGCCTGCGGCCTTGGGCGCTACGTGGCGGTTTGATAGGACGTGGGCGTCTCCGCTTCCCCATGACGCCTTGGCAACTGCGTGACTTGACTAGTCCCTGCATGCATAGATACGGGTCATTATTACCTACGATCGTGGTGCTCGACGGTTGGCCTTTTCCGGCTATAAGTACGGGGCCACGTGAGCTCCGCCAGTCCACCCCTTCCTGCTTCTCTTCTTCTTCTTCTTCTCCTTGGCCACTCGCCGCTCGCATGGCTCCAAAGAGGTTCTCAGCCGCGGAGAAGGGGAAGGCCAGTCGGGCGGGGCCCGACTCCCCCCCGGCCAAGCGCGGCCGGGGTCATCCCCGCAAGCATCCCGCGTTCCCCGTTGCGGCTCCCTGTGGCCACAGGGATGGTTCCCCGCATTGTGGTCAGCGCTCGGCTTCCAAGGGGAGGCAGGCTATGACTGCGCGGCCCCCCAGGCCGCGCTTTCGCTCGGCGGAGGTGCTGCCGGAGTTCGTCGTGTGGTCGGCGGACCCGACCAACACCTGGCTCCAGCTCCCTCGCTTCTTCATCGGCGAGCTGCCGGCCAGCGCCCGGTGCGGCTTCTGGCTCCAGGCTGACGGTTGTTGCAGCAGGGCCTCACGGGTTTCGCTTGAGGTCTCCTCTTCTGGGAATGGGGCCCTGACTCGCGGCTGGCAAACGTTTACCCGCGCGCGCGGCCTGGGTCAGCGGTGCACCCTGCACTTCAAGTTTGACGGCGACGGCACCCTCTATGTAAGGGTGTTTGGGGAAGATGGTCGCCGCGCAGGATGCTGCCCCGAGGGCGATGACCGTGGCCAGGGGCCTCGCTCCGACGACGATGGAGGAGACAGCGCCCGCCCGGATGGCGGCGCCCGATGCTCCCCAAGATCCACCAACTCTTCTTCAGGCGGCTCCTCCAGCGGTGGCCACAGCCAGCCCCCATGCCGTCGCGCTTGCTTGGGGGGTGGTTGTTCATCCGCCCGTCGCCGGGCCCCGGTGAAGCGTGAGAGGGAGTCCGCCTCAGCCCTGGAGGCATCCCAGGTCGCCTCGGCTGGCCGGAGCGAGGCGTGCCGCGCCTGGATCGTCCTTTCTTTCCCTTTTGTTTCCTGTGTAAAAGAGAACAACTGCATGGTGCCCTGTGGGGGCGTGTTGGAAGTTATTGCTGTTAAAAACTACCTTGATTTTGCTTTCACGCTTTTCAGATGTGTGTCCGCACGTAAATAGTTCCCGGCCCCAGCCGTGGGAGGCGACCGACCCAGGCCCTGTGTGCGTGTCGCGGTGCCCGAGGGGCACGGACCGGAGGGGTGCTCCCGTAATGGACCCGGGTCGCGAAACCTCAGAACGAGTTGGACAGGAACCCTCGCGAGGGCACTCGGCAACTCCCCCTCGCGAGACTTATTGCAGGAGGAATCAAAATGGGGGAGTGAAAATCGACGAAATGTAAACCAATGACGGCAGTAATTCAATAAAACTTCAACAGCGAACAAAGCGAACCAACTACGGAAAGCAAATGAAAAAGCCGCGTCCGGCACCTAGTCTAGTCTTCGACGTCTTCTCACCCGCGCGGAGCTAAGTGCTGCCACTGGGCGTGGGAGGGAGCCCCAGGGCCTGAGGCCGGCGCTCCTGAGACTCCGGGGCATGTACAGCACCACTCATTATTACGTGAGAGTGTCACGGGCGGCGAGCTTCACAGGCATTGGCCTTCTTCACAGGCTCCAGGCCTTTCTTCTTGGGGTAACGACCTTCACAGGCGTTCGCCTTCTTCACAGGCTCAGGGCCTTTTCCAAAAAAGGATTAATCTTCACAGGCGTTCGCCTTCTTCACAGGCTCAGGGCCTTTTCCAAAAAAGGATTAATCATCATAGGCGTTCGCCTTCTTCACACGCTCAGGGCCTTTTCCAAAAAAGGATTAATCTTCACAGGCGTTCGCCTTCTTCACAGGCTCAGGGCCTTTTCCAGAAAAGGATTAATCTTCCCAGGTGTTCGCCTTCTAAACAGGCTCAGGGCCTTTTCCAAAAAAGGAGTAATCTTCACAGGCGTTCGCCTTCTTCACAGGCTCAGGGCCTTTTCCAAAAAAAGGATTAATCTTCACAGGCGTTCGCCTTCTTCACAGGCTCAGGGACTTCATGGGTAGAACGTCCGGAGGTGTTGGATGTTCCACGCGTTCTGGATCAGCTCCCCTTCCTGAGTCTCCAAGCGCACGGAGCCTGGCCTGGAAACATGAACAACCTTGAACGGGCCCTCCCACATGGGAGAGAGCTTGTGCAGCCCTTCCCTGGAGAGAACCCGCCTGAGCATGAGGTCTCCTACCTCGAGGGTCCTGGGTGGATACTGCGGCAGTGATATCGCCGCAACGCCTGCTGGTACCTCGCCACTCGCAGCGCGGCTTCTCGGCGGCGTTACTCCCCCAGCACAAGGTCCACCCCCCGCATGGCGTCCTGTTGCGCCTCATCGAACGCTAGGACCCGCGCCGAGCGATGTCTGACCTCGTGAGGGAGGACTGCTTCGGCTCCGTAGACCAGGAAGAATGGGGTCTCCCCGGTTTGCTTGGTCGCGGTTGTGCGGATGTACCACAACACGGACTGGAGCTCATCGTACCAACCTCTGCCGCATGCCTCCAGCTTCTTCTTGAACGTCCTTGTCTTGAGGCCCCTTAGTACCTCAACATTAGCTCGTTCGGCTTGGCCGTTGCTCCGCGGGTGCGCCACCGAAGCGTAGCATATCTGCGTTCCAAGGTTAGCACATTATGTTTTGAAGAGGTTACTGGTGAACTGCGAACCGTTGTCTGTGATGATGCGGTTCGGCACCCCGAACCGGATCACGATGCCCCTGATGAACCTGACCGTGGAACCCGCGGGGATGGTGCTGACAGCCTCCACTTCTGCCCACTTGGTGAATTTGTCAATGGCGACGTCGAGGTAGCGGTAGCCCCCTGGCGCCCGAGGGAACGGGCCCAGAATATCCAGCCCCCAAACTGCAAATGGTCATGAAAGGGGTATAGTCTGCAAGCCTCCTGCCGGTTGATGGATCTGTTTGG
Source organism: Aegilops umbellulata (assembly GCA_032464435.1). Taxonomy (NCBI): domain Eukaryota; kingdom Viridiplantae; phylum Streptophyta; class Magnoliopsida; order Poales; family Poaceae; genus Aegilops; species Aegilops umbellulata. Next base: position 472,905,746 of record CP136060.1, read on the forward strand.
CATGAAATTGGCAAGCCTCACAAGCCTTCACCAGCTCGACAACCTCGTTGAGTGCGGTGGGCCAATAGAACCCGCTGCGGAATGCTTTGTCGACGAGGGTCCGCGATGACGAGTGATGCCTGCAGTCCCCGCCGTGTATGTCCTCCAGCAGTCTCTTCCCTTGCTCCCTGGAAATGCAGCACAGGGATACGTCGTTTGGACGCCTCCGGTAGAGCTCTCCGTCCCTGATGCAGTATGTCGTGGCTTGCCGCGCCACACGCTCCGCTTCTTCCTCTTGCTCCGGCACGGCCCCCTGTGTTAAATAACTCCTGAGTTCAGTGATCCAGCATTCCTCCTGAGGTTCCATAGTCAGGAGCAGGCGTGCCCCTGAGGCGGGGCCGCAGGCCGGGGCTCCTGAGGCCGTGGCTGAGGGAGTTCGTCCCGAGGCTGGACGGTGCTTGACAACGACGGCTGGGCTGAGGGCTTGAAGAGCCGTTCTTCAAATACGCCAGGCTCCTGAGGCAGCCGCCTGGACGCCCGTCTGGCAATGTCATCGGCTTCCTGATTGGTGCCACGGGGCACATGCTTTAATTCCAGCCCCCAAAACTACTTCTCCATCCTGCGGACCTCCGCGAGATAGGCCTCCATGTGCTGATCCCTTGGTTCGTACACCTTGTTGGAGAAGTTGACAAGGAGCTGCGAATCACCCTTGACGGTGAGGCGCTTCACCCCCAAAGCTGCCGCTGCCATCAACCCTGCTATCAAACCCTCATATTCCGCTATGTTGTTCAAGACCTTTTCGCCTTGCTAAAAATAGAGTTGTACGGCGTAGTAGAGCTTGTCCTGAGTGGGCGATATCAGCACCGCTCCTGCCCCGGCGCCATGCCTGGAGAACACCCCATCGAAGTACACAACCCAGCCTTCCGGTGCCTCACTCCCTGGGGAGAGGGACCGATCCTCGCTGTTCTCGAGGCCGGGTGCTTCAGTCCATTTTGCTACGAAGTCTGCTAGCGCTGCCCCTTTGATGACCCTGGTCGTGCTAAACTTGAGCCGGAACGCCTGTAGCTCTATGTTCCACTCGGCGACCTGTCCAGCTGAGTTAGGGCTCCTGAGCACTCTCTCCAAGGGGTATGACGAGACGACCTTGATGGGATGCCCTTGGAAGTAGTGACACAGCTTGCGCGAGGCCACCAGTAGTGCGAGGAGGAGCTTCTGGGGCATGGGGTACCGTGCCCTCGCGTCTCGCAACACCGTGCTGACAAAGTAGACTGGGTGCTCAACAAGGCCGAGAGCATCAGTGTTCGCGGCGCCCTCCGGAGGCAAGGGCGCTTCGCGAGGTGATGTGTCCTCGGGAGGTCGTCCGTCTAGAGGAGAGGCCTCTTCTGCCCCCGGTGCACCCTTCGACGGCCGATCTTCCTCGGCTGTAGTTACATCTCCCGTGGGCCTTCCTTGTTCCTGCCTTGCCTTGTCTCGGGCTGCTGATGTGGCTCTGATTTGGCGCTCTTCTCTAACCGCCACCAGGGCTGCGCTGGCGGAGTAGGGAGTGGCAGCAAGGTAGAGCAGCAAGGGCTCTCGAGAACACGGAGCCACCATGACTGGAGGACTGGTTAGGTACCTCTTGAGGTCTTGAAACGCCTTATCTGCCCCTTCAGTCCATTCAAAAGGTCCCTTCTTCTTCATCAGCTGGAAGAAAGGCAGTGCTTGCTCCCCCAGTTTGGAGATGAAGCGCCCTAGCACGGTCACGCGTCCGGTGAGCTTCTGCATTTCTCTAAGGGTTTTCGGCGGGCTCATGTCCTCGACCGCCTTGACCTTCTCCGGGTTAGCCTCGATGCCCCGATGGGACACGAGAAAGCCCAAGAGCTTGCGTGAGGGGACTCCGAACACACACATCTCTAGGTTGAGCCGCAGGTTCACTGCGTCGAGGCTCACGAAGGTCTCCTCCAGGTCCTGTATCAGGGTCTTGGCCTCCCGAGATTTCACCACGATGTCGTCGACGTAGGCTTCAACATTCTTCCCGAGCTGCGGGCCCAAGGCGATGTGCATCAGTCGCTGAAAGGTCGCCCCTGCGTTACGCAACCCAAATGGATGCGTGTATAGCAGTACACCCCGCATGGGGTCAGGAAGGTGGTCTTCTCGACGTCTTCTACCGCCATCTTGATCTGGTGATACCCAGAGAAGGTGTCCAGGAAGCAGAGTAGGTCGCACTCCGCGGTGGAATCGACGATGTGATCGATGCGGGGGAGCGGGAACGGATCTTGCGGGCATGCCTTGTTGAGGTAGGTGAAGTCGACACACATGCGTTCCTTTCCCCCCTTCTTGGGCACAACAACAGGGTTGGCCAACCAATCCGGGTATCGGACCTCGCGAATGACTCCAGCAGCCTCCAACTTGCGGGTTTCTTGGACGATGAAGGCCTGCTTCTCTGCGGACTGCCGCCTGGCTTTCTGCTTCACGGGGCGCACGTTTGGGCACACGTTGAGGTGATGCTTGATGACGCCCCGGGGGATCCCTACCAACTGATCAGGCTCCCAAGGGAATACCTTCTTATTTGCGCGCAGGAACCTGATCAGAGCTTCCTCTTGCTCAGGCTCGAGATTGGCGCCTATGGTGAAAGTGGCACTGGAGGACCCGTCTTCGTCGATAGGTATCTGCTTGGTTTCTGCTTTGTCCTGGGTGAACAACTGCCTCTTCTTGGCTGGCGCAGCCCCCTTGGGTTCGGGGGTCTCCGCGTCGGCTGGCTGTGCCGAGGCCGCTACCTTGTAGGCGAGCTTGAGTACCCGCAGGGCATCTCTGGTGTCCCCAGGCACGGTGAGGACACCGCTGCTCCCGGGCATCTTCATGAGGTTGTACGCCGGGTGCGTGGCGGCCATGAACTGGGCCAGCGCCGGGTAGCCGAGGATGGCGTTGTAAGGAAGGCCGATGGGGGCGATGTCGAAGTCGACCATTTCCGTGCGAAAGTTGTCATAGGTGCCGAAGGTTACCGGGAGCCAGATCTGTCCCAGGGAGCTGGATGACCCGCCCCCGACGCCCAAGAAAGACCGAATGGGTTGCAGCCGCTCCAGGGGTATGCGGAGGAGGTTGAAGGTCTCAACCGAAAGCACGCTGAGGCCGGCGCCGCCGTCGACGAGGGTTCTGGTGACAGCCACCTGACAGATTGTGGGGGTGCACAACATGGGGAACGCCCCCGAGCCAGCCAAGTTGGCGGGATGGTCCTCCAAGCTGAAGGCCAGACCGGCCTCGCGCTCCACTTGGTCCATGGGAGCCCCCTGCCGTGTGGAAACGTCGCCGAACCGGCGGACAAATGACTTGACATGACGACTTGTGGGCGGCGCCTGTGAGCCGCCCAGAAGGGCCGCGACAATCGGGGGTGTTGATGTAGCGATGCGGTTATCTTGCCGCACAGGCAGATGCTAGGACGACGCTTGCTATTCGCTCCCTGCCGGGCCAGCAGCGGCGTTGATGGCAGGCGATGGAGAACGACGAGGATGCCCATCGACGGGAGCCGTTCGGGCGACACGGGAGGCGACGGAGGCCCGGCGCTCGGCGCGGGTCCGACGAGCGTCAGACATGGACGCGACGGTCGGAGGAGAACGACGCGGTCGAAGACAAATTCCGGCGCACCCCTACCTGGCGAGCCAAATGTCGGATTTCCGGTTCCGGCAGACCCTTCAGGTTCGAACTCTGGGGTGCGCGCGGAGATTCTGCCCTCTACCTCCCCGTCTCGCAAGGATCTAACTACCGAAGGAACAGCACAAGGGACACAGAGTTTATACTAGTTCGGGCCACCATTGTGGTGTAATACCCTACTCTAGTTTGTGGTGGGTGGATTGCCTCTTGGGCTGATGATGATGAATAGTACAAGGGAGAACAACCTCGCGAGGGCGTGTTCTAGCTAGGACGATGAACTGCTAGGGGAGTTCAGCCACCCTTCTCTCTCTCTCTTTCCGTCTCTTTGCTCTGATCCTGGATACCCGATGCTCGATCTCCCATCCTTGGGGCTGGCTAGTCCTATTTATAGGCAAAGGACCTGGGCCTCTTCCCAAATATTAAGCGGGAAGGGCGCCAACAATTGGCCAATTCGAAGAGGAACATACAGTACACTTATCCTGACTAAAGTTGGTCCTCGCCTGCCAAAGGCCCTGTGGTGACGCCGTTCTGGGCTCCACGATGACCTCCTTCCCACCGTTGGACTAGTCTTTGTCTTGTTGCACCGAAATGGATGCCTTTGCTTGATCCTCTCGCCTGCGCTTGCTCCCTTGCACCAAAGAGGAAAGGGAGGACACTGCGTGGGCTGGCGCCTGCCTGGCGCCCTTGGTCGTCATGGCTTGCGTCATGGGCACCTCGCGAGGTACCCTGCCTTGATCTCTCCGCCTCCTCATGAGCCAGCCTGATGAGGCCGCGCCTGAGGAAGCACCGTGTCGTCCGCCCCGCAAGGCTTGGCCCCTCGCGAGGGTCTTGGGTCTTGTGTTGATGAAGTTGGGCCATGCTGGGCCTCCTTTGAGCGCATGCCGCAGGCCGCAGGCAGGCAAGTCTGGGGACCCCCGTTCCCAGAACGCCGACATTGACCACGGCATCGCGACCTGGCATACCAGCGACGGCTGACGCCGCCTTGGGACTGGGACCTGTCGATGCAGAGCACCAAGCCCTCGCGTGGTTAGAAAGGGAGAACTGAGCTAAGACGGAATCGGCAAATCGCACAGCCTTACAGCAAGGGTTATATATTAACAAATAGGATCACATGCACCTTACAAGCCCCCATGGGGCACATTTTGATTCCTCGCAGGGAACCGATCCAAAGGGATGCTAACTACGCGCGACGCCGCAAAAGACGCCATCATCAACAGTGGGTCGGCAAGCACCGACGCCAACCTCATCCAGATCAGAGTCGGCGACGGCCAGCCGAGCCCGCCCTGCTCCAGGAGCGGCGCTGGCTCGCGGGCTCGTAGTTGTCGTCGCTCATCTCCGGAGTCGCGAAAGTCTCGCTGGAGTCGCTGGATCCTCCGGCGCCTCCGCCTCCTCCGGAGCTGCCAAGGGAGCGGTCGACGGGCCTGATCCTTACCATGGCGAGGTCCTGGCTGCCTCTCCCAGGGCAGCACTCTAGCCGGCGCCCGTTCGCGTCGAAGACCTTGAAGAACATCACCGAAGCGCCATCATACTCCAGGTGGATCGTGAGGGCGCCCCTTGCTCTGCAACCCCGGGCGATCTCGCCCCAGCCTTGAGTCATGAAGACCTCACCCGAAGCAATGACCGCGACCTCGGCCTCGGTGGCGGGGGTGCTGCAGCCGGCGTGCTACAGCCATAACTCCAGGAGTCTTCCCTGCGGAATGACGGAGGCAAAGAAGGAAGGAAAGCGAATCCAAGATCGAGGGGGCATGGCGGCGTGGAGCACGAACTCACGGGAGGAGCCCTCGGCGTGGACTCCAGGGGGAACAACCCACACCTTCATGACCCGTCGGCGCCGGCGACGGCGCTGGCCGTGGGTGTCGGCATCGACCCCTTCATGGCCGTCGACGTGGGCATACAAGGGAAGCGGGAACCCCGGTGGAGGCCGCTCGTACGAAGGCCTCGACACCACCTGATGGCCTTCCTTGTCCCGGCCGTGAAAGGAAGGCCGTTTCTTCGGCGGGAGCGGGTCTGGTTCCTCTCGAAGAGCCTTCCCCTTCTCCGCTGCGGAAAATCGACGAATCGGAGCCATCACAGCAAGGCGGAGCAAGGATCTGGAGGAAGGAGAAGCAAAGAGAGATGGACTGAAAGGGAACGCGCAGTGCCGTACTTGTAGCCGGCGAAGGCCAACCATCGGCCTCCACGATCATAGGTAATCATGACACGATGTGCATGCAGGGACTTATCCAATACGCGCGACCACCAAGGCGTCGTGGGGAAGCGGAGACGCCCACGTCCAATCAACCGCCACGCGGTGCCCGAGGCCGCAGGCTGTTAGGGCCCGCGGCGCTTCGCCCTTGCCCTTTCGCCTCTCAGCACGGCCAAGTCCGGGTGCACCTTGGGCCCAGGGGCTACTGTCGGCGTTCTGGGAACGGGGGTCCCCAGACTTGCCTGCCTGCGGCGTGGCTTAAAGGGGGCCCAGCACGGCCCATCTTCATCAACACGAGACTCAAGACCCTCGTGAGGGGCCAAGCCTCGCGGGGCGGACGACACGGAGATTTCTCAGGCGCGGCCTCACCAGGCTGGCTCACGAGGAGGCGGAGAGATCAAGGCGGGGTACCTCACGAGGTGCCCATGACGCAAGCCATGACGACCGAAGGTGCCAGGCGGGCACCAGCCCGTGCAGTGTCTCCCTTTCCTCTTTGGTGCAAAGGGGGCAAGCGCAGGCGAGAGGATCAAGCAAAGGCATCCATTTCGGTGCAACGAGACCAAGACCAGTCCAATGGTGGGAAGGAGGTCATCATGGAGCCCAGAACGGCGTCACCACAGAGCCTTTGGCAGGCGAGGACCAACTTTAGTCAGGATAAGTGTACCAGATGTTCCCCATCAAAATGGCCAATTGTTGGCGCCCTTCCCGCTCAATATTTGGGAAGAGGCCCAGGGCCTTTGCCTATAAATAGGACTAGCCACCCCCGAGGATGGGGGGGATGATCGGATCATCAAGCAACAAAGAGAGAGAGAGAGAGAGAGAGAGAAGGGCGACTGAACTCCTCCTAGCAGTTCATCGTCCTTGCTAAGAGCAAACCCTCGCGAGGCTGTTCTTCTTTGTACTGTTCATCTTCATCAGCCCAAGAGGCAATCCACCCACCACAAACTAGAGTAGGGTATTACACCACAACGGTGGCCCGAACTAGTATAAACCTTGTGTCTCTTGTGCTGTTCTTTCTGTAGTTTAGATCTTTGCGAGATGGAGAGGTAGAAGGCGAAGTCTCCATGCGCACCCCAGAGTTCGAACCTCAAGGGTCTGCCGGAACCCGAAATCCGACAGTTACCTTTGTTCTTGAGGTCACGGGATAAATCAAGTTGCAAGTAATCATGTGAATTTGGTATGTGTGTTCGATATTTTGATAGTATGTATGTTGTGATTCCCTTAGTGGTGTCATGTGAACGTCGACTACATGACACCTCACCATATTTGGTCCTAAAGAAATGAATTGTGGAGTAGCAATTAGATGATGGGTTGCGAGAGTGACAGAAGCTTAAACCCTAGTTTATGCGCTATTCCATAAGGGGCCGATTGGATCCTACAGTTTAATGTTATGGTTAGAATTTATTCTTAATACTTTTCTCGTAGTTGCGGATGCTTGCAGGAGGGTTAATCATAAGTAGGAGGTTTGTTCAAGTAAGAACAACACATAAGCACCGGTCCACCCACATATCAAATTATCAAAGTAGCGAACACGAATTAAACCAACATGATGAAATTGACTAGATGAAATTCCCGTGTACCCCCAAGAACGCTTTGCTTATCATAAGAGACCGTTTTGGCATGTCCTTTGCCTCAAAAGGATTGGGCTACCTTGCTGCATACTTATTGCTATTATCGTTACTTGCTCGTTACAAATTAACTTGCTATCAAACTACTCGCTACTTACAATTTCAGCACTTGCAGACATCACCTTACTGAAAACTACTTGTCATTTCCTTCTGCTCCTCGTTGGGTTTGACACTCTTACTTTTCAAAAAGAGGTAAAATTGATCCCCTATACTTGTGGGTCATCAAGGCTATCTTCTGGCGCTGTTTCCGGAGAGTGAAGCGCCTTTGGTAAGTGGAATTCGGTAAGGAAACATTTATATAGTGTGCTGAAATTTATTGTCACCTGTTACTATGGAAAACAATCCTCTGAGGGATTTGTTCGAGGTATCTTCACCTCGTCCGGAAAAACAATTAGCTACCCATCATCCTACTGCACCTACTGAAATATTGAATATGAAATTCCTTCGGGTATGATAGAACAACTGCTAGCTAATCCTTATGCAGGAGATGGAATCGAACATCCTGATATGCACTTGATATATGTAGAACAAAATTTTGAATTTCTCAACCTTGCAGGTTTACCCGGAGATGAGGTGATGAAAAAGATTTTCCCTTTATCTTTGAAGGGAAAAGCATTGGCATGGTATAGGCTATGCGATGATATTGGATCATGGAATTGAAATCATTTAAAATTGTAATTCCACCAAAAATATATCCTATGCATCTAGTTCATAGTGATTGGAATTATATAAATAATTTTTGGCCTCGTGAAGGAGAAAGTATCACTCTAACTTGGGGGAGGCTTAAGTCAATGTTATATTCATGCCCCAATCATGAGCTCTCAAGAGAAATTATTATTTAGAATTTTTATGCTCTGCTTTCTCGTAATGATCATACCATGCTGGATACTTCTTGTGTTGGTTCTTTTATGAAGAAAACTATTGAATTCCGGTGGAATCTTTCGGAAAGAATTAAACGCAACTCTGAAGATTGGGAACTCGACGAAGGTAAAGAGTCAGGTATTAAGCTTAAGTATGATTGTGTTAAATCTTTTATGGATACCGATGCTTTTCAAAAGTTTAGCACTAAATATGGACTTGACTCTGAGATAATAGCCTCCTTTTGTGAATCATTTGCTACTCATGTTTAACTCCCTAAAGAGAAGTGGTTTAAATATCACCCACTATTAAAGAAGAAATTAAAGAACCGGTACCAGTTAAAGAAGAAACTATACTCTATAATGTTGATCCAGTTGTTCCTACTGCTTATATTGAGAAACCCCATTTTCCTGTTAGGATAAATGAACATGCTAAAGATTCAACTGTGGTTAACAAAAGCTATGTTAGAACACCTAAACCAGATGAACAAATTAGAGTAGAACCTAATGTTGCTATGGTTAAAGATCTCTTGGAAGAAGATATTGATGGGCATGCTATTTACTTATATGAAGAAGCTGCTAGAATTGCTAAACCTGATAGAAAAGATAAACATAGACCTGTTGTTGGCATGCCTGTCATTTCAGTTAAAATAGGAGATCACTGTTATCATGGTTTATGTGACATGGGTGCTAGTGTGAGTGCTATTCCTTACACTTTATATCAAGAAATTAAGAAAGACATAACACCTGCAGAGATAGAAGACATAGATTTTACTATTAAACTTGCCAATCGAGACACCATATCACCTTGTGGGATTATTATAGATGTTGAAGTCCTGTGTGGGAAAATAAAATACCCTACTAATTTTCTTGTTCTTGGTTCCCCACAAGATGACTTCTGTCCCATCATCTTTGGTAGACCTTTCTTGAACAAAGTTAATGCTAAGATAGTATGCAAGAAACAAACTGTTGGTGTTAGCTTTGGTGATGAGTCTCATGAGTTTAATTTTTCCAAGTTTAGTAGAAATCTTCATGGAAAAGAATTGCCTTGTAAGGATGAATTAATTGGCCTTTCTTCTATTGATTTGCCATATACTGATCCTTTAGAACAATATTTTCTAGACCATGAAAATGATCTACATATGCATGAAAGAAATGAATAGATAAGATTTTCTTTGAACAACGTCCTCTGCTTAAACACAATTTTCCTATTGAAAGTCTTGGAGGTCCACCTCCACCTAAAGGTGATCATGTGTTTGAATTAAAACGATTTCCAGACACTTTGAAATATGCTTATCTTGATGAAAAGAAAATATATCCTGTTATTATTAGTGCTAACCTTTCAGAACATGAAGAAGAAAGATTATTGAAAGTTCTAAGGAAGCACCGAGCTGCTATTGGATATACTCTTGATGATTTAAAGGGCATTAGTCCCACTCTATGTCAGCACAAAATTAATATGGAACCTGATGTTAAGACATTTGTTGATCACCAACGTCGGTTAAATCCGAAGATAAAAGAGGTGGTAAGAACGGAAATATTAAAACTTCTCGAAGCAGGTATAATCTATCCTATAGCTGATAGTAGATGGGTAAGTCCTGTTCATTGTGTCCCTAAGAAAGGAGGTATTAATGTTGTTCCTAATGATAAGAATGATCTTATTCCACAAAGAATTGTTACAGCCTATAGAATGGTAACTGATTTTTGAAAATTAAACAAAGCAACTAGAAAAGATCATTACCCTTTGCCTTTTATTCATCAAATGCTTGAAAGATTATCTAAGCACACACACTTTTGCTTCCATGATGGATATTCTGGCTTTTCACAAATCCCTGTTTCGCAACCTGATCAAGAAAAGGCCACTTTTACTTGTCCTTTTGGAACATATGCTTATAGATGTATTTTTGGTTTATGTAATGCACCTGCTACCTTTCAAAGATGCATGATGGCTATATTTTCTGACTTTTGTGAAAAGATTGTTGAGGGTTTCATGGACGATTTCTTTGTTTATGGGAAATCGTTTGATGATTGTTTAAGCAATCTTGATCGAGTTTGCAGAGATGTGAACAAACAAATCTTGTCTTGAATTGGGGAAGTGCCACTTTATGGTTAATGAATTCATTGTCTTGGGTCAAAAAATTTCTGAAAGAGGTATTGAAGTGGACCAAGCTAAGGTTGATGCAATTGAGAAAATGCCATGTCCTAAGGACATAAAAGGTATTCGTAGTTTCCTAGGTCATGCTGGTTTCTATAGGAGATTTATCAAAGACTTTTCCAAAATTTCTAGGCCTCTTACTAATCTTTTGCAAAAGGATATTACTTTTGTTTTTTATGATGATTGTCTTGAAGCCTTTGAAACACTCAAGAAAGCTTTAATCTCTGCACCTATTGTTCAACCACCTCATTGGAACTTGCCTTTTGAAATTATGTGTGATGCTAGTGACTATGCTGTGGGTGCTATTTTAGGACAAAGAGTTGGTAAGAAATTAAATGTTATTCATTATGCTAGTAAAACTCTAGACAGTGCACAAAGAAATTATGATACTACTGAAAAATAATTCTTAGCGGTGGTGTTTGCTTGTGATAAGTTTAGACCTGATATTGTTGATTCTAAAGTAACTGTTCACACAGACCATGCTGCTATTAAATATCTTATGGAAAAGAAAGATGCTAAACCTAGACTTATTCGTTGGGTTCTCTTGTTACAAGAATTTTATTTACATATCATTGATAGAAAAGGAGCTGAGAACCCCGTAGCTCATAACTTGTCTAGGCTTGAAAATGTGCTTGATGACCCACTACCTATTGATGATAGTTTTCCTGATGAGCAGGTAGCTGCAATAAATTTTGCTAATAGTACTCTTTGGTATGCTGACTATGCTAATTACATTGTTGCTAAGTATTTACCACCTAGCTTTACTTACCAACAAAAGAAAAAATTCTTCTATGATTTAAGACATTACTTTTGGGATGACCCACATCTTTATAAAGAAGGAGTAGATGGTATTATTAGACGTTGTGTACCTGAGCATGAACAAGGACAAATCCTATGGAAATGTCACTCTAAAGATTATGGAGGGCATCATGCTGCAGATAGAACTGCTCACAAGGTATTGCAGTCTGGATTTTATTGGCCTACTCTTTTCAAGGATGCTCGTAAGTTCGTCTTATATTGTGATGAATGTCAAAGAATAGGTAATATCAGTAAGCGTCAAGAAATGCCTATGAACTATTCACTTGTTGTTGAACCATTTGATGTTTGGGGATTTGATTACGTGGGACCTTTTCCTTCCTCTAATGGGTATACACATATTTTGGTTGATGTTGATTATGTTACTAAATGGGTAGAAGCTATTCCAACCAGTAGTGCTGATCAGAACACCTTTGTTAAAATGCTTAAGGAAGTTATTTTCCCAAGGTTTGGAGTCCCTAGATATTTAATGACTGACGGTGGTCCACACTTTATTCATGGTGCTTTCCGTAAAATGCTTGATAAGTATGATGTTAACCATAGAATTGCATCACCCTATCATCCTCGGTCTAGTGGTCAAGTTGAACTTACTGATAGAGAAATAAAATTAATTTTGCAAAAGACTGTTAATAGGTCCAGGAAGAATTGGTCTAAGAAATTAGATGATGCACTTTGGGCTTATAGAACAGCATGTAAGAATCCTATGCGTATGTCTCCTTATAAAATGGTTTATGGAAAAGCTTTTCATTTGCCTCTTGAGTTAGAACATAAAGCATATTGGGCAGTTAAAGAACTCAATTATGATTTTAAAATTGCTGGTGAAAAGAGGTTATTTGATATTATCTCATTAGATGAATGGAGAACCCAAGCTTATGAAAATGCAAAGTTATTCAAAGAGAATGTTAAAAGATGGCATGACAAAAGAATCCAAAAGCGTGAGTTTAAAGTTGGAGAATATGTTCTTTTGTACAATTCTCGTTTTAGATTTTTTGCAGGAAAGCTCCTCTTGAATTGGGAAGGCCCATATGTCATCGAGGAGGTTTACCGGTTCGGAGCCAGCAAAATAAATAATTCCGAAGGTACTGATAACCCACAAGTATAGGGGATCAATTGTAGCCTCTTTCGAAGTAAGAGTGTTGAACCCAATGAGGAGCTAAAGGTAGAACAAATATTCCCTCAAGTTCTATCGACCACCGATACAACTCTACGCACACTTGACGTTCGCTTTACCTAGAACAAGTATGAAACTAGAAGTACTTTGTAGGTGTTTTTGGATAGGTTTGCAACATAATAAAGAGCACGTAAATAAAAAGTAGGGGCTGTTTAGATAAAGACACAATAAAGTTAGTATGGCGAGTGTGGAATAGTGGTGGTAGGAGTTGCGAAATTGTCCCTAAGCAATTGACTACTTTACTAGACCGATAGCAAGTTTTATGCGGGAGAGGCCACTGCTGGCATGTCATCCCTGACTTGGAATTCTATGCACTTATGATTGGAACTATTAGCAAGCGTCTGCAACTACTAATGTTCATTAAGGTAAAACCCAACCATAGGATTAAGATATATTGGTCCCCCTTCAATCCGGTATGCATCAATTTCTATGCTAGGTAGAAGCTTCTGTCACTCTTGCCCTCCAATACATAGTCCTATCAACATACAACTAACCCTATGGTGTGATTCACGCGTGCGCTCATATGATGGGCATCGAAGGACATCAACATAACCACAAGCAAATTAAATCAATCGTAGAAATTCATCAACCATTGATAGGACAACGAATATCTACTCAGACATCATATGATGGCAACACATCATTGGATAATAATATGAAGCATAAAGCACCATGTTCAAGTAGAGGGTACAGCGGGTTGCGAGGAGAGTGGACTGCTATAGATAGAGGGGGGAAGGTGATGGAGATGTTGGTGAAGATGATGGAGGTGTTGGTGTAGATCGCGGTGATGATGATGAGTGGCCCCGGCGGCGTTCCGGCGCCACCGGAAGAGAGGGGGAGAGGGTGAAAGTGCTAGTTATCGACTAGAAGGGGGGGTGAATAGGCGATTTTTATGAAAGTCTTCAAAACATGGAAGTTTCAAAGACAAACAGTAGAGATGAACCTATTGATATGCAGCGGAAGGTAGACTACACTAAGCAAGCCATAGTCAAATATGTAATGAAGTAAAATCACAAGGACTAATAGCAGCTAGGTAGTAAAGATCAGGATGGAAGATGGTATGAAGCCAAACAACAATAGTAGTCAAGCAATGAAGTCAAACAGATACGACAAACAGGCAATGACTTCACGAAGACAAACTCTAAGTAAAGGGAAGGAGAGGATAGAACCAGTCACTTGTTGAAGACACATGATTTGTTGGACCAGTTCCAGTTGCTGTGACAACTGTACGCCTGGTTAGGGAGGCTGAGATTCAACTCAGAAGACCACGTCTTCACCTTATTCCCCTTGAGCTAAGGACACACAGTCCTCACCCAATCACTCTGGTAAGTCTTCAAGGTAGACTTCCAAACCTTCACAGACTTCGTTCACCGGCGATCCATAATGACTCTCGGATGCTCAAAACGCGACGCCTAATCGGCTGAAGGATTCAGAGTCCTCAAGTGTAATAAGTCTCCAGGTCACACAGACAGAAAGACTTCAGTGATTCCTAACACTCTTTGGCTCTGGGTGTTTGGGCTTTGTCCTCGCAAGGATTTCTCTCTCTCTCAAAGGCTTCGAGGTGGGTTGCTCTCAAACGACAAAAGCCGTGCACTAACTCTGAGCAGCCACCAATTTATGGTTTAGGGGGTGGGTTATTTATAGCCACTAGGAAACCTGACCTGATATGTCCGAAATGACCCTGGGTCACTAAGGAACTGACATGTGTTCCAACGGTCAGATTTCAAACACACACGGCAACTTTACTTGGGCTACAAGCAAAGCTGACTCATCCAGCTCTGGATAAGATTTGCTCTCATTGTCTTCACTCGAAGACATAGGATTTGGGTTGAGCATCACTTCAGTCACTCTGACTGTGTTCACTTGGACCCCACTTAACAGTGCGGTTGTTCCTATGACTCAACAAAGAAGAAAAGGAAACAACGAAACACTAAGTCTTCGCGCTCTATAGTCTTCACTGAATGTCTTCTCATGTCATAGTCTTCAATATGAATACCACCATTGTCGTAAATGTCTTCATACATTTTAGGGGTCATCTCCGGTAGGTAAACCGAATCAATGAGGGACACTACCTGTGTTATCCTACAATTCTCACAAACACATTAGTCCCTCAACCAAATTTGTCGTCAATACTCCAAAACCAACTAGGGGTGGCACTAGATGCACTTACAATCTCCCCCTTTTTGGTGATTGATGACAAACTGGTTGAAGTTTTCAACGGGGATAAGGTATGTGAAATTGTAAAGGATAGAGTTTTGTCTTCATAAGTTATACAGGCTCCCCCTGAAGATGTGCATATAAGTAATTTGCTTCTGGAATGCAAATGCACATGGCAGGTTGTACTTGTGGAGATCCTCTTCAACTTATGACGACAATTCATCATGCATGATAAGATATAACGAAGATAATGACATGCATAATGAAAAATGGACGTCTGCAGAATGACTTAAGTGCGGAAGTTAACATCGCACATGCGGAATTTATCATCGCATCACAAAATAGCAAATAAGTAGCAGACGACCATCGAGTTTAAGTGTTACAACTCAAAGAACCAAATGTATCAAAAACGAGAGTTGTAAACACTAGGCAAAATATAGAGAAACCGCCCATATGAACCCGCTTGAAGACTATCAAACTCATATGCTTCTCCCCCTTTTGTCAGTAAGGACCAAAAAGGTTTGAAGACATAGAGCGTCTACTCGTCCCCATGAGGAGTAGGTGAAGCAACAGGGTTGTCGTTGTTGTTTGGCGGTGTAGACGAGCTTGGTGCAGTGTCGATGCGTGCAGAAGTAGGGGGCGGTGACGTAGCATCGTCTTCATCATCGATCACTTTGGCATTCACCATTGCAGCGGAGGAAGAATAGTCAGAATCTTCAAGAGATGGAGTTCGACGTAGGACAGCATTCCGTGGAGGAGTGGAGTCAAACTTTAATCTTTCAGTGAAGCCATCGTCTTGAAGATCTGCTTCAGCACTGAGCAGTGTCAAACTCTTCCATGATCGCCGACAGGTTTCGTGAGTGACAAAAGCATTCTTGGTGGCAAGATTGCGAATGTGATTGACATCCACCAAAAGGCTTTGCATTTGGCGCTTCAGCCAGTCATGATGCTTATCTTGTTTCTGATGAAGGGCAACCAGAAGCTCTCGGTCATTGAGAACGCGGGAGCGCTTCTTAGAACTTTGGGAAATTGTGCTCTCAGTGGCTTCAGTTTGCGCACGGTGAGGCAAGCGTGTAATCCCAGCCAATGGATAGACTCGAGCAACAGCTTGAATTCCTTCAACGTTTTGGGTGAAGCTTTGATGGTCAGCATTCTGAAGACAAATGGGCTCCTTTGCAGGCTCTGGGTATATGGCTTCAACAAACAAATCAACTTCTGGCAAAAAGATGATATGATTGCGCACAGAGGGTTGATAGTTGAAGGCAGAGTGGAGCTTGATCAGACGCATGATCCAGGGAGCATAGAACTTCAGACCAAATATGTCAGCCCCTGATGCAGCAAGTTGGCGAATAAAGAAATCTTGTGCATTGAAGCATTTGCCATGAAGAATATGAAAAACCAAAGTCTTCATTGCTCCTTCCAGCTTGGCATTCGGAGAGTGTCCTTTGATAGGCCAAAGAGTTCGCCTGATAATGTGATAGATGGTGCGGGGCAGATACTCAAGGTCTTCAACAAAGAACTCCTTGCGGTATTCAGCATCTGGAGGCAAATGCTTCATCATGCTGAGCATCTGACTCATATTGGGCTCAGGCTTGTGGAAGATGCTCTCCATCGCATCATTGTGAAGCTTACAACCAGGTTCATAGAGATCACCTGGAGTGGGCAGGCCGGTAAGCTCAATGACATCAAAGGCTTTGGCTTCATGATGAACATTGCCTGTCATCCACTCAAGGACCCAAGTCTTCGGATCCCTGTTGTAGCCACGAATATGCAGAGTGGCATAGAATTGGAGCAGTAATTCTTCATTCCTGTGCTCCTTATCCGTGATGAACTGCAGCAAGCCGGACTCTCTGAAGCAGTCCAGAGCTTCTTCCAAGCAGGGCAGACCAGTGATGGCTTTAGTATCAAGACGCATATGTGGTAAAAGGCGTCCTTGATTGTACAGAATGCATGAGTAATAACTTCGCTGCTGATAACTCCAGAACTGATCAGAAGATATTCTCGCCCTTGAGTAGGGGTTCTTGGTTCTATCAAAGAAAGTGTTGTGTGCCTTGAAAGCCATTGATATTAAAAGATCCTGGTGCTGATGCAATACCTGGAAACCTGGGCAACCTTGGTTGTGGCTTCTGAACCCGAGGCGTGTGCTCAACGTGGTAATCAAACTGAGGACCAGTAGCAGGCGGAGGAGTCAGAAAGGGCCATTTGACAGTGATAAGCTGGCCATAGTTGAATTCTTGCTCAATAGTGTGTGGCCTTGGCAACGGAACAGGAGCAGTGGCATCAACAGTGGCTTCAGGCTGCACAACAGAGGCTTCAGGTTCCGTTGCATCATTGGCTTCTGGCAGATTGGTTGGTGCAAGCTCCACATTTGCTTCAGCCATGACTACGTCATTGGCTTCATTTGTGTTGGTGGTGGCAGCCTCAAGATTCTCATCCTCCACTTGACGAGCTGGAGGGTCGGGCACAGACATGTTCCCTTTAGGAACAGCGTCTTCAGTAATAGGGGGAGTAGGGGCATGTTCTTCTACTTGTTTGTCGTCGGCTGATGCAGTCGGAATGTCTTCAGCAGCTTTGGCTTCAGACTCGGAGACATTCACAGTGGGAGTGGCATCTGGAAACACTTGACGTGCAACAGATTGTTGGGGCACTTCTCCTTCTGGAATGCTTGAGAGAGGGACTTGAGGCCTTGGTCCTTTGCGAAGCCTGCGAAACGCTGGCGACGCCTTTGGAGATGGAGTTGGCTGGGCCTCAAAGTCATCATCTTCTTCTTGCACAGGTTGTGTGACTTGTTATTGTTGGGGAGAACTTGGAGTGTCTTGTTGTTGTGGGTGATCAGCCCACGAAGCATCCTGAGCAATTGGCGTCAGAGGACGATCAATGCTGATGAGTTCGCTGTTCGTGAGAACAGGCGATGATACCAGGTTATGTTCGATCTGAGGAAGAACTTCATCATCTTCAACATTGTCATGATGACCAATGTCTTCAGCAGCGGTGGGGTCAACTGCTGGAATGTCTTCAGCCTCATGAGCCTCTGTGGAAGCAGGCTCATGAACTATCATCCGTTGTTCTTGGTGTTCAGATGCAGGAGGGACCATTGAAATAGGTTCAACAACTAAGGGCTTTGAGGGAGCAGCCCTATCCTTCTTGGTTCTGCGCTTCTTCTTGGAGGGAGCAGCATCAGAAGCTTCAGGATTTTTCCTTTTTCTAGCTTCAGCCTCGGCAGTCCTCGTTTTCTTCAGTTCAGAAGCGGTTGACCTGACCTTTGGCCTTGAGCTAGTCATGCTACTTGGGAAGACAATGCGTGGTTCTTCCCGCCTTGAAGGTGCAGATTGGTCAGTGGATGGCTTCTTCTTCTTTGCAGCCATTCTTGGGTCGATGCCAGGACGACCAAGAGCCTTGCACTTATCAGCCTCATTGTAGCCTTGCACACATTTGTCAGCCAGGCTCTTCATGCGCTCACGAGACCCTTTAGCTTCTTCACGTTTCTTGAGAAACGCTTCCTTGAGCTCGTGCAGCATGATCTTGAAGTTTTTGACATCTTGCACGCTGAGCTTTGCCACATGCTTCTTGAACTGAGCTTTCTCAAAGTCGATCTTGTGCTTCAGCTCAACGATGTGCTGAGCGAGAGCTAGTTCAGAAGCAATGGCGCCATTGAAGGAGACGCTGAGGCCAATGGGAAGTTGCAGATCTTCAAAGCTAATATTTGGGGTGTCAAACCACTCATCAATGAAGTTATGGATGATTGCCACATCAAAGAGAGGCAAATCATTGAAGATCTCTGCTTCTTCCTTGCTCTTGATCAGTTGCTCAAGGGCATCATCTGCAAGATCTTCATCGCTGGACAGATCAATATGCTCTTCTCGTAGAATGGCAGCATGAGTCAGTGTCTGATCAGTCTTCTTGACGATTTTCTTCTTCTTCTCCGTCTTCTTGGAGATACGTGATAGATCTTCAGACTGCACACTGTCTTCAGGAGGTGCAGTGGCCAGTGGCTTCGTACATGAAACTTTTTGGAGGAGCAGCTGACATTGAAACCTTAGCCTTATTTGGCTTCTATGGCTTTGGAGTAGGAGCTGGGGCTTCATCAGAGTCAGCAACACCATCTGAGTGATCCACTTTGGCACCTTGGACTGTGATGTGAGCGATGAGGCCATCCAGGTTGTAGAAAGGACCGATGACATTGGGTTCTGCATCACGTGAGCCGTCAGCACGGGGAGCAGGAGGACCAGGATTGAAGTCTAACCCCAAAGAATATTTGTTCTTCTTTGCCAAGGCTTTTGCAAACTGATAATTGCGTTTGAACAGATTGTCTTCGCGACACCACAGTAAAGCTGATGGGTCGGCATCAGCTGGTTGTGGTCCACGGACCATACAAGGATAGAAGCCTTGCTCAATGGCTTCAGGTCTAGACCTGGGTGGAAGATTTCTGTACAGAATATCTCCCCATGGTTTCTTGATAGCATTTTTCTCAGCGTATTCTTGGGTCACGAATCTGTACTTGTACCACTGTTCAGCCCAATATCTCCGAATCCACTGGATTCGTGTCTTGCACTGATTGTAATCCTCTACAGGACGATCAGTCTTGTAAAGCTCTAAGAGGTCATTAGGCAGATCTCTTGAAGTTCCCCCACGACGCTGTCTGCCACCCTTCCTTACTGATTTTTCTGCAGCCATGAATTTCAAACTGAATGGCTTCAACACGTTTAAAGGCTTTAGAGACTTTCGCTTGCTAGACAGACATGAACTGGCTTCGGGAGAGTTAATATGATGCTGTAAGAATTCTGCAAACGAATGCAGACTTTGAGAACCAAGGGATTCTCCCACGGACATGTACCTGTGATAGCATTAGAGATGCGAGGGAAGGGGAAGAGGTCATATGCATTCTCAGAAGATTTTGAAGATAAATCAGTTTGAAGACATTGACCTCATGATGCGAAGACATTCACTTATATGTTGAGAGTTGGTTCCAGATTTGTACGAATCCGCGAATAAGTATAAGTGAGGATTCTAACTAGATATGAAGCTTAAGTGAATATACTACGCAATATGAGATGCAGACAGGATAGATCTAACATTGAATAGGCAGAAACCTAGTTTGGTAAACAGGATGAATCTTTGAGGATCAAAAAGACGGTAAAAAATAGAGTTGTATTTACCACATGAAGAACTGCTAGATGGGAAGAGTAGGAGACCGAGCAGTTCAATCCATTGTGCCCTAACTTGGCGACGGAGGACACATACGGTGGCGGCGGAGAGGACGATGTCCGCGGTCGGCGTGAGGATGGCGTCGGAGAAGTCGCGGCAGCTAAGCGCTTCGTCGCCGGCGTCGTCGAGAGCTAGCGGTGGCGCTAGGGTTTTGACGAGGTGGAAGAAGGTTTTCTTTACCGCAGGGGACATGTATTTATAAGGAAGTGTGCCACACAGCGCAATTACGCAGGTGCCCCTGGTGGTTCACATCTGAGGGGCACGTGGCAAGCATGCAACATACTCAGAGTTGTCCCACGTTCCCACGCCTGCCAGGTTTGTCGGATGGTCGTTCCGGCTTCTCCGGATTTCAGGCAATAAGGATGAATCATTTAAAACAGACTTAATGTTTGTCTCTGTATCTTCTGCTGACAAGGACGCAAAGAAGACATTCGACAGTTTCAATAGAATGCATATGATTTGGACATATAGAGTTTAAGATAGGAAGCATAGAGAGATTAGGGTCCGATCACAATCACTTAGTTCAACAAATTCAACAAGGAAGACATAGCTATAAGTGAATGCTGTAGAGGACAGAACACTAGTATATATATCAGAAAGCAATCAAATCAACATAGTGAAGATAATCATGAAGATAAATTGAAATTGAAGACAAACCAAATGTGAAGACATATCAAATGTAGCGCCATGAGTGAAACACTTCAAACAGAAAAATTTGGTGGTGGCGTTACCCACCGTATAGTTAGTACTAGACCCAGACACGGCGCACAATTATCGTGGCGCTCCGAAGTCAAATTCCACGTTAATGTATTCACACTTAGAATGTAATTCTTCATTGATTGAAGATATACTTTTCTTCGTGTGTTGCACATCTAAGTCGTCAACATGCATAAGTGTTAGGATGTGTGCCTGATCACACCGTAACTTGCAAAACCTTTTCTTGTCCAAGGGCTTTATGAAGATAGCTGCCAGTTGCTCTTCAGTGTTGACGTGAATAATATCAATGTCTTTCTTCATAACATGGTCTCTGAGGAAGTGATGATGAATTTCAATGTGCTTTGTCTTCGAGTGCTGGACTGGGTTGTTGGCAATCTTGATGGCGCTTTCGTTGTCGCAGAAGAGAGGTACTTGTTTCAGATTGATACCATAGTCCTTGAGAGTTTGCTTCATCCATAGAAGCTGAGTGCAGCAAGATCCAGCAGCAATGTATTCAGATTCAGCAGTTGAGAGAGATACACAGTTCTGCTTCTTTGAAGACCAACAGATAAGTGATCGACCCAGAAAGTGACATGTGCCTGATGTAGACTTGCGATCCACCTTGTCACCAGCATAATCAACATCCGAGAATCCAACCAGATCAAATTCTGAGCCCTTTGGATACCATAATCCTAGTGTTGGGGTGTAAACCAAATATCGAAGAATTCGCTTCACAGCTAAGTGATGCGATTCCTTTGGTGCCGCTTGGAATCGAGCACACATGCAAACACTAAGCATAATATCTAGCCTAGATGCACATAGGTAAAGTAAAGAACCAATCATGGAGTGGTATACCTGTTGATCAAACTCTTTACCATTGTCGTCGGGACCCAGACGGTGTTTGGCTGGCATTGGCGTCGTTGTAACGCCCTCGATGCGGCTATATCTCCCACGTGTCGAAGCACAACTTAGAGGCATAACCGCATTGAAAGCAATGTCGCAAGTGAGGTAATCTTCACACAACCCATGTAATACATAAGGGAAAGAGACACATACTTGGCTTACAGTCGCCACTTCACACAACACATAAATAAACATCCATCATCCAGATTACACTCAAGGTCCGACTACGGAACCAAAATGAAAGAAGACTACCCCAAATGCTACACAGATCCCCGATCGTTCCAACTGGGCTCCACTACTGATCATCAGGAAAAGACACATAGTAACGACCACGTTCCTCGTCGAACTCCCACTTGAGCTCGGTTGCGTCATCTGCACTGGCATCGTTGGCACCTGCAACTGTTTTGGTAGAATCTGTGAGTCACGGGGACTCAGCAATCTCACACCCGCGAGATCAAGACTATTTAAGCTTAAAGGTAGGATAGGGTTGTGAGGTGGAGCTGCAGCAAGCGACTAGCATATATGGTGGCTAACAACGCAAAAGAGAGTGAGAAGAGAAGCAAGGCACGATCGTGAAGCTAGAAGTGATCAAGAAGTGATCCTAAAACAACCTACGTCAGACATAACTCCAACACCGTGTTCACTTCCCGGACTCCGCCGAGAAGAGACCATCACGGTTACACACGCGGTTGATGTGTTTTAATTAAGGTCAACTTCGGGTTTTCTACAACCGGACATCAACAAATTCCCATCTGCCTCATAACCGCGGGCACGACTTTCGAAAGATAATACCATGCAGGGGTGTCCCAACTTAGCCCAGTATAAGCTCTCACGGTCAACGAAGGATATTCCTTCTACCGGGAAGGCCCGATCAGTCTCGGAATCCCGGACTACAAGACATTTCGACAATGGTAAAACAAGACCAGCAAAGCCGCCCGATTGTGCCGACAAATCCCGATAGGAGCTGCACATATCTCGTTCTCAGGGCACATCCGGATGAGCAGTACGTACGGCAACTGAGGATACCCCAAGTTGCCTCAGGGCGACACCGCAAGTGGCTCTAGTTTGGACCAACACTCAGAGGAGCATTGGCCCGGGGGGGGGGGGTTAAATAAAGATGACCCTCGGGCTCGCGAAAACCCGGGGGAAAAGGCTTAGGTGGCAAATGGTAAAACCAAAGTTGGGCCTTGCTGGAGGAGTCTTATTCAAGGCGAACTGTCAAGGGGGTCCCATAAATCACCCAACCGTGTAAGGAACGCAAAAATCAAGGAACATAACACCGGTATGACGGAAACTAGGGTGGCAAGAGTGGAACAAAACACCAGGAATAAGGCTGAGCCTTCCACCCTTTACCAAGTATATAGATGCATTAATTAAAATAAGAGATATTGTGATATCCCAAAATAATCATGTTCCAACATGGAACCAACTTCATCTTCACCTGCAACTAGCAACGCTATAAGAGGGGCTAAGCAAAGCGGTAACACAGCCAATCAACGGTTTGCTAGGAAAGGATGGTTATAGGTTTGACATGGCAATATGGGTGGCATGATATAGCAAGTGGTAGGTATCGCAGCATAGGCATAGCAAAAGAGCGAGCATCTAGCAAGCAAAGATAGAAGTGATTTCAAGGGTATGGTCATCTTGCCTGCAAAGTTCTCAGGGTTGTCGAAAGCTTGATCCTCGTAAGCGTTCTCAACAGGTTCCTCGTTCGCGTACTCATCTCCCGGCTCTACCCAAAACAAGAACGCAAGCAAAGGGACAACTATCAACCACGATGCAATGCGCAAGCAACATGATGCACAACATGGCATGAGATGCGAGATGTGGTATGCAATGCATATGCGTGCTCCGGAAGGAAAAATATGAACAAGGCATAATCTTGGCAAAACAAGTATGCCACTGGAAAGGTGAGGTGATTTCGATTGAAATCGATATAAAGATCACCGGAATCGGATGCACGGTTTGCAAATGACAAGCAAAACAAATATGGCACAAATCTGTGATTAACAGCAGGTTGCCAGTTAACATGCAACAAGAAATTGAGCTACTGCATACAAACATATCAGCAAAACATATGGCAGTAATCTACTCGAGATGCTTGACAAAAGATGAACACTGAACTACGGCTAAATCACACAATAGCAGTTTCAAACAAGCATGGCAAAAGTGCAAAAGATAACAGGTTCACAGACTTGGTGAAAATACTATCATGCCAGAAATTAACATCAGGATGACATGTTTAGAGCAAGCAAATAACATGCTACAGGAACATAATATAGCAAAGCAAGGCTTGGCATGAATCTACTCAAAGCATTGAACAAAAATCCCTTAATGACCATGGGCCAAAAGGGATCAGAAGATATGATGGCACCCATGTAAACATAGCAAGTTTCGTTACAGATTTCAGACTTAGCAGAAAACTGGACATGTCAAAAAGAGATAACAAGTAGGCATGTTTACGAGCTGGATGCACTCTCTACAGAGCAACGCATGATAAAATAAGCATACATCCATCAAGAAGGCATGGCATAGAAGCTAGTCAGGGCAAGAACAACATCATAGCATGCAAATATCAACCACAACAAGCTTGGAAAAATCGAATAATATGTAAACAATCTGCCAGTAACATTTTATAGCAAAATTAGAACTCAATTTACTCAAGCTATGGCACCCATAATTACAAACAAAGGCATGGATGGATGGAGCACATCCATATGTTCAAAACACCCTTACTGATCATGCTCAAAATGGGCATAGATCGATCTGTAACAACATGAACACATGGCATAAAAATAACAGCAGGACATGACTTAGTGAAATTACTAAGTCCCTGAAATCAGCAACAATACGATCCCTAGTTTGCATGCTTGTGCTAGTCACCACAAAGATCACAAAAATACATGGCATACACCCCTGTAAATATGGCATGGCATGTTACAAAACACATGTAGGACTCCAGTACATAGGGTGCACACATCAATCATGGCAAAAATGACAAAAGTGCATGTTCTGCTGAGAATCTGTAACTAACATCACATAGGCCTCTTCTAACAGCATTTCGGGCATCAACATGAGCTCAAATGAAAATGATGCAATGAGATGAAATGATTAAATCATCAAGACGAACAATTCTATGTGCTATACGCCCAAAATGGATCACATAGCCCTCCGCGAATTTCGGATCTAGGGTTCGTCCGGGGCGCGCGAACCGAGGCGAGGCCGGAGATGGCCCGGAGCTTGCCGGAGAGGGCCGGAGATGGCCGGATCCGAGCGTGGGGCGGCGAGGAGGAGGCGGAGACGGCAAAGTGGCCGCGGGTGGCGCGGACTCCGTGGCGGCGGCGACCGCGGGAGGCGCGGGCGGCGGGGCGCACGGGGTGGCGCCGGCGCGGAGCCTCGTCGGGCGGCTGCGCTAGGGCGGCCGGCGCCGGAGGAGGAGGCGCGTGGGGCGCCAGGCGGCGGGGCGACGACGATGGGCCTCGGGAGGGCCCCGCACGGGCCTCGCGGGCCCGCGGGGTCGGCGGCGAACTGGGGACCGGCCCAGGGACACGTGGCGACGACTGGTTGGTCCAGCGGAGCTGGCGGACACGTCCGCTGCCTGGATCTTTGTCCGGCGGTGGCGGGTGGAGTTTTTCTAGGGTTAGGGTGGAAGAAGACCCGGGATTTCGGAGGAAGGGCTAGTTTTATAGGTAGGAGGGGCTAGGAGGCTCCAAATTGAGCACGGTATTCGGCCACGCGATCGTGATCGAACGGCCTAGATGATGAGACAGGTTTAGGTGGGTTTGGGGCTACTTTGGAGGGGTGTTGGGCTGCAACACACACGAGGCCTTGTCGGTCCCTCGGTCAACCATTGGAGTATCAAACGAAGTCCAAATGGCACGAAACTTGACAGGCGGTCTACCGGTGATATACCAAGGCCGCTTGACAAATCTCGGTCCATTCCGAGAAAGTTTAATACCCGCTCACGGAAAAAGGTAAAAGGGGACGCCGGGGAACATAGGAGCGCCGGATTGCAAAACGGACAACGGGGAAAAAGCTCGGATTCATGAGACGAACATGTATGGAAATGCAATGCACATGATGACATGATATGAAATGCATGACACGGACAAAAGCAAAACGAAGAAGAATCCAACCACGAGGGAATATCATAAATTAGTGCCGAAAATGTCAAGAGTTGGAGTTACAAATATGGCAAGTTACATCCGGGGTGTTACAGTCGTGTAACCTTTGCAGTCTTGCATTCCAAACTTCTTCATACAATCTTTGATATATTTCTCTTGAGATATGAAGATGCCATTCCTTTGCTGACGGATTTGAAGACCAAGGAAGAACTTCAGCTCACCCATCATGGACATCTGATATTGCTCTTGCATCATCTATCCAAACTCATCACTATACTTCTGGTTGGTGCAGCCGAAGATAATGTCATCCACATATATTTGGCACACGAACAGTTCACCATCATATGTCTTCGTGAAGAGTGTGGGATCGAGGGATCCAGGTTTGAAGCCCTTGCTCTTCAGGAAGTCTTTGATCGTATCATAACAAGCGCGAGGAGCTTGTTTGAGGCCATACAGTGCTTTGTTTAGCTTGTACACCATATCAGGATGTTTTGGATCTTCAAAGCCAGGTGGTTGAGCGACGTATACTTCTTCTGCAATCTTGCCGTTGAGAAATGCACTCTTCACATCCATTCGATATAACAAGATGTTGTGGTGGTTAGCATATGCTAGCCGTATGCGAATAGCTTCAAGCCTAGCCACAGGAGCAAATGTTTCATCGAAGTCAATTCCTTCAACTTGAGTATATCTTTGAGCAACGAGACGTGCTTTGTTTCTGACGACTTGACCATGCTCATCTTGCTTGTTACGATATATCCATTTTGTGCCTATAATATTATGCTTGCGGGGGTCAGGACGCTTGACAAGTTCCCAAACATTGTTCAGCTTGAACTGTTGAAGCTCTTCTTGCATAGCTTGAATCCATTCAGGTTCCATGAAGGCTTCAGCAACTTTCTTGGGTTCTGATATTGACACTAAAGAAAAATTCCCACAGAAATTTGCTAATTGTGTTGCTCTTGAGTGAGTAAGTGGACCTGGTGCATTGATACTATCAATTATCTTCTCAATCTGTACTTCATTTGCAACGCGAGGATGAACTGGACGAAGACTTTGCTCTTGCTGATCATTGTCATCATTGGGAGGATTGTCTTCAGGCTGAGCATTGTCTTCAGGTTGGTTAGGAGCAGAAATGATAAGTTCCTCTTCAGGTTGTGCTTCCGAAGGCATGATTTCACCAGCTCCCATTAGCTTGATATATTCGCTGGGTGGAGCTTCTTCTAGTGTACTTGGCAGGAGCTCTCTTTGTGAACCATTGGTTTCATCAAACCGCACGTCCATAGTTTCAACGATTTTGTAGAGATAGAGGTTGAAGACTCTGTAAGAGTGCGAATCCTTTCCGTAACCGAGCATGAAGCCTTCGTGAGCTTTAGGTGCAAATTTTGACTTGTGATGGGGATCCTTGATCCAGCACCTAGCTCCGAATACTCTGAAGTAGCTGACATTTGGCTTCTTGCCAGTTAGGAGCTCATAGGATGTTTTGTTCAGAAGCGTATGGATGTAAACACGGTTGATGACGTGACATGCTGTATCAATAGCTTCAGGCCAGAATTTTCTTGGTGTCTTGTATTCATCGAGCATCGTTCGAGCCATCTCAATGAGGGTTCTGTTCTTGCGCTCTACGATGCCATTTTGCTGAGGTGTGTATGGAGCAGAGAACTCATGAGTGATACCCATTGTATCCATATAAAGATCAAGTCTGGTGTTCTTGAACTCAGTGCCGTTGTCACTTCTGATATGCTTGATCTTGACGCCATAATTGTTCATGGCTCGATTGGCGAAGCGTCTGAAGACATCTTGCACTTCAGTCTTGAAGAGAATTATGTGCACCCATGTATATCTTGAGTAATCATCAACAATGACGGAGCCATAGAGACAGGCAGTTGTTGTGAGGGTGGAGTAGTGAGTAGGACCAAATAAGTCCATGTGTAGCAGCTCGAAGGGTTGAGAAGTAGTCATGATTGTCTTCGAGGGATGCTTGGCCCTTGTCATCTTTCCGGCTTCGCAGACACCGCACAAATGATCCTTCTTGAACTTGACGTCCTCAATGCCTATGACATGCTTCTTCTTGGCGAGAGTGTGTAAGTTCCTCATGCCAGCGTATCCCAGCCTCCGATGCCATAGCCAGCATTCTGAAGCTTTTGTAAGAAGACATACTGCAAGCTGCGGTCCTGCTGAGAAATCTACCATGTACATATCATCTTTCCGATACCCTTCAAAGACTAGAGACTTGTCAGATTCCATTAGTACAAGGCAACGGTATTTTCCAAATAGCACAATCATGTTCAAGTCGCAAAGCATCGAGACAGACATTAAGTTGAAACCAAGGGATTCAACAAGCATCACTTTATCCATGTGCTGATCCCTTGAGATTGCAACTCTACCTAGACCCAATACCTTGCTTTTCCAGTGTCAGCAAATGTGACGTGACTCTTATCAGATGGACGTAAAGTTGAGTCCATGAGAAGACTTCGATCACCAGTCATGTGATTAGTGCATCCGCTGTCCATAATCCATTCTGAAGCACGAGGTGTCATACCCTACAGTACAGTTAGGGGGATAGGCTTCACCAAGAGCATTGTGAAGCATAAACATTTGACGGGCAAAAGGATTATTGAAGCTCAAATCAAGATTAGGACTGATAGGATGAATGGTAAACGATTCAGGAACAAAATACATAGTGAGACAATTTGGGCATTTGATCTTGCGCCCTACAAGATGTTTTAGGTCCCCAGCAATAGCATCAGATGCCTTTGATTTTTTGCTGGAGACCTTTCCCTGCAAGAGAAAGTTAATTCTTCTTAACCACCCACATCTTCAGGGGTGACTTAGAAGCAATGATTCTAAGTGCAGCATCTGAGAACTTTGGCTTAGGAGCCCTAGCAAATAGCTTTGCAGGAGATGAATGATACTCGTATGAATAAGCAGAAGAGTTCTTAGTTCTATGAACATAGCAGTTTGAAGACACACGCTCATATTCATAAGTCTGAGTATGGTTTCCCTGCAAAACATTGGCATTAGGGTGACTCAGATGAGTCCTTTGTCTGTATGAAGCCTTTGGACCATATGAAGCCTTAGGTCTGGGGTTTGTCTTCTTCCCAGGTGGTGTCATGATGACATTCACTGGAAGATTCTTGAGACAGCTTTTGGGAACCCAGATCTTCTTCATAGGTGGCCCATTCCTGCAGTTAGTACCAATATATCTGGCAAACACTTCACCATTCTGATTCTTAAACAGTTTATAGTTTGCATCAAAGGATTCATCAATGACAACAGGGTTAGCACATGTAAAGCCAGATAAGGTGGATGGATCCCCTGAAGGTCCCTTTGCAGCAACCCATGTGGTTTTGGGATACTGCTTAGGCTTCCAGTAGGAGCCATCAACATTCATTTTCCTTTCGAACCCAACACCCTCTTTCCTAGGGTTTCGGTTCAGAATCTGCTTTTTGAGGACATCGCAAAGTGTCTGATGCCCTTTCAGACTTTTATACATCCCTGTTTCAAGCAATGTCTTCAACCTAGCATTTTCATCAACAATAGTAGTGGTATCCTCCGCAGAGGGGTTAGTTACCACATCAGTAGTTGAAGACAATGCAACAGCAGCAGCAGTAGAACATTCAGCAATAGAGGTAGCGTTGTCACGCTCAAGGCATTTTAGACATGGTGGTTCAAATCCATCCTGAGCGGGACTGATCTGTTGAGCGCGAACTAACTCATTCTCTTTTTGAAGATCTTCATGAGCCGCTTTCAATTTCTCAAGCTCTTGCTTCCTTTGAAGATAATCATAGGAGAGCTTTTCATGAGTGGTTGAGAGCGTTTCATGACGACTTTCAAGTTCTTGGTACTTAGCATGAAGATTTTTTATGTCTTCAACTAAGGACTGTGAATGGGTCATTTCCGCGTCCAACAGGTCATCGCTTTTATCTAACAGTTTTTGAGTATGTTCCATAGCCTTTTGTTGTTTAGTTGCAATTTTAGCAAGTGTTTTGTAGCTGGGTTTGGATCCACAATCAGAGTCATCTTCACTAGATGTTTGAAAGTAAGCATCACGTGATTTTACCTTGGCACCACGTGCCATGAAGCAGTAGGTGGGAGTAGGGTCGTCCTTGTCATCAGCTTCAGCGTTGGTGGGGAAGTCATTGTCTTCAGTGTTGAAGATGGACTTGGCAACATAGGCAGTGGCTAGAGCCAGACTTGCAACGCCAGGGTCCGACTCCTCCTCAGACTCTACTTCCGCCTCCTCAGAAGCAGACTCCTCCTCTGAATCCATTTCCTTGCCAACAAAAGCACGAGCCTTGCCAGATGAGCTCTTCTTATGAGATGAAGACTTTGATGAGGACTTGGAAGAAGACTCCGAAGATTTCTTCTTCTTCTTGTCATCAGAATCATATTCCTTGCTCTTCTTCTTCTTCTTCTTCTTCTTCTTCTCGTTGTCCCACAGTGGACACTCAGAGATATAGTGTCCAGGTTTCTTGCACTTGTGACATGTTCTCTTCTTATAGTCATGAGTGGAAGCTTCATCATTTCTTGAGCTGGATCGTGAAGACTTTCTGAAGCCCTTCTTCTTAGTGAACTTCTGGAACTTCTTCACAAGCATAGCAAGTTCCATTCCAATGTCTTCAGGATCATCAGAACTGCAGTCAGATTCTTCTTCAGATGAGGAAACAAATTTTGCCTTCAAAGCGCGAGTTCGGCCATAGTTGGGACCATAGATATCTCTTTTCTCAGAAAGCTGGAACTCATGTGTGTTGAGCCTCTCAAGTATATCAGACGGATCAAGTGACTTGAAGTCAGGACGTTCTTGTATCATGAGGGCAAGGGTGCCAAAGGAGCTGTCAAGTGATCTCAGTAGTGTCTTGATGATTTCATGCTTGGTAATCTCAGTGGCGCCGAGAGCACGAAGCTCATTTGTGATGTCCGTGAGGCGATCAAATGTGAGCTGGACATTCTCACTGTCGTTTCTCTTGAAGCGGTTGAAGAGGTTGCGAAGAACACTGATCCTTTGATCTCTCTGGGTTGAGACGCCTTCGTTGACCTTGGATAGCCAGTCCCAGACTAGCTTTGACGTTTCCAGAGCACTCACACGGCCATACTGTCCTTTGGTCAGATGACCACAGATGATGTTCTTGGTAGTAGAGTCCAGTTGAATGAACTTCTTGACATCAACAGGGGTGACACCTTCACCAGTCTTGGGAACGCCGTTCTTGACGACATACCAGAGGTCGACATCAATGGCTTCAAGATGCATGCGCATCTTATTCTTCCAGTAGGGATATTCAGTTCCATCGAAGACGGGGCAAGCAGCGGAGACTTTGATTATCCCTGCAGTCGACATAGCTAAAACTCCAGGTGGTTAAACCGAAACGCACAGAACAAGGGAGTACCTTGCTCTGATACCAATTGAAAGTGCTAGTTATCAACTAGAGGGGGGGGGTGAATAGGCGATTTTTATGAAAGTCTTCAAAACATGGAATTTCGAAGACAAACAGTAGAGATGAACCTATTGATATGCAGCGGAAAGTATACTACACTAAGCAAGCCATAGTCAAATATGTAATGAAGTAAAATCACAAGGACTAATAGCAGCTAGGTAGTAAAGATCAGGATGGAAGATGGTATGAAGCCAAACAACAATAGTAGTCAAGCAATGAAGTCAAACAGATACGACAAACAGGCAATGACTTCACGAAGACAAACTCTAAGTAAAGGGAAGGAGAGGATAGAACCAGTCACTTGTTGAAGACACAGGATTTGTTGGACCAGTTCCAGTTGCTGTGACAACTGTACGTCTGGTTAGGGAGGCTGAGATTCAACTCAGAAGACCGCGTCTTCACCTTATTCCCCTTGAGCTAAGGACACACAGTCCTCGCCCAATCACTCTGATAAGTCTTCAAGGTAGACTTCCAAACCTTCATAGACTTCGTTCACCGGCGATCCACAATGACTCTCGGATGCTCAAAACGCGACGCCTAATCGGCTGAAGGATTCAGAGTCCTCAAGTGTAATAAGTCTTCAGGTCACACAGACAGAAAGACTTCAGTGATGCCTAACACTCTTTGGCTCTGGGTATTCGGGCTTTGTCCTCGCAAGGATTTCTCTCTCTTAAAGGCTTCAAGGTGGGTTGCTCTCAAACGACAAAAGCCGTGCACTAACTCTGAGCAGCCACCAATTTATGGTGTAGGGGTGGGCTATTTATAGCCACTAGGCAACCTGACCTGATATGTCCGAAATGACCCTGGGTCACTAAGGAACTGACACATGTTCCAACGGTCATATTTCAAACACACACGACAACTTTACTTGGGCTACAAGCAAAGGTGACTCATCCAGCTCTGGATAAGATTTGCTCTCATTGTCTTCGCTCGAAGACATAGGATTTGGGTTGAGCATCACTTCAGTCACTCTGACTGTGTTCACTTGGACCCCACTTAACAGTGCGGTGGTTCCTATGACTCAACAAAGAAGAAAAGGAAATAACGAAACACTAAGTCTTCGCGCTCTATAGTCTTCACTGAATGTCTTCTCATGTCTTAGTCTTCAATATGAATACCACCATTGTCGTCAATGTCTTCATACATTTTAGAGGTCATCTCCGGTAGGTAAACCGAATCAATGAGGCACACTACCTGTGTTATCCTGCAATTCTCACAAACACATTAGTCCCTCAACCAAATTTGTCGTCAATACTCCAAAACCAACTAGGGGTGGCACTAGATGCACTTACAGAGGGCCCCCTTCTTCTTCTTCTTCCTTGACCTTCTCCCTAGATGGGAGAAGGGTTCTCCCTCTGGTCCTTGGTCTCCATGGAGTGGGAGGGGCGAGAGCCCCTCCGAGATTGGATATGTCTCTGTCTCTCTCTGTTTCTATGCTCTAGGATTCTGCTCTTTCACCGTTTCTTATATATTTGGAGATCCGTAACTCCGATTGGATTGAAACCTTCGCCCAGATTTTTCTTTGAAAATTAGCTTTCTTGCGGCCAAAGAAGAGCAGCAACTGCCTTACGGGGGGCCCACAAGGGTCAGGGGTGCGCCCCCTGCCTCATGGCCACCTCGGGCATCATCCCGTGTTGATTCTTCTTCCCATATTTTCCAAATATTCCAAAAATATTCTCTATCCGTTTTTATTCCGTTTGATATGGGTTTCTGCAAAACATAAAACAAGCAATAAATCAGAACTGGCACTGGCACTGGATCAATATGTTAGTCCCAAAAATAATATAAAAAGTTGCCATAAGTATATGAAAGTTGTAGAATTTTGGCATGGAACAATCAAAAATTATAGATACGAAGGAGACGTATCAGCATCCCCAAGCCTAATTCATGCTCATCCTCGAGTAGGTAAATGATAAAAAGATAATTTTTGATGTGGAATGCTACCTAGCATAATCTTGATCATGTATCTAATCATGGCATGAATATTAAGACACGAGTGATTGAAAGCAATAGTCTATCATTTGACATTAAGACAATAATACTTCAAGCATACTAATAAAGCAATCATGTCTTTTCAAAATAACATGGCCAAAGAAAGTTATCCCTACAAAATCATATAGTCTGGCTATGCTCCATCTTCACCACATGAAATATTCACATCATGCACAACCCCGATGACAAGCCAACCAATTGGTTCATACTTTTTAACGCGCTTCAGCTTTTTCAACCCTCACTCAATACATGAGCGCAAGCCATGGACATAGCACTATAGGTGGAATATAATAATATGATGGGGGTTATGTGGAGAAGACAAAAAAGATAAAGTATCACATCGACGCGACTAATCAACGGGCTATGGAGATTCCCATCAATTGATGTCAATGTGAGGAGTAGGGATTGCCATGCAACGGATGCACTAGAGCTATAACTGTATGAAAGCTCAAACTGAAACTAAGTGGGTGTGCATCCAACTTGCTTGCTCATGAAGATCTCGGGCATTTGAGGAAGCCCATCATCGGAATATACAAGCCAAGTTCTATAATGAAAATTCCCACTAGTATATGAAAGTGATAACTCAAGAGACTCTCTATATGAAGAACATGGTGCTACTTTGAAGCACAAATGTGGTAAAAGGATAGTAACATTGCCCCCTTTTCTCTTCTCTTTTTTTTGGCGGGCTTCTTTGGCCCCTTTTTTATTTAGGCTTCTTTGGCCTCTCCTTTTTTTCATGGGGCAATGCTCTAATAATGATGATCATCACACTTTTGTTTACTTACAACTCAATACTAGAACAATGATATGACTCTATATGAATGCCTCCGGCGGTGTACCGGGATGTGCAATGATCTAGCGTAGCAATGACATCAAAAAACGGACAAGCCATGAAAACATCATGCTAGCTATCTGACAATAAATGCTCAAGTCATGTATATGATGATGATGGAAGTTGCATGGCAATATATCACGGAATGGCTATGTAAATGCCATGATAGGTAGGTTTGGTGGCTGTTTTCAGGAAGATATAATGAGGCTTATGTGTGATAGAGCATATCGTATCACGGGGTTTGGATGTACCAGTGAAGTTTGCACCAACTCTCGAGGTGAGAAAGGGCAATGCACGGTACCGAAGAGGCTAGCAATGATGGAAGGGTGAGAATACGTATAATCCATGGACTCACATTAGTCATAAAGAACTCATATACTTATTGAAAAATTTTATTAGCCCTCGAATCAAAGTAGTACTAAGCATGCCCCTAGGGGGATAGATTGGTAGGGAAAGACCATCGCTCATCCCCCGACCGCCACTCATAAGGAAGACAACCAATAAATACCTCATGCTCCAACTTCGTTACATAACGGTTCACCATACGCGCATGCTATAGGAATCACAAACCTCAACACAAGTATTTCTACAATCCACAACCACCCACTAGCATGACTCTAATATCACCATATTTATATCACAAAACTATTGCAAGGAATCAAACATATCATATTCAGTGATCTACAGGTTTTATGTAGGATTTTATGACTAACCATGTGAATGACCAGTTCCTGTCATCTCTCTAAACAGATATAAGTGAAGCAAGAGAGTTTAATTCCTTCTACAAAAGATATGCCCACGCTCTAACAAATATAAGTGAAGCAAAAGAGCATTCTACAAATGGCGGTTTTCTATGTGAAGAGAAACAGGCAATCCAAACTTCAAATGATATAAGTGAAGCACATGAAGCATTCTATAAAGCCATGCTCAAAAGATATAAGTGAAGTGAAATGCGCATTCTATAAATCAGCCAAGGACTATCTCATACCAGCATGGTGCATAAAATAAAAGTGAAAACTAAATGCAAAAGAGGCTCCAAGATTGCACATATCGCATGAATGAAACGAATCCAAAAACATACCGATACTTGTTGAAGAAAGAGGGGATGCCTTCTGGGGCATCCCCAAGCTTAGACGCTTGAGTATCCTTGAATATTTACTTGGGGTGCCTTCGGCATCCCCAAGCTTGATCTCTTTCTTCTCCTCCTTTTCCTCATATGGAGACCTTCTCGATCATTGAACACTTCATCCACACAAAACTTCAACCGAAAACTCGGTAAGATCCATTAGTATAATAAAGCAAATCACTAGTCTAAGTACTGTTGAAAACCAATTCATATTTTGTTTTTTCATTATAGCTACTGTAATATAACTTCTCCATGGCTTAATGCACTGATATAAATTGATAGTTTCATCAGAACAAGCAAACTATGCATCAAAAACAGAATCTATCTTAAACAGAACAGTCTGTAGCAATATGAACATTCACCATACTTATGGTACTCCAAAACTTCTACCAAAATTAGGAAAAATAAAAAATTTGTATAGAAAGATAGTGCAAAAAGAGTCAGAACCATTTGACGTTCCAGTAAAAAAAGTAAAATCGCGCACTACAGCCAAAGTTTCTGTCCTACACCGCACAAACCAACAAGCATTGTAAACATCCTAAAGGCAAACCTTGGCACATTACTTTTACAATACAATGGAATTGTACAAGCGTATAATTATTTTTGTTGAATAGTTTCTATAATCAATATTCACAAAGTTTCCGTGAGCATGAACAAAGTTCAAGGAGCTCCCCCACTTCAACAATGTTTGTCTCTCTCACTTTCACTTCCCTTTTTGAAAAGGTTTTGGGTTCCCCTCTTTATTTTTTTTATTTTTAAACTTTATAAAAGCACGCAACAGAAAAAAACGACTCTCTAAAACTTCCGGGTTGTCTCCCTGGCAGCGCTTTCTTTAAAGCCAATAAGCTAGGCATATAGTGCTCAAGTAGTGAATCCACCCGGATCCCAATGTATATCAAAGCCAATTTTAATTAACAATGATTTAGAATTTAGTAGTGAGCACAAGGTAACATATATCATGTAATGAAGAACTCTAACTCTCTTCCTATGCATCGGCATGTCATAAAAGAATAATTCATGCACACAAAGTAAAGGCCAATGCATAGTATAAACAGATTCTTGCAATTTTATCATGTTGGAAACATAGAGAGGTGGAGTTGTAGTTCCTCTCTCATAATAATTGCAAGTAGGAGCAGCAAGCAAATGCATATTATATTCATCAAAATCATCATGTGCAACAGTAAAAGGCAACCCATCAATATAATCCTTAATAATGGCAAGCTTCTCCGATATAGTGTAGTTGGGAGAATTCGAAAAGATAATAGGACTATCATGCGTGGGTGCAATAGCAACAATTTCAAGCTTAACATAAGGAACTATAGCAAGTTCATCTCCATAAGCATAATTCATATTGTCATCTTGGCCACAAGCATAG
The DNA here is from genome assembly GCA_032464435.1 of Aegilops umbellulata. Classification (NCBI taxonomy): domain Eukaryota; kingdom Viridiplantae; phylum Streptophyta; class Magnoliopsida; order Poales; family Poaceae; genus Aegilops; species Aegilops umbellulata. The sequence continues at coordinate 472,942,003 of CP136060.1, forward strand.
CAAGCATAATCAAAAAGGGATATTTCAAAAGAATCAATGGGATCATAACAATCATCATAGCATTCATCCTTCGGTAAGCACGAAGGGAAATTAAACAATGTATAAATTGAATAGTTACTCTCATTAGAAGGTGGGCACGGGTGATCAATCTAATCTTCCTCCTTTTGTTCTTCGCTCTCCTCCTCATCTTTTTCATCCAATGAGCTCATAGTTTCATCAATTTCTTCTTCCATAGACTCCTGCAAAATATTAGTCTCTTCTTGGAGAGCGGAGGAGTCCTCGATATATGGTATAACATAGGCATTAGAAGCATAATTCTCATAACAATATTCAAGTATGGCAAAAAAATTAGATTTGTAAAGAGTAGCATCATACTTTTCAATCAAAGAAGCAATTTCATAAGCACCCTTAAAAGCAACAAATTCTTCAATTTGTTGAACATCATAGTAATTATAAACACCATTATCATACAAAGATATGATTCCATTATCACTAAACTCACATACGTAGGGAAGGTGATTCTTAGGGTTTTCAGAACAACAAGTAACATCATATATTTCACATAAATTCCAATCATAGCATTACAAATGATGAATTTAATCCAGTAAAGTTTCCCTTTTCGAGATATGCGGTGTCGAACATAACAAGCATCTCATCTAAAGATTTGCCCTCAACTAAGCTAGTTGGGGTTTCAGCTCGACCACAAAGGGATCGAAGATGATCCAAGTAAAAAGCTTCAGGAGTGCGATAGATTTTGAGTGGTTCTTCAACCATTGGTGTAGTAGGTACAACTAATTTTTTTGGTATTTTGCGTTTCCTACCCATAACTAAAGATAGAAAACAACTAAGAACAACAAATAAAAATTACTTAGTGATAAAGCAAACAAGCACACACGAGAATATTCACCCCATGCTATGACTCCCCAGCAATGGCGCCAGAAAAAGGTCCTGATAACCCACAAGTATAGGGGATCAATCGTAGCCTCTTTCGATAAGTAAGCGTGTCGAACCCAACGAGGAGCTAAAGGTAGAACAAATATTCCCTCAAGTTCTATCAACCACCAATAGAACTCTACGCACACTTGATGTTCGCTTTACCTAGAACAAGTATGAAACTAGAAGTACTTTGTAGGTGTTTTTGGATAGGTTTGCACGATAATAAAGAGCACGTAAATAAAAAGTAGGGGCTGTTTAGATAAAGACACAATAAAGTTAGTATAGCGAGTGTGGAAAAGTGGTGGTATTAGTTGCGAAATTGTCCCTAAGCAATTGACTACTTTACTAGACCAATAGGAAGTTTTATGTGGGAGAGGCCACTGCTAGCATGTCATCCCTGACTTGGAATTCTATGCACTTATAATTGGAACTATTAGGAAGAGTCCGCAACTACTAACGTTCATTAAGGTAAAACCCAACCGTATCATTAAGATATATTGGCCCCCCTTCAATCCCGTATGCATCAATTTCTATGCTAGGTAGAAGCTTCTGTCACTCTTGCCCTCCAATACATAGTCCTATCAACATGCAACTAACCCTATGGTGTGATCCACGTGCGCACTCATATGATGGGCACCAAAGGACAGCAACATAACCACAAGCAAATTAAATCAATCATAGCAATTCATCAACCACCGATAGGACAACGAAAATCTACTCAGACATCATAGGATGGCAACACATCATTGGATAATAATATGAAGCATAAAGCACCATGTTCAAGTACAGGGTACAGCGGGTTGCGGGAGAGTGGACCGCTGTAGATAGAGGGGCGAAGGTGATGGGGATGTTGGTGAAGATAATGGAGGTGTTGGTGTAGATTGCGGTGATGATGATGATGGCCCCGGTGGCATTCCGGCGCCACCAGAAGAGAGGGGGAGAGGGCCCCCCTTCTTCTTCTTCTTCCTTGACCTTCTCCCTAGCTGGGAGAAGGGTTCTCCCTTTGGTCCTTGGTCTCCATGGCGTGGGAGGGGCGAGAGCCCCTCCGAGATGGGATCTGTCTCTCTGTCTCTCTTTGTTTCTATGCTCTAGGTATCTGCCCTTTCACCGTTTCTTATATATCCGTAGATCCGTAACTCCGATTGGATTGAAACCTTTGCCCAGATTTTTCTCCGAAAATTAGCTTTCTTGCTGCCAAAGAAGAGCAGCAACCGCCCTACGGGTGGCCCACGAGGGTCAGGGGCGCGCCCCCTGCCTCGTGGCCACCTCGAGCACCATCTCGCGTTGATTCTTCTTCCCATATTTTCCAAATATTCCAAAAATATTCTTCGTTCGTTTTTATTCCGTTTGGATTCTGTTTGATATGGGGTTTATGCGAAACATAAAACAAGCAACAAACAGGAACTGGCACTGGGCATTGGATCAATATGTCAGTCCCAAAAATAATATAAAAAATTGCTAAAAGTATATGAAAGTATATGAAAGTTGTTGAATTTTGGCATGGAACAATAAAAAATTATAGATACGACGGAGACGTATCAGGTACTAACCCGAAGGTTGTCAATGGGCAACGAATAAAGCATTATATCTCAGGTACGCCTATTAATATTGAAAGTAATATTATCCAAACTTTGACACCGGAAGAACACATAAAAGAGTCCTTCCGGAACACTCCAGAATCGTCAAAATAAGGAGGTACGTGATACGGTAAGTAAACGGACTCCGAAAAATCTGCAAAGATATTTTTTTTATCAGTTTTGGAATATTTTAGAATTTTGGAAATAAAGAAACTCCTAGGAAGCGTCCCCTGGTGGGCACAAGTCACCAGGGCGCACCAGGCTGCCCACTAGGGACACCTTCCGTACTCTGTTCTTCTTCCATGTACTTGTCCTCCAAGTTAAAAAATCTATATATACTTCCCGAACCTGTTCACCACCGTATCGCGGAGAAAATCCTATGTTCTCCTTTTCCTTGTTGTTTTCTGTCAGATCCCATCTACCATGGCTGCTTCAAGCTCCTCCAAGGACAAGTTCTTCAAGAACGTCATCAACACATATTTGCGGGAGGTGGTGCAGCACCCTTAGGTCATTGAGATGCATGAGGGGGTGCTTCACCTTCGCGATGTGCCCTGCCCAATGGGGACGAGAACCATGGAGGCTAGGCTTGAAACTTTGGAGCAAGATGTCTTCCGGTGCAAGGGGATGGTGGAGCGTGGACTCCGTGCCAATCACCTCATGATCACGGACCTCTCACGTGATCTCAAGGTGGATGGCAAGCCCATGAAGGACATCGTCTTCACCTTCAACGAGCAAATCAACTTCCTTCAAAGCCAGATCTATGACCTCCAGAACCAAGTCTTTGAATATGAGGCAAGGTTTAAAAGTATGAGTTTGGCTGCTAGTTGCAGGACCCGTGAGACTCACTCTTCCTCTTATGATGGTAGACCACTGCCATGGAAATCTGAGGACAAGGCCTCTTCTTCATCACCACCACCATCTTCTTCACCACCAAAGGAGAACTGAGTGTCGGGTATGGGCACTCCCCTTGGCTTTCGCCAAGCTTGGGGGAGGTGCCCCGGTATCATATCATCCCACTACCTTTTTGCTTTTACTTCTCTTAGTTCGATCTTTTTGCTTTAGATGAAATAAAATTTAGTTTGATCCTTTCCTCTTAGAGAGTTTGCTTACTGATCTATCATTGTAATCGTGTGCAAGTTATATAATAAAGTTTAGTTTGAGTTTTTGCTTTCTTTTCTTTCATGTTGCAAATAAAGAAAAGAAATAAATAAAGAAAAAGAGAAAGTAAATAAATCAATAAGATTATATACTAATCCTATGGTAGGTGATGGCACCACATAAGGAAAGTATAAGTAAGAAAATTTTATTAGAGATTGATAAACATAGCATTAGTCAATGATGCAACTCATGAAAGAATTAATAAGGGAAGAGATGATTCTCATATAAATATACCATCCTAGAAATCTTTTGTGATTGTGAGCCCTCATCAAAATATTATGTGCCAGAAAATTTGACATTGAACAATGAAGACAATGTAATGGTTTATCTTTGTTTATATTCACACAGAAGTCATATTGTCATAGATCCTTTAACATGTGATGCTTTCCCCTATCTTTGCTAGCCAAAAATTCCGCACTAAGTAGAGATACTACTTGTGCATCCAAAAACTCTTCAACCCAAATCTTTTCAAGTGTCCACCGTACCTACCTAGGGATTGAGCAAGATCCCTCAAGTAAGTTGTCCTCGGTGCAAAAAGGCAATAAAAATTGCTTCCAAATGTGTGAGATTGTTTAGTGTAAGAGAAAAATGGGCGTCGCACGAACTTGGATGACAAAGAATAAAAGCGACAGACTGCATAATAAAGATTGTCATCTTAAGGGGCAATGTAATGTGACATTCTCTTGCACTAAGGGATTGAGCATGCAAACAAATAAGTGCATGGCAACCTCTACTTCCCTCTGCGAAGGGCCTATCTTTTACTTTTATGTATTTACTTTTATGCAAAGAGTCAAAGTTTTCCTTCTATTCCCTTTTATTTTCTCTTTTGGCAAGCATCATGTGGTGAGGAAATATCTAGGCACATATGTCTAGTTGAATATAGATAGCATGAGTTATTATTGTTGACACCACCCTTGAGGTGAGTATGTTGGGAGGCGAAACTATAAGCCCCTATCTTTCTATGTGTCCGGTTGAAATGTTTTGCTCATGTGTACTCGGTGAGTGTTAGCAATCATAGAAGACTATATGATGGTTGAGTATGTTGACTTGCCTAAAGGCTCCGAAACGTGAACCTTCCTGAAAAGATGATGAATTGTAGTTCCAAAGTTGACTGAGAACATAGTTTGTTGGTTTCTAATAGAGGTTTTGCTTTATACTTCCATTATGTGATAAACTGTTCTTATTCATGGGAAGTGTATGATAAAAGTTCTATGATAAAAGTTCTATGATAAAAGTCCTATGTTTAATTTTGTTGTTGTTATAATAATCAACATGATACTTCTATGTCTGTATTTTGTTTTTATCGACATCTCTCTCTCAAAGCATGTGGACATGTTTTTCGATTTCGGTTTTTGCTTGAGGACACGCGAGGTCTAAGCTTGGGGGAGTTGATACGTCCATTTCGCATCATGTTTTCTTACTATTATTGATAATGTTTTTATCCATAATAATGCTTTTTGGAGTAATTCTAATGCCTTTTCTCTCATAATTTGCATGGTACACACAAAGAGGGAGAATTCCGGCAGCTGGAAATCTAGACCTAAAAAAGCTACGTCAGGCTACCTATTCTGCACAACTCCAAATGAGCTGAAACTTAACGGAGATTTTATATGGATTAATTAAGAAATATTAGAGCCAATAATCACCAGAGGGGGCCACCAGGTGGGCACAACCCACCTGGGTGCGCCAGGCCCCCCAGGCGTGCCCTGGCGGGTTGTGGCCTCCTCGGCCCACCTCCCGTGCCCATCTTCTGGTATATCAGTCATTTTGACACAGAAAAAAAATAAGGAGAAGACTTTCGGGGCGGGGCGCCGCTGTCTCGAGGCGGAACTTGGGCAGGAGCACTTTTTCCCTCCGGCGGAGCGATTTTGCCGGGGGAACTTCCCTCCCGAATGGGGAAATCATCGTCATCTTCATCACCAACAACTCTCCCATCTTGGGGAGGGCAATCTCCATCAACATTTTCAACAACACCATCTCATCTCAAACCCTAGTTCATCTCTTGTATTCAATCTTGTTACTGGAACTATAGATTGGTGCTAGGGGGTGACTAGTAGTGTTGATTACATCTTGTAGTTGATTACTATATGGTTTATTTGGTGGAAGATTAGATGTTCAGATCCATGATGCTATTTAATACTCCTCTGATCATGAGCATGTTTATTATTTGTGAATAGTTACCTTTGTTCTTGAGGTCACGAGATAAATTAAGTTGCAAGTAATCATGTGAATTTGATATGTGTTCGATATTTTGATAGTATGTATGTTGTGATTCCCTTAGTGGTGTCATGTGAACGTTGACTACATGACACTTCACCATCTTTGGGCCTAAGGGAATGCATTGTGGGGTAGAAATTAGATGATGGGTTGCGAGAGTGACAGAAGCTTAAACCCCAGTTTATGCGCGATTCCGTAAGGGACCGATTGGATCCTAGAGTTTAATGCTATGGTTAGAATTTATTCTTAATACTTTTCTCGAAGTTGCGGATGCTGGTGGGAGGGTTAATCATAAGTAGGAGGTTTGTTCAAGTAAGAACAACACCTAAGCACCGGTCCACCCACATATCAAATTATCAAAGTAGCGAACACGAATTAAACCAACATGATGAAAGTGACTAGATGAAATTCCCGTGTACCCTCAAGAACGCTTGGCTTATCATAAGACCGTTTTGGCCTGTCCTTTGCCTCAAAACGACTGGACTACCTTGCTGCATACTTATTGCTATTATCGTTACTTGCTCGTTACAAATTATCTTTCTATAAAACTACTCGCTACTTACAATTTCAGCACTTGTAGACATCACCTTACTGAAAACTACTTGTCATTTCCTTCTGCTCCTCGTTGGGTTCGACACTCTTACTTATCGAAAAGATCTACACTTGATCCCCTATACTTGTGGATCATCATTGAGATATAAGATACCCTCTTCTTCGGAGTGAGTTTAAATGGTGGTTCAGGAAGAACCCAATCATCATAATTTTTCAATATTTTACTCAATAATTCTTCAGCTTGCCCAATAGTTCGTTCCCTGAAAACACAACCAGCACAACTATCTAGGAAATCCCTAGAAGCATTGGTTAGACCATTATAGAAGATATCAAGTATTTCATTTTTCTTAAGAGGATGATCAGGCAAAGCATTAAGCAATTGGAGAAGCCTCTCCCAAGCTTGTGGGAGACTCTCTTCTTCAATTTGCACAAAATTAAATATTTCCTGCAAGGCAGCTTGTTTCTTATGAGCAGGAAATATTTTTCACAGAAGTAATAAATCACATCCTAGGGACTACGCACACAACCAGGAGCAAGAGTATTGTACCAAGCTTTAGCATCACCCTTTAATGAGAACGAAAATAATTTGAGAATATAATAATAGCGAATTTTCTCATCATGAGCAAAAAGGGTGGCAGTGTCATTCAACTTAGTAAGATGTGCCAGAACAGTTTCAGTTTCATAACCATGGAACGGATCAGATTCAACCAAAGTAATTAACTCTGGGTCGATAGAGAAATCAAAATCCTTATCATCAACAAAGATAGGTGAAGTGACAAACTTAGGATCACACTTCATTTTAGTATTCAAAGATTTCTCATTATACTTGCATCATAATTTCTCTAGATCATCTCTATCCTTACAAGCAAGAATATCTCTAGTTGCCTCCTCACCCATAACATAACCTTCCGGTACCTTTGGCAATTCGTATCCAGGAGGGCTAGTTCTAATAGGTGTTTCAAGATTTTCAATTTCAAGCTCATCATCAGTTTCAACAATATCATATGTTGTCTTACTCTAGCAATTTGTTCATCAAGAAATTCACCTAGTGGCACATTATCATCAAGCAAGGTACTAGCATCATCATCAGCATCATTCATAGCAGAAGTAGCATCATCAATAACTTGCGACATATCAGGATTAATAGCATGTGGTGGTGTTGCAAGTTTAATTATAAAAAAAGGTGAATCAAGTGCGGAGCTAGATGGCAGTTCCTTACCTCCCCTCATCTTAGAGGGAAAAATCTTAGTCTTAGCATCCTTCAGATTCTTCATATTGATAATTTGATAATAATCCCAAGTGACTCAACAAATGTAGCTATGCTCCCCGACAACGGTGCCAGAAAAAGGTCTTGATAACCCACAAGTATAGGGGATCGGAACAATTTTCGAGGGTTGAGTATTCAACCCAAATTTATAGATTCGACACAAGGGGAGCCAAAGAATATTTGTAAGTATTAGCAGCTGAGTTGTCAATTCAACCACACCTGGAGATTAATTATCTGCAGCAAAGTGGTCAGTAGCAAAGTAGTATGATAGTTTTGATAATAGTAGCAATAGCAATAGTAACGGTAACAGTGATAGCAGTGATTTTGTAGCAAGTGCAACAGCAACAATAGCAGTAGTAACTTAGCAAGAACAATATGTAGGAAAATCTTAGGCAATGGATCAATGATTTGTTGGATGATATTCATCATGTGAAAGTTATAACCTAGGGCCATACGACACTAGCTAGCTCCAGTTCATAAATATAATGTAGGCATGTATTCCGTAAATAGTCATACGTGCTTATGGAAAGAACTTGCATGACATCTTTTGTCCTACCCTCCCGTGGTAGCAGGGTCCTATTGGAAACTAAAGGATATTAAGGCCTCCTTTTAATAGAGAGCCGGAACAAAGCATTAACACATGGTGAATACATGAACTCCTCAAACTACGGTCGTCACTGGGAAGTGTCCCGACTATTGTCACTCTGGGGTTGCCGGAACATGACACGTAGTAGGTGAATATAACTTGCAAGATCGGATCTAGAACATAGATATAATGGTGATAACATAAATGGTTTAGATCTGAAATCATGGCACCCGGGCCCAAAGTGACAAGCATTAAGCATGGCAAAGTCATAGCAACATCAATCTCAGAACATAGTGGATACTAGGGATCAAGCCCTAACAAAACTAACTCAATTACATGATGAATCTCATCCAACTCCTCACCGACCAGCGAGCCTACAAAGGAATTACTCACTCCCGGTGGGGAGCATCATGGAATTGGCGATGGAGAAGGGTTGGTGATGACGAAGATTGAAGATCCCCCTCTCTGAAGCCCCAAACGGACTCCAGATCTGGCCTCCCGATGAAGAACAGGAGACGGCGGCGGCTTCGTCTTGTGGAATGCGATAATTCTTTCTCCCTGATTTTTTTCTAGAAAAATAGGATTTTATAGCGTCGGTTTCAGGGTCTACGGGGCTACTAGGTGGGGACAACCCACCTGGGCGCGCCTGGAGGGGGCGCGCCCTGGTGGGTTGTGCCCACCCAGGTGCCCCCTCCGGTGGTTCTTGGCTCCAAAAATTCTCTTTATTGGTATAAAAAATCCTCGCAAAGTTTCCTTCCAATCCGAGAACTTTTATTTCTGCACAAAAAACAACACCATGGTAGTTTTGTTGAAAATAGCGTCAGTCCGGGTTAGCTCCATTCAAATCATGCAAATTAGAGTCCAAAACAATAGGAAAATCATTAGAAAATTAGATACGAGGGAGACGTATCAGATATATTACAATCACTTCATGAATCAATTTTTCCTACTAACATCTTGTGATGTTGCGAACCAACCTGGGGTTGGATGTAGTCCTGGCCATCTCTGGCTCGGCCCTGTCGGCCCACCCAAGCCCGACCGTAAAATCCAGGGCCTAGGCCCGATGGGCTTGGGCTTGAGTTTTGAGCCCACCAACAGGGTCTGGACGGGGCTTGGGCTTGGCATATTGGCATTTTAAGGAAGAGGCCTGGCCCACGGCCCTAAGCCCTAAGGGCTTTTTAGGGCTTTTTACGAGATGGGCTAGGCTTGGGCTTGAAAAGTAGGCCCAATGATAGGGCCTGGGCCTTAGTTTTCTACAGTGGGATTTTTAGGCCCGGCCCAAGCCCGGCCCGGCCCATGGCCACGTATATTTGGATGGTTAGAGGGACACTGATATCCCCAGCCCACCAGGGTTCAAGTCTTGGTCCTTGCATTATTCCTGGATTTATTTTAGGATTTTCGGCGATGGGCTCTCAGTCTCTCGAAGATGCTCATAGGGGTAGGGTGTGCATTTGTGCGTTCATAGGGGGTGAGTGTATGCGCGTCTGTATGAGCTCTTGCGTCTATACTGTGCTAAAAACATCTTATGATGTTGATGGCATGACTCACCGAATCAAACAAGTCAATGTGCACAACCAAGCTGAGATTAAGGACCCATCTAGCTGCCCTAATGCGCATAGACAAGATTGAGGCGCACAAGACCGCCTCAAGAGTCGCGCCCCAACCTCTAGTGGAGATATTCAGGTCGCGCTCGTGTAGGAACGATGAACCAATCGATTAATAGTGATTCAATTAGGCACGTCCTGATGGCATCAATGCTATAGGGATGCATTAGAAGGTGTCATGCGGGCCCGCCGCTCGTCACAAGCACCACGTCGGAAAGCTGAGGCTACTCATATTGGGGAGTATCATATACTAGTATCATGCATATGATACTAGTTTATGGTACTACCTTCATAATGCATAGTATCATATAGTAGTATCATAGATGACCTTATTTATGGCCATGCATAACACAAAGTAGTATATCATTTATTATGTTATGGCATCTACTTATGTTACTCTAACCCTCTCTCTTCTTTAATTGAGTGAATTGCAGAAAACCACCACATTTCAGCTTAGGTTTGCAGGAAACACTCTTCTACATTTTTGCTGCCGAAAACACTGATTTTTTTCTAATCTTTTGCAGAAAGCACCAAACCTTCTGTTTGGGCAATTCAAGCACTATTATGACAGGTGGGACCCTGTCTTGTCGACGTGGCTCACGGCCGCGAGCTGACGCCGTCTAACGGCGCTACAGTGCGGACCGGTGCGCCCGCTAGGTCAAGAGACCAGATCGAATCGACACCTCTCCCGCATCTGAAATTTTCCCCACCATCCCCGCGACGGCGCGCTCTCCTCTATCTCTCTCTCATTCATGGCAACGGCGAGCCCGGACGCCGCCGGCGGAGTGGATGGCGGAGGTGGCGAAGGTGCAGGAGGGTTGTTTGGCGGCGGAGATCCAAAGCCACCCGAGGAGGTCTGTGGTAGCTCTAACCCTAGCCAGGGCCCGCGGCGCAGACCACCATCCCCGTCGCTGGAGTACCGCGCCGCCTGCTCTCTGGCCCGTGCTGTGCAGGCTACTCCGACGGGGAGCCACCACTGGGCATCTGCATTCGGCGGTGTGGAGTAAGATATCTCCTCTGCCTCCCCCACCCCCCTCATTTTCTATCGATTCCATAGTTAGGGTTAGGGTTAGGTGTGTAAACACAACATTAGATTGTAGTGATATTAGTATGCTCTGTGTAGGAGAGAATATAGTGATACTTTTTGTGATTTTAATTGCTATTTGGGTTAGGATGCTCTGTTTAGATTGTAGTGGCAAGCAACACAGCCTTGGGTTAGGTGTGTAAATCAAAAATGGATCTTGTGCCTAGTACTAAGTGTTCATCTGCTCTCTAAATTAGATTGTATTGATATTAGTATGCTCTGTTTAGGAGAGAATATAGTGATAATTTTTGTGATTTTAATTGCTATTTGGGTTAGGATGCACTGTTTATTTAGTAGACATTAGGGTCACAGTTAGCTCTTATTGAAATTGGTATACATAGTATATTTTAAATATGTCACTTATATTGTTTGTAGTTAGTGTTATACTGTTTAATTAATAAGTACAAGAATTGTTCCTTTTTGTAGCTTGTTTGATGATGTTTGGGAGGTTAGACTGCACTTTCATGACATGGATAACTTGGAAAGGACTATGTGTGTTTCAGACATCACTTTTTTCAATCTGTTAGCACTCATAGAGACAGCAGGATATGGAAGTAAAGACTATATGTATTATGCGAGGGATGCTGGGTTGGGAGTAGCTGGTTTGGAGGAGATATGTGATGATGACAAGGTGGATGAGATGCTGGATGACATTGCCAATAAAGATCAGCACATAGTAAACCTGACAATAGTTAGGGGTAGTGAGCCCAGACCTGCAGATATAAACAGAGGTTATATTTGTGATCAGCAAGTTCCTATAGGCAATGTTGGAGAGAGCACTGTATATGAGGTGAATGATGTTGGGGTGTTGTACAAGTCACCATCCAAAGTATCAAAAAGAGATGCAGTAGTTGAGGAGCCTGAACCAATCCAGTTTTTCTCCACATAGCAGAGCCACAATGTTGATATGGAGCAAGGCAATGAAGCAGATGTTGATATTGAGCAAGGCAATGAAGATGATGTTGACATGGAGCAACGGGAGTTAGAAAGAAGTATGGAGCTTAGAAGGAGATCAAAAATTCAGAGATTTAAGCAGCATCAGAATAATGTTGAGAGGGTGCAGGCAGTGAAAAGAAAACTTCCTGTGCTACTAACTGAAGATGACTCTGACTTGGAGGAAGATGAGGATTTCATGGCTAGGATGGCTGAGCTAAAGAGGCAGAGAGAGGACCCACTCTTACATTTTGAAGGTGACACAGATGTAGATGAACCTTATGAGATACAAGAGGAAGTGCATGAGGAAAATGCAGAGCAAGAGGAGCATGGAGACCATGAGGAACTTGAAAAGGAAGTGCTACCATAGGGGCAAAAGAGGAAGAAGTTGAAAGTAAGAAAGGGGACAACCACAAGATCACATGCTAGTTTGGAGCAACAGTTTGAGGATGTTTGGGTACCATCATCTGATGAGGATCCAGATCCTGGTGATTTGAAGGAGGAGCAAGATGATGGGGTTGTACCCCTACCATTTTTGCTAGGAAGTAAGTCTAGGGCTAAAAACCCAAACCAAGGGTATGGTATCATGAGGATAGAGAGAGCCCAGAGCTGCAGTTTGCTAAGAAGTTATGCTTTGATAATGTGTACCAATTTAGAAGGCCACTTCTCACTTTCCACATAGCACAGAACAGAAACTATCAGTTTCATAGGAACTGCACTAACAGAATTATAGTTGTGTGCACACATGAAGACTGCCCTTTCTTCATTGCAGCTTCTGTGGTGGGAAAAGAGAAAACTTTCTGCATTAGGAAAACTAATTTGTTGCACACATGTTCAGCTGTAGCAGAGAGAACCAAGGTGACTACAAAGTGGGTTACACATGAAGTTTTAGAAGCAATAAGAACAGACTTGAACACACCAATAAGTACAATAATGCAAAATCTGAAGAGCAAGTATGGAGTTGAGATCAGCACTCATATGGCCTATAGGGCTAAGAACAATGCTATTAAGGTGGTGCAAGGAGATCAGAGGGGGCAATACACCAGGATAAGGGATTACTTGCATGCTGTGTTAGACACCAATCGAGGTAGTAGGTGCATTGTCACTACTAAGTTCCTAAAAGACCATCCAAGCATCAATCCAAGGTTCCATGGTTTATTCATATGTTTGAATGCTTGCAAGGAGGGATTTCTGAATGGATGCAGGCCATTCATAGGTGACTACTAAACTGTGTTATATATGACATAAATGTGGTGCACCATACTTTGTTTATAACATATCTTGTGTGCCATTGCAGGTGTGGATGGATGTTTCATCAAGCTCTCAACTGGCCAACAAATCCTTGCTGCCACAGGAAGGGATGGGAACAATAACATCTATCCCATTGCCTTTGGAGTTGTGGACAAAGAAGACACAAAGAGTTGGACCTGGTTTCTCACAGAACTGAAGGCAGCTATTGGCGGAGAATCTGGGAGATTTGGTTTTTACACCATAAACTCTGATAGACAGAAGGTATTATATAATTTGCTTAGTATTCATTGGTCATTACTAGTTCATATAAGTATTTCATAGTAATTGCTAGAAGTAGTTAATATTTTCATTGCTCATTACTAGTTGTTATAAGTAGTTCATACTAATTGGTAGAAGTAGTTAAAATTCTTTTCTTATCAGTAAGTTTGTTAATTTCTCCAAATAGGGTCTTCTGAAAGCTGTGAGTCAAGTTTTCCCCAATTGCCCCCAAAGATTCTGCCTTAGACACATCTACCAAAATTTCCAGACTGCTGGTTTTAGGGGGTCAGAATTAAAGAAGTTCATGGATAAGGCAAGTTACTCCTATACTGAACATGGCCATCTTGCTGCAATGGATGCTCTTAAAGTAGAGTGTAAGGCTGCCTGGACTTGGTTAAATAAAATTCCTAGACATGCTTGGGCTAGATATGCCATGGACTTCAACTGCAAAACTGACCTAGTTGTCAACAATATTAGTGAGGTGTTCAACAAGATGATATTAGATGTGAGGGGTAAACCAATAAAGACCATGGTAGATGGAATCAGGACTAAGTTGATGGTCAGGTTCAATACAAATAGGAGTAAGACAGAGTTAGCCAAGTGGGAAATATGTCCAACATATGCTGAGTTACTTGAAGAAGCAAAGAAACACTCTAGGAACTGTCAAGCATTGATGTCTGGGCCAAATATTTACCAAGTGACAAGCAATGAGAATACCTATGCAGTTAACTTGCAGCACAGGACATGTGGGTGCAGAAATGGGATATGACTGCAGTGCCATGCAATCATGCAGTCTCTGCTATTACCAAAGCCAAATTAAGGCCTGAAGATTTTGTGCATGACTTCTTCAAAAAGCCTATGTATCTGGCTGCATACAGTCCCATCATATTTCCTGTACCTGGACCTGACCTCTGGCCTAAGACCAAAACTAGAGAAATAGAACCCCCAGTTTTCAAGGATAAACCAGGGTAGAAGCAAACCAAAAGGAGAAGGAGCCAGTTTGAGCCACCAGTACCTAAAGATACATCTAGGATGGCATCAATTACATGCAGCAATTGCAATCTTGTGGGTCACAGATACACATCTTGCCACAAAACACTAAAGCCAGATCTAGCAATGAGAAAGAACAGGCATGAGGTTAGTCTCTGTTGGCATACTTGTTGTCATCTATTTCTGTTTTGTACCACTTTGAATGTATTAACTTGCTGCTATTTTCAAATGCAGTCAAACAGGACAAAGGGTACCACATCTACTACTGCAGCTTCATCTGTTGCAGCTCCAGCAAACAGGACACCACCAGTGGCAAGCAGCACAGCAGCTCCAGCAAGCAGGCCAAGCAGCACAGCAGCTCCAGCAAGCAGGCCAAGCAGCTCAGCAGCTCCAGCAAGCAGGCCAAGCAGCTCAGCAGCTCCAGCTAGGAGGCCAAGCAGCTCAGCAACTCCAGCTAGGACATCCTTCTTGGCACCAAGACAGAGAAAGAAACCATCAAGGCTGAAGGATTACTTTTATGCTTAAGGGAACTAATGTGCTTTGGAAAAACTGTTGATGATGTGATCAGGCAAAACTGCTAATTGCTATGATCTATTTTGGGAACTTATGCTGATTTGATGTTATGGTACTGTAATAACTACTATTGATGTTCTTGCTTTTATGAGAATTATGCACTATGATGTTGTTCTTGCTGTTATCATGTTCAATTTGATGATCAATATGATGGTCTGGCTGCTACCATGTTCAATTTGATCCATATGATGGTCTTGCTGTTAGAAAATTAAACACTTGTTGATGATAGTACCACTAGGGCCATTCTATCGATGAATCGATGGCATGAGGGTCAAGGTACCCCTAGGGCCATTCTGTCGATGAATCGATGACATGAGGGTCAAGGTGCCCCTAGGGCCATTCTGTCGATGAATCGATGAAATGGTGGTCAAGGTACCGCTAGGGCCATTCTATCGATGAATCGATGACATGAGGGTCAAGGTACCCCTAGAGCCATTATGTCGATGAATCGATGAAATGGTGGTCAAGGTACCCCTAGGGCCAATCTGTCGATGAATCGATGACATGAGGGTCAAGGTACCCCTAGGGCCATTCTGTCGATGAATCAATGAAATGGTGGTCAAGGTACCCCTAGGGCCAATCTGTCGATGAATCGATGACATGAGGGTCAAGGTACCCCTAGGGCCATTCTGTCGATGAATCGATGAAATGGTGGTCAAGGTACCCCTAGGGCCAATCTGTCGATGAATCGATGACATGAGGGTCAAGGTACCCCTAGGGCCATTCTGTCGATGAATCGATGAAATGGTGGTCAAGGTACCCCTAGGGCCAATCTATCGATTAATCGATGACATGAGGGTCAAGGTACCCCTAGGGCCATTCTGTCGATGAATCGATGAAATGGTGGTCAAGGTACCCCTAGGGCCAATCTGTCGATGAATCGATGACATGAGGGTCAAGCTACCCCTAGGGCCAATCTGTCGATGAATCGATGACATGAGGGTCAAGGTACCCCTAGGGCCATTCTGTCGATGAATCGATGAAATGGTGGTCAAGGTACCCCTAGGGCCAATCTGTCGATGAATCGATGACATGAGGGTCAAGGTACCCCTAGGGCCATTCTGTCGATGAATCGATGAAATTGTGGTCAAGGTACCCCTAGGGCCAATCTGTCGATGAATCGGTGACATGAGGGTCAAGGTACCCCTAGGGCCATTCTGTCGATGAATCGATGACATGAGGGTCAAGGTACCCCTAGACCTATTCTGTCGATGAATCGATGACATGAGGGTCAAGGTACCCCTAGACCTATTCTGTCGATGAATCAATCAAATCTTGGTCAAATTGGATCCAACCCCATTGATAACAAAATAGTAAGTTAAATTACTTACTGAATAGATGATAATCATCTAAACCAAATAAAACCAAATTATACTAAGCACATAAAGCATATAACATCAAATTTGACTCACATTCATGAAGGTTCATCAATGTTGGATCCAACACAATGGATCACAACATACATACTTAAATTACTGGGTTGACAAATTCAAACTACATTACTCAATAGATGATTATCATCTACATTACAACACTGCTGGATCCAACACCTTGGATTAAAAAAATACATAGTTAAAGTAGTTGAGGACCAAGTTCATACTAAAGTTTTGCATAGAAGACTATCATCTACATACAGATAGATGATTATCATACTAGAAGACACCCCTACTCATCTAAGATGGCCTTCACCCCCTGAAGCTTCTGCTTTATCTTCTCCTCAGACTTTTGAAGCTCAGAAATGTGATGCTGCAATTTAAGCCTCTCTTCTGTCAGCCTTTCCTTCTCCTTCAAATGATTGAACTTCAAGTTCCTAATCACATTGGCTTGAGCACCTGTCAGGTTCACTAGAGTCTCATACTTTTGCAGCAGCTTCTTCTGCTCGTCCTCTTTCTTTGACATCTCTGCCTTCAAGTTGCCCACTACAGTTTCTAGCTCAGCAATCTTCAAATCAACATATTCCTTCTGCTCCTTCTGATTGTTTAACTCCACACCCTTCTGCTGCTGGGCATCCAAGAGAGCATTGACATCAGCATACAAACTGTCACAGTCCTCTTGTACTTTCTTCTTCTCCTCCTCTTTCTTTGCCAGCCCTGACTACAAGTTGCCCACTATAGTTTCTAGCTCTGCAATCATCACATCAAGACATTGCTTCTACTCCTTCAGATTGCTCAACTCCAGACCCCTCTGTTGCTAGGCATCCAAGAGAGCATTGACATCAGCATACAGACTGTCATAATTCTCCTGTAGTTTCTTCTTCTCTTCTGTCAGGTTGTGAATTACAAAGGAACTCTCCAGATTGTCATTGGTCGTACCTGACTTACTCTCCTCATACATATCCCATAACTTGGCCAATGCCTTCTCCATTGAGTCTGGCCATTCAAAATCAATCCATTGAACTACTCCACAGTTTATGCCTTCCTGTAAAATAAACAATAAAACGCTCCAATAAAACAATAAAGAATCATCTAAGTGAGTAGGCTGAAGACCACTGTTAAGTGCCATACTCCATAAGCTAACATGTTTAGGGGGTCTAATATGTGGAGCAAACATATCACACAGCAAACAAATAAACAATGACCACTGTTAAACAAGTAATTAAGCACTGACCATAATAAACAATGACAACCATCCACTCACTGGATAAAACATAAACAAAGACTAAGCACTTAACCAAGCTTAACAACTTGATAAACAAAGCAGTAATCACTAACCACAATAAACAATGTGTACCATCTAATGACAAGGCATGTCAGTTAAAGGTAAAGAAATACCTAACTTAGCACATTCAACAATGAACACGATGAACACTTCACTTATAAAGGATCATACCTTCTTAGCACATCCTAGAAACCTCCTGCCCGTGTGCATCCCTTCAAATGCAACTAAGCGCTCGGCCGGCTCGCCGTGTTCGCACAAAACATTCACATCTGCGTCAGTGCCATTGAAATTCGGATCGTGCATCATAGCTGGAAGTTGCGGGAGGAGCAAGCAAAGATAAACCTAGGTTCAGCTCGAGCTCATTCACAAAATCACCCTAACCCTAACCCTAGCTGTAGCAAACTGACCTTGATGATGCCATCGCAGGAGGAGGAGATGTTCATGACTGAATCCTCACTAGTCTCGTCGCTCCACGACACCATGGCCACGGGGGAGCAGCAGAACGGCGGTCGGCGTTGTGGCGGGCGGCGTCGGGGGAGAAGAACAGAGTGAGGAGAGGAGAGCAGAGTGACGAGAAGAGAGGGCGAGGCAGATGAGAGAGCTGAGCTGGTTTCTATCGGCGCACCGGTCCGCACTGTAGCGCCGTTAGACGGTGTCAGCTCGCGGCCGTGAGCCACGTCGACAAGACAGGGTCCCACCTGTCATAACAGTGCTTAAACTGCCCGAACAGGAGGTTTGGTGCTTTCTGCAAAAGATTAGAAAAAAAATCAGTGTTTTCTGCAGCAAAACGTAGAAGAGTGTTTCCTACAAACCTAAGCTCAAATGTGGTGGTTTTCTGCAATTCACTCTCTTTAATTCTCTGCCACATCATCATGTTTTCTATTCTCGATTGCATGATACCGGCTATGATACCCCCACTATGGCCAGCCTGAGGCCGCTATGCCTCGTTCTAGATGGAACCACATGGAGGCCGGGTCGTGGGAAGCCGCGCCGATAGGTCGGAGCCACATGTGTTTCTGTGTCGTGCGATGCCCGAGGAAGAAGTGTCGTGCCTCCACGCGCCGGCCACAGGGAGCGCGGTCGCGCCACGCGTTACAAGTCAGGAAGAGTTGCGCCAGTGGATGCTAGTCCGGGGTTGATGTCCCGAGTGCAGGGCAAGATTCGCATATCGCGCCTCCAGATGGAGGTCGCGTCAACACCATGTGTGGGGGAGAAAGTCTCCGCCATGCGCCTTGGTGAAGTGTCCTCGGGCCTTCGTGCATTGTGCCATCGGGGACAACGCGATGAATCAAGAAGGGCTGGGCTCGCTTTTGTCCGGTCATGTCAGAGAAATCTTGTTTCCTCTCGGGCATCAAGGACATCCGGTGACGGATTGATGTGCGCGAACGCCGCCGGTGTTGCCGGTCTATCTAGTGGCCTAATCGCTCGCTCTAGGTTAGGGAAATGGATTTTTTAGGGAAAAGCATAGCTTTATAACTTAACTGAGCTTGGGCAAATCGCCCATAGCACAAGCAGCCACATTGGCTGGTACATCAGAATCCCACATTACAGAGTGGTTTGGTTCACACATACGACCCATACTAGCCAGTTCATGTGCAACAGTGTTTGCACCACGCCTACAAAAGGAAATTACATGACGCGAAAACCAGAGCTTCAGCTAGAGTTTAATGCCCTCGATGACAATCGAATACGCGGATGAGTCAGCCTTCCGCATGTCCAGGGCATCAATTAGCAGTTGTGAGTCTATCTCAAATGCCACTCGGATCATACCTATATCCGCAGCCATAGCGACTACATGTGCCATAGCATGGACCTCCGCGGCAAAAGCGTCCCGAACATTCTCCTGCCTCCCAGCACGGTCAAAGATAATTTCTCCTTTCACCAATCTTGCCACCACACCCCAACCTGCATGAGTCTCTCCCGGAATAAAATACCCGTCCACGTTAAATTTAACCATGTCATCAGTTGGTGGCCGCCACTGCCCATTGGTTAGCTTGGCTGACGGAGAGCTGAATAGTTGCTGATACTCAAAGACGCTGCAGCGATTAATTCTTGTCATTTCAACTACAGAGCTTGTTATGGTTGGACCACCAAAACCACCAGAAAGTAAGGATAAGTAGGCATTTATTTTCATCTAAGGCCCAGAGGTAATCCAACATTGCGTGCACTGACGTTACTTTTTCCAATTCCATTCTTTCTTTTTCCAAAGCTATCTCCCTCCATACTTCCTTAATGGACTTGCATTTGATGAATAAATGAGCTCCATCCTCATCTGCCCTACCACAAAAGGAGCAGGATGCATCATCGACTGAAACTCCTCTCCTAACTAGATTTGTTCGCAAGGCAAGTGACTCGTGTTTGATCCTCCATATAAACATTTGAATGTTCCTGGGACATGGCAATTTCCATAACTGCTTCCATGAGTCACCCTGGCAGGAGTTCAAGTTACCAGTCATTGTCGAGTTGTTTGATACGTCCATTTTGCATCATGCTTTTATATCGATATTTATCGCATTATGGGCTGTTATTACACGTTATGTCACAATACTTATGCCTATTCTCTCTTATTTGACAAGGTTTACATGAAGCGGGAGAATGCCGGCAGCTGGAATTCTGAGCTGGAAAAAGAGAAAATATTAGAGACCTATTTTGCACAGGTCCAAAAGTCCTAAAACTTCATGAAAGTCATTTTTGGAATTAATAAAAAATACTGGACGAAGAAAATACCAGAGAGGGGCCACACCCTGGCCATGAGGGTGGGAGTCGCGCCCTACCCCCCTGGGCGTGCCCCCTGCCTCGTGGGCCCCCTGGTGGCCCTCCGGTGCCCATCTTCTGCTATATGAAGTCATTCGTCTGAGAAAAATTCATAAGAAAGCTTTCGGGAAGAAACTCCGCCGCCACGAGGCGGAACCTTGGCGGAACCAATCTAGGGCTCCGGCAGAGCTGTTCTGTCGGGTACACTTCCCTCCGGGAGGGGGAAATCATCACCATCGTCATCACTAACGCTCCTCTCATTGGGAGGGGGCCAATCTCCATCAACATCTTCACCAGCACCATCTCCTCTCAAACCCTAGTTCATCTCTTGTCTCCAATCTTTGTCCCAAAGCCTCGGATTGGTACCTGTGGGTTGCTAGTAGTGTTGATTACTCCTTGTAGTTGATGCTAGTTGGTCTATTTGGTGGAAGATCATATGTTCAGATCCTATATGCATATTAATACTCCTCTGATTATGAACATGAATATGCTTTGTGAGTAGTTATGTTTGTTCCTGAGGACATGGGAGAAGTCTTGCTATAAGTAGTCATGTGAATTTGGTATTCGTTCGATATTTTGATGAGATGTATGTTGTCTCTCCTCTAGTGGTGTTATGTGAACGTCGACTACATCACACTTCACCATTATTTGGGCCTAGAGGAAGGCATTGGGAAGTAATAACTAGATGATGGGTTGCTAGAGTGATAGAAGCTTAAACCCTAGTTTATGCGTTGCTTCGTAAGGGGCTGATTTAGATCCATATGCTTCATGCTATGGTTAGGTTTACCTTGATACTTCTTTCGTAGTTGCGGATGCTTGCAATAGGTGTTAATCATAAGTGGGATGCTTTTCCAAGTAAGGACAGCACACAAGCACCGGTCCACCCACATATCAAATTATCAAAGTACTGAAAGCGAATCATATGAACGTGATGAAAACTAGCTTGGCGATAATTCCCATGTGTCCTCGGGAGCGTTTTTCCCTATATAAGAAATTGTCCAGGCTTGTCCGTTGCTACAAAAAGGATTGGGACACCTTGCTGCACTTTATTTACTTTTGTTACTTTTTGCTCATTACACATTACCTTATCATAAAACTATCTGTTACTGATAATTTTAGTGCTTGCAGAGAATACCTTGTTGAAAACCGCTTATCATTTCCTTCTGCTCCTCGTTGGGTTCGACACTGTTACTTATTGAAAGGACTACGATAGATCCCCTATACTTGTGGGTCATCAAGACTCTTTTTAGCGCCTTGCCGGGGAGTGAAGCGCCTTTGGTAGGTGGAATTTGGTAAGGAAAAAGTTTATATAGTGTGCTGAAATTTACTGTCACTTGTTACTATGGAAAGTAATCCTTTGAGGGGCTTGTTCGGGGTATCTTCACCCCGACCAATAGAGCGAATAGTTGCTCCTCAACCTACTTAACCTATTGAAAATGTTTACTTTGAAATTCCTTCGGGTATGATAGAGAAACTGCTAGCTACTCCTTTTGCAGGAGATGGAACATTGCATCCCGATTTACACTTAATCTATGTGGATGAAGTTTGTGGATTATTTAAGCTTGCAGGTATGCCCGATGATGTTATCAAGAAGAAGGTCTTCCCTTTATCTTTGAAGGGAGATGCATTGACATGGTATAGGCTATGTGATGATATGGGATGATGGGACTACAAGCGATTGAAATTGGAATTTCATCAGAAATTTTATCCTATGCATCTTGTTCATCGTGATCGTAATTATATATATAATTTTTGGCCTCGTGAAGGAGAAAGCATCGCTCAAGCTTTGGGGAGGCTTAAGTAAATGTTATATTCATGCCCCAATCATGAGCTCTCAAGAGAAATGATTATTCAAAAAATTTATGCTCGGCTTTCTGACAAACAATCGCTCCATGCTCGGTACTTCTTGTACTGGTTCTTTTATGATGAAGACTATTGAATTCCAATGGAATTTATTGGAGAGAATTAAACGCAACTCTGAAGATTGGGATCTCGACGAAGGTAAGGTCAGGTATAACACCTAAGTTTGATTGTGTTAAATCTTTTATGGATACCGCGTTTTCACTAAATTTAGCACTAAATATGGACTTGACTCTGAGATGGTAGCTTCTTTTTGTGAATCTTTTGCTACTCATGTTGATCTCCCTAAGGAGAAGTGGTTTAAATATCATCCTCCCATAGAAGTAAAAGTAGTTGAACCTATTAAAGTTGAAGAAAATACTATCACTTATAATGATCCTATTGTTCCTACTGCTTATGTTGAGAAACCACCTTTCCCTGTTAGAATAAAGGATCATGCTAAAGCTTCAACTATGGTTCGTAAAAGTAATATTAGAACTTATACACCCCTGAGCAAGTTAAAGTTGAACCTAATATTGCTATTTTTAAAGATCTCTTGACAATATTGATGGGCATGTTACTTATTTCTGTGAGGAAACTGCTAGAATTGCTAAACCTGGTGATAAAGATAAACATAGACCTGTTGTAGGCATCCCTGTTATTCCTGTTAAAATAGGAGATCATTGTTATCATGGCTTGTGTGATATGGGTGCTAGTGCTAGTGCAATACCTATTTCCTTATACAAAGAAATTATGCATGATATTGCACCTGCTGAGTTAGAAGATATTGATGTTACCATTAAGCTTGCCAATAGATATACTATTTCACCAATTGAGATTGTTAGAGATGTTGAAGTCTTGTGTGGGAAAGTTAAATATCCTGCTGACTTTCTTGTTCTTGGTTCCCCACAAGATAGTTTTTGTCCCATTATATTTGGTAGACCCTTCTAGAACACTATTAATGCTCAGATAGATTGCGAAAAGGATGTTGTTACTATTGGTTTCGATGATATGTCTCATGAGTTTATTTTTTCTAAATTCCCCGTGATGAGGAATTGCCTAGTAAAGATGAAATTATTGGTCTTGCTTCTGTTGCCGCGCCTCCTAGTGATCCTTTAGAACAATATTTTCTAGACCATGAAAATGATATGTTTATGAATGAAAGAAGGGAAATAGATGAAGTATTCTTTAAACAGGGACCCATTCTGAAACACAATTTGCCTGTTGAAATCCTAGGGGATCCTCCTCCACCCAAGGGTGATCCCGTGTTTGAGCTTAAACTATTACCTGATACTCTTAAATATGCTTATCTTGATGAAAAGAAGATATATCCTGTTATTATTAGTGCTAACCTTTCAGAGCATGAAGAAGAGAAACTATTGAAAACTCTAAAGAAGCACCGTGCTGCAATTGGATATACTCTTGATGATCTTAAGGGCATTAGTCCCACTCTATGTCAACACAAAATAAATTTGGAGAAAGACGTCGAACCATTTATTGATCATCAACGACGGTTAAATCCTAAGATGAAAGAAGTGGTAAGAAAGGAAATATTAAAGCTCCTTGAAGCAGGTATAATTTATCCCGTTGCTGATAGTCAGTGGGTAAGTCCTATTACAGTGGTAAGAAGGGAGGTATTACTGTCGTTCCTAATGATAAAGATGAATTGATTCCACAAAGAATTATTACAGGTTATAGGATGGTAATTGACTTCCGCAAATTAAATAAAGCTACTAAAAAAGATCATTACCCATTGCCTTTCATTGATCAAATGCTAGAAAGATTATCCAAACATACACATTTTTGCTTTCTAGATGGTTATTCTTGTTTCTCTCAAATACCTATGTCAGCTGATGATCAAGCAAAGACCACTTTTACTTGACCTTTCGGTACTTTTGCTTATAGATGTATGCCTTTTGGTTTATGTAATGCACCTGCTACCTTTGAAAGATGCATGATGGCTATATTCTCTGATTTTTGTGGAAAGATTTGTGAGGTTTTCATGGACGGTTTCTCCGTTTACGGATCCTCTTTTGATGATTGCTTGAGCAACCTTGATCGAGTTCTGCAGTGATGTGAAGAAACTAACCTTGTCTTGAATTGGGAGAAATGCCACTTTATGGTTAATGAAGGTATTGTCTTGGGGCATAAAATTTCTGAAAGAGGCATTGAAGTGGATAAAGCTAAAGTTGATGCTATTGAAAAGATGTCGTGTCCCAAGGACATCAAAGGTATAAGAAGTTTCCTTGGTCATGCCGGTTTTTATAGGAGGTTCATTAAGGACTTCTCAAAAATTTCTCGGCCTCTGACTAATCTATTACAAAAAGATATACCATTTGTCTTTGATGATGATTGTGTAGGAGCATTTGAAAAACTTAAGAAAGCATTGATTTCTGCACCTATTGTTCGGCCACCTGATTGGAATTTACCCTTTGAAATTATGTGTGATGCTAGTGATTATGCTGTAGGTGCTATTCTAGGGCAAAGAGTTGATAAGATATTAAATGTTATTCAATATGCTAGTAAAACTCTAGACAGTGCTCAGAGAAATTATGCTACTACTGAAAAGGAGTTCTTAGCAGTTGTATTTGCTTGTTGTAAGTTCAGACCTTATATTGTTGATTCTAAAGTAACTATTCACACTGATCATGCTGCCATTAAATATCTTATGGAAAAGAAAGATGCTAAACCTAGACTTATTAGATGGGTTCTGTTGGGGATATTACTACTAGGCGTAAACCGGCCTACCTGGGCCGGGTTAACTTCATCAGTAGTTCAAAGGTGTTAAAGCCCAAAGAGGCAGATAAGGGCCCAAGGCCTGAAGTCGGTTTAAGACCTGTAGCCGTAAACCGGCTTTATATGTAAACTTGTATTGTAAGTTAGGAATAAGGAGAGACCAACCCGGATACGAGTATGAACCTGTGTTGGGACTCTGTGGACCGACGGGCGTCACCCGTGTATATAAGGGGATGACCCGACGGCGGTTCAAGCACAGACAACAACAACTCGAGACTTAGGCGAAGCTTGTTTGCTCCCTAGTCATCGAAACCCCATCAATTCCATCACAACTAGACGTAGGCTTTTACCTTCATCTAAGGGGCCGAACTAGTATAAAACTCTCTGCGTCCCTGTGTCCGCTTTAACCCCCTCAAGCTAACCCGTCGCGATGGCTCCATGACTAAGTCCTTTCTCCAGGACATCTGCTGTGACAAAACCACGACAGTTGGCGCCCACCGTGGGGCTATCGCACGATGGTTTCAAGTTCTTGGAGGGCCGCTTTGAAGGAATCGAGGGCTACGTTGTGGGCCGGATAACTAAGAGTTGTTGCGGCAAGCTCTGCATTGACGATGCAGGCTGGGGCCCCGAGGCCGGCTCAATTGAGTACGGGTACCGGGTCCCCTTTGGTGGCATACACGTTTTCATCGGCAAGATCGGTGAACCGGGCCCTGAGCCAGACATCTGCACCGACCTCGTCGAGACGGCTCAGCGTGCGCGATCTGCCCAGGTTAAATCGGCTGTGAAGCGTGCCTTCGTGGGAGTCATCCATGGAGGAAGTTATGAGGATAGATCAGAATCTGGTGGCGAGACCATCGTTTACTCCGGCGACGAGTCGTTAACCGGAGAAACTGAATCTCTGTATCAGCTACAAGATGGCCGGATTGGGGGCTGTTCCGATGGTGACAGTATTCCAGACCCCTCCGATCTGCCCAACCGGGTTGGAATATTCATGGCCGCTACGCAAGCAGCGCTTCATTCTTCAACCGCTGCGGCAATGATCGCCGGTTCAGTAGCGGCGACGGCTGCCAGGGCAGGAGGCTCTGTGCGCCCGTCGGCTCAAGTTTTATCGGATCTGTTGGATGCGTTGGCTTCGCTCATGGCAGAGGCTAACCCGGCGGATCAGGATGCTCACAACGCGGAGATTGCAAAAGTGAGGGAGAAAATCACTCAGGCTAAGGCGGACCTGGCAGCTGAAGATGCCAGGATGACTGCAGAGCGGGCCGCTTTAGATGCACAGGCCTACAGACTCATGTTGGACCAGAACGCGTCGCAGGAAGTCATGAGGAGAAAGTACCGATCTCGTCTGCCTTCAGTCTTCGAAGCCAGAGACCTCTTCAACACCCCCGGAGCAGGAACCAGCAATCTGCCAGTGGTAAACCGGGCGGAAGCACCTGGGACGGGCGCGCCGGTCCAGCCCTGTTTAATAGATCTTCCCTGTCATAATACTGGTGCACCTCAGGCTGTGCCGACACCTCCGGGTCACTACTCCAACCCGATGGACAACCTTGTTGCGGCTGCTGCACGGCTGGAGGCCATTCCAATTGAAGGTGATTCGCCGCAGGCGGTAGAGATGCGTCGGGTCAAGGAGCTCCTTAGGATAACTTTGGTCCAACAGGAAGCATATTCGTACAGCCGCGACCGGATCCACTCAACCCCTCGTCCGAGCCGGAGCTATAGCAGGCATATGGATGAACCGGCCGTGTCAAGTAATGCACGACGAGGAGCGCCCCGTGGTAATAACCCGGTAGGTGGTGTCGATAATGCTCAGGAAGTGGTGGACCGGGCCCGAGCGCGCAGGGAGGCCGAGTTAGCGGCACAGTATCAAGATCGTCAGCTAACGCCGGTTCGTCCGACCACCATGGTCGAGCCTGGAGTTACCTCTAGCTCTTTGGGGGTGCCTTTCCTTGTCCCCGCTTTACGCAATGTGCGCCTGCCCAAGGATTTCAAGGGCCCGCGCAAGGTACCAAATTATACGGCGGATCAACCTCCAGAGACATGGGTGGAGAGCTATGAGATGGCCATGGAGATGCTTGATGTGGATGACGTGGCGTGTGCAAAGTATTTCACCATGATGCTTGAAGTAACGGCCCGTACATGGTTAAAAAGCTTACCGGCCAATTCTATCAGTTCATGGGCCCAGTTACGAGCCCGGTTTATCAGTAATTTCAAAGACACGTGTAAGCAGCCGATGTCGATAGTGGATCAAGCTGCCTTTGTCCAGGAGGAAGGAGAATCAATGACGCATTGGGTGCGCCGGGTCTCGCAAGTTCTGCATTCATCAGACCGCATCAACGCTGACACGGCGGTTATAACCCTGGAAGGCAATTGCCGGTTTGGGCCTCTAAAGCTGAAGTTAGGGCGGATGAAGCGCCACTGCACTGACGTAGGGACTCTCATGGCCGCTTTGGTAAAGTATGCTGATTCTGATAGTACCAAGGGTCCCGAGTCTGATGATGACAAGACAGGGAAGGGAAAGAAGAACGGCAACTCCAAAGGTCAGCAACATCACTCGACAGGTAATGGTGGCGGAGGCAAGTGCAAAGCGGATGGCAACATGGACTTCGTGGCTAATACCAACGCGAAGGACAAGGGCCAGCGACGCAAGGGTAAACCACGGAATCGCGGTGGAGCACCTAACCCTAACCCGGACCGCCTAAATTATCTATTGAACCAGCCCTGTCCGAAGCATGGGACGAAGGAGGTGCCAGCAAACCACCTTTGGAAGGATTGCTACATTATGTAGGAGTTCAAAAATTCTAATGCTTTCCGGTATGATCACGGCTCTGACGGTGGCTCAGGATCCGGGCCGGGTTACGGTGGAGGAAATTCTGGTTCAGGATTTAATGGTAATCCGGGCGGTCATAATAATCAAAATAATCAGAATAACCAGGGTGGTTACAACCAGCAGCAGCAATAGTCGGGTTACCAGAGCAACCCAAAGCAGTTGAATAGTGGGTAGTACCATGTCTTCACCACTAGCTTGGACAAGCGAGACCGGAAGGTTCAGAAGCGGGCAGTCAACTCTGTTGAACCGGCTGTGCCCCGTTACTTACGCTGGTCTGAGCAGCCAATCATATGGAGCAGAGAGGATCACCCACCCCGGGTTGATAACCCAGGTCAGCTAGCATTGGTGGTGGCACCTCAGGTGCGAGGTTATAAGTTCACCAAGGTACTCATGGATGGAGGGAGCAGCATTAATATCTTGTACTATGAGACCTTCCATCGTATGGGACTGACAGATAAAAATCTCAAACCGTCCAATACGGTGTTCCATGGTGTGGTACCTGGCAAATCAACATATCCTGTTGGTAAGATAGCTCTGGAAGTGGCCTTTGGAGATGATTATGATTCCAGATCGAAGACACTGACGTTTGAAGTGGTAAAAATCCAAAGTCCATATCACGCCCTGTTTGGGCGACCGGCCTACGCCAAGTTTATGGCACGGCCCTGTTATGTGTATTTGCAGCTCAAGATGCTGGGTCACAAGGGCAAAATAACGGTTCACGGAAGCCGTAAGGTCGCTTTGGAGTGTGAAGAAGGAGATGCGGCCTATGCAGAGTCGGTTTGTGCCACCGAGGAGCTGAAATTTTATAAAGACAATGTTGATCCGGCAGATATGACTCCGTTGAAGAAGCCAACTACGCAGCATGATCCGGCCCTGAAGTTCAAATCAGGAGCTGAGACTAAGCTTGTTGACTTCGTGCCTGGCGATTCGTCCAAGCAGTTCAGCATCAGTGCCAATTTGGATCCGAAATAGGAAAGCATGCTCATCGAGTTCATCCGTGAGAATCGGGACATTTTTGCATGGAAGCCACCTGACATGCCAGGTGTACCGAGGCAACTCGCTAAGCACACTCTTAATGTGGATCCTAAATACAAACCGGTGAAACAGTTCCTCCTCCGGTTTAACGAAGAAACACAAAGAGCTATTGGAGAAGAGGTAGCCAGGCTTTTGGCAGCTGGTTTTATTGTTGAAGTTTTTCACCCTGAGTGGCTTGCTAATCCGGTGCTGGTCCTTAAGAAAAACGGCACCTGGCGTATGTGTGTGGATTACACAGACCT
This sequence comes from Aegilops umbellulata, assembly GCA_032464435.1. Lineage (NCBI taxonomy): Eukaryota > Viridiplantae > Streptophyta > Magnoliopsida > Poales > Poaceae > Aegilops > Aegilops umbellulata. The sequence continues at coordinate 472,971,080 of CP136060.1, forward strand.
TAATAAGGCTTGTCCAGCAGATCCTTTTTCCCTCCCCCGTATTGATCAAATCATTGATGCTACGGCGGGTTGCGAGCGTTTGAGTTTTTTGGATGCATATTCTGGTTATCATCAGATCAAAATGGCGGTTAAGGACCAGGAGAAGACGACGTTCATCACTTCCTTTGGAGCCTTCTGCTATGTGTCTATGCCTTTTGGGCTCAAGAGTGCCCAGGCAACCTATCAACGGTGTGTACAAAATTGCCTTCACAAGAAGATTGGCCGTAATGTACATGCTTACGTGGATGATATTGTGGTTAAGTCAAGGAAGAAGGAGACTCTGGTTGACGATTTGAAGGAAACCTTTGATAACCTGAGGACGTACAAGATGATGCTCAATCCGGCCAAATGTGTTTTGGTGTACCGGCAGGCAAGTTATTGGGTTTTCTGGTGTCCAACAGGGGAATTGAGGCTAATTCAGAGAAGATCAGAGCCATCACCTCCCTGGCTAAACCGAAGTGTATCAACGACGTTCAACGTTTGGCTGGCCGGATTGCCGTGTTGAGCCGGTTTATCAGCCGCCTTGGTGAGAAGGCAATTCCTTTGTATCAGATGTTGAAGAAGACGGATCAGTTCGTCTGGAGTTCCGCTGCTGATAAGGCATTTGAGGACTTAAAGAGGCAATTGGCCAATCCGCCTGTGCTTGCCTCTCCCGTTGATAAGGAGCCGCTACTGCTATATGTTGCTGCTAACGCTCGCGCGGTCAGTGTGGCTGTTGTGGTGGAGCGGAAGTAGGCAGGCAAGGAGCATCCGGTTCAGCGTCCGGTTTACTATATCAGTGAGGTACTTATTGAATCCAAGCAAAGGTATCCATATTGGCAGAAGCTGGTATATGGAGTTTTCATGGCAAGCCGGAAGCTGAAGCAGTATTTCCAAGGGCACCCCATCACAGTGGTCAGTTCTGCTCCCTTAGGCGATATCATCTAGAACCAGGAAGCGACTGGCCGGATTGCCAAGTGGGCTATAGAGCTTGGGCCGCACGGGTTGAAGTACGTGCCCCGAACGGTGGTGAAGTCTCAAGCACTTGTTGATTTCATCAATGATTGGACGGAGTTGCAAGCACCTGAAGAGAAGCCGGATCACACATATTGGACCATCCATTTTGACGGATCCAGGCAATTGGAGGGCTCGGGGGCTGGAGTCGTATTAACTTCCCCACGAGGTGACAAGTTCTGTTACGTTCTCCGCTTAATGTTCCCTTGTACTAACAATGCAGCTGAGTATGAAGCCTTGCTCCATGGTCTCCGGATGGCTAAGGAGATGAATCTAAGCCGGGTTAAGTGCTTCGGTGACTTGGACCTAGTGGCTCAACAGGTGTCCGTCACTTGGGATTCCAAGGACCCACTCATGGCTGCATATCGTCGTGAGGTGGATATTGTTGCTGGTCACTTCAAGGGCTATCAGGTGGACCGCGTGGACCGTCGGAAGAATGAAGCGGCGGACGCTTTAAGCCGGTTGGGCTCTCAACGTAAACCGGTCCCGTCTAATGTTTTTCTTGATGTGCTACACAACCCGTCAGTCAAGCTCCCTGGTGAAGCAGATTTGGCTATTCCTGATCCGGAGGCTCAATTGGTGGCAACTCTACACGTCATTCCGGATTGGACGCTTCCTTATCTTACGTACATGAACCGGGGCGAGCTACCAGAGGATGAAACCTTGGCCCGACAGATAATCCGGCGATCCAAGTCTATGACTATTGTTAATGGCGAATTGCATCATTGTAGTGTGTCAGGGGCGTTTCAACGCTGTGTGTCTCCTGAGGAAGGCTGTGAAATTTTGCGTGAGATCCACGAAGGAGATTGTGGTCATCACGCCGGTTAAAAATCTTTGGTGGCTAAAGCGTTCCGCCATGATTTTTATTGGTTAACTTCTCATGCCGATGCGGAGGATCTAGTCAGACGATGTGATGGTTGCCAAAAGTTTTCAAGACGCGCTCATGTGCCGGCTCAAGAGTTGAGGATGATTCCGATCACTTGGCCGTTTGCAACTTCGGGGCTGGATATGGTTGGGCCTTTTAAAAGGTCCAAGGATAAGAAGACTCACCTCCTGGTGGCGGTTGACAAGTTTACAAAGTGGGTGGAGGCAGAACCTGTTAGCAAGTGTGATGCGGCCATGGCGGTTCAGTTCATCAAAAAAGTGATTTTCCGGTTTGGCTTTCCACATAGTATCATCACAGATAATGGTACCAATTTGTCCAAGGGGGCCATGATGGAGTTCTGCGAACGTGAGCACATCCGGCTTGACGTTTCATCAGTAGCCCACCCACAGTCCAATGGTCAAGCAGAAAGAGCTAATCAAGAGATCTTGAGAGGCATCAAACCCCGGCTTATGGTTCCTTTGCAGAGGACACCGGGTTGTTGGGTAGAAGAGCTACCATCTGTGTTATGGTGTATCAATACTACGCCCAACAGATCCACATGATACACACTGTTCTTCATGGTCTACGGAGCGGAGGCGGTTCTTCCCAGTGATATCCGTCATGACTCACCTCGTGTGGCGGCTTATGTTGAAGCGGACAACGAGACGGCACGACAAGATGCTTTGGACCTATTGGATGAGAAGCGTGACATACCAGCTGCCCACTCGGCGATTTACCAACAGGATCTTCGTCGTTATCACAGTCGCCGAGTCAGAACCAAAACCTTTCAAGAAGGAGATTTGTGCTTCGGCTCATCCAAGATCAGACTGATATGCATAAGTTATCCCCACCTTGGGAGGGACCTTTCGTGGTCAACAAGAATCTGCACAATGGGTCATACTATCTGATCGATATTCGAGAGCATAAAGACTCACGTACATCAGAGGAGGAGACCAACAGGCCGTTGAACATAGCTCATCTTTGGCCTTACTATACCTGAGCCATCGGCTCTACTTATGTACATGTTATGACAAGTGTATATATTATGATTAATATAATAAACCGGAGCCTCAGCTAAAGTGGGGTATCTGTTCTTTTACATCATGCGTGGTTACATGGAGTTGTTCTGTCTTAAATCGGCCTCCGGTTTACCCCTTGAAAGTTTTATAAACATCACTTGGGGGCTTGGTCGTGTTCAAACCAATGCAACACCTTTTGATAGGAGAAAGCCACCAGATCACTTGGGGACATGGTCAAGTCTGAACCAGTCACGCCTCTTGATCGGCCTAAGGCCATAGAATCACTTGGGGGCTTGGTCGAACCCGAACCATTGCCACGCCTCTTGATCGACATAATGCCACGGTTTCATTTGGGGACCTGGCTGACTTGAACCATAGCTACACCTATCGGGAGCTTGGTCGTGTCCGACCATGGTAACACCATCTGATCGGCTCAATAAAGCCTCTTTTTGCAAATGGTTTTATCATTGCCTTTGATTCAACATTTTTTTAATAACTGTTGCTTTATTTTTATTGCATTTTTTAAACCGGCAACGTTTTAAACCGGTTCAAACTATCAATCGATGGAACGCGGTCCATTTTTAATCCAGAGATTATTTGCCCGGTTTGACTTTTTCTGTTAACATCCCATTATGGAGTAGCAGGGTGTTTTTTATAACCCGGCACGGTTTACATGGTAAACCGGCATTGTATACACATGAGCTGTTTTCTCCTTTGACGGTATAGGTTTATAAACCTCCGTTTCAAGATTGGCTAAGCCAACTTCATGCCCAGCGATGGCAGGAAATATAGATTGAAGGTTTCGCCCATTCAAACAAAAGTATCAGTACCTGTGCACGAAGGCATCTCAGAAACAGGAGTATTTGCTATCCTATTACAAGGCAACATGGTGCCTAGATAAGATCATTGTTTTCTTGGCGGAATATAACAAAGCAGCCATTTAAACCGGCCTCCGGTTCAAGCTTGGTCACCGCCCTGGCCTGATGGTTGTGGGTCGTCCTGCGCCGCTTCAGCTTCTTCTTCCCTACCCAGTGGCTGGAAGTCAACATTGGTCCAGTCGATTCCCATCAATATCAGGAGCGTAAGTATGCTTACGGATTGGAGGGATCAGATTCTCCGCTTCAGGAATTGGTGCAGCCACTCGTTTATTCTGGTTGTTACATTGAGCTTGATAATGCGACAAATCTGCCTCTTCCACCAATTGGCAAGCTAGAGGGCGCACCGCTCGGTTTATCGCTCTCAGATCATCCTCATTGAACTCCGAACCATCTTCCTTCAAACTGGGATAACCCTGAGCTGCCTCAACAGGATCGAAATCCGGCACCCATGCTTTTGCCCGGATTAAGGCATTGAGGGCACCGGTTCGAGTAGTAGATTTCTTCAGCTCTTCAACCCGGGCGGGAAGCATTGACAACCTCCTAAGAGCATCTTGAATTAAAGTGGGTGCCGGATTATTATGTGATGCAGTAGAGATGATCCGCTGCGCTCGAGTATACAGCTGTTCGATTAATGTATATGCGGCCTTCAATTTCATCCGAACATCTGACCCCAAGTGACCAATGCATGTACTTGCAACATTACAAAAAGTTCACAAACCGGACCTATCATAGGAAGGCCAAATTATTACAGGTGTCAAAGGAAGCTTACCAAAGATGGCGGCAGTCATGGCATGCACTTGCCGCTTCACGCTGGTCAGCTCATCTACCACCGGTTTAAGGGCAGCTTCAGCAGTTCCAATTTTCTTGGTCAAAGCGGCCTTCTCAGTGGCCCAATCCGCCCGCTCTTTCTTGAAGCCCTCCTTAAGCTGTTCCATGACGCTTAAAGCGCTGGTCAAGTCCTCTTTTGCCTTTGAGGTTTCAGCTTGTTGGGATTTCAAATTTTCTTGAAGATCGGCGAGTTGGCTTTCTTTGGTCTTCAGCTGAGCCTGCATACAGACAGTCATATGATTTAACAAACGGTACAAAAATTGAAGTACCACCCACATAACAAGTTATGCACTTGGCACTTGGGGGCTAATGCATATTTGATCTTCATCTATCAATTGATTGCAAAGTCCCAAGCTCAATACAAGTATTCGACTTGGCACTTGGGGGCTAATGCATATTTGATCTTCATCTGTCAATTGATTGCAAAGTCCCAAGATCAATAGTAGTATTCAACATGGCACTTGGGGGCTAATGACTATTTGCTCAAATAAACTCTGATGCTGCCATATTAAATTACTTAAGTCCCGGTTTAACTACATTAAGTTGAACCAGCCCTTGGGGGCTACATCAGTGAATTTTGAAGCATTCAGATTTATATTAGTAAGTCCCGGTTTGAAAGAGGATTGCAAAACCGGCCCTTGGGGGCTAGGAGAGTTAAAAACATTGAATAATCCAAGCGGCAAAAAGCACATGGAAGTTACGTCAAGTTTTTTCTTTCATCATATTCACCAGACCGGCTTCATAGTCATGGCTGGTATACAGCCGGTTCAAGTAGCCGGAATGAAGATCTTGGGCATTGAGAGCAGCGTAAATCGCTAGATCAACATTCCACTTGCCATTGCTCATAGTAGTGAATTCTTCTTTGGCAGTATGCTTGGATAAGGCGACCGGATTACTTGGTTCAGTACGGCCGATGCCGGTAATCACAACATCATCATCCTTGGTATCGTCGGTTTGACCAGGGAGAGTTGGTGTGTCAGCAGGCCGGATTGGACGGGTGGATTTCTCAATCCGGATGGGGCTTTCGGGCTGGTCAGCAGGGCCTGAGGTATCAGCAGACCTTTCTTTGGCAATAACGTCATCATCTTGCAGTGGGGGGTCGTTAGGTATATCTTCGCGAGTGGCCGCTTCAGGATCTGGTATTTTATCCGGTTCAGGAACGGCATCCTCCTCGGCTGCTTTATCCAGGCGGGCCTTCTTGCTTGGCCTAGGCTTGGCCCTAAAAGGAGTAATCAAAATCAAATACAGCATATGTTCCAACGTGACGTATCAGAAATATTATGATAAGTATAGCTTACCCAAGCACCATTTTGAGCGGTGGCAGCTGATTAGCTGATGACTCGCCAGAGGATGAGTGGGAAGTAACCTGATAATCGGAGTCAGATGGATTAAGAGGTTGACGAAAACAGCCCGCTTTAGGACAAGCACTGACAAGCAAATTAGAGACCTCTGAACGGCGTTTCCGAACCGGACTGTTCGGTAAACCGGCGGAAGTAACTACCTGGCCGCTGTGCCGGGTTGTGCGGCGAGCTTCGTGCTGTTGGGTCTTCACAAGAAATTTGGGATCCAAGTAAGCAAGAGGATGAGAAAATTGAACTTTCCGGTTTGCCTGACGGATTTTTAGTGAGGGCAAAGGGTTCGAATCAGAAGAGAGAGTAATTACCTCTGCAGCATCAGCATGACTAGCTTCGGCATCATCCTCACAAATACTATCATCAATAAGTCATGTGAAAAGTAAGCCAAGTGAATCAAGTTCTACCTCAAGGTCCGGATTACCCACATCGTCATCAGCTGGCGGATCAGAGGATGCAGTGGTTTTCCTCTTATGAGCAGGCCTCTTAATGACTTCGGTTTTTGGCCGGGTTGGTCTTTCCAGTTTATCTGGTTTTTCTGGTTTCTCCTGAGAAAGCTTCTTGCTCCAAAACGGATCATCGCCCTGTGTAAGCGGCAGATGATATTAAAGGATATACAGAAATAGCAATGACATGTTCAGTAAAAAGTACAATCAAGATCTTACAGCTGGCGGTTTGTTGGTAGCACAGAAGGGGAGCAGGCCGGTTCGAGCGCAGAGGTGTTCCGGTTCATTCAGCATTTTCTTCACAGCTTCTATGACCTCGTCATCTGTGAGCTGGATGTTAACATGTCGGAGTGGGTCATCGACACTACCAGTATACTCGCACATCAAACCGGAGCGCTGGCTGAGGGGCAATATGCTCCATGATATCCAACAGCGTGCGAGATCAATCCCTGTTAAACCGTTGGCCATGAAGGCTCTGAGCTTGGATAGTTGAGGAGCGTATTTACTTCTCTCCTTGGCAGTCAACCTTTGCGGAAAGGGGTGTGTATTGCTAAGCCGCTCCGGACGAAAGCCAGGCAGAGGATTTTCATTAGTAGGGGAGGTGTCTTTGCAATAGAACCATGATTGATTCCACTCCATGGGGTGGCTGTGCAATTTGGCGTGAGATAAGTGACCTCCTTTCTTTTCTGTATCGCCACACCACCCAATTCCGTATTGGAACGATCAGTGAATTCTATGTGGCGGTTTAGGTGAAAGCAATCTCTAAACAACTCAACTGTGGGTTCCTCTTGAAAGTATGCCTCATAGAGCACTTGGAAGTGACATATGTTGGTAACAGAGTTGGGGCCAGTATCTTGCGGGCGGAGTTGAAAATTGGCTAAGACATCCCGGTAAAATTTTGAGCCGGGCGGGTTAAAACCCCGGGCTAAGTGATCTGCGAAGACGACAACCTCTCCCTCTTGAGGTGTGGGAGGACATTCTTTACCAGGGACCCTCCAATGGATAGTATCTTTGCTGCTTAAAGTGCCGGTCAAGACTAAGTTGTTCAGTTGAGTTTCTGTGACGCGAGAAGGAACCCAGTTGCACTCATATACTTGTTTGGCCATGGTGAAGTCTACAAAATAAGTGATTCCGGTTCAAGATTGTGTTGGGTTAAAGTATACACTGGTATGAAAAATGTTAAACCGGAGGCAACTATATCTAAACCGGAGTTCTATGAAGCGGCATCATATGGCTAACGAGTTCTGGCGGTTCAACAAGGGGACTATTGGTATATACCGGTTTATTAACTTTTTCTATATTAAGTTAAACCGCCTGATCTAAAACATTGAAAGCAATTGAGGTTGCGGATGGCTAAGTATGCAGAAACAGGTTTCACAAGGTCTTATTACAGCAATGGATCTGAAGCAAGTTCAGAAAAGAAGAAAAATATATTCAAAGACGTAAATCAGAGCGGAAGTGAATCAATGGGCAGATATATAGATGAGATATATGGACTCAAGCATGAAACTACAGGCGGATGTTACTACTGCTAATCAGAGCAGGGTTTCACAGATTTATCCAGGAGTCTGGGTACGAGCATGAACAAGTGATGAACACGGCAAGAACACGAAACCCTAAGAACAGATCTATGTTAAGAAGAACAGAAGGTTTACCAGAATCGAGGAAGATGCGGAAAGCTACCGCAGTGCTCTGGTACGTTCAGGTTGATGTAGCGGCCCAAGACGGTGCAGAGGTCAACGGCGGCGGCGGAGCTCCGAGGCTGGCGACGCGAGGAAGATGAAGAGAAAGGGGACGAAGGGGAGAAAAGAAATGACCCTTCGGTCCTATTTATAAGGCAAGAGACATGTGTCAGACATGTGAATCAAGGAACCACAAATCTTGGAGATGGAGCTGTCGCCTCGGTTATTGCGGATTCATTAGACAAAGAAGATATCATGAATGTTATCTTTATGATGACGTCATGCCAGTTTACAGCAACCAGAGAAGGTGACATCACGGCGGTTCAACAACTACAAGAAGATGTTGAAGACGAAGATTTTTTGCTAAGGATTGACATGAACCCGTTCAAATCAATCTGGGGCCTAATGTTGGGGATATTACTACTAGGAGTAAACCGGCCTACCTGGACTGCGTTAACTTCATCAGTATTTCAAAGGTGTTAAAGCTCAAAGAGGCAGATAAGGGCCCAAGGCCTGAAGTCGGTTTAAGACCTGTAGCCGTAAACCGGCTTTATATGTAAACTTGTATTGTAAGATAGGAATAAGGAGAGACCAACCCGGATACGAGTATGAGCCAGTGTTGGGACTCTGTGGACCGACGGGCGTCACCCGTGTATATAAGGGGACGACCCGGGTGGTGGTTCAAGGACAGACAACAACAACTCGAGACTTAGGCGAAGCTTGTTTGCTCCCTAGTCATCGAAACCCCATCAATTCCATCACAACTAGACGTAGGCTTTTACCTTCATCGAAGGGGCCAAACTAGTATAAAACTCTCTGCGTCCCTGTGTCCGCTTTAACCCCCTCAAGCTAACCCGTCGTGATGGCTCCACGACTTAGTCCTTTCTCCAGGACATCTGCTGTGACAAAACCACAACAGGTTCTCTTGCTACAAGAATTTGATTTGCATATTATTGACAGAAAGGGAGCTGAGAACCCCGTTGCAGACAACTTGTCTAGGTTAGAAAATGTTCTTGATGACTCACTACCTATTGACGATAGCTTTCCTGATGAACAATTAAACATCATAAATGCTTCTCGTACTGCTCCATGGTATGCTGATTTTGCTAATTACATTGTTGCTAAATTTATACCACCTAGTTTCACATACCAACAAAAGAAAAAGTTTTTCTTTGATTTGAGACATTACTTTTGGGATGACCCACATCTTTATAAAGAAGGAGTAGATGGTGTTATTAGACGCTGTGTACCTGAGCATGAACATGAACAGATCCTATGCAAGTGTTACTCCGAATCTTATGGAGGACACCACACTGGAGATAGAACTGCTCATATGGTATTGCAATCCAGTTTTTATTTGCCTACTCTCTTCAAGGATGCCCGTAACTTTGTCTTATCTTGTGACGAATGTCAAAGAATTGGTAATATTAGTAGACGTCAAGAAATGCCTATGAATTATTCACTCGTTATTGAACCATTTGATGTTTGGGGATTTGATTATATGGACCGTTTCCTTCCTCTAATGGGTATACACATATTTTAGTTGTTGTTGATTACGTTACTAAGTGGGTAGAAGCTATTCCAACTAGTAGTGTTGATCATAACACTTCTATTAAGATGCTTAAAGAAGTTATTTTTCCGAGGTTTGGAGTCTCTAGATATTTAATGACTGATGGTGGTTCACATTTCATTCATGATGCCTCTCGTAAAATGCTTGCTAAGTATGATGTTAATCATAGAATTGCATCTCCTTATCACCCGCAGTCTAGTGGTCAAGTAGAATTGAGTAACAGAGAGCTCAAATTAATTTTGCAAAAGACTGTTAATAGATCTAGAAAGAATTGGTCCAAGAAACTTGATGATGCATTATGGGCCTATAGAACTGCATATAAAAACCCTATGGTTATGTCTCCGTATAAAATGGTTTACGGAAAAGCTTGTCACTTACCTCTCGAATTAGAACATAAGGCATATTGGGCTATTAAAGAGCTCAATTATGATTCCAAACTTGCTGGTGAGAGGACGTTATTTGACATTAGCTCACTTGATAAATGGAGAGCCCAGGCTTATGAGAATGCCAAGTTGTTTAAAGAAGAAGTTAAAAGATGGCATGACAAAAGGATACAAAAGCGTGAGTTTAATGTAGGTGATTATGTGTTGCTATTCAACACTCGGTTAAGATTTTTTGCAGGAAAGCTTCTCTAAATGGGAAGGTCCTTACGTTATCGAGGAGGTCTACCGTTCCTGTCTTGGATTTGTCATGGTAGATGTCCTAGTGTGAGGACTTAGTCGTGAGGCCAACGCATCTATGTGGTAGCTTGAGAGGGGTTGATCGTAATCGAGAGACGTAACACAACACCAGGATTTAGACAGCTTCGGGCCTCGGGAAACATCATCCGGTAACAACCCTACATGTTGTTTGTGGCTAGGTCTCATTATGCTCATCATGGAGTCGCCGGATAAACCGACTCTTTGTGTCTAGCCCTAGAGATTGTTTCTTCTTTCCTGTCCCCCTTTGGGGAGCCCTGTCCCTCCTTATATATGTTCAAGGGGTGGTTTACATGACTAGTCCTAGTTAGATTAGGACTACTCTATTACAAGTGGAGTCCTAGTCTTGCTTCCTTTGTAGGAGAATATTCCTTATGTCTTCCTCTTAAACCAGGCCACCATAACATGAGCCGGCCTTTCATGAACCGCCCGTTTGGCCACCGGGTCTTGTCGCTCCTCTGACCCGCGTGCAGGATTACCAATGAATCGTAAACCGCCAGGTCCGCGCGGGTCATGAGTGAATCGCCAAACTCTAGCCGGGTCATACATCCGGCGGTTTATACCGCGGGGTATATCCCCGACATTAGCCCCCAGTTTAATTTGGATTTATCCATGTTAAACTGATCTGCAACATAAACACAAGAACAAATTTGGCAGGTTGTGCTCCGGGTTAAATATCATTGTACGTCGGCATCTGATCATCCTTAAGTCCTTGTTATTTCTTCCTTCTGAAAAATCCGAGTCAATAGACCAGCTTCATAATCAATTTTCTTTGCAGAAGATATTTTGTAAATAAAGAGTCCATTTGAATCGTCCTTCAATGCTGTGATTTGGCAAAAATATTGGTCTTCAAATATTCAACTGATATCCGCCGGTTTGAAAATGTAGAGCTTGTCGGTTTATCATTGCCAAAATTGCCGGGTTATAAAAACTAATGATCCCAGGTCATGACCGTTTATAAACACCGGGTTATGATTGTTGCCAACGCCGGGTCACACAATTAATCTTCCTGAATTACCCAAAACTGAGAATTTGAAGATGTTCCTCCTTTATATGCATATTACCTTGAAGAAATCCGGATTGTTCATCCCAGTCACTAGTCACAACTGAATATTCCATATTATGTAGCCCCCAAGTGTCGTGTTGTCATGCTTGCAGCAACCTGGGACTTGTAATTGCCTGATGCTCAAGAAACTTCAACCGGTGTAGCCCCCAAGGGCTAGGTCATTATGCAATAATGAGCAGGGATTTTGTAGATATGATCATATAAATTTGAACAGCAACGTGTAGCCTCCAAGGGCCGGCTCAGTAAGATAATATTGAGCTGGAACTTTATATATACTTCAATGAAAATAACATCATATGATGTAACTCCATCATGGGGCTTGAACCGACGTCCACAAGGTTTAAGAGCTTTGTGCTTTACCAACTGAGTAGTGGACCCTTGAATATAATGGATTAAGACTTGTATACCTTGAAACATTGATAGGAACAATTGGTAGCCCTCAAGGGCCGGCTCATTATGATGTGACGAGTCGGGTCTTCAATAAGGCCAATAAAAATGACTTTGCATTAGCCCCCAAGTGTCATGGTGCATGCTTGCAGTGACATGAGACTTGCATATTTGATATAATCTCAACTTGAATAATGTAGCCCCCAAGTGCCGGGTCGTAAGCCTGCAGCGACTCGGGACTATTCCATCCATTGTAGAATAAATCATATCCATTTATAAAATAATAGCCATTGCGCTAAAGCGACTTTGAAAACCTCAATCACAATACTGGTTATTGATAGCCATAATAAAAATCCAGCCATGTTGGCTATTAAAGATTTGAATAATATAACCCGGTTTGGAAACCGGTTCCTTGTGATATTTGATCATATTGTCGGCTTATCAAACCAATGCAGTAAGGGTGATAACCCAAAATTTGAGCACTGGTAATTACAATACGTTGCCAGCTTCTAAATAAAGCCAGATCGGGTTAATAAACACCGGTTATTATCGTATCTCATACTGGCGACTTATAGCCAAAAGCCAGGCCGGGTTAATAAACGCTGGTGATTTATAATCATGCTTTATTCCACCTGTTTCTGCATACAACAAGTTTAAAGTGTCCTGGCAGTTTACCGAGGGACGGGTCATAATGCCCAACATATAACCCGGGTTTATAACCAAGGCTGCACTTAAGAATAATTAAATATGAACTATATCATACCTGTGACATTGAATCACATCGTTGGTTTACCAACTTTTTGTAGTAAGGGTGATAACCCCAATCTTGAGTAATGACAACTCCTTTCATATTGTGCCGGTTTATGATAAAACCGTACCGGGTTGTGATAAACACCGGATTGTTCGTATATAACACCGGTGACTTATAGTCGAAACCAGACCGGGTTAATAAGTGCCGGATTATAACTGATCATGTACTGACAACTTGTGGTTGAAAGCCAAGCCGGGTTGATGAACACCGTTTTATGAAAAAACATCATAAGTCTTATCAAAAGAGAGAAAAACTTGGCAAAAAGCAAATTAAAACTTGTAGTCGAGGCTTTTCACGGGCTGCCAGACCCCAAATTCGAGGCTTTTCATGGGCTGCCAGGCCACTGAGTTAAACCATTTCACAAAGCCTTTTAAGATGGTCCTCAATCCTTAACCAACCATCATTTTAACTTTGACAAGTTTAGGGTCTCATATAGATTGACTTGTCATAGTTCGATGGGTCACACCAGGTTTACCTGGACGGAGTGACTTACTTAAGAAAGGCAGGCTAACCCGGGGTTTTAGGTGTATACACCAGGCTTCCAAGCCGTCGCTTGATAGCCTATTACAAGTGTAGATTCTTTGTTCATTTTCGATAGCAAAGAATCCCCAAGCAATATTTTGAGCTGTGCTCAGTGGGTGCCTATGTTTGAGTTGTTCTTTTGCAACACTCTCTTTGGCCCCTAAGTAGTTTTCTGGTGTAGCTATGGTTCGGACACGACCAAGCCCCCAAGTGATTTTTCTGGTGGCCTTGCACCGATCAAGAGGTGTAGCTATGGTTCGAGTACGACCAAGCCCCCAAGTGATCAATAATATAATAAGCCAATAAGTCAGGATACCCATGTTTGAACCGCGCATCATGGCAACAGGTCCTCTTCGGCAACCTTCAACTTTTTGCATGAGATAAATTCTTCTGGAACCGGGATTTTTGAACCAGATATTGAGAGCTTCAAAGCTTTGTGGGAGACATCTTTCCCTTGAACCGGATTTTAAACCGGAATCTTCATTTTCAGCCGGAAATTTTCTGACGGCCTTTCAACAAGAACCTGCGAGAGATTAATTCTTTTTGATCCGGAAATTCTTAAACCGGATTTGAGAGCTTCATAGCTTTGTGGAAGAAGAGATTTCCCTTGAACCGGATTTTAAACCGGCATTCTTCATTCTGAACCAGAAATTTTCTGACGGCCTTTAATTTTTCATCAATATGGTAGTAGCCTCCGGGACTGGGTTATCTTTCCCTCCAACGTCCTGGGGTTCTTGACTTCACTGAAAACTGGCAATATTTGCTGAGTTATATCATTGTAGCCCCCGAGTCTCAAGGTTACTCGAGGAGTTGGCTTGAGATTCTCCATATTTAACCATGATATAAACCGGCATAAGTTTTATATCACTGGTGTTGATAGCATGATGTGAATCCACAGAAGGTTGAGGTGACTGCGGCGGGTTATAAATGATCCCGTATGAGCCGTGTCAGCAACTCGACCAATGGTTCCTTCCAACTGGCTATTTGAAGTTAACCAAACTGTAGTGGCGGCGACTTGTGTGCCTGCCCATTAAGCCACATCCAGTGCAGACGGTGGCTGATAATATATGATAATTTGCCTCCAATTTGGAAGAAAATACCGGGCTACCCAAGTAGTGACTTGCTCATACTCAATAAATAGCTCATGCAGACAGGTGCGGCCCGGTGTGTTGGTGTAGACCAAGCCGCGAGAGACGGACGGAAAAGACGACCGCAACATCATAGACGACACAAACAGATGAGTCGGCCATGGCGTTGTAAGCCGGTGCGGGCGGGAGAATCGGCCGCGGGGGCGGTCGGGTGACTTATTTGTGGTATTGTAAACCGGTGCAAACGGGGTGAGTCGGCACCGGCGTTGTAAACCGGCACGGACGGGCGAGTCGGCCACAAGGACGGTCCCGGTGAGTTGAAGTAGTCCGGGCCGCAAGGGTTGCGTCTTGCGCACATATTCTTTGATCATTATGGCACGGTCATATGCTAGCGTATGACAATAATTGTGCAATTTATATATCCATGATCCGGCCATCGTCTTTACAGTGACCAATTGTCCTGCATATAAAATACAAAGACCAAAGTAATTGTTCTTTGACAAAAACAATATATGCTAACAAGATAACTTTAAATGGAGGTCACCTGATTTGTTCGGATGACGGATGATCCGTTTCAACGCGACAAAGGCGGCTCAGGCCAACCACAATCATGAAGATAGCAGGGAGCGAACGGTGGAGGCGGCTCGGCAGACAGTGGCGGCCAAGGTTGGAAAAGGCGGTAGGCGTAAGCGAGGCGGTTGGCCTTAGCCTAGTGCCTAGGCGGTGCTTAAGCGCTCCAGGCGCAACCTAGGCGCTAATATAGATTCTACTATCAGGGTGTATTTGTGGTTACTATATGTGCACTAATGTTAATTTAGGACACATAAATAAGTTAACTACCAGCTACTACCATTTCAATATGTGATGTTGGGCATTTGAGTGCAACATGCCGTGATTTCTCGCTTGGGTAAACAATTTGTTGCATGAACTGTCTAGACTACCATTTATGCCCTAGGCGAGGCGTTTGGCCATCGCCTAGCGCCTAGGCGTGCCTAAGGGTCTCCTAGGCACTGCCTTTTGCAACAGAGGTGGCGGCTGAGGCAAACTGCTCGACATGTGTACATCATATCATCTCCATGAGCTTTCACCTTATTGTGTTTTACCAACGCGACCTCGTGAAAAGGGCGTCTGACCACCGCTCAAGTTTGATCTCCAAAAGCCATTTCAGCAAGCTTATCAGATTCACGTTTAATTTGCTCCATATACTGAAAGAACTCACCAACCGTACATGAAAGTACGACCCTTTTAAAAAGCTCAACCATAGCATCCTTTGTTTCTTCAGTCCACGCATTGTCCAATTGCTTTTTAAATGCTTCAATAAGAAAATCCCCATGCATGATGACTGTCAGAGAACACCAATGGTACTTCATCCCCTAATCCATTTTCTCCATCAACTGAAGAAAAAGTTAATAACTTCCATTGCTTTATTCAGTTTTGCAGATATTGTATCAAGGAAAAGGAGTGGCCTGGCTCGGGCGACTCAACACGCAGTCGTGGGGGCGCTCGCGGGCAGGGCCACGGTGGAGGCGGTAGGAGCAGCAGGGCGGCTCGGCATAGGTGTAGCAGCGGTTCGGGCAGCGCAGTCGGCAACTTGGCGCGCCGACAGGTTCGCGGCAGAAGCAGCTAGGCGGGTCAACCAAAGCGGCCCGGGGTGCGGCCGGCTCGTCGTGTGACGGCGGCGGCATGAGGCGGCCACCGCGAAGGCACTTTAGAGGAAGCGACGCGGGTCGACGAAGGCGAAGCGGTCTCAACGGCGACTTGCAGATGGTTGTACCAATGCTGCTAACAAAGTGGTTTAACAGCGGAGCTCCGACAGAGGACGATCTGACGCGGCTCAGAGACGACCGCGATAGAGGTGGCGAGGCGAGTGCAGTGGCGGCTCGAAGTGAGCAGAGGCAACCCTTGGCGGTGCTGCCGGCGATTTTGCAGGCGAGCGGGCCATGGCAGAGGCGGCTCACGCCACAACAGCGGGTTGAGGTGTGGCAAGTCAAGACGGACGCGGCGGCGGTTGACGGAGGTGGGAAGGTGCCTGCAAAACGCGGCCGCAACACAACAGCAGCAGAGCCCGCGCCCATCTCCGCTTCTGAGTCGTCGCCGGTCCGAGGAATCCATGTCCGTGTTCCCTTCTCGTAGTGGCTCCCTCTTTTTTTTCAACTTTGACCTTTCTTCGATTTAGATCTTGCAAGCAGATCAAACGTGGCACTGGCCATTGAGAGAATAATCGTCCAGCCTAATCTTTTTACTTGATATGACAAGTAGTATTTGTTTGATTGATACATGCTTGCTCATACACACATACTTGCCAATTGATTTGTAGTCTTCCGGTCGTCAGACTAAGGAATAACAGCGGTTTGTAGGTGCGGTTAAGTTAAACCGTAGGCGGAGCAAGGTGACTCGGTCTCGGCGGATTAGTACAAACTCAAGGCCGCGATGGCAGAGATGAGCAGCGGAGGCCAGGTCGCAACCACGGGAGTGGGCGGCTCGGCCACAATGGCAGAGGTAACTCGGTGACGAGGTCGTGGCCGCAATGGCGTCGGGGCCGCTCGAGGGCGCTTGGAGTGACGGCAAGCAATCGCGTAGAGGCAGTCTCGTGCGGTGTCTCTCCGGCCAACAGACAACGCAACCCTCACATTACTAGCAGCCATCAATTAGTACTCATACAAATTCACCGTGTCTTCGATTCACTTTTGGTCATGTAGTACTTTTTGGTCTCCCATGCGATTCTGAGCTTTGGAGGCCGTGCTTCTGTCAATGAATAAGGCTGGCGTAGGCGGTATCTTTGATCAATAATTTGCCACCACAGGGCTGTACTAGGGACAGAAAACGCAGAGGTCTGTGTCAAGACCCATGGCCACCCTAGTCACGGGCGGATAGCGATTACGCTACAACCAGTTTGGTATTATGCCAATCTCGGATTCGACGACTTGGACTTCTGTTTGGAATCGGTGTCGCGGCCTCTGACCAAGATACGAGCACCGGATTTAGATTGAAACCGGAACGAAAATTTTTGTTAACTTGGCGACTTGCGGCAACGCACAGACACGCACAGACCGCTCGATTGTTCATCAATGATGCAGATTCTTCCAAACGGGCTTCTCTTCATCCAAAAAATTGCAAACCTCTTGATCCTGGGAGAGATCCCTCCAAGAACTCAACACCACCGTGCGCAACCCCCACGGTGGGCGCCAACTGTCGTGGATTTGTCACTGCAGATGTCCTAGTGTGAGGACTTAGTCGTGAGGCCAACGCATCTATGTGATAGCTTGAGAGGGGTTGATCGTAATCGAGAGATGTAACACAAGACAAGGATTTAGACAGCTTCGGGCCCCGGGAAACATCATCCGGTAACAACCCTACATGTTGTTTGTGACTAGGTCTCATTATGCTTGTCATGGAGTCGCCGGATAAACCGGCTCTTTGTGTCTAGCCCTAGAGATTGTTTCTTCTTGCTTGTCCCCCTTTGGGGAGCCCTGCCCCTCCTTATATATGTTGAAGGGGCAGTTTACATGACTAGTCCTAGTTGGATTAGGACTACTCTATTACAAGTGGAGTCCTATTCTTGCTTCCTTTGTAGGAGAATATTCCTTATGTCTTCCTCTTAAACCGGCCCACCATAACATGAGTCGGCCTTTCATGAATCGCACATTGGGCCACCGGGTCTTGTCGCTCCTCTGACCCACCAGCCGGATTACCAATGACTCGTAAACCGCCAGGTCCGCGTGGGTCGTCAGTGAATCGCTAAGCTCTAGCCGAGTCATACATCCGGCGTTTTATACCACGGGGTATATCCCCGACAGTTCCGGTGCCATACAAATCAACAACTTGGAAGGCACAAATCCGAAGGTGGCTAACGGTCAAAGAATCAAACATTATATCTCAGGCAATCCCATAAATGTTGAAACTAATGTTGTTGAAACTGTAACCCCGAAGGAATACATAAGAGACACTTTCCAGAACGTTTCAGACTCCAAAAAGGAATAGGTACGTGGTATGGAAAGTAAACCGACTCCAAAACAGTTCGAATGGCAATTTTTCTCTGTTTTGGAATATTTAAAAAATTATGAAAATAAGAAGCAGTCCGGCAAGGACAGGAGGCTTCCACGAGGGTGGGAGGCGCGCCCTACCCCCCTGGGCGCGCCCCCTGCCTCGTGGGCACCTCGTGCGCTCTCCAGACTCCGTTTTCTTGCACGATACTTCTTTTGGTCGGTAAAACTTCATTATATAATCTCCCAAAGGTTTTGACCACCGTACCACGCAAATATCCTCTATTTTTGTTTCGAGCTGTTTTTCTGACAGATCTAGATCACCATGACGTCTCCAAGTGCCCCCAAGGACAAGTTCTTCGAGAAGGTTATCAATCCCTACCTCGCGGAGGTGCTGCAACGCCCTCAAACCATTGACATGCGTGATGGGTTGCTGCACATCCGTGATGTCGAGGTACCAAGGAGGACCGAAAGCGTGGAGACAAGACTCGAAGCAATGGAGCAGCAAGTTTTCAAGTGCCAAGGGATGGTGGAACGCGGACTCAACACCAACCACATGATGACCGCGTTGTTCACCAACAACCACAAGCTAGACGCCAAGAACATTGGGGAGACCATATTCAAGCTTCACGAGAAAATCGAGCACCTCCAAGCCCAAATCTATGACCTGCAGAACCAAAACTGTGAGTATGAATATAGATTCAAGAGGATAAGTTTGGCTGCAGATTTGAGGATTCCGGAGAATCGATCATCCTTCTATGATTGTGAGCCTATGCCTTGGAAGACGGATGACAAGCCTACATCATCAACAACTCCATCATCACCACCCCCGAGGAGAGAGATATAATCACATGGGTATGGGAACTCCCCTTGGCAACTGCCAAGCTTGGGGGAGGTGCCCCGGTATCGTATCACCATCACACTCCTATCTTTACCGTTTTTCTTAGTTCGATCCTTTTGGTAATATGTTGATCTAGTAGAATAAAGTTTTAGTATGATTTAGTTTTGAGTTTTGCTTTATGATCCCTCTATGTAATCGAGTCCGTGAGCTATATATAATAAAGATTAGTATTGAGTCAAGGGCTTGATTTTCATGTTATAATCTTGAGGGAATTAAAGAAAAGAGAAAGAATAAAAAGAAGCAAAGAGATCATATTAATCTTATGGAGAGTAATGAATTCACATAGAAAGAGTATGATGAATAAAAACTGTTGAGAGTTGACAAACATAGCTTTGGTCATCGTTGCAATTAATAGGAAGTAATAAAGAAAGAGAGGTTTCACATATAAATATACTATCTTGGACATATTTTATGATTGTGAGCACTCATTAAAATATGACATGCTAAAGAGTTGATGTTGGACAAGGAAGACAATGTAATGGGTTATGTTTTATTATATCCGAAATAAAGTGTATTGTCATGGATCATCCAACATGTTTAGCTTGCCTTTCTCCCTCATGCTAGCCAATTCTTTGCACCAAGTAGAGATACTACTTGTGCTTCCAAATATACTTAAACCCAGTTTTGCCATGAGAGTCCATCATATCTACCTATGTATTGAGTAAGATCTTTCAAGTAAGTTGTCATCGGTGCATGCAATAAAAATTGCCCTCTAAATATGTATGAATTATTAGTGTGGAGGAAATAAGCTTTATACGATCTTGTGATATGGAAGAAATAAAAGCGACAGACTGCATAATAAAGGTCCATATCACAAGTCGCAATATAAAGTGACGTTCTTTTGCATTAAGATTTTGTGCATCCAACCATGAAAGCGCATGACAACCTCTGCTTCCCTCTGCGAAGGGCCTATCCTTTACTTTTACCTTATGCAAGAGTCACGGTGTTCTTCACCTTTCCATTTATATTTTATCCTTTGGCAAGCACATTGTGTTGGAAAGATCCTGATACATATATCTAATTGGATGTAAGTTAGCATGAGCTATTATTGTTGACATTACCCTTGAGGTAAAAGGTTGGGAGGGGAAACTATAAGCCCCTATATTTCTCTGTGTACGATTAAAACTCCATACACATAAGTATTGCATGAGTGTTAGCAATTGTGAAAGACTAAATGATAGTTGAGTATGTGGACTTGCTGAAAAGCTCTTACATAGACTCTTTCTGATGTTATGATAAATTGCAATTTCTTCAATGACTGAGATTATAGTTTGTTAGTTTTCAATAAGTTTCTGATTCATACTTGACATTGTCAATAGATTATTACTTGAGCATAAGAAGTCATATGACAACATTCAAATATGTTGCTGTTAAAAGAATGATCATGATGCCCTCATGTTCGTATTTCTCTCTAAACATCTGGACATATTTATCGTTAACGGCTTCCGCTTGAGGACAAGCGAGGTCTAAGCTTGGGGGAGTTGATACGTCCATTTGCATCATGCTTTTATATCGATATTTATCGCATTATGGGCTGTTATTACACGTTATGTCACAATACTTTTGCCTATTCTCTCTTATTTTACAAGGTTTACATGAAGAGGGAGAATGTCGGCAGCTGGAATTCTGGGCTGGAAAAGGACCAAATATTAGAGACCTATTCTGCACAGCTCCAAAAGTCCTGAAACTTCACGAAAGTCATTTTTGGAATTAATAAAAAATATTGGACGAAGAAAATACCAGAGAGGGGCCACACCCTGGCCACGAGGGTGGGAGGCGCGCCCTACCCCCGGGCGCGCCCCCTACCTCGTGGGCCCCCAGGTGGCCCTCCGGTGCCCATCTTCTGCTATATGAAGTCTTTCGTCCGAGAAAAAATCATAAGAAAGCTTCCGGGAAGAAACTCCGGCGCCACGAGGCGGAACCAATCTAGGGCTCTGGCAGAGCTGTTTTGCCGGGGACGCTTCCCTCCGGGAGGGGGAAATCATCGCCGTCGTCATCACCAATGCTCATCTCATCGGGAGGGGGCCAATCTCCATCAACATCTTCACCAGCACCATCTCCTCTCAAACCCTAGTTCGTCTCTTCTATCCAATCTTTGTCCCAAATCCTCAGATTGGTACCTGTGGGTTGCTAGTAGTGTTGATTACTCCTTGTAATTGATGCTAGTTAGTTTATTTGGTGGAAGATCATATGTTCAGATCTTATATGCATATTAATACTCCTCTTATTATGAACATGAAAATGCTTTGTGAGTAGTTACGTTTGTTCCTGAGGACATGGGAGAAGTCTTGCTATAAGTAGTCATGTGGATTTGGTATTCGTTCGATATTTTGATGAGATGTATGTTGTCTCTCCTCTAGTGGTGTTATGTGAACGTCGACTACATGACACCTTGCCATTATTTGGGCCTAGATGAAGGCATTGGGAAGTAATAAGTAGATGATGGGTTGCTAGAGTGACAGCAGCTTAAACCCTAGTTTATGCGTTGCTTCGTAACGGGCTGATTTGGATCCATATTTTTCATGCTATGGTTAGGTTTACCTTAATACTTCTTTTGTAGTTGCGGATGCTTGCGATAGTAGTTAATCATAAGTGGGATGCTTGTCCAAGTAAGGACAGCACCCAAGCATCGGTCCACCCACATATCAAATTATCAAAGTACCAAACGTGAATCATATGAACGTGATGAAAACTAGCTTGACGATAATTCCCATGTGTCCTCGAGAGCGTTTTTTCCTATATAAGAAATTGTCCAGGATTGTCCTTTGCTACAAAAAGGATTGGGCCACCTTGCTGCATTTATTTACTTTTGTTAATTGGTGCTTGTTACAAATTACCTTATCATAAAACCATCTGTTACCGATAATTTCAGTGCTTGCAGAGAATACCTTGCTGAAAACCGCTTATCATTTCCTTCTGCTCCTCGTTGGGTTCGACACTGTTACTTATCGGAAGGACTACGATAGATCTCCTATACTTGTGGGTCATCATTGTTACCAATACCACCCTCCTTCACCTGTTTCTCGAGTTGGACGTGCAGTTTATAGGCACTCTTGATGGAGTGCAGACCTTTAGTGTCGTATTGCCAGGCTATAAAATCCCGCACCCCATCTCGGATTGGAATAAGTAGGATGTTCCTCACATCATGTGGCCAGAAAGTATCCCTGATTAGTTGCTTGTCCCATGCATCCTCCTATGATTGGGTTGATTAAGTCACTCACAAACTCCAGCAAATTACCATTTCTCGGTGTGATGATTCGCCTAGACCACGGTCTGGGGATCCATGGGTCACTCCAGATTCTAACCTGTGTCCCATCACCAATTTGCCAAATATATCTTTCTTTCACCAAGTCCAGACCGTGCAGCAAGCTCCTCCATGTGTAGGATACACCATTCCTCGTCCTCGCCTCCAACACATGAGTGTGAGGGAACTATTGAGCCTTGAGGACTCGTGCACAGAGAGTGTCTGGGTGCTGGATCAAGCGCCAGATTTGTCTTGACAGCATGGCAATGTTAAACCCATACATATCTTTGAACCCAAGGCCCCCTGCGCTTTACATTTTGTAAGTTTTTATCAGCTTATCCAGTGTAGGTTGTTCTCCTTCTCCTGTTGGCTCCACCAATACTTGCCGAACAACGTACAAAGCTCTTGGCAGACGATTTTGGTCAGGAAGAAACAAGACATGGCAAACATTGGGATGGCCTACGCTACAGCTTTAACCAGGGTCTCCTTCCCTACTTTTGCTATCCATTTCTCCTGCCACCCACACACTCGCCCAACCATAGCTCCTTTGATATATGTGAATGCCTTCCTTTTTGATTTTCCAACATGTACCGGAAGACCAAGATACTTATTATTCCACGACTCACTCTCTCTGTAACACCCCTTTTATTTTTCCACAGGTACTTTCTGCGGTGTTTGGACTAAAAATCATTGCTGACTTCTCTGTATTGATGCATTGGCATGAGAAATTATCATAGAGCTCAAGAACCTCTTAGTGCTTAAGCCTCTCTGCAATCTACCTTCATTAGTAAGATTGAATCATCAGCAAAGAATAGATGTCACACTACTGGCGCTGTCAGGCATATTTGAACCCGCTAATTCGTCCATTACGTTTTGCATCATGCAATAAGGCTAAGAGGCCCTTCGTGCAGATCACAAAGAGATACGATGAGATTGGATCTCCATGCCGTAAGCCACGCGAAGGACTGAATTGTGGTGTCAGCAAGCCATTTAGCTTGATTTGGTACCTGACCGAGGACACGCACTTGATACGTCTCCAACCTATCTATAATTTTTGCTTGTTCCATGTTGTTATATTATCATTCTTGGATGTTTTACAATCATTTTATAGCAACCTTATATCATTTTTTGGGACTAACCTATTGACATAGTGCCCAGTGCCAGTTGTTGTTTTTTATCTTGTTTTTTACTTCGCAAAATATCAATACCAAACAGAGTCCAAATGCAGCAAATTTTTTTGGATAATTTTTCTAGTCCAGAAGACACCTGGTGGGCCCAAGAAGTAACAGAGGTGGGATCTGAGGGGAGCACAACCCACCAGGGGGTGCCTGGGGGCCTAGGCGCGCCCGAGTGGGTTGCGCCCACCTCGGCGGCATCCTGCACCACCTCTTCGCCCTATAAATACACAAATATTCCAAAAACTCTAGGGGAGTCGACGAAACACAATCCCGGCCGTCGCAAGTTCCAAACCCACGAGATCCAATCTAGACACCATGAAAGAGGGGTTCATCATCCTCATTGGTGCCTGTCCGATGATGCGTGAGTAGTTCATTGTAGACCTAGGGTCTGTAGGCAGTAGCTAGATGGCTTCTTCTCTCCTTTTAACTCTCAATACAATGGTCTCTTAGAGATCTATTTGATGTAACTCTTTTTGCGGTGTGTTTGTTGGGCGGTGAACTTTGAGTTTATGATCTGATCTATATCCATGAATATTATTTGAGTCTTCTTTGATCTCTTATATGCATTATTATTTACAGCCTCGTATTTCTTCTTCGAATCTTTGGTTTAGTTGTGCCAACTAGATCGGTTTTTCTTGCCATGGGAAGAGGTGCTTTGTGATGGGTTTGATTGTGTGGTGTTCTTTCCCAGTGACAGAAGGGGAAGCAAGACACGTATTGATCGTTGCTATTAAGGATAACAAGATGGGGGCTATTCCTACATGAATAGATCTCGTCTACATCATGTCATCGTTCTAATTGCATTACTCCGTTTTTCCATGAACTTGATACACTAGATGCATCCTGGATAGTGGTCGATTGTGGAGTAATAGTAGTAGATCCAGGCAGGAGTAATTATTCGATCTTCTATCAATTGCCCAATAGTAATTTGGTTACCCACCGTATGCCATTTTTCTCGACAGAAACCACTAGTGAAATCTACGGGCCCCGGGTCTATTATTTATAATATTTGCTTTGAGATCTATTTTCATTTGCTTTTATTTTCAGATCTATATTTCCAAAACCCCCAAAATATCTTGCTGCATTTTCTGCTATTTATTTTATTTTGTGTTTTATCGAGATCTACCTATCAACTTGACAATGTCTGGCGCTGTTACCCGTAAGAGGGATTGACAACCCCTCATAAGCGTCAGGTTGCAAGTATCTGTTATTTGTGTGTAGGTAGCATTTACATAGTGTTGCTTGGTTTCCCTACTGGATTGATACCTTGGTTTCATAACTTAGGGAAATACCTACCGTAGATGTGCTGCATCATCCCTTCCTCTTTGGGGAAATCCCGACGTAGTTCAAGCAACATCAAAAGGAATTTCTAGCACCGTTGCCGGAGAGACATCATCAACATCTATTAGGTTCCTAATCAAAAATCTCATCTCCTTGCAATTTACATTAGTTGCCTTTTTCCTCTCGTTTTCATCTCCCCCACTTCACAAAAATTTGTCATTTTATTCGCCTTCTTTTTCGTTCCTTGTTTTCTCGTCAGATCTATCTTTTTGTGTGCAATCTTGTTTGCGTAGCCACGATGACTCAAGAAAACACCAGGTTGTGTGATTTTTTCAATACCAATAACAATGATTTTATTAGCACTCCGATTGCTCCTCCCGCCACTAGTGTGGAATCTTGGGATATTAATGCCGCTTTGTTGAATCTTGTTATGAAAGATCAATTTTCCCGTACTCCTAATGAGGATGCCGCATCCCATCTAAACACACTAGTAGAATTATGTGATATGCAAAAGAAAAAAATATGTGGACAATGATATTGTGAAGTTGAAATTATTTCCGTTTTCTTTGCGAGATCGTGCAAAAATTTGGTTTTCTTCTTTGCCTCGCAATAGTATCAATTCTTGGGATAAGTGCAAAGATGCTTTTATTACTAAGTATTTTCCGTCCGTGAAAATTATTTCCCTTAGAACCCAAATCATGAATTTTAAGCAACTTGAGCATGAACATGTTGCACAATCTTGGGAAAGAATGAAATTAATGCTAAGAAATTGTCCTACTCATGGTTTAGATCTTTGCATGATCATACAAATTTTTATGCAGGATTAAATTTTGTTTCGAGAAATCTTTTATATTCCGCCGCGGGTGGTACATTTATGGAAATTACTTTGGGTGAAGCTACTAAATTGCTTGATAATATTATGGAAAATTATTCACAATGGCATACCGAAAGAGCACCTACTAGTAAAAAGTTAATTTGGTTGAAGAAATAAATTCTTTGAGTGAAAAAGTTGATGCTCTTATGAAATTGGTTGCTAATAAAAGTGCTCCTATTGATCCCAATGATGTGCCTTTGTCTACTTTGATTGAGAAAAATAGTGATCCCGTAGATGTGAATTTTATCTCACGAAACAATTTTAATACTAATGCTTAAAGAGGTAATTTTAATCGTAGGTCTTTTCCTGGAAATTCCTCTAATAATTATGGCAATTCCTATGGTAATTCTTCTTACAATAATAATAGGAACCCCTCTGATCTTGAGAATAATATTAAAGATTTATGAATGCTCAAAAAAAATTCAATACTATGATAGAAGAAAAGTTGAATAAGATTGATGATATGTCTAAAAGCATTGATAGAATTTCTTATGATGTAGAAAGTCTCAAGTTGAAAATTTTTGTACCCAAGGTTGAGGAATCAATTAAAGCTTTATATGCTTCTGTGGATGAAAGTAAGAAAAGAACAGCTATGTTTAGAGCTAAAAGAGAATTTTTAGAAAGAGCATTTTCTAGTGATTGTTTTCATAAAAATGATGAAGATCTTAAAGTGATTGGTGTTTCTTCTATTGATTCCTTGTTTAGTAAAATTAAAATTGATGATAAAGGGACTAAAGAAGAGTCAATTTTAGTCAAAAGGCGTCTCGATAAGTCGGAGGGTGAAAATCTTGATGAAAAAGTTGATAAAAGTGGGTTTGGAAAGGTCAAAACTTTAAGTAGTGATGTGCCCACTCTTTTGGATTACAAAGACTTTAATTTCGATAATTGCTCTTTGATTGATTGTATTTCTTTGTTGAAATCCATGATAAATTCACCTCATGCCTATGAACAAAATAAAGCTTTTACTAAACATATCGTAGATGCCATGATGAAAGCTTTAGAAGAAAAGTTGGAAGTAGAGATTTCAATTCCTAGAAAATTACATGATGAATGGGAACCTACCATCAAATTAAAGATTAAAAATTATGATTGCGTTTCTTTATGTGATTTGGGTGCTAGTGTTTCCACAATTCCGAAATCTTTATGTGATGTGTTTGGTCTTACCGATATTGAAGAGTGTTCTCTTAATTTGCACTTGGCGGATTCTATAATTAAAAATCCTATGGGAAGAATTAATGATGTTCTTATTCTCGCAAATTGAAATTATGTGCCTATAGATTTTATTGTTCTTGATATTTATCGTAATCCGTCTTGTCCAATTATACTTTGTAGACAGTTATTACGGATATGAAAGAAGGCAATATTAAGTTTCAGTTCCCACTAAGAAAGGGTATGGAACACTTCCCTAGAACAAGAATTAAGACACCATATGAATCAATCATGAGGGCATCCTATGGATCAAAAACTAAAGATGACAATACTTGAATCTATGCATTATGCCTAGCTAGGGGCATAAAATGATAGCGCTTGTTGGTAGGCAACCCAATGAATAAAATTTATTGTTCCTTTTTCTTTATGTTCTTGAGTGTTTGCACAATTATGCTACTATTATGATTGTTTTTTTATGTTTTAATTAGTGTTTTTGCCAAGCAAAGCCTTTGGGATCATGTTGGTGATAGTTGATTTGATCTTGTTGAAAAACAGAAACAAAATAATTTTGAAAAATCACAGAAGATTGTTATACAAATAGCCTGCGTTGTCCTAATTTTCCAGAATTTTTGGAGTTACAGAAGTATACGAAGTTTTCAGATTACTACAGACTGTTGTGTTTTTGATGGATTCTGTTTTCGTTGCATTGTGTGCTTATTTTGATGAATCTATGGACTAGGGGGTATAAGCCATAGTAAAGTTTGAATACAATAGATATAGTGCAATAATAAAATATGAATGGGTTTGCAACAATACTTAGAGTAGTGATTTGCTTTCTTATACTAACGGATCTCACGAAGGTTTTGTTAAGTTTTGTTTGATTGAAGTTTTCAAGTTTTGGGTGAGATCACGATGGATGAAGGAATAAGGAGTAAGAAGAGACTAAGCTTGGGGATGCCCCATGTCACCCCAAGTTAATATTCAAGGAGAAGCAAGCAACTAAGCCTGGGGATGCCTTGGAAGACATCCCCTCTTTCTTCTATGATGCGTGAGTAGTTCATTGTAGACCTACGGGTTCGTAGGCAGTAGCTAGATGGCTTGTTATCTCTTTTTGATTCTCAATACAATGGTCTCTTGGAGATCTATTTGATGTAAATCTTTTTGCGGTGTGTTTGTTGGGATCCGATAACTTTGAGTTTATGATCAGATCTATATCCATGAATATTATTTGAGTCTTCTTTGATCTCTTATATGCATGGTTATTTATAGCCTCGTATTTCTTCTTCGAATCTTTGGTTTAGTTAGGCCAACTAGATCGATTTTTCTTGCCATGGGAAGAGGTGCTTTGTGATGGGTTAGATTGTGCGGTGTTATTTCCAAGTGACAGAAGGGGCAGCAAGACACGCAGGTACCATTGCTATTAAGGATAACAAGATGGGTGCTATTCCTACATGAATAGATCTCATCTACATCATGCCATCGTTCTTATTGCATTACTCCATTTTCCGTGAAGTTAATACACTAGATGCATGCTGGATAGCAGTCGTGGAGTAATAGTAGTACATGCACGCAGGAGTTGGTCTACTAATCTTGGATGTGATGCTTATATATTGATCATTGCCTTGGATATCGTCATAATTATTCGATCTTTTACCAATTGCCCAATAGTAATTTGTTTACCCACCGTATGCTATTTCTCTCGAGAGAAGCCACTAGTGAAATCTACGGCCCCCAGGTCTATTCTTTATCATATTTGCTTTGACATCTATTTTTATTTGCTTTTATTTTCAGATCTATATTTCCAAAAACCCAAAAATACCTTGCTGCACTTTTTTGCTATTTATTTTTATTTCGTGTTTTATCGAGATCTATTTATCCAATCTACACAAATTTTATCCCGTCAACTTGACAATTTCTGACGTCGTTACCCGTAAGAGGGATTGACAACCCCTCATAAGCGTCAGGTTGCAAGTATTTGTTCTTTGTGTGCAGGTACCATTTACATAGTGTTGCTTGGTTCTCCTACTGGATTGATACCTTGGTTTCACAACTGAGGGAAATACCTACCACAGCTATGATGTATCATCCCTTCCTCTTTGGGGAAATACCGACGTAGTTCAAGCGACATCAGCACTTCATGAAAAGGTTCGCTCAATGTCTTCTAAAACCCAGTATCCTTAGCATAGCCTCTAGGAAGTCCCATTCCACTCGATCATAGGCTTTACTCATGTCAGCTTTCACTGCTGCATATCCCTCCTTGCCCTTCTTTTTATTCAGTAGAAAATGAGATAGCTCATATGCTACGAGCACATTATCCGTTATCAACCTGCCTGGTACAAGTTTCAGCCGGTTGGCAATGACCTTGGAGATGAACTTGTATAGAACATTGCATAAACTGATAGGGCGCAAATCATTGATCCAGGTGGGGTTCTTAACTTTCGGAATCAACACAACCACTGCATCGTTCCATCCTTCAGGGATCGGGCCTCCATTAAGAACGACCAAGACGTCCTCAACCACACGATAACCCATGAAGTGCTAGTTCTTCTTGTACACAACATATGGCATCCCATCTGGCCCTGGGGCCTTTAGGTCTCCTATGTGATCAAGTGTTGCCTTAATCTCCTCCCGTGTGTACTCAGCGTCAAGGATTGCCTGCATATGTTCAGTGACACAGGGCTCAACTTTCTGTATCATCTCATTTAAGAAGATCCCCATATTTTATGTAAAAAGATCCTGAACAAAACGAGCAAACAAAATTGGTCAGCTCCTCTCACTCCTTCACCACTGTCCCATCCTCCCTCCTTAGCTCCTTAACTCTATTAGCTTTCTTCCTCGCCGACGCGAACGCCATGAAGTATTTTGTATTCCTATTTCCAATTTTCAGCCATGTAATATGTGATTGTTGCTTTGCCTTCGTTTCAATTTTCTCCTCCAGGTCCTGCACAACACACCTCAATCGGGCCTGTTCCCTGGTTTCCTCTTCTGAAACAGGAGCCCTCATACAAATTTCCAGTGCATCCCGAGCCTTATTTAGTCTTCCATGTAATTCCCCCACCACTTCCTTCTGCCACCGCCGCAAGCTCCCAGCCACATTCCTCATAGCCGAGCTCACACCACCACTGTTAGTGGTTAAACCTTCCTCACAGGCTGATTGCACTACTTTAGCACATCTATCCTCCTGGAGCCACCAAGCCTGAAATCTGAAGCTACGGTCACCTCCAGTTCTTATTTGACCCCCACCCGTTGTACACACGATCATAGGTCAATGATTTGAATGTCGTGGGCTTCCATTAACCACCGAGAATTCTGGGAAGAACTCACACCACTCGCTATTAGCAGTGGCCCGATCAAGATGCTCGCATATATACGAGGATAGTTCTTTGCTATAATTACGCCATGTAAATTTTCCCCCCTCATAACCAATATCCATTAATTAGTTCGCACCCTACCGAGGCTTCTCTGAATTCATCCATGCAATGTTGGTGCCAAGCCACCCCGCCACTCTTCTCATCACATGTTAGGATCTCATTAACGTCTCCGAGACACAACCATGGTCTTCTCTCCTGGTGTTGTTGCCATAAATATTCACAGTCCTCCATGTCCCCTTCTTCCTCTCCGTCACCAACTCGTCATACACCTCCGTTAATCTCCAGACTTGGCCATTATCCTCCATTACATCCACGTCTACGTGCCTCCTCCCATACGATTTCAACGCCACATTCACACCCTCCTCCAGAACAAAACCACTCTACGGCTCCTCCCTACTAGGTTCCAAGCATTCATATGAACTAGGCCCAACATCCACCTAAACCTCTCCATCTCCTTAACAGAAAGTTTTGTCTCAGCAAGGAACAAAATGTCGGGCACCTCCGTTCTCCCCATGACTATGAACTGTCAGGCCATTCCCGAGACCCCAACAGTTCCAGTTGACAATTTTCATTACTCCCGGTGGGTGATATGTCTCCAACGTATCTATAATTTATGAAGTATTCATGATGTTTTATTATCATTCTTGGATGTTTTACAATCATTTTATAGCAACTTTTTATCAATTTTTGGGACTAACCTATTAACCCAGTGCCCAGTGCCAGTTGTTGTTTTTTGCTTGTTTTTTACATCGCAGGAAATCAATATCAAACGGAGTCCAAACACCGTGAAACTTTTTGTGGATTTTTTATGGACCAAAAGACATCCAGTGGGCCAGAGCAGCACCTGGGGGGTGCCCCGAGGGGGGCACAACCCACCAGGGCGCGCTTGGGGGCCCAGGCGTGCCCAGGTGGGTTGTGCCAACCTCAGTGGCCTCCCGCACCCCCTCTCTACCCTATAAATTCACAAATATTCCGAAAATCCTCGAGGTTAAACTAGATCAGAAGTTCCGCTGCCGCAAGGCTCTGAAGCCAACGAAAACCAATCTAGACCCCGTTATGGCACCCTGCCAGAGGGGGGAATCATCTCTGGTGGACATCTTCATCATCCCTGCAGCCACCATGATGAGGAGGGAGTAGTCCACCCTCGGGGCTGAGGGTTTGTACCAGTAGCTATTTGTTTAATCTCTCTCTCTCTCTCTCTCTCTCTCTCTCTCTCTCTCGTGTTCTTGAGATGTCAAGATCTTGATGTATCGCAGGCTTTGTTAATATAGTCGGATCATATGGTGTTTCCCCTCTCTATCTTATTGTCATGAATTGAGTTTTCCCTTTGATATTTCGTTGTTATCGGATTGAATAGTTTTATGGATTTGAGAACACTTGATATATGTCTTGCAATTGAATACTCGTGGTGACAATGGGGTATCGTATTGATTCACTTGATATATGTATTGGCACTCAACTCGCGGATTCCCGAGGTGACATTGGGGTAATCTATGCATAGGGGTTGATGCACGTTCTTGTCTTTGTTTCTCTAGTAGAAATCTTGGGGCACTTTTTGAAGTTCTTTGTGTTGGATTGAGTATTATGAATATGAATTTTCTTTGGCATTATTTTAGTACGAACTCTAGGATAGATCAAACGGAAAGAATAGCTGTTCGCACACGAACACGTCACCGTGTACGTCCAACGCCGAGGGTGATGCACCGTAGCTCATGTCGAAGGAGACCCGTCCAGAAGCACGGTACGCAAGCAATCCGGCGGGCGCTTTTGATGACCTGAAACCCCACGTGCCCGGGAGGGACCCTGTCAGGGTGCGCGGCGGCTATGGGCTGCCCTAGGTCGACCTGATCGCCCCTAAGGCCTCGAGGTTCGCCACCCTGCAACAAGAAGAACAGACGACGAATGAGGAAGAAGAAGAACTAGGGTTAAGGAGAAAAGATAAAAGATAAAAGATAAAAACCGGTAGATGATTTGATCGATTGTGTGTTGTTTTTAATCGATCGTCACCCTCAACATATATAAGAGGCGGCTGGACTTCCCGTACAAGCAAAGGATTTATCTAGGCTTTCCTTACAAGAAAATTACATCAATTCACGTCCAAAACCCTAGTCAAATTTGGACTGGTTTTATCCGAACTTTCCAAAACTGTTCGGTTTAAACTGGCTGCACCTTGCAGGTCCTTTTTGCGGTGGTAAACGATCTCGGATGAAAACAAGCCCAAAAGCAATCTTGACCGTTTTGACGAGATGAGCAACTTTCATGTTGAAGGTTTTTGGTCAGAGATCATCTTGAGGGTCAGCTCGGTCTCGCAACACAGGCTATCTCCTCGCGCTACCCGTCAGACATGTGTCTGGTGGGGCACGCCACATCTTGCCTTGTGACACGGCTGCACTCCGATTGCTCTAACTTTTGCATACGAACTTTTGCATAATCAATCGTTTTGACAAGACGAAGACAACCCGTGTAGATCATTGTTTAATTTGAGGTCGTCTTGGGGGCTTAATCGGCCAAACTGTACTTTGAATATAAGATCTTGGTACTTCGAGCATAGTCTCGGCCTTCGAGATGAAATCGGACGGCGATGACCCAAATTTCAAAGATGTTCATATCAATAATACGGAACTCTTTCATGTAGATCACTTCTCATATTTGAGTCCATCTAGATAATCATTTGAGCCCATCTTCAGCTTCTGGTCGGATTGACTATCACAACCTCCACCCCGGCAGGCCTCCCACCCGGGTAAGCTTTCCGCACCGACAAGGTTTCACCCCGGCAAGGTTTTTACACCGACAAGGGTTCTCCCTAGCTCGGCAAGGTTTCTACCCCGGCAAGAGTTCCTCCTCGGCAAGGTTTCTACCCCGGCAAGAGTTCCTCTTCGGCAAGGTTTCTCCCTCGGCAAGATTTCACACCGGCAAGCTTCTTCGTCGGCAAGCTTTCCATGCCGACAAGCTTCTCCGCCGGCAAGATTTCCACGCCGGTAATCTCTCACATCGGCAAGGTTTTACCCCGGCAAGGTTTCATTGAGCCGGCAAAGGCCGAATACTTTCTCACTCAGGGCCGGCCCGCGAAGTGTTTCCTCTAACTTTTGCATACGAACCCTGATTCATGACCATGCCAAAATCTGGTGTCAACACATGCCCCCCTGTTTTTTTGGCAAAGCTTGTGTGCCGAAAATTAACTTGTATTTTGTTTGTTCTAAGGACGATGTCCAGACTCCATCTGCCATTTATTTTCCTCAAGACGATAATCAGGTATCGGCCATGTTTGTGCTAAAGGCGATAATCATATATCGGCCATTGCCCACTCAGGCTTCTTGCCACACACTTGGGTGGTATTTCTTCAAGTACTTGCCATTGAGAGCTCGAGGTAACAGTGCCACTGGCACGGATTCCACCAAATAAGAGTTTCCAGGAACTATTCTTGCAATTCTAAAAGGACCTTCCCAACTTGGAGACCACTTCCCGAATTTTCTGTCTCTTGAACCAATCGGGAGAATTACTTTCCAAACGAGATCGCCAACTTGAAAATTCTTCAACTTAACTTTCTTATTGTAAGCCCTTGCTACCCTCAACTTGTCCTTCTCTATGGCCTTCAAAGCAGCCAAACGTTTATCGGCAACCTCATCAATATTTTCCATCATCAAGTTATAAAAGTCTACTACCGATAAATCATTTTGTTTGGCTATTCTCAAAGCATTCAAATTTACTTCCACCGGTAAAACAACCTCTTGACCATATACTAGCTCATATGGAGTCACCTTTGTAGCACCATGCCTTGAAATTCTATGTGCCCACAACGCTTCAGACAACAACTCATGCCATCTCCTCGGATTATCCTCAATCTTCTTCTTGATGAGCTTGATTAAAATTTTATTGCTAGACTCGGCTTGTCCATTAGCTTGGGCATAATACGGAGAGGAATTGAGCAACTTTATTATAAGATTTGGCAAACTCTCTGAATTGGTGTGACATAAAAGATGAACCTTGATCTGTAGTTAACGTTTGAGGAATACCAAATCTATGAATAATGTGCTCAGTTATGAATTGAATTACCTCCGTATGTGTCATGTTCTTGAGAGGTACTACTTCAGACCATTTAGTGAAATAATCAGTTGCCACTAATACGAACCGATGCCCTTTTGAGGAAGATGGATGGATTTGTCCAATGAAGTCTAAACCCCAACCTCTGAAAGGCCACGACTTGATAATAGGATGTAACATAGTAGCAGGAGCCAATTGAATATCACCAAATTTTTGACAAGCTTCACACCCCTTATAATATCTGAAGCAATCATTAATCATAGTCGGCCAATAAAACCCAGCACGTCGCAATAACCATTTCATCATGGGAACCGACTGATGAGTGCCACAAATGCCTTCATGTACCTCTCCCATAGCAACTCTTGCCTGGTCTTCGTACAAGCACTTTAGAAGAACATCATCGACTGTTCGGCGATAAAGACCGTCATCTCTCATTGTATACTTGAAAGCCATACGCCGAACAGACTTGTCCACCCTTTCACTCGGATTGCACAAGTAATCAACAATGGGCTTCCTCCAGTCGGTATTGTCACGTGCACTAGATTTTTTGTTAAGGGCCGAATCAGCGGGTTCTGGTTCGGCCTCTCCTAAATTGGCAAGACAAGACATCGGTCTTTGAGAAATATAAAACATGCCATGATCAACATGATAGCCGGATGCTTGTTGTGCCAACTCATTTGCTCTCCAATTGTCATGCCTAGATATATGTGTAATGCTAAAACAATCCAATGTAGAAATTAGATCCAGACATTTATCAAGATAAACATTAACTGATTCGTCCAAACACTGAAAGACTTTGGATACTTGCTGCACTACTAGTAACGAATCACCGTAAGCCTCAATATGTGTAACGCCTATAGAAAGCAACATCTCTAAAGCGAATAACAATGCTTCATATTCGGCTTGATTATTTGTGCAAAAATATTCTAAGCGGCATGAGGCTTCAAAAACAACACCATGAGGAGATATGTAAACAATACCAACACCTTGGCCATTGCTACAAACTGAACCATCAAAGTATAATCTCCATGGTACTACCGAAACAAGGTTCATATCAATATCATGCTTGTCATTAATCCAATGTTCAACAATGAAATTAGCAACAATTTGGCCTTTCATGGATTTTAGAGATTCATACGCCAAATCATATTCAATCAAAGCATAAGCCCACTTGCCAATTCTACCACTAAGAATTGGCCTATGCAACATGTATTTAATGACATCGGTCTAACAAGCTACTACGCAAGCACTCGGCACTAAATAATGTCTCAATTTTGTGCAAGCATAATATAAGCGTAGACATAATTTTTCAATAAATGTATACCTTGTCTCGGCGTCCAATAAGCGCCTGCTCAAATATGTAATAGCATGCTCTTTTCTTTCGGTTTCTTGAGTCAAAACAGCACCAATAACTCCTTCTGCTGCTGTAATGTAAAGCCTGAAGGGTTCCCTATGCTTGGGTGCTTTCATCACCGGAGGAGTGCACAAATAATTCTTGATCATATCAAATGCTTCTTGCTGTTTTGCCCCCCAAGTGAAATCAACATCATTCTTTAACCAAGGATAGGAGTAAACACATCAACCTTCCCTGACAGATTAGCTATGAACCTCCTCAAGTAATTGACCTTGCCAAGGAACTTTTGCATATCTCTCTTGCATGTTGGAGCTTCCACTTTCTGTATGGCCTCTATCTTCTTGGGATCAATCTCTATGCCATCTTCATGGATAATGAAGCCCAAAAACTTACCAGCTGACACACCGAATGCACACTTTAAAGGATTCATCTTCAGTCCATACTTTTTCATTCTTTCAAAAGCTAAACGCAAATCGGCCAAGTGAGATTCAAAAGCATCCGATTTGACAACAATATCATCAATATAAACTTCAAGTATGACACCGAGTAAATCATGAAAAATCAAATTCATATCCCTTTGATATGTGGCGCCAGCATTTTTTAATCCGAATGTCATCACTGTCCACTCAAATAAACCAAGGAAACCAGGGCATCGAAAAGCAGTCTTGTACATGTCCTCTTCGGCCATAAAAATTTGATTGTATCTAGCATTACCATGTAGAAAGCTAATAACCTTATGTCCGGAAGCATCATTAATAAGCATATCGGCTATTGGCATAGGATACTCATCTTTGGGTGTAGCCCTATTCAAATCTCTGAAGTCAATGCACACTCTCAACTTGCCGGATCCTTTCTTCTCCACTGGTACAATGTTATAAATCCACTCGGCATACCTGCAAGGTCTAATAAAATTAGCTTTAAGCAAACGACCAATCTCTTCCTTGATCCGGTCATATGTTTTTGGATTAAACTTTCTATCCGATTGTTTATATGGTCTAAAACCAGCCTTTATAGGTAACCGATGCTCCACTAGCTCTCGGCTTAAACCTGGCATCTCATGATATTCCCATGCAAAGCAACAAACATATACTTTCAACAGCTCGAGCAACTTAGCTTTATGATCGGCTCTTAAATTTGCATTTACAAATGTCGGCCTAGGAGTTAAACCATCTCCTATATCTATCTCTTCTAATGGATCGGCCGATGTAAAACCTTGTCCTAATTTATCCATATCATCTAACTCTTCTATAGACTCATATATATCGTTCTCATTGGACCGATATTCTACAAGTCACTTTTGTAACCACTCCGAGTTAGGATCCATTTAAACATATCATACCTTGGAGCCGATTGCATTCAGTCGGCTTTAAAGAGACGGGCACGAAACCATTCTTGGTTGCGCTGAGAAAATCGAATTCTGACAAGTCACGTCAAGCAAGTAGCATTTGGGTGTTGCCAATCCACGATGCCTCGGCTAAAGCAACATAGGCCGAGTTATCCGCATGAATGACTTCCACTTCATCATCAACCCACTAGATCAAAAACTGGTGCATAGTGGATGGCACGCACTGGTTTGCATGAACCCAATCACGGCCTAGTATGACATTGTAGTTACCTTGCACCTCAGCGACAAAGAATGTGGTAGCCAAAGTTTTACTTCCCACCGTGAGCTCCACATACATCACACCTTTGGCTTCAGTTTTCTCTTTGCCTTCAAATCCATTAAGCACCATGTTGGGCTTTATCAACTCTTCATCATGCAGCCCCAATTTTTTGAAGACCGAATATGGCATAAGATTCACCACAGCACCACCATCAACAAGCATCCGAGTGAGCGGTGATCCATTGATATGACCTCTGAGATACAACGGTTTCAGATGCGTTACTGGGTCTTTTGGCTTCTCGAATATTGCATTTTTAGGGCCAAAATCCAGCTGAGCCACCTCCCCTTCCTCATTGACAACACGGAACTCAGCAGGTAAGTAATATACCATATTGATATCCATACCTTCATGAATCGGCGTAGACTCATAGTCCAACATATCATCCTCTTCTTCAAGTGCATCCACCGATTCTGAAATTTGTCCAAGTGAAGGAGAAGTAAGAAGTGTCGCAGACGATGTAATAGCTGTCGCATCGTCCTCCTTTGGTGGCGCAGGTGCTGCCGTGATAGGTGTAGAAGCGACTGCATCTTGTATTTTTTTAGGCCTCCACACTTGTTTTGTAGGCACCATGCGCCGAGTGTCATTGAACAACTTATCCCTTTGCTTCTCGGCTTCTTGTTCTGTCATCTCTTGACTCCTTAACCTCTCTAGTTTCCTCTTTTGTGTTTTTGTCAGCCCTGGAGGACACCACTTTGCCTAAGTGTATTTAGGATCTCTCATCTTTACTTGGCTGGTGTTTCCTTCAAGTTCATTAGCCGAGTGCTTTGGCGCGACAGCAAGTATCAGCTCAGTCGGATTGCTATGCATAATCGGCTGTTGTATGGTGAATGTTTCGGTGCCCAAGTTGAGTGAGTCGGTATCGGTGTTTTCCTTGCCTTTGCTTGACTCGACCATTGTAGCACTTGGCGACTTAACACGCCATTCTTGCTTGCCGACCCTTTTTTGATTATCTTGCACTGGCTGATTGACACCATTGTTCAAACGGCCTCGTGTGGGATAAGAAAGTCTCTCATGAACGAGCCTCCTTAGTTCTGTCCAACCCGGATGAAAAGCATAAGGGGTCATTGGGGGCTGCCCCCATCCTCCATTGAAACCTCCCATGTAGTATGGCGCATAGGGGAGTGGCGGCATCCATGGTCCCGGCGCCCATGACCCATATGGCCTCGCATGATGCTGAAATTCTTCCCGAGGAGGTGACCTTGAGCGCTTCAAATTTGATGACCGGTTAAAGCTAGAACCGGCCGCATGATTGGCATACTTGGACAACAACATATCAAAAGTTGGCTTGATTTTCTTGCGCTGCACTTTAGACTCATTCGTCTTCCACTTACCAACTTCTGGACTCTTGGGCTTAACAAATCTGACATGAGCGTTCTTTTGCACTTGTGGTTGGCCCCAGAGTGTCGGATTCTTGATGGTGATCTTGATTATCTCCTTGCCACCGGGTTGCTTATCAAGCACAACTTGTCTTCCCAAGATCTTGTTATCCTCCTTGTCTTTCCTGGGCTCACCAACAATAACATTAGCTTTATTAGCAGATTCGGCTACCTCTGGCCGAATGAGTAGCTTCTTCCCCTCCAAATCCATGGTATTCATTGGGAAAGGCTGTTTATCAACTTGCATCTCAGAAAAGTTCAATCGTCCGTCATTAATGGCCGATTGTATCTGTCGTCGAAAAACATTGCAATCGTTAGTAGCATGAGAAAAAGAATTATGATACTTGCAATAAGCGCGCCGTTTTAGCTCTTCAAACGGAGGTAAAGTATGAGATATTCTAATAATCTTAGCCTGCAACAAAGCATCAAATATTCTATTGCACTTAGCAATGTTACAAGTAAACTTCATATCTTCATCACGATTCTTATGAATTGGTTTTAGATCATTGCAAGTAAAGGGTTTGGCCTTAGATGGCCAAAAAATTCAGTAGCAAAAACATCACCCTCATCGTCCGAGTGATCACTGTCATACTCCACCATATTCATCTTTGGACGATCAGCTTTGTATCTATGCACTTCTTTGAGGTCTTTGCTTCGGCTTTCCTGAGCCAAAGCCCTTTGTAAGACTTGGTTGATATATAAGAACTCGTAGCCTTCTAGCTTTTCTCTAATGGGAGTTCTCAAACCACTCAGCACTAGTGAGGGAGCCCTGGATTAGGGGGTGTTCGGATAGCCGGACTATACCTTCAGCCGGACTCCTGGACTATGAAGATACAAGATTGAAGACTTCGTCCCGTGTCCGGAAGGGACTTTCCTTGGCGTGGAAGGCAAGCTTCGCGATGCGGATATTCAAGATCTCCTACCATTGTAACCGACTTTGTGTAACCCTAACCCTATCCGGTGTCTATATAAACCGGAGGGTTTTAGTCCGTAGGACAACTTCATCATACAACAATCATACCATAGGCTATCTTCTAGGGTTTAGCCTCCTTGATCTCGTGGTAGATCTACTCTTGTACTGCCCATATCATCAATATTAATCAAGCAGGAGTAGGTTTTTACCTCCATCGAGAGGGCCCGAACCTGGGTAAACTTCGTGTCCCTTGTCTCCTGTTACCATCCGGCCTAGACGCACAGTTCGGGACCCCCTACCCGAGATCCGCCGGTTTTGACACCGACAACTAGGTCTGCCAAGTATCTCTCGGTTATCACCAAACTAAAACACCGGTTTTTTGTTTCTCTGAATCTCTTGACGTAATCGAAGACCGATTCATCATGCTTCTGTTTAACCGATGTTAGATGTGACAATTTGAGTTCATTGTTGCCGCTATAAAATTGATCATGAAATTTCTGCTCTAGCTGCGACCAAACTCGAATGGAACCATGTGGTAAAGAAGAAAACCATGAAAATGCGGTACTAGTTAATGATAGAGGAAATAAACGCACTTTCAACTCATTTAGTGAGCCCGCTTCACCTAATTGTGTCAAGTATTGACTAACATGCTCCCATGTGGTTTTTGTGCCCTCTCCATTGAACTTAACAAAATCTGGAATCTTATATCCCGGAGGGCACTGGATGGCATCAAAGTACTCGGGGTACGGCTTTTGATAAATCCGATTCCGAGGTAACTCAACTCAAAAATTCTCTCGAAGCAGCTTAGCCATCTCCTCTCTAAGATTAGCTAGACCATCATCCATAGTGGACGATGACGCTTGTGGAAGTGGCATAGGAGGAGTAGGGTTACTAGCTGTAGGTAAAAATTGTGGCATGTATGTCGACCCATAATTTGGTAGCGGTCGAGTGGTTGTAGCTGTAGGTAGGGTTTGGTTCGGCATTGCCACCGAACCTAGCAGGCTCATGATAGGACTAATGGGTGTAGCCACAATCTGATTTGTACGGGTAGGGTAATAAGCCATCGGCATGGGAGGCGCCGATGCAATAGGTAAAGCTAGATTAGGGTTTTGCACACTAGCAGCTACACCATCATTACCATTAGACGATTGAGATATATTCTTGTAAGCATTAGTATTTTCTATGGAAGTTTGATAGACTAGATTGTTACCATCAGCAATACGACTTTCAATCTCAGCCCACTGCTCAGGAGAAAAGGCGGTACTTACAGGGGGTTTAACCTGTTCAGTTTGAAGAGGAGGGAACTTGATTTCTTCAATCGGAGTGATGTTGCCTTGGCGATCCTTTTGAACTTTGCAAGGAACTCCTGCAAGTCCTTCTCCTCACGCGCCTTCTTGTACTCCTCATAGACTTGGCGATGATCGGCCGATATCTCATGAAGACTGGGCTTAATGATGTTATCGGCGTCTACCTCAGATGGCTTGGGAAGATCGGACATGGTGGATGATGATGATTGATCTTCTTCCCCAACGGAGTCGCCAAAAAGTTTGTTCGCACACGAACACATCACCGTGTACCTCCAACGCCGAGGGTGATGCACCGCAGCTCACGTCGAAGGAGACCCGTCCGGAAGCGCGGTAGGCAAGCAATCCAGCGGGCGCTTTTGATGACCCGAAACCCCACGCGCCCGGGAGGGACCCCGTCAGGGCGCGCGGCGGCTATGGGCTGCCCTAGGTCGACCTGATCGCCCCTAGGGCCTCGAGGTTCGCCACCCTGCAACAAGAAGAACAGACGAAGAACGAGGAA
Source organism: Aegilops umbellulata (assembly GCA_032464435.1). Taxonomy (NCBI): domain Eukaryota; kingdom Viridiplantae; phylum Streptophyta; class Magnoliopsida; order Poales; family Poaceae; genus Aegilops; species Aegilops umbellulata. The sequence goes on from CP136060.1 coordinate 473,012,459, forward strand.
GAAGAAGAACTAGGGTTAAGGAGAAAAGATAAAAGATAAAAGATAAAAAGTGGTAGATGCTTTGATCGATTGTGTGTTGTTTTTAATCGGTCGTCACCCCCAGCATATATAAGAGGCGGCTAGACTTCCCGTACAAACAAAGAATTTATTAGGCTTTCCTTACAAGAAAATTACATCAATTCACGTCCAAAACCCTAGTCAAATTCGGACTGGTTTTATCCGAACTTTCCAAAACTGTTCGGTTTAAACTGGCTGCACCTTGCGGGTCCTTTTTGCAGTGGTAAATGATCTTGGATGAAAACAAGCCCAAAAACAATCTTGACCGTTTCAATGAGACGAACAACTTTCATGTTGAAGGTTTTTTGATCAGAGATCATCTTGAGGGTCAGATCGGTCTCGCAACACAGGCTATCTCCTCGCGCTACCCGTCACACATGTGTCTGGTGGGGCGCACCACATCTCGCCTTATGACAGGGCTGCACTCCGATTTCTCTAACTTTTGCATACGAACTCGAATTTGAACGATTTTTATATAAAAGTCGATCGCTTCGACGAGACGAAGACAACCCGTGTAGATCATTTTTTAATTTGAGGTCGTCTTGGGGGCTTAATCGGGCAAACTGTACTTTGAATATAAGATCTTGGTACTTCGAGCATAGTCTCGGCCTTCGAGATGAAATCGGACAGCGATGATCCAAATTTCAAAGATGTTCATATCAATAATACGGAACTCTTTCATGTAGATCACCTCTCCTATTTGAGTCCATCTAGATAATCATTTGAGCCCATCTTTAGCTTCTGGTCGGATTGACTATCACAACCTCCACCACGGCAGGCCTCCCACCCGGGTAAGCTTTCCGCACCGACAAGGTTTCACCCCGGCAAGGTTTTTACACCGGCAAGGGTTCTCCCTAGCTCTGCAAGGTTTCTACCCCGGCAAGAGTTCCTCATCAGCAAGGTTTCTACCCCGGCAAGAGTTCCTCTTCGGCAAGGTTTCTCCCTCGGCAAGATTTTACACCAGCAAGCTTCTTCGCCGGCAAGCTTTCCACGCCGACAAGCTTCTCCGCCGGCAAGCTTTCCACGTCGGTAAGCCCTCACATCGGCAAGGTTTTACCCCGGCAAGGTTTCATTCAGCTGGCAAAGGTCGAATACTTTCTCACTCAGGGCCGGCCCGCGAAGTGTTGCCTCTAACTTTTGCATACGAACCCTGATTCGTGACCATGCCAAAATCTGGTGTCAACAATAGCTTTGTTTTATTTTAGTACGAACTCTTGAATAAATCGAACTTAAAGAATAGCTTTGAGTTGGTTTCGTACACTACAAACAATTTACTCTTATGTTCTCCGCTAGATAGGAACTTTGGAGTGATTCTTCATCGCACTCTGAGGGGTGGCTATATGATCCAATTATATTAGCATTGTTGAGAGACTGCACTTGTGAAAGTACGGACCCTAGGCCTCATTTGCAAGCATTGCAATATCGTTTTTGTTCCCGTTTACTATTTGCTACCTTGCTGTTTTATTTATTCAGATTATAAAAATATATTTCTACCATCCATATTACACTTTTATCACCATCTCTTCAGCGAACTAGTGCACCTATACAATTTGCCATTGTATTGGGTGTGTTGGGGACACAAGGGATTTCTTGTATTTGATTGCATGGTCGTTTGAGGGAGACTACCTTCATCCTACGCCCCCTATGGATTGATAAACCTTAGGTCATCCACTTGAGGGGAAATTTCTACTGTCCTAAAAAACTCTGCGCTTGGAGGCCCAACATGTGTCTACAAGAATAAAGTTGCGTAGTAGACACCAAGCTCTTTTCTCATGCCGTTGCTAGGGAGGTGAGTGCTTGAAGGTATATCTCTAGATCTTGCAATCAAATCTTTTAGTTTCTTGTTTTATCGCTAGTTTGGTTTATAAAAGAAAACTACACAAAATGGAATTGAGGTTGCATCATATTGTTCATCTTTGTAATGTCTTTCGTGAAAATGATGGAAAGGAAAACGGTGACCAATTGTTAGAAGAAGAAGTCAATAAAATGTTAGGCACAAAATATTTAAATAATGAGCATGATTGCAATGTTGTTGGTATGAACTCTTTGAATATCCATGATGCTAGTGATATGCAAAACCATAAGCTTGGGGATGCTATGTTTGATGAAGATGATATATTTATTCCCCCAAATTTTGATGTGCAAATTTGTTATAATTGTAGCATGCCTCCTATTTATGATGATTACAATGATGAACGTGGGTTCGGAAGAGTGTCAACTCTAGGTAATGATCCCACTATTTTGGAGGGTGTTGAATCTTGTTACAAAAGTGGATTTGGAGAGGTCATGACTTTATTTAGTGATGAATCCATTATTTTGGAAGAGGTTTCAATTGACTGTGGCAACAAATGTCGGTGTACTAAAGTAGGGGTACTCTAGTATCCCGAACTTGTGCACGGGCAGTCGCAGCACCCCGCGGCAAGGCCCGCCAGGTGATCACCAAGGCTCTCTATGGTTCCTTTGAAGCCATTCGAGAACAAAATATTTAAGTCAAGAAGACAAGTCCCCGGCAAGAGGAGCTTGCCAGGAAGGCCATTCAAGGTACGAGACCCCGGCAAGAGGAGCTTGCCGGGAAGCCCAACAAGAGCATCTCAAAGAACCTGCCGTGGCACGCCACGCGTCCCGGCAGGACCCGGCGAGCGACAAGTTCCCGGGCGCGACAAGGCAACGGCCGCGGCAAGCTACTTGCCGCGGCAGGCAGTCACTCTGTACCCGCGCTCCAGCTCACCCACCTACGTGTCACTCCGGGACCCTTCCCAGCGTACGTGGCGGGAGGCTGTGCAGCGAGGGGTGCACTGTGGCATGCAGCGCTGACAGGATCGCCATCGTGGCGAGCGATAGCTCCCCTGACGGCCCCTTTTCTGCACCGTCTGGGCGATGTAGACGGGCATTTAATGCCTTTGTCCCCTGCCATCAGGGTTAGGTATGATACACTGTGTAGGTAGCTGTACCTACCGCAACATATTTACACTTTTACCCTTACCTACGTTGACACCCGTTGGAGACCCCTTGGACATATAAAAGGAGGCCCATGCACAACGTGGGGGGGGATCGATCCTCAGAGAAGCGCTCGGTCTCGTTAGCTGCTCGAGTGTACTGTAGCACTCGGCGCTCCCGAGCGAGAACTCAATACAAGCCACAAAGCAGCAGTAGGAGTGTTATCTCCCCAGAGAGCTCCGAAGCTGGGTAAAAACCCCTCGTGTGCCTCGCCTCGATCCGCTCTTCGTGCGGCCTCCGCCCCCCGCCGAACCGAGAAGGGGCTCCGTCCCCATAGGTGCTCGGGGAGCCAGGAAAACCCCGACATCTTTGGCGCGCCAGGTCGGGGGCGTCGAGGTCGTGTGAACCTGATCCGGCGTTCGCGCGAGCTGAATCTTCATCGACATGCCGCCGAAGAAGAAGGCTTTGGAGGCGGCCGCGCCGTCCGCGTCGAATCCACCGCCGCCGCAGCAAACGGCCGGCGGGGAGAACGCCGGCGGTGGAACGGGCGCCGACGAGGGAGCCCACGGTGCCAACAAGTCCAAGGACAAGACCGCGCTGCCCGCTGGCGGCGTAGTCGGCTCCCCCGACGACCGGGCGTCCATAGACGCACCGCGCCCGTCTCAAGAGGCGCAGGACCGGCAGCGTCGTGGTACTCACGGTACCATACGCTCGCTGGACCCAAATCGAGCTAGCGGATCCCGGGACGCTCAAGGCCAACATGCGCGCCGACGTGCTGGCGCAAGCGAGGCACGGTCGCCTGGACGGAATACTGCTCCTTCCAACATCGTTGGGAGCCTGAGCATATCCCGCTCCTCGCACCGTTCGCCACCTCTACCCGCCACCCCAGCAGAAGCTCTAGCGCGAGCTCAACTGCTCCTAGACTTCCCTCCAGTGCCGGACAAGATCGACGACTGGAGGGCCACCATTCAGAGTCTCATCGGCTTCGCCAACGGCGACACTCCGCGGCCAGCGACCACATCGCAGCCGCAGCAGGCCAGCCAAGTGCGAGCCGATGGCGACAAAACCGGTGGGGGTGCAACCACCGTGCACTCTCCGCCCCGAAGGCCAAGATCGCCGACTCGCCGGGTCCGCCACGACAGCGACTCCACTGCTTCCTCAGATCCGCGAACTCGTCACGATCAGCGCCGCGTTCTTCACGAAGGACAGCAAGAAGACGCCCGCACCCGCATCGAGCGCCGGAGAGAAACGCGGCGTCAATCAGACCGACGCGCTGGCCCCACTGTCGATATGCAAGCGCCAGGAGAACCAGGCGACCTGCCGTACGCGGTAGGTTGCCCTGCGTTCCCCCGTGAGCTGCGGCAAGTCCAGTGGCCCAGCACGAAGAATTTCAAGCCAGACGTACCAGAGAAGTACGACGGCAGGCTGCACCCGTCGGAGTTCCTCAGCATCTACACCATTGCGGTGCAGGCTGCCGGGGGGCGGGACGACAAGATCCTCGGCAATTACTTTCCTCTGGTGCTCAATCCCAATGTCAGGTCCTGGCTCATGCACTTGCCGGAAAACTCCATATCTTCCTGGGCGGACCTATGCCATCAGTTTGTCGGCGCCTTTACGGGCGGCCACAAACCCCATGGCCAGGATAGTGATCTTCACCTGCTTGCCCAGAAGGAAGGGGAGCCTCTGCGTATGTACATCCAGAGATTCAGCCAAGTGCAACGCAACATCCCAGACGTCCACCCTGCCGCGGCCATTAGTGCGTTCCATCAGAACATGCGCAACCGCATGATGCGGGAGGAGATGGCGATGTGCAAGATTAGAGACGTCAGCGAGCTGTATGCCCTGGCCGACAGATATGCACGGGCTGAGGAAGGGAGGAAACTCCCCGAAGAGAACGTAGGAACTACAGGATCTGACAGCGATGATGCCGCCCCAGCAAGCAAAAACAGGCGGCACAGGAAGAGAAAAGGCAAAGACGTGCTAGTTGTCGAGCAATCCGGCAATGAAGGTGGCGCCAAGACAGCCAAGATTGATGGCTCCGGCAAGGAGGTTGCCGCATGCGCCAACTGCCAGGCTGTGGCGGCCGCGGACAAGCAGGATGGCACCAACAAGCAGTACTGCAAGATTCACCGCACCAAAGGCCATGACCTCCAGAGCTGCAAGAAGGTCGAACAGCTCGTTGAGCTTCAAAAGGCCGAGTACGAGCGACGCGACAAGGAGAAGGACCAAGGAGGTGCTGGGGGATCTGGTACGAAGCGCACTGGTCGGGGGGGACGCCGCGGCAACGCCAAGCAGCGGCAAGGCGACAGACCTCCCCGCGGCCGCAACAAGGATGAAGATGACAACGACGACGAAGACATGGATGACGCCGAGACCAGCGAGCAGGAGTTCCAGAAAGCCACATAAGTTTTGTGCGTTGACGGCGGTGCTTCTCTGCATACTTCACACCGCCAACTCAAGCAGTGGGTGCGGGAAGTTAATGCAGCAGAACCACCCGTCGAGTCACGCAAGCTTCTGAAATGGTCCAGCACGCCTATCATCTTTGATATTGAGGACCACCCCGATCGCACAACTGCTGTCGCGTGTTTGCCGATGTTGGTCTCACCAACTATCCGCAACCTCAAGGTCACTAAGATGCTAGTTGACGGCGGGGCCGGCTTGAACCTGATCTCCTCCGCTGTACTTCGGAGACTCCAAGTCCCTGACAGCGAGCTCGAAGAGAGCGGCACGTTTCAAGGAATCAACCCGGGAAGGAGCAAGCCGAAGGGGAAGATCACGCTGCCGGTGACATTTGGCAGTGAGTTGAACTTCAGGACTGAGAGGATCACTTTCGACGTTGCCGATTTCCCATTGCCTTACAATGGGATTCTCGGCCGTCCAGCGCTCGCCAAGTGCATGGCGGCCTCTCACTACGCATACAACATGCTGAAGATGCCAGGCCCGATAAGTGTCATCTCTATACATGGCGACAAGAAAGACGCTCTCATCTGTGCCGAGAAGATCTACCGGGAAGCAGCAGCTGCCGCGGATCGCGAGACACTTGCCGCTGAAGCTCCCGGGGGGAAGAAGAAGACCAAGTCCGGCAAGAGCTTTGATGCCCACTCCGACAAGCGCACCTCTTCGGAGTGTTGCGCTACCGTCGAGGACGCACCATCGAGCTCCACCGGCAAGTGTAAGAAGACAATGGCAGCTCCGCCAGCAACCAAGAAGGTGTCCGCCAAGGAGGACGACACTGGTGGTACCTTCACCATCAGTGCCACTCTCGACCCTAAATAGGAAAGCGCGCTCGTTGCTTTCCTGCGGGCGAATGTCGACGTGTTTGCGTGGCAACCGTCTGACATCCCCGGCGTTCCCAGGAAAGTAATTGAGCACCACCTCGCCGTCTGTACTCACGCGCGACCCGTCAAGCAGAGAGTCAGGAAACAAGCGGTGGAGCGCCAAGAGTTCATAGCCGAAGAGATCAAGAAGTTGGAAGCAGCAGGCCTCGTCAGAGGAGTGCTCCATCCTACGTGGTTGGCCAATCCTGTAGTCGTGCGCAAGGCGAACAGGAAATGGAGACTTTGCATTGACTTCACCGATGTCAACAAAGCTTGTCCCAAAGATCCATTTCCCTTGCCGCGCATTGACCAGATTGTGGACTCCACAGCCGGATGCGACTTGCTTTCGTTTCTTGACGCATACTCAGGATACCATCAGATCTTCATGGCAGAAGAGGATGAGGAGAAAACCGCGTTCATCACTCCATGTGGCACGTACTGTTTTGTACGGATGCCTTTCGGTTTGAAGAATGCTGGTTCAACATTTGCAAGGGTCGTCCATACTGCTTTTGAGCCGCAAATACACAGAAATGTGGAAGCCTACATGGATGATATAGTGGTCAAAAGCAGGGACAAGTCAACTCTGATTCAAGATCTATAAGAAACTTTTGCAAATCTGCGTAAGATCAGCCTCAAGCTCAACCCCGAGAAGTGCGTGTTTGGAGTCCCTTCCAGCAAGCTTCTCGGTTCTTTGTGTCCCAGCGGGGGATCGAAGCCAATCCCGACAAGATCAAGGCCATTGAGCAGATCGAAGCACCGAAGCGCGTCAAGGATGTACGAAAACATGCCGGCTGCGTGGCGGCTCTCAGCAGGTTTATCTCTAAGTCTGCTGAGCACGCCCTGCCGTTTTTCAAAATCTTGAAAAAGGCAGGTCCAGTGAAGTGGACTCCGGAAGCGGAGGCTGCGCTGCAGGACTTGAAGAGATACCTGTCCTCCACTCCAATACTTGTCGCACCTAAACCACAAGAGAAGTTGCTGCTATACCTGGCGGCAACCAATCAAGTGGTTAGTGCTGCGTTAGTAGCGGAGAGAGAGGCGGATGATGAGCCAACAACCGCGGCAAGGGCATCCAGCGACAAGCAAGGGGCTTCCCCGACGAGCTCTGGTCCCGACGGAGATAGATCTGCGCAGATGTGCGAAGGGATACAGAAGAAAATGGTACAGCGCCCAGTCTACTTTGTAAGTTCCCTTCTGCAGGGGGCTAGGTCGAGGTACTCTGGTGTGCAGAAGTTGCTTTTCGGCCTTCTTATGGCCTCGAGAAAGCTGCGCCATTACTTCCAAGCACATGAGATCACAGTTGTCACTCGCTTTCCGCTGAAGAGGATACTGCAGAATCCAGAAGCAACAGGCAGGATTGTTGAGTGGGCATTGGAACTGTCGAGCTTTGGCCTCAAGTTTGAGAGCACTTCAACTATTCAAAGCAGAGCATTGGCAGAATTCATAGCAGAGTGGACGCCAACACCTGATGAAGAAACCCCAGAGACGAGCATCCCCGGCAAGGAAGCAAACAAAGAGTGGCTGATGTACTTTGATGGCATGTTCTCGCTACAAGGCGCCGGTGCTGGCGTGCTTCTTATCGCACCAACCGGAGAGCACCTCAAGTACGTGGTCCAGATGCACTTTCCCAAGGAGCAAGCAACAAACAATACTGCAGAGTATGAAGGGTTGCTCGCCGGTCTCAGGATCGCGGCAGACCTTGGGATCAAGCAGCTCATTGTCAGGGGAGACTCGCAGCTTGTCGTCCGCCAAGTAAACAAGGATTATCAGAGTCCGTTGATGGAAGCTTACGTTGATGAAGTGAGGAAGCTGGAAGAGCGCTTTGTTGGCCTACAGATGGAACATGTTCCTAGATCCCAGAACGACATCGCTGACGGCCTGTCAAAGTGCGCGGCATTTAAGTTACCTGTGGAACCAGGAATCTTTGTGCTCAAGCTGACTTAGCCATCCGTGACGCCACCAACTGGACAGAGCAGGGAGAGGAAGTTGATTTCTGGCGACTATCTTCCGGCTGAGCTTCCCGAAGCCGCCGCCAAGAGGGTCCCCAAGATCAACACCAAGAGTGCTGAGGAGCAGTCTGCTCCGACAAGCCCCAAGGTTTGTTTCGTTGAAGCAAACGCTCCCGACAAGTTTCGCTCGGGCAAACTTGTCGGGGATCATCAAGCTCCAGCTGAGCCACGGGCTCTCGCCGTAGAAGCGGATGTTCCCGCAGCAGCAGTTATGCCTTTAGTCCTTGTTGTTGAGCCGCAGGCTCCATCATGGGCACAGCAGATCGTCCGTTTCCTCCAGTCAGGAGAACTTCCCGAAGAGCCAGAAGAAGCGGAAAGAGTAGCCCAGTAGTCTAGTATGTACAAGTTCTTTGACAACACACTGTACAGAAGAAGGCTCAACAGAGTGAAATTGAAGTGTATTCCCCGGGAAGATGGACAGAAGTTGTTGGCAGACATGCATGGAGGCATATGTGGTCATCACATTGGCGCCAGAGCACTTGCCGGCAAAGCGTTCCGGCAAGGTTTCTTTTGGCCGACAGCCCTCCAGGATGCAACTGCACAAGTAACCAAGTGTGAAGCGTGCCAGTTCCATTCCAAGCAGATACACCAACCAGCTCAAGCTCTCTAGACAATCCCTTTATCCTGGCCATTTTCGGTCTGGGGGCTCGACATCCTCGGACCTTTCCCCCGAGCTGTCGGGGGCTTTGAGTACTTGTACGTCGCAATCGACAAGTTCACAAAGTGGCCAGAAGTGGAGCCAGTGAGGAAGGTGACAGCACACTCAGCAGTCAAGTTCTTCAGGTCGATTGTTTGCCGCTTCGGAATCCCTAACAGGATCATCACCGACAACGGTACAAAATTCACGAGTCGCAACTTCATGCAGTACGTCCGAGACCTTGGCACCAAGGTCTGCTTCGCTTCTGTTGCTCACCCCAGGAGCAACGGTCAAGCAGAGACGGCAAATGCTGAAGTGCTGCGTGGACTCAAGACCCGGACTTTCGACAAGCTGTACAAGTGCGGAAGAAACTGGATCGAGGAGCTGCCAATGGTTCTTTGGTCGATCAGGACGACGCCAAATCGAGCCACTGGCCAGACACCTTTCGCTCTAGTCTATGGAGCAGAGGCAGTTACCGCAACGGAACTCGTATACGGGTCACCTCGGGTGATCGCTTATGATGAGCTTGAGCAAGAGCAGCTACGGCAAGATGACGCGCTGCTCCTTGAGGAAGACCGTCTTCAGGCTGTTGTACGAGCTGCTCGATACCAGCAAGCTTTGCGCCGCTACCATAGCCGCAAAGTTAAAGCCAGAAGTCTCGAGGAAGGCGACCTTGTTCTTCGGCGCGTTCATTCCGTCAAGAATTCCAACAAGTTGACGCCGAAGTGGGAAGGCCCTTACCGGGTGAAACAAGTCACGAGGCCTGGCGCTGTCCGCCTTGAGACTGAGGATGGCTTTCCGGTGAGCAACTCCTGGAACATCGAGCATCTTCATAAGTTTTACCAATAAGGCGCGGTTGTCGGACCCTGTTCGGCAACCACCATTTTGTACAAGTCTTGCCGCTGTTGCATGTAATCCTTTGTACAAAGCTAGGCGCAGACCCTGAGCGAAGATAAAGCGCTGGCGCCTTGAGTTTTAGCATGCATGCTGAGTCGAGTCTCGTCCTTGGTTAGGGTTGATAGTGCTTAGTAGTGGCTAACCCCTAACTTAGAGGTCGAGTGTGCGTCCCTTTGCCGTTATTTCGTTTCCCTGGTTCGCAGGACTCACCATATCCTTGCCGGACCACTTGAGGACGAAAAGGAGAAGGAGGACGGACCAAAATTTGGACCCCAGCAAGCCAGTGTTGCCGGGGGGCTGCAAGACCCGGGCAAGCCAGTAATGCCGGGGGCTGCAAGTGCAAGGATTAGCCCACGGAGAACCAAAGTTGCCGGGGGCTGCTATCTCAGATAAGTTTTTCATCCCTTATCATGCATTCTCTTATGGATTGAGGTGTGCGAAAGCCTCGTTTCTTCCTGAAAGTTACCATGCTCCCTTAACTCTAGGCCCTAGGGCCCGGCCCCAGGGCCAGGTAAGGTCGTAGTCGCGGCAGCTAAGGGACGAAGCGAGGAGCCTGATCCCGCCTCCTCCCTGCCTCCGCCAAGAGCGTGAGAAAGGGCGAGCGACGTGGGAAGAAGGCAGGGCCTGCTGCCGGGAAAGAAAGTGTTTATCTTAATAGATATAAAGGATTCGCTCCTTGACATGGGTTCCACCCGCGAGATAAGTGACCCGGCAAGCATCCCCTTTTTCATTAAAAAGCATTCCACTCAGGTACAGTTCATAAGAGGATAAAGAACATGAGTAATGGGATTACAAGTTTTAAACGCAACTAAGGCCCAAGGGCTTACAAACTAAAAAGAGATAAGGTGCCCGTAATCCCTCTCTTATCCCTATCTTCAGGAGACAGGTCAAGGAGGCGAAAAGGGCAAAAGTGGCACCTAGATGAACTACGGGTGCCAGAAGACACCAAAAGGGCGTCGCGGCAGCATGGTGATGGCGGCGCCGAAGGCAGAAGCTTGAAGACGAGGCGGCAGGACGTCAGTACGTTGTAGAGGGCGTCGTGCCCTCGTACTCCGAGTTGACGGCCTTGCCGCCTGCCCTCTTCCTCTTCTGCAGCCTCCCCGAGAAGCCCCAGGAACCAGCGACGCAGATGATGGGGTCGCCGGTGCCCCGCGGAGCGGCGCCCGACACCTAGTCGGACCCGTCATCCCGCCGCCCGTTACCCTCGTCGCCGCTGTCGCTGTCCTCCTCGTCACTCCCGCTCGAGGAGGAGCCTTCACTATCGGAGGAGCTCTCCACGCAGCACCGTGCCCGAGTCCCGAAGCACCCGAAGACCTTGACGGAGAGGAGACCGCCCTCCATTAGCTTAAAATGGAGGGTGAGGCCCGCCGTCAAGATGTGGATGCGGGTGAACGTCTTCCACCCTCGACCAAGATACATCACATCAGGGGCCGGGAAGTCGACGCGGACTAGAGTACCGCTGATTCCGCAACCCCTCATGTGCAACCTCAATGTCTCGGGCGGATCCAGCTCCATCGCACTCGCAAATGGAGTCGGGAGACGAAGGCGACGACGAGGCGGGCGGCGCAGCCTGACGAAGAACTCGCAAGGGTCGTCCCCGATATGGTCCGCCACCGGGAGAGGATCTGCTGGCGGAGGCGAGGCCGGCGAGCTGCCTCGTCCGCCTCTTCCCCGACCACCTCGGCCTCGCCCTCGACCTCGCCCGCGGCCTTGTCCCCTCCGTCTTCCCCTTGCGGCTGGCTCTGCCGCCAGGGGTGCGGAGGGAGGAGGAACACGTTGCCTAGCGGCAACCCTCGTCGCAACCGTCGAAGGACCAGGGTTCCCTTTCTCCATGGCGGATGGAAGGAAGAGGAGCAGAAGCTGAAGAAGGAAGAAGATGAGAGAATGCGGGCTTCCGTCCCCCCCGTCCCGCTCCTTATAAAGGAGCGGGGTGGGGGCTCGGCCGCCCCGCTCAGCCAATCGAGACGCAGAAGGCAAAGGGAACTGGACCCGACCTACTGCCTCGACCCATGGTGACCCGGTTTCCCGCCTCCACCGTTCGCCACTCCAAGTGCATGGAAGCCGTGTGGCGGGAGGGCAGAGTTGAGGCGACAGATGAGGCGACCTCTCCCCACCCCGTGATCATGGGGGGGTGGACGCCTCGAAGACCACGCCTCCACGCCTCCCTCCATTTATGAGGAAGATACGAACCACCACGGGGCGGACGTTTCGCCTTTCTGAGTAAAGGAACCACCAATGACCTCCCCCACGATGCCGCAATCGACGTGTGCCGTTTAGGAGGGCGTGGTGGGTGCGGAGCAAGGTACAACGCGACCCAGGCCGTGCGTGCCCGTGCCCTGTTTTGGGCCTGGCCCAACAGCGCTCGGCATCGTGTGTGGCCCAGGCCCGGGGGCTCCTATCGGTGTACTAAAGTAGGGGTACTCTAGTATCCCGAACTTGTGCACGGGCAGTCGCAGCACTCCGCGGCATGGACCGCCAGGTGATCACCAAGGCTATCTATGGTTCCTTTGAAGCCATTCGAGAACAAAATATTTAAGTCAAGAAGACAAGTCCCCGGCAAGAGGAGCTTGCCGGGAAGGCCATTCAAGGTATGAGACCCCGACAAGACGAGCTTGCCGGGAAGCCCAACAAGAGCATCTCAAAGAACCTGCCGTGGCACGCCACGCGTCCCGGCAGGACCCGGCGAGCGACAAGTTCCCGGGCGCGACAAGGCAACGGCCGCGGCAAGGTACTTGCCGCAGCAGGCAGTCACTCTGTACCCGCGCTCCAGCTCACCCACCTACGTGTCGCTCCGGGACCCTTCCTAGCGTACGTGGTGGGAGGTTGTGCAGCCAGGGGTGCACTGTGGCATGCAGCGCTGACAGGATCGCCATCGTGGCGAGCGATAGCGCCCCTGACGGCCCCTTTTCTGCACCGTCTGGGCGACGTAGACGGGCATTTAATGCCTTTGTCCCCTGCCGTCAGGGTTAGGTATGATACACTGTGTAGGTAGCTGTACCTACCGCAGCATATTTACACTTTTACCCTTACCTACGTTGACACCTGTTGGAGACCCCTTGGACATAGAAAAGGAGGCCCATGCACAACGTGGGGGGGATCGATCCTCAGAGAAGCGCTCGGTCTCGTTAGCTGCTCGAGTCTACTGTAGCACTCGGCGCTCCCAAGCGAGAACTCAATACAATCCACAAAGCAGCAGTAGGAGTGTTATCTCCCCGGAGAGCTCCGAAGCTGGGTAAAAACCCCTCGTGTGCCTCGCCTCGATCCGCTCTTCGCGCGGCCTCCACCCCCCGCCGAACCGAGAAGGGGCTCCGTCCCCATAGGTGCTCGGGGAGCCAGGAAAACCCCGGCAACAAAGTTCCTATCTATGAGGATTATGGTGATGACCTGTATGCTATAAAGAATAATAATAACCATGAAACTTGTCATCATGATTTTAATTTTCAAGCCTATGATAATTATTTTGTTGAGTTTGCTCCCACTACTATTCATGAGAATAAATTTTCTTATGTGGAGAGTAATAAAATCTCTATGCTTGTGGCTCATGAAAAGAATGCTTTATGTGATAGCTATATTTTTTAATTCATTCATGATGCTACTGAAAATTATTATGCGGGAGGAACTTATGCTTGTAGGAATTGCAATAATATCAAGTTTCCTCTCTATGTGTTGAAAATCTTGAAGTTATGTTTGTTTTGCCTTCCTATGCTAGATGATTCTTGTTCCCATGAATTATTTGCTCACAAAATCCCTATGTATAGGAAGTGGGTTAGGCTTAAATGTGCTAGTCGTATGCTTCATGATGCTCTCTTTGTGTTTCAATTCTTATCTTTTATGCGAGCATCATTGAAATCATCATGCCTAGCTAAAATGCATTAAAGAAAAGTGCTTGTTGGGAGACAACCCAACACTTTTACCTACTATTTTTGTGTGTTCACATGATTATGGTATTGTATTGATCATCTTTTATAGCTTTGGTTTCAATAAAGTGCCAAGTAAAGCCTTTGGGATAGTGCGGATGATAGTTGACTTGATTATGTGCAAAAACAGGAACTTTTACGCTCCGTCCAGGAATTTTGAAAATTCAATTGAATGTGATTTTGATCTTAATTTTTTACAGGTGATATATATACAAATTCCCTATGTTGTCCTAATTTTTCAGAATTTTTGGACTAGCATAAGTATGGTTGGAGTACAAAATACTACAAATTGTTCTGTTTTTGATTGATTCTATTTTCAATGCATAGTTTGCTTGTTTCCTAGTTTCTATGGCTTATATTTCTCAATATAAATTGTGGAAATGATATGCTACATTAGGAAGTATGTAGAAACAATTATGAACCTTGTCTTTGATAGTACCAAAGTGAAATGGTTTGCTCTTTATCATACTAACCTATCTCACGAAGTTCCGTTAAGTTTTGTGTGATTGAAGTTTTCAAGTTTTGGGTGAGATGTCGATATGAGAAGAATAAGGAGTGACAAGAACCTAAGCTTGGGGATGCCAAAGGCACCCCAAGGTAATATTCAAGGAAGATCCAAGCAACTAAGCTTGGGCATGCCCCGGAAGGCATCCCTCTTTCGTCTTCAACATTATCGGGAACCTCACTTGGAGCTATGTTTTCATTCGTCACGTGATATGACTTTTACTTGGAGCATCATTTTATTTTGTTAATATTTGCTTGCTGTTATTTAGAATAATGTTTTGCATCTTTCATTTCAATAAAAATGTCAAGGATAGCCTTCACCATGCTTATTTTGCAAGTATACATATTACTGTTTGAAACCGAAAGTTTACCACTGTTGCAAAAATTCCCTTAAAAAGTCAGAATGTGATAAAATGTTGAAACTTTTTGCAAAATAAGCTCTGATAAATTTTCTACATTGTGGTAAATTTTCATGATCTTTGGAGTTTAAGAAGTATTGATACTCTTGCATTCTTTACAGATTGTGCTATTTTGGCAGATTGCTGTTATGTTGGCATTGTTTGCATATGTTTGCTTGTTTAATGATTCTATTTGATGATAGGAGTATCAAATTTGCAGAGGCATTTAATATGCAATGTTGAACAACAATTTTAGTGATTTGCTAAAGTAGAGAATGATAAGGTTTTTGCATTGGTTTATACTAACTTATCTCACGAGTTCTTGTTGAGTTTTGTGTGAATGAAGCTTTTGAGATTTAGGAAAACCATGATATGAGAGGAATTAAGGAGATAATCGAGCTCAAGCTTGGGGATACCTAAGACACCCCAAGACAATATTTCAAGGAGACTCAAGCATCTAAGCTTAGGGATGCCCCGGTAGGCATCGCACCTTTCTTCTTCAACAACTATCCGTTATAGTATTGGTTGAGCCTAAGTTTTTGCTTCTTCACATGATGTGTGCTATTCTTGGAATATCATTTTTTTGCTTGCTGTTTTAATAAAATACTTAGATCTGGAAAAAAAATAAGAGAGAGTCCTCAAATAGCTACCCATTTGCTTAACTACTCGTTTGATCTTCACTTATATCTTTTTGGAATAGCTTGTCATTTACTCTTGTGCTTCACTTATATCCTATGAGTAAATTGTTGAATAAACTGAATATCATGAAGTTGAAATGATATCATGCCTAGTGGTAGCTTCACATTGGCTTTAGAAAGTGAAATCTTTTGAAGCTTGACAATCACAATATTGGTCATACAAGCAATTCATGAATGATTAGTAGAAGGAAGAGAACTTTGACATGCAAATACACTATCTTGGAAATCTTTTGTGATTGTGAGGCCCATCAAAATATTATATGCCAAAATTGTTGACGTTGTACAAGGAAGACAACATAGTGATTTATGTTTGTTCATATTCACATAGAAGTTATATTGTCATAGATCCTTCAACATGTGGTGCTTGCCCCCCATCTTTCCTAGCCAAAAATTTCGCACCAAGTAGAGATACTAATTGTGCATCCAAAAACCCTTAAACCCATATCTTATTTTAAAGAGTCCACCTTACCTACCTAAGGATTGAGAAAGATCCTTCAAGTAAGTTTTCATCCGTGCAATAAGGCAATAAAATTTGTTCTAAAAGTGTGAGATCATTTAGTGTAAGAGAAAATTGAGCGTTGTACGAAATTGTGATGGTGAAGAATAAAAGCGACATACTACATAATAAAGGTTGCCATCACACGTGACATTCTTTTGCACTAAGGGGTTCAGCATACAAACAAATAAGAGGATGGCAACCTCTGCTTCCCTCTGCGAAGGGCCTATATTTTAATTTTATGTATTTACTTTTATGCAAGAGTCAAAGTTTTTCTCTCTACTCCTTTTTATTTTTCTCCTTTGGAAAGCATCATGTGATGAGGAAAGATATAGGCACATATATCCAGTTGGATATGGGTAGCATGCGTTATTATTGTTGACATCACCCTTGAGGTGAATGCGTTGGGAGGCAAAACAATAAGCCCCTATATTTCTATGTGTCTGGTTGAAATGTTTTGCTCATGTGTATGCGGTGAGTGTTAGCAATCATAGAAGACTATATGATGGTTGAGTATGTGGAGCTCTTACTTAAACTCTGTTGAATAACCTGAATTGCAATTTCTTGGTGACTGGGAACATAGGTTGTTGAGTTTCAAGAGAATTCATTGTTTGAACCTTAACATGTGAATTGGTTGGTACTTTAAACATGAGAAATTTTATTAAAAAGAGTTGTTGTCATGATGCTAGGAAAAGTGATTGAAATTATCATTGACCAAACCTATGCACTTTACTAGCAGTCACACTTCATAAATTATTTCTTTTAACATTTACCTACTCGAGGACGAGTATGAATTAAGCTTGGGAATGTTGATACATCTCCAACGTATCTATAATTTATGAAGTATTCATGCTATTTTATTATCATTCTTGGATGTTTTACAATCATTTTATAGCAACATTATATCATATTTTGGGACTAACCTATTGACCCAGTGCCTAGTGCGAGTTGCTATTTTTTGCTTGTTGTTTACATCGCAGGAAATCAATATCAAACGGAGTCCAAACACCACGAAACTTTTTGTGGATTTTTTATGGACCAGAAGACATCTAGTGGGCCAGAGCAGCACCTGGGGGTGCCCCGAGGGGAGCACAACCCACCAGGGCGAGCCTGGGGGCCCAGGTGCACCCAGGTGGGTTGTGCCCACCTCGGTGGCCTCCCACACCCCCTCTTTACCCTATAAATTCACAAATATTCGGAAAACCCTCGGGGTGAACCTAGATCAGAAGTTCTACCGCTGCAAGGCTCTATAGCCACCAAAACCCAATCTAGACCCTGTTCCGACACCCTGCCGGAGGGGGGAATCATCTCTGGTGGCCATCTTCATCATCCCAGGAGCCACCATGATGAGGAGGGAGTAGTCCATCCTCGGGGCTGAGGGTTTGTACCAGTAGTTGTGTGTTTAAGCTCTCTCTCTCTCTCTCTCTCTCTCTCTCTCTTGTTCTTGAGATGTCACGATCTTGATGTATCGCGGGCTTTGTTAATATAGTCAGATCATATGGTGTTTTCCCCTTTCTATATTGTTGTGATGAATTGAGTTTTCCCTTTGAGATTTCGTTCTTATCGGATTAAATATTTTGATGGATTTGAGAACACTTGATATTTATGTATTGCAATTGAATACTCGTGGTGACAATGGGGTATCGTATTGATTCACTTGATATATGTTTTGGCACTCAACTCGCGGATTCCCGAGGTGACATTGGGGTAATCTATGCATAGATTTTGATGCATGTTCTTGTCTTTGTTTCTCCGGTAGAAATCTTGGGGCACTCTATGAAGTTCTTTCTGTTGGATTAAGTATTATGAATATGAATTTGCTTCGATGTTATTTTAGTACAAACTCTAGGATAGATCGAACGGAAAGAATAGCTTTGTGTTATTTTAGTACGAACTCTTGAATAAATCGAACGGAAAGAATAGCTTGGAGGTGGTTTCATACCCTACGAACAATTTATTCTTATGTTCTCCACTAGATAGGAACTTTGGAGTGATTCTTCACCGCACTTTGAGGGGTGGTTATATGATCCAATTATATTAGCATTGTTGAGAGACTGCACTAGTGAAAGTACGGAACCTAGGCCTCATTTGCAAGCACTGCAATACCGTGTTTGTGCCCGTTTACTATTTGCTACCTTGTTGTTTTTATTTATTCAGATTATAGAAATATATTTCTACCATCCATATTACACTTTTATCGCCATCTCTTCGCTGAACTAGTGCACCTATACAATTTTCCATTGTATTGGGTGTGTTGGGGACACAAGAGATTTCTTGTATTTGGTTGAAGGTTCGTTTGAGAGAAACTATCTTCATCCTACGCCTCCCACGGATTGATAAAACTTAGGTCATCCACTTGACGGAAAATTGCTATTGTTCTACAAAACTCTGCACTTAGAGGCCCAACACGTGTCTACAAGAATAAGGTTGCGTAGTAGACATCAGTGGGTCTGCTCGGACAGCCCGGCCGATGTCTTGTTTGTATATTTTGGCACCTTTTCACACCTCTCTGCTTCTTGCACACTGGTCACAATATCCCCAGTCTTCCCCTCCTTCCCTTCATTTGTCTCATCATCACCCACCCTACTCCTCTTCTCTCCCAGAATCTTCTCTCTCCTCTTCTCCAAACCTCCATATCTGTTGGTGCAATGATAGGCCCCTTATGTTTTTGGAGTTTGTTGAGATAAACAGTTTGGGACTTATGTGTTTGCTAGTGCGCACACAGTAACAGGTCCCTGATGTATCGAGGAGTTTGATGAAAACGACGAAGATAATCTCCCTGCAACGCAGCGAAGGTTATCACCGAAGATGATGTTAACAAGAGTGACCCCTAAAAATTGCTGAAGTGAAGCAATTGGTTCGTTGTTTGCTGAAGGAAATGACTGCATCCGAGGAGATTGAAGATGAAGTCAATACGTAGCATTTATTTCATTGTTCGTCTTCTCTTTATTGAGTCATAGGAACACCGTACTATTAAGAGGGGTGTAGCATTCAAAACTTTGATTCTGTGATGCTAAACCCAAATCATATGAAAGTTGCGAGAGAAATCTCTTTGTGGTCCAAGCAAATATTTGCTAGCAAGAGACTATGATCTTCTTCACTGCGGGAGATTTGTCTCAAACCAGGGAGTTAGCATTACTTGTTCCTCAAGTAATGTTACCGTTGCTCCAAAATCCGACCGTTGTGAATGTGTCGGTTGGCCATTGGCTGGACCGCGTGTCCAAAATGGTCATTTCACATCTGGGAAGACTGCGACTATAAAGAGCCACCCCGCACCGGCTTTGTCCGGTGGCTGCTCTATTTTGATTCTGAGAAGATTGTTGAGCAACCCACTCTCTGAGCAATTTGAGTTTAAAATCCACCAAGTGAAAAACCCTAGATCCAAAGAATTAGATAGTGGTTCAGCATCACTAGAATCTAAGTCCAGCTCTGCCTACTACTCTTGAGAGCTGCAAACTCTCTAGACGGTTAGGTGTCAATTTGTTCAGAGACCAAGAGTGATTGTGGTTCTCGAAGAAGAAGTCTGTAAAGGTTCGAAGATCGCCTTAAAGTATCTACCACGAGTGATCGACATTGGTTGACGAATCAATTGTCAAGGAGAATAGGGTAAAGAGAGTTTATCTTCCGTGTTAAGTCACATCCCCTCCAATGAGACGTAGTCCTTGTGCAGAAGGACAAACTGGTTGAACAAATACCTTGTCACCATCGAGCATCACCGGTTATCTCTGTCACCCTTGTTTACCTTCGATGCATTATCATTCGTGTGATTTGTATCAATGCATAACTTAGTTTCCTTTCGGTACTTAGTATTAGCTCGTTGTAGTTTGTTTTCCATTTGTTCTGCTGCTGGGTTCCGATAGTTTTGAGTTTTCTGAAGAAAATTTAGAACTCCCATTCACCCCCTGATGACCCACAAGTATAGGGGATCAATTGTAGCTCTTTTCGATAAGTAAGAGTGTCAAACCCAACGAGGAGCAGAAGGAAAAGACAAGTGGTTTTCAATAAGGAAATGTCTGCAAGTGCTAAAATTGTAAGTAGGAGAGTAGTTTGGTAGCAAGATAATTTGTGACGAGCAAGTAACGATAGTAGTAATAAAAGTGCAGCAAGGTTTACAATACTTTTGAGGCAAAGGACATGCCAAAATGGTCTCTTATGATGAGCAAAGCGTTCTTGAGGGTACACGGGAATTTCATCTAGTCACTTTCACCATGTTGGTTTGATTCGTGTTCGGTACTTTGATAATCTGATATGTGGGTGGACCGGTGCTTAGGTGTTATTCTTACTTAAACAAACCTCCTACATATGATTAACCCTCCCGCAAGAATATGCAACTACGATAAAAGTATTAAGAATAAATTCTAACCATAGCATTAAACTTTTGGATCCAATCGGTCCCTTATGGAATAGTGCCTAAACTGGGGTTTAAGCTTCTGTCACTCTTGCAACCCATCTTCTAATTGCTACTACACAATGCATTCCCTTAGGCCCAAATATGGTGAAGTGTCATGTAGTCAACGTTCACATGACACCACTAAGGGAATAACAACATACATACTATCAAAATATCAAACACATATCAAGTTCACATGATTACTTGCAACATGATTTCTCTCGTGGCCTCAAGAACAAAATTAACTACTCACAAATGATAATCATGCTCAAGATCAGAGGGGTATTAAATAGCATATTGGATCTGAACATATAATCTTCCACCAAACAAACCATATAGTAATCAACTACAAGATGTAATCAACACTACTAGTCACCCACAAGCACCAATCTATAGTTTTAGTAACAAGATTGAACACAAGAGATGAACTAGGGTTTGAGATGGTGTTGTTGAAGATGTTGATAGAGATTGCCCTCCCAAAGATGGGAGAGTTGTTGGTGAAGATGATGACGATGATTTCTCCCTCCGGGAGGGAAGTTCCCCCGGCGGAATCGCTCCGCCGGAGGGCAAAAGTGCTCCTGCCCAAGTTCCGCCTTGAGACGGCGGCGCTCCGTCCCGAAAGGCCCCTCCTTATTTTTTTCTAGGTCAAAATGACCTATATAACAGAAGATGGGCACCGGAGGTGGGCCTGGGTGAGCACAACCCCACCAGCGCGCGCCTGGGCTGCCTGGCGCGCCCAGGTGGGTTGTGCCCACCTGGTGGGCCCCCTCTGGTAGTTATTTGCTCCAATATTCCTCGAATATTTGATAAAAAATCTCCGTGAAGTTTAAGCTTGTTTGGAGTTGTGCAGAATAGGTGGCCTGATGTAGCTTTTCCCAATCCAGATTTCCACGTGCCGTAATTCTCCCTCTTTGTGTATACCTTGCATATTATGAGAGAAAAGGCATTATAATTACTCCAAAAAGCATTATTATGGATAAAAACATCATAAATAACAGTAAGAAAACATGATGCAAAATGGACGTATCAACTCCCCCAAGCTTAGACCTCACTTGTCCTCAAGCGAAAACCGAAGTCGAAAAACATGTGCACATGCTTTGAGAGAGAGGTGTCAATAAAAACAAAATACGGGCATAGAAGCATCATGTTCATTATTGTAACAGAAACAAATTTAAACATAAGACTCTTATCATAGGACTTTTATCATACATTTCTCATGAATAAGTAACAATTCATCACACAACCGAAGTATAAAGCAAAAACTTTATTAAAAACCAACAAACTGTGTTCTCAGTCAACTTTGCAACTACAATTCATCATCTTTTCAGGAAGGGTCGTGTATCGGAGCCTTTAAGCAGGCCCACATACTCAACCATCATATAGTCTTCTATGATTGCTAACACTCACTCTGTACACATGAGCAAAACATTTCAACCGGACACATAGAAAGATAGGGGCTTATAGTTTCGCCTCCCAGCGTATTAACCTCAAGGGTGATGTCAACAATAATAACTCATGCCATCTATTTTCAACTGGACATGTGTGCCTAGATCTTTCCTCACCACATGATGGTTGCCAAAGGAGAAAAATAAAAAGTAATAGAACGAAAACTTTAACTCTTTGCATAAAAGTAAATACATAAAAGTAAAAGATAGGCCCTTCGTGGAGGGAAGTAGAGATTGCCATGCGCTTATTTGTTTGTATGATCAACCCCTTAGTGCATAAGAACGTGACGTTGCATTGCCCCTTGTGATTGCGACCTTTATTATGCAGTATGTCGCTTTTATTCTTCATGTCGGTGTACAAAAGTAGGGGTCCCTTTTTGCACCCCTTTACTTGTGCACGGGCAGTCGCAGCCCCACGCCCCTGGCCACGCTTGGTGGGGCAGAGGAAGCAAAGGCACAAGATGACCAAAGCAACGCCAAGCCAGAAACACAAAGAGCAGAAGGGCGAGCTGGAATCCCCCGGCAAGGCCCTTGCCAGGGCGGCCTCCACAGCCCCGGCAAGAACCTTGCCGAGGCAACTTGCCCAACGCCAGCAGGGCTGCCACCCTTGAGCCTAAGAATTCCAACGCCCTCAACCACATTGGAACCAAAGCTCGGGAGGCGCCTCCGTGGTGGCATGCAGATCTTTGTGAAGACCAAGAACATGCAAGATTAGATGAGAATCAGAAGACGGAGATCCTCAGCAAGATCCTTGCCGAGGATACCCACGAAACCCCCCAGCAAGACCCTTGCATTACCAGGAAAAGGCCCACTAACGGCGCACCAGTTTTGCCTACTAATGGCGCATCACTGGTGCGCCATTAGTATCACGCCACTAGTATTTATTACTAATGGTGCACCACTGGTGCGCCATTAGTATCTGGTATACTAACGGCGCACCACCCAGTGCGCCATTAGTATAGAATACCATGCGCCATTAGTATGCCTCCCAGGGGGCCATATTTAACCATGTGCTTTGGCATACTAATGGCACACTGTTGGGTGATGCGCCATTAGTGTGATTATCACAGTGCGCCATTAGTGTCTTGTGTTGTGCGCCACTAGTATGAATATTAGGGATTTTTTTCATTTCTGAAATTTTTACAGGTTAAAAAATATTAGAGATAACATACAACACAGATCTGCTTAGCTTACATACAGGGGGCCATATGTAATGATGTTACCTGCGTCCACCAGATCATATCCAACACACAAGTTTCATCATATATACATACATAGCCAACACATAGTTCCATCATTACATATTACAGAAGTTTCACAATGTTCATTCAACACCGTTGTCGGGTCAAAACCGGCGGATCTCGGGTAGGGGGTCCCGAACTGTGCGTCTGGGCCGGATGGTAACAGGAGACAAGGGACACGAAGTTTACCCAGGTTCGGGCCCTCTCGATGGAGGTAAAACCCTACTCCTGCTTGATTAATATTGATGATATGGGTAGTACAAGAGTAGGTCTACCACGAGATCAAGGAGGCTAAACCCTAGAAGCTAGCCTATGGTATGATGGTTGTATGATGAAGTTGTCCTACGGACTAGAACCCTCCGGTTTATATAGACACCGGATAGGGTTAGGGTTACACAAAGTCGGTTACAATGGTAGGAGATCTTGAATATCCGCATCGCCAAGCTTGCCTTCCACGCCAAGGAAAGTCCCTTCCGGACACGGGACGAAGTCTTCAATCTTGTATCTTCACAGCCTAGGAGTCCGGCTGAAGGTATTGTCCGGCTATCCGAACACCACCTAATCCAGGACTCCCTCAGTAGCCCCCGAACCAGGCTTCAATGATGACGAGTCCGGTGCGCAGATTGTCTTCGGCATTGCAAGGCGGGTTCTTCTCCAAATTCTATGTACCTGTAGGAATAATGTCTGATTTTTGTAATGTAGCACTCCTTGGCTTCCACGCCCAATAATGGCCGTCTTGCTCGTGTCAAACGAGTGCGACAATCCAGGGCGTTTTTACATCCACACCCCTAGCCGCATAAACGAGCCGACTATTTAATGGGATGGGGATTAAGATCCAAACCATTCCTTCTCCTCTCCGCGAGTAATCATCAGGGCGGCTCCAGCAAAGGTCCATTCCAACATGGCCAGCCGTCGCAGCTCCTCCTCTCGCCCTTCCAGTCCTAAACCTGGAGACTGGGAGAGTTGCTCCATCCCGCATAGCGAGTTAGTGTCGCTTCAGGCCAAGGGATTTCTCCCTCAGGCCTATATGGTCCCGGTCCGAGCCGGACTCGCCACCTACAATGGCGGAAAACAAGCGGAGAGCACCCCCATTCCTTCCAAAGGGGAGTGGGTGTGCCTCGTCCCTTATCTAATAAGGGGACTGGGATTTCCAATTCATCCATTTCTCGTGGGCTTCTGGAGTTCTATTGCCTCTAGCTGCACAATCTCACGCCTGCATCTATATTGCATATCGCAGGCTTCGTCGCCCTTTGCAAGTTATTTTTGGGTGTTGAGGCTCATTTCGCGCTGTGGAAGAGGATATTCTGCCAGGTGCCCCGTTCTCAAGAGGGGTCTATATATCAAGTGGGCGGAGCCGAAGTGTGGCGCATCGCCGGGACCGGATACCTATCCGGAACCCCGAAGAAGGCATCTGAGGGCTGGCCTTCGAAATGGTTTTATATAGATGATGTCCCGCTACCGGACCCTGTCCGGGTCGGTCTCCCTGAGTTCAACAGTGCCCCATTAAAGAAACGCCTAAGCTGGCGTCCGCGGAGCTCTCAAAGGGAAAGCGACAGGGACGTCCTTTACCAGATAGGCCGGATAAGACTATTGGCTCATTCTGGACTAACCATAATTGGAGTCATGGCCGCATGCATTATGCGGGGGGTGCATCCGCTTCCATATAGAAGCCACCCCATGTGGGATTTTAACGGGGAGGACGATGCCACCCGTTACGGCCGTAAGGGACCAGCCTCGACTACCGCTCTAGTGAAGATCTTATCCTCTTTATACAAGGGAGAAGAGGAGGAATTCCTCCGCGTCGACCGGCGGGGCGGATTTACTATGTATAACCCTCCGAGTTGGGTAAGTGGACGATTTTGCTCGCCCATCCGCTTTATATTCCCATGATTAAATATGTAGTCTAACGACTTTGGTGCAGGAACTGCGTCAGGAAGTAAAGGATATAAGCAACCGCCCTCGACAGCCCGAGGATCCAGAATGATCCCTCGATCCGGACTCTGAAGGGGTTCCGGACATATCGGTGGAGCTAATTGACGGGCTGTTTCATCAGCTAAGCAAGGATAATACCTTGGTGGCCATTATGGCCGACTACCTAGGTTTAATCCCGGCCTCCCAGGTGACAAAGACCGAAGCCTCATTCCCTTGAGAAGGATTCCATTCTCACGCATTTCAGTTTTTCTGACGGTAACCATGTTTTGCAGGGAAGGTTTCCGAGGCGAGAGGCCGAACCTGCGGTGGATAGCCAACGAGGGGCCGCGGGGCCCCGTGGGGTAAAAAGAAATGTAGTCCGGAGTAAGACGTCGGCGCAAAGGTATAGTGCACCATCTATATCTCTGGTGTTATCCCTCAGGGCATACTAATGCTCGTGCTCTCTTTAGGACGAAGAGACCTCGCCAGACTATATCCGGGGAGGTTGCCAATCGCGCCTCCACTAGCCAGGCTCCGATGCCTGGTCCGGAAGTGGCGGCGAACACAAGGCGCGCATCGGACGCTCCTCCGACAGAGGATGCGGACAGGCTGTCTGCCACCAATTCCGAAGTGGAGAGTGCCATGAACCACAGGCATCGCCGGACAGTTCTTCGCGACGCGTGTTTCTCCCAAGAGGCATTGAATGCCTTCAATTCGGGAGATGCGTACCTCCGTGCTGCTCAAAATGGTTTAGCCAGAGCCACGGAGCAATATGTAAAAGACATACGAGTAAGAAAATTTTGGTAAATATATGTATATACCAGTAGCCCCCGAGACTTGAAACAGTTAGAACAACTAATTTAAGGATCATTTGTTATGCAGGTTCTTACAGAAAAGAATACCCTACTGTTCCAGGAGTTGGAAGAGTGCAAAGCCCAACTTGAGGCCGCACGAGCCGCGGTAGGGGAGCCCAAAGAGACCCCCTCTGGTAATCCATGCTTCAAAAGATATATGTGTTTGCGAAGTGCGGCGTGGGTGTAAATCTGACAAATCATATTGCAGATGGTGCCGGAATTGATCCGGAGAGGCAACAACTCTTACGCCGGCTAAAGGCCGGTGAGAGTATGCTGACAAGGGTGAGGCAGGAGAAGAATGATCTGCAGGATGCCAACACCAAGCTGGACGTTGAACTTAAAGATGTTCGTGGCCAGCTGTCGGACTCCACTAAGGAGAATCAGCGGCTTCGACGCAACATATTTAGTAAGTGCTTAAACAAACTTTGAAAAAGGAGTTCGGCGAGGAAGTCGACTAACAGCGTAATATCTGTAGGAATGCTAACAGGTCGTCCTGCAAAGGAGATGCCCGGTTCTACGGGTGACCTTCTTCCCGAGCTCTCGCAACTGCATGAGCGAGTTCGACAGGCGATGCGGGGCGTTGCCCAAGCCTTATGGCCTTCCCACTCCACGCCCGAGGGCCTTGGAGAGCTTGCGGAGATGCTAAAGGGAGCTCGGCGGCGCTTCCGGTTGTGGAAGATATCGGCCTGCCGACAAGGCGCTAGGGAGGCCTGGGCCATGGTGAAGACCCGGTTTACGAAGTCTGACCCAAATCACATGGCCGAGGTCGGACCTGTGGGGCCTGATGGGAAGGAGATCCATGTAAGCTTAGTATACGGCCAAGTAGAATTGGCCACAAAGTATTCCCAGCAGGACTGTAAATTAGACAGCCTGTTAGATGGTATAGAAGAGGAATACAATCAGTCAGAGTGACTATGTAATTTTTAATTGACATGTGTAATGCCTTCTAGCCAGATTGTAGATCGTTTGTCATTGCCGACCTTTTCGCTTCGACCTCAGGACCTGACGGTCCGGAGTGTGTCCGAATACCCTACCGGTTATGTACAAACCGGGGTATGCATGGAGACCAGACGTAGGGGTCATTAGTGCTTTATCAGACAAGTGCCCAACTAGTTATGTTATATTACATGGTTAGTAAGAAACATCTTCCAGAGAGAATAGTTCCGTTAAGGGTTCCTTTCTCTGGGAGGCATGCCCTAAAGTGCATGTCCGGACTGCAAATGCAGGAAAATCATCTGGGGGCATGTATATAAATAAGTAAAAAAGGTCGCCTTTTAGTTCACCGACCGAATATTCCCTTAAGAATGCTAGCTTTCGGCTTCACCCAGTCTGAGGTACACGTCCGGCTGATCCGGCAGTAACAATCACAGAGGTGCTCCCTTTACCACCTAGCCGAACAATCGAGAACGTAGGGGTAAGCATAGGAGCCAGGCAACCCAGCTTGGCCAAAACTTAAGTCATATCGATGCATATAATGGTGAAGAAAAGGTACAAGCGGAAGTTTGACGCATGTGTTGGGCGTGAAGCCCATATAGATAAGCTTCTGTTAAAGAAGCCCCCAGGTTTTACGAACGCGGTAGCGTATCACTTAATGGGCCTTTAAGGGCTATAAGAGAAAAGAGGGGAAGAAAAGAAATGTAAGACAAAAAAAAGATGTAAAAAATGGACAGAGGAAGGAGACAAACACAGAGTCCGGTGCTAGGCATAGAATCTTTGGAGACGAGCGGCGTTCCATGGGTTCGGCTCGAGTCGGTTATCCGACGCATCTCGCAGGCGGTACGCTCCACCGGTCAGGACTTGGTCGATTATGAAGGGACCTTCTCACTTGGGCTTGAGTTTGTCCTTTTTCTTATCCGGCAGGCGTAGAACTAGTTCGCCAACATTGTAATTTTTGGCCCGTACTTCTCTGCTTTGATATCTTCGAGCCTGCTGTTGATAAAATGCGGAACGGGCTTTTGCCATGTTACGCTCCTCCTCCAGGGCATCCAGGTTGTCCTGCCGATCGAGCTCGGCTTCTCTTTCTTCGTACATGCGCACTCGAGGTGAGTCATTAATTATGTCGCAAGGCAGAACTGCCTCTGCGTCGTACACCATAAAGAATGGTGTGTATCCGGTGGTATGATTCGGCGTGGTCCGCAGCCCCCAGAGTACGGAGTCGAGCTCCTCTACCCAGTGCGTGTTAGATTTCTTGAGGGACCGCACCAGTCTGGGTTTAATACCGCTCATGATAAGACCATTTGCACGTTCGACCTGGTCGTTAGTTTGTGGGTGATAGACGGAAGCATAGTCGAGCTTGATGCCCATGTTTTTGCACCAGAGTTTTACCTCGTCGGCGGTGAAGTTTGTACCGTTATCAGTGATGCTGCTGTGGGGGACGCTGTAATGGTGTACAAACCCGGATATGAAGTCTATCACAGGTCCGGATTCGGCCGTCTTAACAGGCTTGGCTTCTATCCATTTGGTGAACTTATCCACCATGACCAGTAAGTATTTTTGCTTGTGGGTTCCGCCTTTAAGGGTCCGACCATGTCAAGCCCCCAGACCGCGAAAGGCCAAGTGATGGGGATAGTTCGGAGGGCGGTGGGTGGCATATGGCTTTGGTTTGCAAAGAGCTGGCAGCCGAAGCATCGTTGGACCAAGTCCTGAGCGTCTTCTTGGGCCACCGGCCAGTAAAAGCCCGTATGGAAAGCTTTGCTTACAAGGGACCGAGCTGCAGCATGGTGGCCGCCGAGTCCGGCATGAATTTCAGCCAGCAGGTTCCGCCCTTCCTCTTCGGAGATGCACCTTTGAAGGACTCTGGTAGTGCTTTTCTTATAAAGCTCTCCCTCGTGGACTTTACAGGCTTTAGATCGCCGCACTATGCAGCGTGCCTCGTTTTGGTCCTCTGGGAGTTCCTGCCTAGTAAGGTAGGCTAGGAATGGTTCTGTCCACGGGGCGATGACTGCCATTATTACGTGGGCTGAAGGTGTAATTTCGGTGGCAGAGCCTTCAATTATGTCAGATTGTTCGGCGTCGGGTGGTGTGGTTAGGTCCGGGTTGTTATCTGCGGGTTCCCCCTCCCATTCTACGGATGGCTTGAACAGTCTTTCCAAACAGATGTTGGGGGGACTGCATCGCGTTTTTCTCCAATGCATGCCAGGACATCCGCTGCCTGATTGTTTTCTAAAGGTTGTGCTGCTTCGCTCGATGCGGTTCCAGTCTAATTCCATTTTTTGAAGGGTTTCCTTGTAAATGAGGTTCAGTCCGCTGCCTCCATCCATGAGTACCTTTGTGAGGCGAAAGCCGTCCACGATTGGACTGAGGACCAGCGCGGCTGGTGCTCGGGCTGCTC
This sequence comes from Aegilops umbellulata, assembly GCA_032464435.1. NCBI lineage: Eukaryota > Viridiplantae > Streptophyta > Magnoliopsida > Poales > Poaceae > Aegilops > Aegilops umbellulata. The sequence continues at coordinate 473,041,495 of CP136060.1, forward strand.
GGAATTTAGGTTCATCGCTTGCGTTGAAGGTAATAGCTGTGTCGCTCCATGGGTTTATTGTTGCTATCTGATAGACTTCGGCAAGGCTGCGGGGTGTTCTTTTTTGCATATTGTTTGATGCGAAAGTCTCGAAGACTGTGAGAACGGTACTAGTGTCCCCGGGATGGCTTTCTGCGGCCTCCGAAATTAAGAGGTCCTCGCCAATTTTGGCCACCTGCCGGAGTATCCATCATGCTCTAAGGCTGTGAGTTGGTGTGGCGTCCTCTGTACTATGGATCTTACAGGGTCCATCAAGCCATCTTTCCAGTACGGTTCCATGTTCTGTAGAGGATTTTGGTTTTTTGGTGTTTGACCCGGGTGTCTTACGATGATGCACCCTCTTAGTTCGGACGAGTTTGCTGCTCAGGGCCGGATTATCCCAAAATCGTATTTCAGTTCTCCAGGCGCTTTCCATCGCACAGTACTTTTGTACTATGGATGCCAAGTCAGCGAAGCGTGTAATATCACGACGACTTGTGGCGTTACGGATTTCCTCGTCCATGCAATTACTGCAGAAGATTGAGATGGCGTCTCCCTCACGGCAGTCCTTTATCCTGTTCATAACCAGGAGGAATCTGGCCCAGTAATGATGTACTGTTTCCTCGAGCTGTTGCCTGATTTGGGAGAGATCACTTATGTTCGGGTGGGTGGGTGGTGTTGAATTTGAAACCTCGCCCAATATAAGATTCAGAGGCCGAAGAGCTTCCGAACTCTGACGCTCGGATTCTTGGATGTTGTCCAATGGGTCTAGCTCGTTGCCTGATTCTATGCCCAGGTCTTGAGTTACATCCTCCCCTCCGCGGCTATCCGGTTTGGAAGGGACGGGAATTCAGACGTAGCTAGTCCTTAAAATAGATGAAGGGTCGCCGCACTGCACCTCTACGGCGACGTGGTGGGTGACCTGGGGAGATTTAATTTCTCTTAGATTGGGTTTAAGCCCAACCTGGTCGTAATCCGTGGCGACCCCCAGGGCGGCGATGCGATCCAAGAGCTCGTTTACGTAAGAGAACTCCATTGGATCTAGCTGCACGACAAGTTCCGAGCTGACGTGAAGGTTGCTTTTGATGACCCGAGAGGTCACCGTCGGCGCAACGGCCGAACAGGCGGTCATGAGAAAACCACCTAGCTAGAGAGTCTAGCCGATAGCCAAGGCTCCCTTAGTGACGGCGCCGTCTTTAAAGACGGGAGGAGGCGTCCTTCCTGATTGCGACGGCACAGTGGAACTCTCAATGAAAGTATCAATGTCGGTGTCAAAACAGGCGGATCTCAGGTAGGGGGTCCCAAACTGTGCGTCTAGGCCGGATGGTAACAGGAGACAAGGGACACGAAGTTTACCCAGGTTCGGGCCCTCTCGATGGAGGTAAAACCCTACTCCTGCTTGATTAATATTGATGATATGGGTAGTACAAGAGTAGATCTACCACGAGATCAAGGAGGCTAAACCCTAGAAGCTAGCCTATGGTATGATTGTTGTATGATGAAGTTGTCCTACGGACTAGAACCCTCCAGTTTATATAGACACCAGATAGGGTTAGGGTTACACAAAGTCGGTTACAATGGTAGGAGATCTTGAATATCCGCATCGCCAAGCTTGCCTTCCACGCCAAGGAAAGTCCCTTGCGGACACGGGACGAAGTCTTCAATCTTGTATCTTCACAGCCCAGGAGTCCGGCTAAAGGTATTGTCCGGCTATCCGAACACCCCCTAATCAAGGACTCCCTCAACCGTTATCCATCAATTCACAAAAGTTTCACATTGATACAAAATAAAAACACAAATGGAAAAGAAGCACTCCATCCATGCAAGCTTCCGTGAATTAAATCAAATCTGCAAAATGATAAACAAGAAGTTAGAAGAAGAAGAAAAAGAAGAGAAAAAGAAGAAGAAGACTAGATGAAGAATAAGAAGAAGAATAACAAGAATAAGAAGAAGCTTATTATGTAAACTTGATCATTTTGTGCTAACATAAGTAATTTTGGAGCTAACCTATAGGAAACTAAGCATATAAGCTCTAAGTTAGCATATTAGAGCCAACTTAGGTAACATGAAGCTATCCTATGTCATTTTGGATAAGAAGAAGAATAAGAAGAAGACTATAAGCTTATTATGTAAACTTGATCATTTTGTGCTAACATAAGTAATTTTGGAGCTAACCTATAGGAAACTAAGCATATAAGCTCTAAGTTAACATATTAGAGCCAACTTAGGTAAAATGAAGCTAACCTATGTCATTTTGGATAAGAAGAAGAATAAGAAGACTATAAGCTTATTATGTAAACTTGATCATTTTGTGCTAACATAAGTAATTTTGGAGCTAACCTATAGGAAACTAAGCATATTAGAGATAAATAGGTAACTAGGTAAATATATATATATATATATATATATATATATATATATATATATATCATTTTGGAGATCTGACATACCTGACATAGTTCAGTTCTCATTGTTCTTCTCCTTCTCCTTCCTCAGCTTGATGCGCCAAGAGCGGCGAGGCGGTGGAGGCAGCTGTGGGATGTAGTCTTCTACCACAATTGGCGTGGTCATGTCGCCCAGGTGTGGGATCGCCGGCGCCACCACCGGTGCGTGGTAATTGTCAGGCACCACCACCATCGCGAGGCCACCCTCAGCCACCACCATCTCTTGCCCATGGTCAGCCACCACCATCTCTTGCCCATGGTCAGCCACCACCATCTCTTGCACCTGGTCAGCCACCACCATCTCTTGCCCTTGGTCAGCCACCACCAGCGCTAGGTCATCCTCAGCCTGATGCCCATCGTCATCCTGCAGCTCCTCATCCCCACTCTGCTCCTCTTCTCCACCACTCCAGTCCGGATCATCCTTCTTGTTGTCTTCGCTGCTGCCAGAATCGCTGCTGCCAGAATCGCTGCTGCCAGAATCACTACTGCCAGAATCGTTGTAGCTAGTGTCACTGCTGCTGCTCCCATTGCCTGTCCAAATGCAACAATGACCGTTAACAATCGATGTGAGACAAAGCCAAATGTAGAGGAATAAGAAGAGGCAGAACACACTGGCATCTTCGTCTTTAGCGTAGCGCATGCGACACATAGTCGTGTTGAAAACCTTCACGATGAGCATTGTGGCGTCATCATCGTACCTCAAGAGAAGAAAGTACCCGGTCCAGAGGTCATAGCCACTGTAGAACTTCTCCCAGCCACGACACAGGTACATGTGGCCCTTCTCGATCACCAACTCCACGTCCCACAGCCTGCGAACCCCACTGCCGGCCTGTCGGAGCTTCACATTATCTGGCGGATCTTCACCCAGCAACTTCATAAAAGCGTCAGGCAGCCTCTGCAATTTGGGACAAGGAGTGATGTAGCAAACAACAGAGTTATCATAATGAGATGGGTGAAGGGGAGATCTCTTGTTTTATATACCTGCCTCATGTCTGATACTGAAGAAGAAAGTATGATAGTGAAGAACTCGAAAGCATCCAACTCGTACTCCGGTGAGGTAGAGCGGCGGTGGCTGCTTTCCCCCATCTCTGATAAGCAGCAGAAGAGACCAATTAGTACCCTTACAACATTATAGCAGCATAAATATTGAGCAGAAGATAATCAACATTAGTCGCAAGTACCCCATATGTCCTATTTTTAGCAAAGTCATGCTAAAATTCACGGAAAATTTCAGCATGACCTTTGCTGAAAATAGGACATATGGAGTACCCGAATTTGCCGGAACGGAAGTTAATCGACATTCCGGCAAACTCAAGGGCCTCTCGGGGTACCTGCAAAATCATTATCCCCGGCAATGGGTCATTCAGAAGATCACAAGTAGCATCATCATAAGTACAACATCATGACAAGTACTGCAGTAGCAGCAGTGGATACAGGCATAACAGCAGTAGCAGTAGTTAAGAAAAAGTTGCCGAAGCTTGTAAAACTATACTATCCTAGAACAAATAAGATGGCAGTGGGTCCATTGGGACTCATTTAAATGCAGAAAGTCTTGTTTTGGGTTCAGTTTACATTTCAGGTCAAGACTTATTCCATGTCTCCCTCCTCTTGCTCTTTTGCTTTGCCCAGAGAATTATTGGTACCAAGTACTACTAGTACTATTTTTTACTTTCGCCGATTTAACACTTGTCTCTCTGTTTATTAAAGTTGTTGTTTATGTGTCAAGTTTGACATCAACTTGACTGAATATCAACTTGATAGATCAAAAGCTGATAGAAATTGACAAGTTTTGAGCATCAAGAGATCTGAATGCAGTTAACTTGTTTTGAAAATCACAGAAGGCCAAGTTGACAGATTGTGGCCAGGCCATACTAGTCTGATTTTACACTAGAACAAGCTCACTACACTACACTACACTACACGTGCTTAAACTCTGAACATAAACAAACACCAGCAATCTGGATTTATAGCACATGCTGCAGCCACTATAGAAGTTATTAACGTAACAATAAAAGCCTTCAAGGGGCAAATAAAGCCACAGTTCAAGTACTGCTCAAACTCTCAAAGGGACATGTAGGAGCAAACCTTGGAAGCAGCAGGAGCAGCTGCAGCAGGAGCCGATGATACTCACCCAGAGGCCTAGCCAGGGAACCTGCATAATCAACAAACACATAAAGAAACCATGAATATAATTAAACACATACATAGGGCAGATTAATCTGCCATGCTAAGTGACAGCATACTAAGGTAGAACAGAAAGCACTACAGCCCATTATCTGTTATTTGGGCACTACCGCGAACACCTTGACAGATATATTTGTGCGGCTTTCACCAAAAAATTGAGCGGTAACTCATCATTGAACACTATTTGTTGTTTGTCAGTGAGATTTGACTTCAATAAGATTTGATGTAGTAATATATATGATAAATAACGAGTACGTATTATTACTTCTAGATACAATGGACCTTAAAAGGCCAGTGCTAATATTTTGTAGTCAGTACTATTTTCTTACACTAATATTTCAAAACATGCACACATCTTTGTGTCTGAGTGTCAGGAAATGATCGCGTGATATCTTGCACCACAAATCATCTCAAGAAATACTGCAGTAACCAAAGATGCCCTTCCTGTCACCACAAAGGAACGAGCAAGCATATGCAGCACATGAACATGCATGCTGTCACGTGACACTTTCCTATGATTGAAAAATAAAGATGAAACTGTTCTGCGGTATTGACAGTAGAGAAGCAGAGCAGCAGTGCACTGAACAAGAAACAGTAGTACTTTTCTACATAGTAATCACGTGTATATCAGAAGGATACTTTTTCATCAGCCTAGAACTAGCACAAATCAACTCAGGTCTCAACCAACATACTTAAACCAGTATTGTCACCATTAAGACCTACGTGGATCATTTCATTTGTGAACACATTTGATTGTCCAAACATAGTACTCCTAGCATATTCTAGTTGTAGCTAACACTACTCCTAACTAATGTTACCATAAGAGCTAAGATAGCAAAAACTACATAAAGCACTGCCGCATTCCATCATGAGTGCACAACTACAACAGCACAATTGCTACTAGTTCACAAGGATACCAGATCAGATCAGAGATCGGGCTCACCGTGCACACTTATCCACCTTCCCCTTGCTCCGCTTGTCGACAATCGCCAGGATCAGCTTCTTGTTCTCATCCAGGTACTGCACGGTTCCAATGCCAAACTTTTTCATGTTAATACATTTCAGTATAGGCGACCGCACCTAACCCTAGGTCGCCACCCCGTGGGGGCATGGGGATGAGCGGGGAGAGAGGGAGGGAGGGAGAGAGACTAACCAGGCCGCGCGGGGAGGCTCGCACCACCGTCGAGGAGTGCGTCCGACGAGGCTAGCCGCCGTCAAGGGGCAGCTCCGACGAGAGAGAGGCGGGCTTCTAGGGTTTCAAGGGAGGCGAGGGAGGCGACGCTTGGGGGGAGGCAGGGCTCGGGGGGGTGGGAGGCGGTGCTCGAGGGGGAGGCGGGGCTTGGGGGGAGGCGGCGCAGTGGGTCGGGGCAGCGGCGGCGGCGTGGTTGAGGAAGGGAGAGGGAGGGAGCGGCGCGGTGGAGGGAGAGGGACGAAGTGTCTGGCAAGAGGGAGGGACGAGGGAGGGACGAAGTGATGGATGGGGGAAGATTACTAATGGCGCACCCCCAGGCGGTGCGCCATTGGAATGTTTTTTTTCATAGCAATGGTGCACCAGAGGGACGGTGCGCCATAAGTATTCTTTTTTTAGATAGCAATGGCGCACCAGCCACCCATGCGCCATAAGTAAGAATTTTTTTTATTTTTTAAAAAATGAATATGAATATGAATATGAAACAATAATATTTTTTATAAAAACAGTAATAATTGTTGTTTAACAACAATTGTAGTCTACACTTTATTATTATTATTTCTTAAAAAATGAATATGAATATGAAACAGTAATATTTTTTATAAAAACGGTAATAATTTTTTAAAAAATATCATCAAAATTGTTATTTGAAAATATCATCGGCGGCGGCGGTGGAGCGGGGGAGGGTGCGGGGGATGCTCGTCGGTGACGGTGGAGCGGGGGCGGGTGCGGGGGGTGCTCGTCGGTGGCGGTGGAGCGGGGGAAGGTGCGGTGGGTCGTCGGCGGCAGTGGAGCTAGCGGGGGAGGGTGCGGCTAGGATTGAGATCGAGATGGAGGGGGATAGCGATCGAGATGGAGGGGGATCGAGATCGAGATGGAGGGGGAATCGAGATCGAGATGGAGGGGGATCGAGACCGAGTGTCCTCGTGAATTCAAAAAGTGCCCATGAAATTTAAAAATATTCATGATATCAAAAAGTGCCCATGAAATACATTCAAGAAATGAAGGCTACGATTTAAATACAATCGATCTTAGCTATCTGTTCACAATCTTCTTGCCCTTTTTTCGCAAATGGAGTTCTTCTGTGGAACGGACATCCTTTAGGTAGGGTGGTCCTGCTTCTTCTTGTGGTGTATGCTGCTACTTCATTGTCGTCGTCATGTTCGATCTTATGGTCGCCGTACTTGTCGAAGTCTTGCTCATTGGCTACTCACGACAACACGACTGGGCTTTGATGGGTCGGTAATGAAGAAGCATTGGTCCACTTGGGAAGCCAGTACCCATGGCTCATTTTTCGTAGTGACGTTTGCGCCCGCGGTCTTGGATTTGGCTTCGGGTATAACCATGGTGGTGAAATACCGGTCTTCTTTTAGGACGCTCTTGGCCCATCTGACACGGAACATCGGGACCTTCTCTCCAGCGTAGCTCAGCTCCCAGATCTCCTCGATCCTTCCATAGTATCTGGCCCAAAATGAATATGAATATGAAATAGCAATATTTTTTATAAAAACAGTAATAATTTTTTTAAAAATATCATCAAATTTGTTATTTGAAAAAATCATCGGCGACGGCGGTGGAGCGGGGGAGGGTGCGGGGGGTGCTCGTTGGTGTAGGTGGAGCGGGGGCGGGTGCAGGGGGTGCTCGTCGGTCGCGGTGGAGCGGGGGAGGGTGCGGGGGGTGCTCGTCGGAGGCGGTGGAGCGGGGGAGGGCGCGGGGGGTGCTCGTCGGCGGCGGTGGAGCGGGGGGTGCTCGTCGGCGGCGGTGGAGCGGGGGCGGGTGCGGGAGGTGCTCGTCGACGGCGGTGGAGCGGGGGAGGGTGCACCACACATACATGCGCCATTAGTAGTTTTGCAAAAAAGTATTAAAAATAATTTTTATACTAATGGCGCACTATGCGGCACAGTGCGCCATTACTAGTTTAAACTAGTAATGGCGCACTATGCGACGGTGCGCCATTAGTAGTTTTGCAAAAAAGTAAAAAAAAAGAACACAGTTGTGGCGCACACAATGGTTGGTGCGCCATTAGTAGTTCTAACTACTAATGGCGCACTTTGCCTGGATGCGCCATTAGTATGTTTGAAAAAAATGAAAAAAACATTTTGTTACTAGTGGCGCACCTTGTGCCTGGTGCGCCATTAGTGTCTTACACACTAATGTCATATCTTCACATGGTGCGCCATTAGTATATAGTAGTGGCGCACCACTTCTCTGGTGCGCCATTAGTGTCAATTTCATCTTTAGCCCTTTTCCTAGTAGTGTTGCCGGGGACGCCCACGACGCCGCGGCAAGACCCTTGCCGGGGCCCCAGCAAGACCGATGTCGAAGACATCCGCGGGGCCGGAGCCAGGCCCGCATCTGCCAAGACTCCACCACCGTTCCCATGCAGCTGCCAGCCCACCAACTAGGCGAGCACCTGCGTGGCGACGTGCGGCCTCTAGGCCAACTCAGCAAGCACCTGCATGGTGGCATGCAGATCTTTGTGAAGACTATGCCACCGCACCAACTCAACAGCCAGCAAGCCAGCGTGGCACTACACGCCTCGTCAGCTCGGATGCGCGTCGAAGCCAGGTGAGGCGGCTACAGCTAGGATGAGCTTCCTTGCCGTCCCCAATAAAGCAAGTAGGGCACTGTCGGTGTCAAAACCGGTGGATCTCGGGTAGGGGGTCCCGAACTGTGCGTCTAGGCGGATGGTAACAGGAGACAAGGGACACGATGTTAATACCCAGGTTTGGGCCCTCTCGATGGAGGTAAAACCCTACTCCTACTTGATTAATATTGATGATATGGGTAGTACAAGAGTAGATCAACCACGAGATCAGAGAGGCTAAACCCTAGAAGCTAGCCTATGGTATGATTGTTGTTCGTCCTATGGACTAAAACCCTCCGGTTTATATAGACACTGGAGAGGGCTAGGGTTACACAGAGTCGGTTACAATGGAAGGAGATCTACATATCCGTATTGCCAAGCTTGCCTTCCACGCCAAGGAAAGTCCCTTCCGGACACGGGACAAAGTCTTCAATATTGTATCTTCATAGTCCAAGAGTCCGGCCAACGGTTATAGTCCGGCTATCCGGACACCCCTAATCCAGGACTCCCTCAGTAGCCCCTGAACCAGGCTTCAATGACGACGAGGCCGGCGCGCAGATTGTCTTCGGCATTGCAAGGCGGGTTCCTCCTCCGAATACTTCATAGAAGATTTTGAACACAAGGATAGTGTCCGGCTCTGCAAAATAAGTTCCGCATACCACCCTAGAGAGAATAATATTTAAACAAATCTAATCTGCTGACGTATTCTGTAGCATGACATCACAACACAACCAAGCCTTTATTCGAATAGTTTTTACTGTCCCACCTCAGCGCGTTTTGCGATGCGATTTCCTTGGCACGTCTTGTTGAAGAAGAGATCGTGTCCCCTTATCTCGGGATTCTCATCAATACGGGCGTGGGTAGCCCAACCGCGCCAATGATTACGGCGCTTGGGAGATAAGCGAGTTTTACCAGGCTGGTTGGGACGCATAGTTTCATCTGCCCATATAAGGGGATAAGGATGCACCTTTTCATCCATGCCTTCTTCCTCCTTTGTGTATCCATTTTCGCACACTCGAGCTCCAGCTCCCAAGTCCGCATTCTCTTCCTTAAACTTCTCCAACCATGTCTGGAGCGGGAGGCAAGTGGATGGTCTCCTCCGTCATGGAGGGAGACGTCAAAAAGCTGAGGAGAGACGGATACCTGCCTGACGACATCGCACACCGGCTCCTAGATGAGGGGCAGATCATCCCCACCCCCAGGCCCCATGAGAGGGTCATGTTCCTTACCCATTTCCTCCGCAGACTGGGATTCCCTCTCCACTCATTCATCCGGGGTCTCATGTTCTACTACGGCCTGTACTTCCACGATCTGGCCCCGAACTTCATCCTCAACATCTCGGTGTTTATCGTCGTGTGTGCGGCCTTCCTCTACATCCGGCCCCACTTAGGCTTATGGCTGAAGACCCTCAATGTCAAGCCGATGGTAGTGGGCAGCCGCCAGGCGGAGTGCGGAGGCGCCATGGTAGGCAAGATGCCCAACGTCCTATGGCTCGAGGGCTCCTTCGTGGAGACCATAAAGGGGTGGCAATCGGGGTGGTTCTACATCACCTAGTCGCGTGACCCCAAATGGGTCGCAGCCCCCGAGTTCCGATCCGGAGCCCCTACGCGGGTCACCTCCTGGAAAGAGAAGGGCCTGCCGTGGGGTAGTTCGGAAGAGCTGACCGGACTCCAAACATGCGTCCAAAACCTGGTGAGCAAGAAGCTCAAACTCGTAAACGTAGTCCAGGTCATGCTCATCCGCCAGATCCTCCCATGCCAACAACGGGCTTTCAGCTTATGGGAGTTCGACCCGGCCCAGCACTGAACCCTGAGCAGGCTCTTCGACACAACGTACGAAGATGCCTGGAAGGTGCTTTTCAAGGGCGCCTAGGCTCCTGCTTCTGCCATCGAGGATCGCGGATTCTGCGCGCGACGCCAAGCCAACACGGTAAGTTGTTTTGCCTCTTACATGATATTTGTCTTTCATAGTTTGACTCTATGCGGGATCTAAGCCCCCATGCCTTTGACAGGACTGGCAGAGGACGGCCGGACAAATCAACTGTTCGGCTCCTTTGCCCGAAGACCCAGCAGACGCCCGCCTAGCGAAGCTGCTGGTCCCGACACCTTACGTGGTGCCGGATAAGAAGGCCAAGAAGAAGGCCACGGGAACCCGGAAGAGTTCCCGGCGCCCGGTGGAGTCGGACTCATCGTCCAATGACTCCGAGGCGCACTCCTCCCATGAAGAGGAGGAGGAGGAAAGAGAGGTTTCTTCCACGGCAGGGGAAGAAAAGAAAAGGAAGGCCGTCCCAACTGGGGAGGCCGGAGGGTCCAAGAAGGGGAGGACCCTTCCTCCGGACTACTCCACCAACGCCGCCAACAGCGAGGAGGAGTGGCCGCCCAGGGCCAAGCCCCTGGCGAAGTCATAAGTATTCGGACACCAGAGTGACTCATAGTGTTCCTTTATTGCAGAGCTTTCCCTAACGCTGAATATAATCATGGAGTCCGGCCCGAGCCCGGCTCGACGTATCGTCGAGCGGCTCCTTGGATTCGTCGGATGTGAATATCTTTTCACTTCCGACCGCTTCCACCCCTCACCCTACGGAAAACGCCGAGGTGTTGTCCTGAAAGGTTCCAAGCCAAGGGGAGGTGGTCCTGGAGGCACCGCAAGGCGACCTTCCGGACTGCAGACAAAAAGGGAGCAAGGTTCCGAAGAGCTCCAAGTCCGGCCCCGGGCCGAACACTGCACCGGAACCTTCAGTGGTTCCGGAGTCCGGGAGGCGGGCCCCGCCAAGAAGGGAAAGCCTACCGTGCCAGTGACCTCCGTCCAGCCGGAGGCACCAGATAACTTGTTGGAGGTGCTTAACAGTGCCTCCATCGACGAGGAGCACCGCACTATTATGAGTGCGGTGATCCAGAAGGTTCAGTTCGCCAAGAGCGGGCTGACTGAAGCCTGTGCCAGCCTGTTAACAGGTTTTGAGGTATGTAGAGAATATATAAAAATATTACCGCATAGACAGTAGCCCCTGATGCTCTGTTGGTGTTCACAAGGAAAAGCCGAATAGAGGATCTAATAATATTCGTAGGAGTCTAACATAATTATGTCGATATGCGTATGCAGGCTTCGCTGCTGGCCTCTGCCGCACTAACTGCGGAGGTGGACACGCTGAAGCAGAACCTCAAGCGGTCCGAGCAAGAGCTCGGCCTTGCCAAGAAGCAGATCGAGGAGAGCCAAGGTACGTAATGCCTTGTGTAATTATATAAAAGATGCAGTTGCAAAATATGACAGGATCGTTATTGGTGTCTTAGGGGCCACGAATGAGGTGGCGACCCTGAAGCAAGCGCTTTCCGAGGCCGAAAAGAAGGAGGCCACGGAGCGCACTGAGCGCGAGAAGCATGAGGCGCGAGTTGGCGAGGTACAGCAAGAGCTCCAGGATCTCTTGAAAAAACACGAGAGTTTGGAGCTTGACTCAAGGACGCGAGAATCCGAGCTCGCAACGGCCCTCGAGAGCGCCAAGTCTGCCAAGGCCGAAGCCCAGAATGCCCTCCAGGAAGTTGAGGCGATGAAGAAGATAGCGACGGGTAAGGCATTCTTTATGCAAAGCAAGCACGTGAAAGTGAATTACTTGTTACTTACCCGAGTCCGGAGCTCTCCAGGAGCATTCGCAGAGTTGCCTCGCAGCGTATCAGATGCTGCCGCCTTCTACCGGGCCGAGGAGGGGAGCTCGACGGAGAAGGTGTTCTGGTCTCAGTATGCTGAGACCGGATACCCGGTGCCCTTGAGTGACCAGCTGAAGCAACTGGTCGAGCTCCATAAGGTGGCCGAATAGGCCATGAAGGGTATCATAGTCCGGCTGTGGCCCGGAGAGGCCATGCCTAGGAGCTACTTCGGGCTGGTGAGGTGGCTGGTGGATGCCTGTCCATGGCTTGAAGTCATCAAGCACTCCGTCTGCATCGATGCTGCCCGTAGGGCACTTGCCCGTGCTAAAGTGCATTGGGGAAAGATGGATGCTGAGAAGCTTGTGAAGGATGGGCCACCGCCTTTCAAGGAGCATCACCACCCTGACATGTATTACGAGGGCGTCCTGAAGGGTGCCCGCCTTGTGGCGGATGAATGTTCAAAGGATGTAATATTTCAGTAAACTTGTTTGTTTTGTCCTGTACGCTGAAAACTTGTTCATATGCGCTATGTAACGCTTGTTTTGATTTAAAATATTACCTTCTGTGCGGCCGTTTTTTAAATCTGAGAGATGGCGAGTCGTCGGCTTCTGCCCCCATGCCACTAGTGCTGGGGTGTTCGGGGATAAACCTGAGCACTCTTTTCCCATTATCGTGTCCTTCGAGGGAGGTGCTCAGCACGGCGAACAAGGCAATCAGACTATAGTGCGTTATCACTCTCACTTAGCCAGAGAATTCTATAATTTTAAATTTTGGCGAAGCCTCTAGTGTTCAGAAGACCGAGTTCGGGGCGCTATACACGCCTTAGACCGGACAAAGCCGACTCCTCGCTCTAAGCGGCATAAGTCTTTAAGGACTCGAAACCTCTCGAACAGCGACCAGCTCTCGCCCTATCATGACAGTCAGTTTTAGCTTTCTCTACTGAGGTGCTTAGCCCAGCTGAACTGGGGCACAATCGCAGTAGTTCTCCCAGCGCTACCTTAGCCGATATAATGGAACGTAAGGTACCAAAACATGGGAGCCGGGCAAACCCAACTATTGACCCAAGACATGATTCGGAGCTGATGCATATAATGCTATAAGTTCGGGGTGCCGCACTTGTGGAAGTGTCCGAACTTCTCGCGCCGTATTATGGGGTGCTTAAGCCCCTGGCGTATTAGCCGTACCAAAGTGTACGGGTGCTAAATGTCATAACTGAACATCTATATGAAAAAGGAATGAATAGAGAATGCAATAATAAGCTGAAGCTAAGCATTGTTTATTCCCAAAGGCTGCGCTAAAAGCAGAACGATACAAATAGTGCGATAAGCAAGAGATGGGACTATTTGACATGTCCCCCTCCAGGGGAGGGCTGCGGGACGGTATGTAAGACAGGTATTTAGCTCGTTATAGAGACCACCTAGTAATTCGACGTAGCTTTCTGCCTCCTTGGTTGTTGCATCGTGTGTTCGGCGATTGTACTGTCGAACAGGTCTTCTAGAGAGTAATGTCCTGAAAGTAAGAAAAGTGATAGAATCGGCGGCCCCTAGTGCGGTTGAGCCGTGTATTGGGGCGTGCCGTGGTCATGCCCCTCCCCCTATGCCCATGGTATTTTCAGAGCGTAATTATGTACGCGTAGTACTGATTTCGCAGTTTCGTGAGGGCTGGGGTTGGGGCCGCATTGCTACGCTTGCTCGGAACGTGCCAGGCGGTCTTGTTGTAGGTTACTCCGAGCGCGCTTGATGGTGTCCGGACATTTTATTGCCGGACTGGAGAATTGCCTTGAGAGGCCGCTTTGTACTTCTGCTGCGAGGGCCGCCGTATGCTCCTCTGTTCGGAGAGAGCGTTCGGTGTTTCTGTTGACCGTAATGACTCCTCGAGGTCCTGGCATCTTGAGCTTGAGGTATGCATAGTGCAGCACCGCATTGAACTTTGCAAATGCGGTTCGCCCGAGCAGTGCGTGATAGCCACTGCGGAACGGGACTATATCGAAGATTAACTCCTCGCTTCAGAAATTATCCGGGGATCCGAAGACCACTTCGAGTGTGACTGAGCCCGTGCAATGGGCCTCTACACCTGGTATGACACCTTTAAAGGTAGTCTTTGTGGGTTTGATCCTTGAGGGATCTATGCCCATTTTGCGCACTGTGTCCTGATAAAGCAGGTTCAGGCTGCTGCCGCCGTCCATAAGGACTCGGGTGAGGTGAAATCCGTCAATGATTGGGTCGAGAACCAATGCGGCGAATCCGCCATGGCGGATACTAGTGGGGTGGTCCCTTTGATCGAAAGTGATCGGGCAGGAGGACCACGGGTTGAACTTTGGGGCGACTGGCTCCAACGCGTATACGTCCCTTAGCGCACGCTTCCATTCCCTCTTGGGGATGTGGGTTGTGTATATCATGTTCACCGTCCGCACTTGTGGGGGGAAGCCCTTCTGTCCACTATTGTTCGGTGGCCGGGGCTCCTCCTCGCCGTCGCTATGTAGCCCCTTGTCTCTGTTTTCGGCATTTAACTTGTCGGCCTGCTTGAACACCCAACAATCCCTGTTGGTGTGATTGGTTGGTTTTTCGGGGGTGCTATGTATCTGGCACGAGCTATCTAGTATACGGTCCAAACTGGACGGGCCCGGAGTGTTTCTTTTGAATGGCTTTTTCCGCTGATTGGGTTTAGAGCCTCTGAATCCGGCATTAACTGCCGTATCTTTACCGTTGTCGCTATTAATGCGGCACTTGTGCTGTTGCGACGCGACCTGCCATTGCTGTCCTTGGTATCTGAATTACCAGGGCTCTTGGTCATGTTATTGCTATGAGCTAGCCAGCTGTCTTCCCCCGCGCAAAAGCGGGTCATGAGTGTCATGAGGGCTGCCATAGATTTTGGCTTTTCCTGTCCAATGTGCCGGGCAAGCCACTCCTCATGGATGTTATGCTTGAAGGCTGCTAGGGCCTCTGCGTCCGGACAGTCGACGATTTGATTTTTCTTGGTTAGGAACCGTGTCCAGAATTGTCTAGCAGATTCTTCTGGCTACTGGATTATGTGGCTCAGGTCATCAGCGTCTGGTGGTCGCACATAGGTGCCCTGGAAATTGTCGAGGAATGCGGCTTCCAGGTCCTCCCAACAACCAATTGATTCTGCCGGCAAGCTGTTAAGACAATGCCGAGCTGGTCCTTTAAGCTTGAGTGGGAGGTATTTGATGGCGTGTAGGTCGTCGCCACGGGCCATGTGGATATGAAGGAGATAGTCCTCGATCCAAACCGCAGGATCTGTTGTGCCATCGTATGATTCAATGTTTACGGGTTTGAAACCCTCTGGGATTTGATGATCCATTACTTCATCTGTGAAGTATAGTGGGTGTGCGGCACCTCTGTACCGGGCTATATCACGATGTAGCTCAAATGAGCTTTGTCTCTTGTGTTCGGCCCGGCCCGATTTACTGTATCCGGCGTGACGGTTATCGTCTCATGACGTGGGGTGCCCGTGCGATCCGTAGATCGATCTTGTTTGCCTTGCCTTGTCCTCCAACATATCTCGCAAGTTTGGCGCGTTTCCCCGTGTCTTGGTATTTTCTGAGCGACGCCGGGGTGCGGCTTGAGTGGCGGGCCGGGAGGCCTCTCTGTCGCGGCCGCGAGGTGGCCGGTCAGCCGCATCATGCGCTGGTGATGTAGGTTTAAGTGCTTCCTCCTCTAATCGAGGTAGCAACCTGCGCTTTGGGTAGCTCTTGGAGGGGCGTTCGAGTTCGTACTCCTCGGCCGTAAGGACTTCAGTCCATCTGTCGGCTAGCAAGTCTTGATCAGCTCTAAGCTGTTGTTGTTTTTTCTTAAGGCTATTCGTCGTGGCCATAAGCCTGCGCTTGAAGCGCTCTTGTCAGACGGGATCCTCAGGCACGACAAATTCGTCGTCGCCGAGGCTTGCCTCGTCTGCGGAGGGAGGCATGTAATTGTCATCCTCCTCCTCTCTGTCTGCCGCTCTCTCAGGGGGGCTGGCTTCTCCATCCTCCTGCGCTGAATCTTGCTAGAGGGAGTTGTCTTCGGCACTGTCCGGGGTGGTATTATCTCCCGTGCCGGTATCACTGTTTTTGCTTTGGCGGGATTTAGAGCGGCGCCGCTGACGCCGGCGCTTAGATTGCTTTTTGGAGGGGTCGTCCCCCGCGTCATCATTGCCTTCTTTGGGTGTATCCACCATATATATGTCATATGACGAGGTGGCTTTCCAGTGCCCTATAGGTGCTGGTTCATGTTCGTCTCCTACATCGTCGTCCATACCATCGGTGTCTTCGGAGTCGAAGTCTAGCATGTCGGTTAAATCATCGACAGTGGCTACGAAGTGGGTGGTGGGTGGGCGTCAAATTTCTTCATCGTCCGCATCCCAATCCTGCCGGTCATAATCCGGCCAGGACTCTCCCGACAAAGAGAGAGACCTTAGTGAATTCAGAATGTCGTCGAAGGGCGAGTACTGAAAGATATCTGTGGTGGTGAATTCCATGATGGGCGCCCAATCGGATTCGATTGGCAGGGGTGCGGAGGGTTCAGAGTGTGGAGAAGAGTCCGACACTTTGGAGTCACGGGCTTCGCAGAGGATAAGGCTGGTATTCGGCTCGATCACCGTCGAGACTGCAGCCCTCGCGGTGGGGTCTAGCCACTCGTCCTCGATCGGCGCAGTTGGCTTCGAGCTAAGGGTCGGAGCGGATCCGGGCGCAGCCTCCACGGCACTGTTCGGCGGCAGAGCTAAATCATGCCCATCGTGACAGTGCGGAGCGCTCGGTTGCGGCTCGAATCCGTCGAAGATCAAGTCTCCGCGGATGTCAGTCGTATAGTTCAAGCTTCCAAATCTGACCTGATGGCCAGGGGCGTAGCTTTCAATCTGCTCCAGATGGCCAAACGAATTGGCGCGCAGTGCAAAGCCGTCGAATACAAAGATCTGTCCGGGGAGAAATGTCTGACCCTGGACTACATCGCCAACGATGATTGAAGGATCCATCGAGCCTGATGACGACGACAGGGCGTCCCGATGGTGCAACGTCCGGGGAGGAACTCTCAATGAAAGCACTAATGTCGGTGTCAAAACCGGCGGATCTTGGGTAGGGCGTCTCGAACTGTGCGTCTAGGCAGATGGTAACAGGAGACAAGGGACTCGATGCTTTTACCCAGGTTCAGGCCCTCTCGATGGAGGTAAAACCCTACTCCTGCTTGATTAATATTGATGATATGGGTAGTACAAGAGTAGATCTACCACGAGATCAGAGAGGCTAAACCCTAGAAGCTAGCCTATGGTATGATTGTTGTTCGTCCTATGGACTAAAACCCTCCAGTTTATATAGACACCGGAGAGGGCTTGGGTTACACAGAGTCGGTTACAATGGAAGGAGATCTACATATCCGTATTGCCAAGCTTGCCTTCCACGCCAAGGAAAGTCCCATCCGGATACGGGATGAAGTCTTCAATCTTGTATCTTCATAGTCCAAGAGTCCGGCCAAAGGTTATAGTCTGGCTATCCGGACACCCCCTAATCCAGGACTCCCTCAGGCACGTCGGCAGCGCATTAAATGTGTTTGTCCTACGGTGCCAGGAGATAGACTCGACTACTGTACATCTTTCCACCTCCTGTGTGCCACTGTGGCAGCCCCTTTTGACTGTAAAAGGAGGCCCGCGGCGTACTGGGGAAGGATTCGGACTTTTGGGACTCGACACATTTTGTAGCTAGTACAAGCAGATAAACAGAAACCAGCAGGAGTAGGGTATTATGCATCACTTGTTGCCCAAACCTGGATAATCTCCCTGCGTTGATCTCTCAATCCCGCTCTTTCCACAGCCAGATCAATCCCGCTCTTTCCACAACCCCACGCCCGCCAATCGTAGCAAAAGGGATTCCTAGTGATCCTGTAGGTGTCATTTCCCTCGACATCTTTGGTGCGCCAGATAGGGGGCGCAAGTTGTAAAAATCCAGTTTGGAGGTTAGAACACCGACTTCATCATCACCATGGCCCCCAAGAAAAAGGGGATCACAACGATCGGCTCGTCCGGGGTTGGCCCATCCGCGCCAGCACGAGCAGGCGGTCGGGCGGCCACGGATGGGGCCGAAGACTTCAGAGAAGGACCGAATTTGTATTTTCTCCCGTGTCTGGCTGTACTGCTAGACGCCAGCAGAGCAGATGGAGCGGCAGTCTTCTTGACTTGCTTATGAGGCGGAGGAGAAGGACTACGACGCGCCGGAGCAGCTGCCGGAGCGGCGGCGGGTCTCTTCCGCCCTTGCTGACGAGGCGGAGAAGGAGTAGGCTGGCTGCTCGGGCACGCCAGCGCAGGCGGAGAAGGAGGCGGAGTGCCGCCACGCGCCGGAGAAGGAGCCGGCCGAGGGCCCTGATCGTCACTCGCCGGAGGAGGAGGCGGTGGAGGAAGCGGAGTCCCCTGACTCGCCGGAGGAGGAGGAGGAGGCGGAGGCGTCCAGTTTGGAAGGTTGATGAGCTCCTCCCGCCATAGGCATCGAGTCTTCAGAGCAGAACCCAGCCGAGTCTCCCCTTCTCTGGTAGGGTGGTGAAGCGGGAGGTCCTCAAATCCCTCCGTTATTTCATCCACCATCACCTTAGCATATCCTTCTGGAATCGGTCGGCAGTGAAAAGTTGCGCCGGGTTCATTAGGATAAACAGAGCCAACAGCCGCCTTGACCTTCATGTTCATCCACTGCGTCATAAGGTGGTAATTTTGAGCCTCCGTGATAGCATCCACGGGATAGCTGGCAGGAGCCGTCAAGACAAGCTCTGGCTGAAGCAGCTCGGTGGAAGCCATGCTGCTTCTCCGCTGAGATGGCGGGGTAGCTTCAGGGGAAGCTTCGGCAGTTCATTTCTCCCGGTCTGCTTCTCGTTCCTCTATCCCGAGTACCCTTTCCTTAAGCGCCTGCAGTTCGGACTGCTGCACTTTCTTCCTCCTCTCCTGGCTTTTGTAACCGCCTACGTCCGGAAACCCAGCCTTCCACGGAATGGAGCCTGGCGTGCCTCGTGTCCGTCCAGGGTGCTCAGGATTCCCGAGGGCCTTTGTGAGCTCGTCGTTCTCTCTGTCTGGAAGGAACGTCCCTTCCTGCGCTGCTTCGATATAGTACCGAAGCTTCTTCAAGGGAATGTCAAGTTGATCGTCCGTCCAAATGCACTTCCCTGTTACAGGGTCCAAGGTTCTGCCAGCCCCGAAGAACCAAGTCCGGCAACGGTCTGGCCAGCTCATTTTCTCTGGTTCGATCCCTTTTTCAACCAGATCATTCTCAGCCTTGGCCCACTTAGGCCGGGCTACCAGGTAGCCACCTAACCCCGTGCGATGGTGAAGCTTCTTCTTCGCAGCATTTTTCTTGTTTGTCTCCGACATCTTCTTACTGTTTTCTGATGTCTTGTGGGCCACAAATGCAGGCCAGTCATCTCTGATCTTCTCATATATGCCCTTGAATTCTGGTGTCTCTTTTTTCTCGACAAACCTATTCAGGTCTTTTTTCCACCTCCTGAATAGGTCTGCCATCCTCTTAAGAGCAAAAGACTTGATTAATTGCTCTTTAACTGGCTTCTCCGGATCATCCTCTGGCGGTAGGGTGAAATTTGACTTCAGCTCAGTCCAAAGATCATTTTTCTGCAGATCATTGACATAAGACACCTCAGGGTCTTCGTTCTTAGGCTTATTCCATTGCTGGATGCTGATCGGGATCTTGTCCCTAACCAGAACCCCGCACTGAGCAACAAATGCCTTCTTTGTTCGGATGGGTTCAATAGGTTGGCCGTCGGGCGTGATTTCTATGATCTCAAACCTTTCATTCGAGCTCAACTTTCTCTTCGGGCCTCGTCTCTTTACCTCAGTTGTGCTCGATCCGGAGGGCTAGAAAAAAGAACAAAGACTTAATTAATATGTGTACATACCAAAACAATGAATGCATCAATTAGCTAGTCAGCACAGGCTTAACTAATATATATACCTGGCCGGACTCGGCTCGGTCGCCGGACTCGTTTCGGTCATCGGACCCGTCGTCACGTTCTTCTTCTTGCACCGGCATTAGATCACCAGAGCCAGCTTCTTCACCCTCTCCTTCCAGAGTACCATCGGTGTCATTGAGATACAACGAGACGGCATCACTTCCTTCTGCGATTATGTCCCTCAACAACGCTTCTCTTGCTTCGTCTCGGGCGATAGTGTCCATAGTTTCTACAAATATTTACAACATGGAAATTATTATTCAAACATGACAAATGGATATATTAATGGCAAACGTAGAACCCTCGGCGATCCTCGACCCCTGGAACCCTCGACGACCCTGGAACCATCAACCCCTAGACGACCCTGCTGGAACCCTCGACCCTAGAACCCTCGACCCTAAAACCCTCGACCCTTGACCCCTTAACGACCCTCAACCCTCTACCCTAGTTCCCGACCCTCGACCCCTCGGCGATCCCCGACACCCTCGTTCCCGATAAAAATTAAGAAGAAGAAGAAGAAGAAAAAGAAGAGGAGAAGAAGAAAGGAATAGCTAGCGGAGAAGATCGAAGAAAAAAATAAGAAATTAAAGAGGAGAAGAAGAAAGGAATAGTGGAGAAGAAGAGAAAATAGAATATTCTACTTTCTCTTCCTCTCCACTATTCCTTTCTTCTTCTCCTCTTCTTTTTCTTCTTTTTTCTTCTTCTTATTTATTTCTCCTCTTCTTTTCCTCTCCTCTTCTTCTTTCTTTCATCTTCTTATTTTCTTCTTTCTTATCCTTCTTTTTCTAAAATTGTAACTTTTGCATATATAAAACTTTTCTAAAATTGTAAATTTCTATATATAATTTTTTTTAACATATATATTTAGCAAATTCTAGCCACATACATCACATACACATATACATTATAGCCACATACACATATACATCACATATGAACAAAAAAATAAACTAATAAAAATAAAAAATAAACATATTGCAACATATGAACAGAAAAATATAGCCACATACATACACATACATTATATATATATGAAAAAAAAATTAAACTAATAAAAAAATTGTTGGCGCCGGCGGGGCAGAGGGGCATGGCGGCAGCGGTGGCGCCGGCAGGGCAGGGCAGGGCGGCTGGGTGGCGCGCGGCGCCAGCGCAGGGCAGGGGGCGGTGCACGGCAGCCGCACAGGGCAGGGGCGGCGGCGCGGCGGCTGCGCAGGAGAGGGCACAGGGGCGCGGGATGGGAGGGGGTTGTGCTCACAGGGGGCGGCGGCGACGGCGAAGGCGATCAGCCTTACAGCGTCGGTGGCGGCAGCGATGGCGAAGGCGAGCAGCCTGACGGCGTGGGGCGGCGACGGCGATGAGGAGGAGCAGGGGCGTCGGGCGGCGACGGCGACGAGGAGGAGCAGGGGGCGTCGGGGGAGATGTGCGTGATTTGGTCAAAAACTGCTAAGTGTTTGCTTATATAGAAAAGGCTTTGGTCCCGGTTCGTGGCACAAACTGGGACTAATGCCCCCCTTTAGTCCCGGTTGGTGCCACCAACCGGGACCAAAGGTCCCTTTTCAGCAGCCCAAAGGGCGGGAAGCGGCGGCCTTTGGTCCCGGTTGGTGGCACCAACCGGGACTAAAGAGGGGGCATTGGTCCCGGTTGGTGCTACGAACCGGGACCAATGACCCCTTTAGTCCCGGTTGGTGGCACCAACCGGGACTAAAGGCCTTGTGCTGGAACTGGCGCGGTGCGGTGGGATGTTTAGTCCCACCTTGCTAGCCGAGAGGCTTCAGCAGTGGTTTATAAGCGCTGCTGCGCTGACCACTTCGAGCTCCTCTCAAATGCAGGCTTACGGGCCTAAAGTCACTTTATCTGCCTGTGGGCCTACTGGGCCTCCTGCGGGCCTGAATCCTGGCCCATGGTAGGGTTTCTAGTCGTATTCAGGCCGTGGGGGCCCAGTAGGTGGCATTTTTTTGTTTTTTTGTTTTCTTTATTGCTTTATTAATTTTATTTTGTTTCTACTTACAACAAAATACTTATTGTTTTGACTTGGCATGCTCTCCGTTTCTGAACAGACGTTTCAACTGTGGTATTATAGGAGCATATCACATCACCTTCGCAGGAACCCTCTTCCTGCGGGGTTCACCTTGAACATCACCAGGGTCATCTCGTCTGATCTTATACCGCAATGCACCGCATACCGGGCATGCGTTCTGATCCTTGTATGCACCATGGTATAGGATTCAGTCATTAGGGCATGCATGTATCTTTTCCACCTCCAATCCTAGAGGGCATACGACCTTCTTTGCTGCGTATGTACTATCGGGCAATTCGTTATCCTTTGGAAGCTTCTTCTTCAATATTTTCAGTAGTTTCTCAAATCCTTTGTCAGGCACAGCATTCTCTGCCTTCCACTACAGCAATTCCAGTACGGTACCGAGCTTTGTGTTGCCATCTTCGCAATTGGGGTACAACCCTTTTTTGTGATCCTCTAACATGCGATCGAACTTCAGCTTCTCCTTTTGACTTTCGCATTGCGTCCATGCATCGACAATTACCCGGCGGAGATCATCATCTTCGGGCACATCGTCTGGTTCCTCTTAATCTTCAGCAGCTTCACCCGTTGCAGCATCATTGGGCACATCGTCTGGTTCCTCTTGATCTTCACCAGCTCCCCCCGTTGCAGCATCACGGTATTCAGGGGGAACGTAGTTGTCATTGTACTCTTCTTCTTCGTCGTCTTCCATCATAACCCCTATTTCTCCGTGCCTCGTCCAAACATTATAGTGTGGCATGAAACCCTTGTAAAGCAGGTGGGTGTGAAGGATTTTCCGGTTGGAGTAAGACATCATATTCCCACATTTAGTGCATGGACAACACATAAAACCATTCTGCTTGTTTGCCTCAGCCGCATCGAGAAACTCATGCACGCCCTTAATGTACTCGGAGGTGTGTCTGTCACCGTACATCCATTGCCGGTTCATCTGCGTACATTATATATAATTAAGTGTCCAAATTAATAGAAGTTCATCATCACATTAAAACCAAAGTGCATACATGGTTCTCATCTAACAACATATAGCTCTCCAGAGCATCTAATTAATTAAACCATACATTAATTAAAACAAAGGCGATCATAATCGCAACCAAGGTAACAATTGATCCAACGGCATAATGATACCAAGCCTCGGTATGAATGGCATATTTTCTAATCTTTCTAATCTTCAAGCGCATTGCATCCATCTTGATCTTGTGATCATCGACGACATCCGCAACATGCAACTCCAATATCATCTTCTCCTCCTCAATTTTTTTTATTTTTTCCATTAAGAAATTGTTTTATTCTTCAACTAAATTTAACCCCTCGACAATAGGGTCGGTTGGAATTTCTGGTTCACTTACATCCTAGATAAATAAAATCTATGTCACGTTGGTCCGCATAATTATCATAAACAATAAATGAACCAATAGTTATAAAGATTAATATATATATACCACATCCGAATCATAGACAGGACGAGGGCCGACGGGGGCGGATACCAAAACCATCGCACTATATAAGATGCAATAATAAAAGTAAGAAAATGATACAAGTATCTATCTAAACATACAAGTAAGAATATTTTTCCTTTCAGAAAGAAGATAAGAGCAAGAGGCTCACCACGGTGGTGTCGGTGATGAGATCGGCGCGGGTGATCGACGGCGGTGAAGACAGGGGTGGGGCGTGACGGACCGCTAAATCTAGACAAATCTCGAGGAAAATGGAGCTTTGAGGTCGAGCTTCAAGAGGAGAAAGCTTAACTAGTGTGGCTCGGGCATTTCATCGAACACCTCATGTGCATAGGAGGTGAGCTAGAGCACCACAAGCCCCTCCTCTCGCCGGCCCAGAAAAGCAGAGCACTCAGTGCTCTGCTCCGGCGCGAGGGGTATATATAGGCGGCACCACTGGTCCCGGTTCGTGGCATGAACCGGGACTACATGGGAGCCTTTGATCCCGGTTCATGCCACGAACCGGGACCAACGGTGGTGGGCCAGGAGCCAGGCACATTGGTCCCGGTTCGTCCCACCAACAGGGACCAAAAGGTCCAGACAAACCGGGACCAATGGCCCACGTGGCCCGGCCGGCCCCCTGGGCTCACGAACCGGGTCCAATGCCCCCATTGGTCCCAGTTCTAGATTGAACCGGGACTAATGGGCTAACCCACCCTGGACCGTTGCCCCCTTTTCTACTAGTGTATGCTTGCCATCGAGGGATCCAGCGAGCCCGACGCCGCTAAAAAGGCCAAGTCTGACGACCCGAGCAAGGAGGTTGCCGGGTGTGCTACCTGCCTGGCCTTGGCGGCTGCTGGCAAGGTGATACATCTCCAACGTATCTATAATTTTTTATTGCTCCATGCTATATTATCTACAGTTTTGGACCATATTGGGCTTTGTTTTCCAGTTTTATATTACATTTGGGACTAACCTATTAACCGAAAGCCCAGCCCAGAATTGCGGTTTTTTTGCCTATTTCAGTGTTTCGAAGAAACGGAATATCAAACGGAGTCCAAACGGAATGAAACCTTCGGGAACATGATTTTCTCACCGAATATGATCCAGGAGACTTGGACCCCACGTCAAGAAAGAAGGGAGGCGGCCATGAGGGTGGAGGGCGCCCCCCTAGGGCGCGCCCCCCGCCTCGTGGGCCCCCCTTTGCTCCACCGACGTACTTCTTCCTCCTATATATACCTACGTGCCCCCAAACGATCAGATACGGAGCCAAAAACCTAAGTCCACCGCCGCAACCTTCTGTACCCACGAGATCCCATCTTGGGGCCTGTTTCGGAGCTCCGCCGGAGGGGGCATCCATCATGGACGGCTTCTACATCATCACCATAGCCTCTCCGATGAAGTGTGAGTAGTTTACCTCATACCTTCGGGTCCATAGTTAGTATCTAGATGGCTTCTTCTCTCTTTTTGGATCTCAATACAATGTTCTCCCCCTCTCTCGTGGAGATCTATTCGATGTAATCTTCTTTTTGCAGTGTATTTGTTGAGACCGATGAATTATGGGTTTATGATCAAGTTTATCTATGAAAAATATTTGAATCTTCTCTGAATTCTTTTATGTATGATTGGTTATCTTTGCAAGTCTCTTCGAATTATCATTTTGGTTTGGCCTACTAGATTGGTTTTTCTTGCAATGGGAGAAGTATTTAGCTTTGGGTTCAATCTTGCGGTGTCCTTTCCCAATGACAGTAGGGGCAGCAAGGCACGTATTGTATTGTTGCCATCGAGGATAACAAGATGGGGTTTTATCATATTGCATGAATTTATCCCTCTACATCATGTCATCTTGCTTAAGGCGTTGCACTATTTTCTTGAACTTAATACTATAGATGCATGCTGGATAGCGGTCGATGAGTGGAGTAATAGTACTAGATGCAGGGAGGAGTCGCTCTACTTGTCTCGGACGTGATGCCTATATACATGATCATACCTAGATATTCTCATAACTATGATCAATTCTATCAATTGCTCAACAGTAATTTGTTCACCCACCGTAGAATACTTATGCTCTTGAGAGAAGCCACTAGTGAAATCTATGGCCCCCGGGTCTATTCTCGTCATATCAATCTTCCATCACTTTATTATTGCTTTGCTTTTTTACTTTGCCCTTTTATTATTACTTTGCATCTTTATACCAAAAATATTATCTATCATCTCTATCAGATCTCACTCTCGTAAGTGACCGTGAAGGGACTGACAACCCCTAATTGCGTTGGTTGCATTGAGCTATTTGTTTTGTGTAGGTACGAGGGACTCGCGCGTAGCCTCCTACTGGATTGATACCTTGGTTCTCAAAAACTAAGGGAAATACTTACTCTACTCTGCTGCATCACCCTTTCCTCTTGAAGGAAATCCAACGCAGTGCTCAGGAGGTAGCAGGAAGATTTCTGGCGCCGTTGCCGGGGAGGCTTACGCGAAGTCAAGTCAAGATTTGACTCCCGACAACGAGCCATTTCTGGCGCCGTTGCCGGGGAGTCTACGCAAAAGTCAACATACCAAGTACCCATCACAATCCCTTGTCTCTCGCATTACATTATTTGCCATTTGCCTCTCGTTTTCCTCTCTCCCACTTCACCCTTGCTGTTTTATTTTCCCTCTCTTTTCCGTTCGTCTTTTCGTTTGCCTTGGTGTCTTACTTGGCTCTTTTGCTCGTTTGGTTGAAATAGTTGAGTATTTACTCCTAAACAGAGAAGCTAATATCTATGGATCCTCATCCTCTTTCCAATCTTTTTAAGGGATCCAATTATGATGAACCAATTCCTAGTTGTTTGGGTGCACTCGATTATCTTTATTAGATTTTGCCTGAAATCCGTAAATCTGAAAATTGTGATGAAGTAATTTATGAAGTAATTCACGATAGATCTTTGAATAAAAAGCATGATTGCAATGATTTTATTATAAATTCTATTGATGTAAATTATGCTAATAATATGCAAAACCCTAAGCTTGGGGATGCCAGTTTTGCTATGTCCAGTAGTCATGATTGGGGAGATTCTTCTTATGATCTTGAAAATTTATTTAAGCCCCATGATGAATATAAGATTGATAATAGTGTTTGCAATAATATAGAAAGTGGGTTTGGAAGAGTTTCAACTTTAGATCCCACATATTTGGATAACATTCAATCTTATGAAATGTTTGATAAAACTGGGCTTGGAGAAATCATGACTTTAGTTAATGATAATTCCACTATTTTAGAAGAGTGTCAACTTCGCATGCATGTGGATCGTGTTGAGAATATGTTATGTGATAGCTATATTGTTGAATTTTCTTATGATCCTACATGTAATTATTATGAGAGAGGAAAATATGGTTATAGAAATTTTCGTGTTACTAAATTAACTCTCGTTATGTTGAGATTGCTATTGTTCCTTTCCGCTTCCTTGCATATGCTAGTTTTTGCTTGCTACGATGATTTGTTTGCCTATAATATGCCTATGCATAGGAAGTATGTTAGACTTAAGTGTGTTTGTCACATGTTTTATGATGCTCTCTTTGTGCCTCAATTCTAGTCTTTCTTGTGAGCATCATTGAAATCTCAATGCCTAGCTAAAAAGGCTTTAAAGAAAAGCGCTTGTTGGGAGACAACCCAATATTTTTCCTTGCTGCTTATTAATAAATAATACATCTACATTCTGTTTAGATGTGGTTTTATGTTTTTATTAGTGATTGTGCCAAGTTAAACCTATAGGATCTTCTTGGATGATAGTTATTTGATCTTGCTGTAATTTCCAGAAACTTTCTGTTCATGAAAACAATTGTTAAAAATCACCAGAACGTTATAAAATACTGATTCCAATTGCTGCTGATCAATAAACAAATTGCCTAGGTCTTCCTATTTTGGCTGATTTTTTAGAGTTCCAGAAGTTTGCGTTAGTTACAGATTACTACAGACTGTTCTGTTCTTGACAGATTCTGTTTTTCGTGTGTTGTTTGCTTATTTTGATGAATCTATGGCTAGTAAAATAGTTTATAAACCATAGAGAAGTTGGAATACAGTAGGTTTAACACCAATATAAATAAATAATGAGTTCATTACAGTACCTTGCAGTGGTCTTTTGTTTTCTTTCGCTAACGGAGCTCACGAGATTTCTGTTGAGTTTTGTGTTGTCAAGTTTTCAAGTTTTTGGGTGAAATATTTTGATGGATTATGGAACAAGGAGTGGAAAGAGCCTGAGCTTGGGGATGCCCATGGCACCCCCAAGATAATCCAAGGACACCAAAAAGTCAAAGCTTGGGGATGCCCCGGAAGGCATCCCCTGTTTCGTCTACTTCCATCGGTAATTTTACTTGGAGCTATATTTTTATTCACCACATGATATGTGTTTTGCTTGGAGCATCTTGTATGATTTGAGTCTTTGTTTTCTAGTTTACCACAATCATCCTTGCTGTACACACCTTTTGAGAGAGCCATACATTGGAATTTGATAGAATACTCTATGTGCTTCACTTATATCTTTTGAGCTATATAGTTTTGCTCTAGTGCTTCACTTATATCTTTTAGAGCACGGTGGTGGATTTGTTTTATAGAAACTATTGATCTCTCATGCTTCACTTAGATTATTTTGAGAGTCTTAAATAGCATGGTAATTTGCTTAAAAATCATAATATGCTTGGTATTCAAGATTTGTAAAACTTTCTTTTGAGTGCGTTAAATACTAGGAAAAGTTTGATGCTTGATAATTGTTTTGAGATATGAAGATGGTGATATTAGAGTCATGCTAGTTGAGTAGTTGTGAATTTGAGAAATACTTGTGTTAAAGTTTGTGATTCCCGTAGCATGCACGTATGGTGCACTATTATGTGATGAAGTCGGAGCATGATTTATTTATTGATTGTCTTCCTTATGAGTGGCGGTCGGGGACGAGCACTACAAAAAAAGACACATCCGTGACATTTCGGGCCGAACGGAAAAAAATTATGTCATACATATGACACTTCTATGACGATAATTGTGACAAAACCCGGTATCATCATAGATGTGGTGGGCTCCTACTGTTGGGGAATGTTGCAGAAAACAAAATTTTCCTACGGTTTCACCAAGATCCATCTATGCGTTCATCTAGCAACGAGTGATCGGATGCATCTACATACCTTTGTAGATCGCGAGCGGAAGCGTTCAGAGAACGGGGATGAGGTAGTCATACACGACGTGATCCAAATCACCGGAGATCCTAGCACCGAACGGACGGCACCTCCACGTTCAACACACGTACGGTCAGCGTGACGTCTCCTCCTTCTTGATCCAGCAAGGGGGAAGGAGAGGTTGATGAAGATCCAGCAGCACGACGGCGTGGTGGTGGATGCAGGGCGTCATAGCAGCAGGGCTTCGCCGTGTACTACGAGAGGAAGAGGTGTAGCAGGGAGAGAGGGAGGCGCCAGGACTCAGGGTGTTCTTGCCCCCTCCCCCCCCCCCTCATATATATAGCCCCCTAGGGGGGGCGCCGGCCCTAGGAGATTGGATCTCCTAGGGGGTGCGGCGGCCAAGGGCTGGAGTGGCCCCCAAGCCAAGGTGGGGCGCCCCCCACCCCTAGGGTTTCAACCCTAGGCGCACGGGGTGGGCCTAGGGGGGCGCACCAGCCCACTATGGGCTGGTTCCCCTCCCCACTTTGGCCCATGGGGCCCTCCGGGATGGGTGGCCCCACCCGGTGGACCCCTGGGACCCTTCTGGTGGTCCCGGTACAATACCGATGACCTCGAAACTTGTCCCGATGGCCGAAACAGCACTTCCTATATATAATTCTTTACCTTCGGACTATTCCGAAACTCCTCGTGATGTCCGTGATCTCATCCGGGACTCCGAACAACATTCGGGTAACTGGATATACATATCTTCACAACCCTAGCGTCGCTGAACCTTAAGTGTGTAGACCCTACGGGTTCGGGAGACAGGCAGACATGACCGAGACGGCTCTCGGGCAATAACCAACAGCGGGATCTGGATACCCATGTTGGCTCCCACATGCTCCACGATGATCTCATCGGATGAACCACGATGTCGAGGATTCAATTAATCCCGTATACAATTCCCTTTGTCAATCGGTATTTTACTTGCCCGAGATTCGATCGTCGGTATCCCAATACCTTGTTCAATCTCGTTACCGGCAAGTCACTTTACTCGCACCGTAATGCATGATCTCGTGATCAAACACTTTGATCACATTGAGCTCATTATGATGATGCATTACCGAGTGGGCCCGGTGACACCTCTCCGTCATGCGGAGTGACAAATCCCAGTCTCGATCCGTGCCAACCCAATAGACACTTTCGGAGATACCCGCAGTATACCTTTATAGTCACCCAGTTATGTTGTGATGTTTGGCACACCCAAAGCACTCCTACGGTATCCGGGAGTTACACGATCTCATGGTCTACGGAAAGGATACTTGACATTGGAAAACTCTAGCAAACGAACTATACGATCTTGTGCTAAGTTTAGGATTGGGTCTTGTCCATCACATCATTCTCCTAATGATGTGATCTCGTTATCGATGACATCCAATGTCCATAGTCAGGAAACCATGACTATCTGTTGATCAACGAGCTAGTCAACTAGAGGCTTACTAGGGACATGTTGGTGTCTATTATTCACACATGTATTACGATTTCCGGATAACACAATTATAGCATGAATAAAGACAATTATCATGAACAAGGAAATATAATAATAATGCTTTTATTATTGCCTCTAGGGAATATTTCCAACAGTCTCCCACTTGCACTAGAGTCAATAATCTAGTTACATTGTGATGAATCGAACACCCATGGAATTCTGGTGTTGATCATGTTTTGCTCTAGGGAGAGGTTTAGTCAACGGATCTGCTGCATTCAGGTCCGTATGTACTGTACAAATATCTATGTCTCCATCTTGAACATTTTCACGAATGGAGTTGAAGCGACGCTTGATGTGCCTGGTCTTCTTGTGAAACCTGGGCTCCTTGGCAAGTGCAATAGCTCCAGTGTTGTCACAGAAGAGTTTGATTGGCCCCGACGCATTGGGTATGACTCCGAGGTCGGTGATGAACTCCTTCACCCAAATTGCTTCATGTGCTGCCTCCGAGGCTGCCATGTACTCCGCTTCACATGTAGATCCCGCCATGACGCTCTGCTTGCAACTGCACCAGCTTACTGCCCCACCATTCAATATATACACGTATCCGGTTTGTGACTTAGAGTCATCCAGATCTGTGTTGAAGCTAGCGTCGACGTAACCCTTTACGACGAGCTCTTCGTCACCTTCATAAACGAGAAACATTTCCTTAGTCCTTTTCAGGTACTTCAGGATATTCTTGACCGCTGTCCAGTGTTCCTTGCCGGGATTACTTTGGTACCTTCCTACCAAACTTACGGCAAGGTTTACATCAGGTCTGGTACACAGCATGGCATACATAATAGAACCTATGGCTGAGGCATAGGGGATGACACTCATCTCTTCTATATCTTCTGTCGTGGTCGGACATTGAGCTGAGCTCAATTTCACACCTTGTAACACAGGTAAGAACCCCTTATTAGATTGATCCATATTGAACTTCTTCAATATCTTATCAACGTATGTGCTTTGTGAAAGACCTATGAGGCGTCTTGATCTATCTCTATAGATCTTGATGCCTAATATATAAGCAGCTTCTCCAAGGTCCTTCATTCAAAAACTTTTATTCAAGTAGGCCTTAATGCTGTCCAAGAGTTCTATATCATTTCCCATCAAAAGTATGTCATCTACATATAGTATGAGAAATGCTACAGAGCTCCCACTCACTTTCTTGTAAACGCAGGCTTCTCCATAAGTCTGCGTAAATCCAAACGCTTTGATCATATCATCAAAGCGAATGTTCCAACTCCGAGATGCTTGCACCAGCCCATAATCGAGCGTTGGAGCTTGCACACCTTGTCAGCATTCTTAGGATCGACAAAACCTTCCGGCTGCATCATATACAATACTTCCTTAAGGAAACCATTAAGGAATGCCGTTTTGACGTCCATTTGCCATATTTCATAATCGTAGAATGCAGCAATTGCTAACATGATTCGGAAGGACTTCAGCTTCGCTACCGGTGAGAAAGTCTCATCGTAGTCAACCCCTTGAACTTGTCGATAACCCTTAGCGACAAGCCGAGCTTTATAGATGGTCACATTACCATCCACGTCTGTCTTCTTCTTAAAGATCCATTTATTTTCTATGGCTCGCCGCTCAACGGGCAAGTCAGTCAAAGTCCATACTTCGTTTTCATACATGGATCCTATCTCGGATTTCATGGCTTCCACCCATTTGTTGGAATCCGGGCCCGTCATCGCTTCTTCATAGTTCGAAGGTTCACCGTTGTCTAACAACATGATTTCCAAGACAGGGTTGCCGTACCAATCTGGTGCGGAACGTGTCCTTGTGGACCTATGAATTTCAGTAGGAGCTTGATCAGAAGTATCTTGATCATCATCATTAATTTCCTCTCTAGTCGGTGCAGGCACCTCAGGAACGTTTTCTTGAGTTGCGCCATTTTCCGGTTCAAGAGGTAACACTTCATCAAGTTCTACTTTCCACCCACTTACTTCTTTCGAGAGAAACTCCTTCTCAAGAAAGGATCCATTCTTGGCAACAAAGATCTTGCCTTCGGATCTGAGGTAGAAGGTATACCCAATAGTTTCTTTAGGGTATCCTATGAAGACGCATTTTTCCGACTTGGGTTCGAGCTTTTCAGGTTGAAGTTTCTTGACATAAGCATCGCATCCCCAAACTATTAGAAACGACAGCTTAGGTTTCTTCCCAAACCATAATTCACACGGTGTCGTCTCAACGGATTTCGACGGAGCCCTATTTAAAGTGAATGCGGCAGTCTCTAAAGCATAGCCCCAAAAGGATAGCGGTAAATCGGTAAGAGACATCATAGATCGCACCATATCTAATAGAGTGCGATTACGACGTTCGGACACACCATTACGCTGAGGTGTTCCAGGCGGCGTGAGTTGTGAAACTATTCCACATTTTCTTAAGTGTGTGCCAAATTCGTGACTCAATTATTCTCCTCCACGATCTGATCGTAGAAACTTGATCTTTCTGTCACGTTGATTTTCAACCTCACTCTGAAATTCCTTGAACTTTCAAAGGTCTCAGACTAGTGTTTCATTAAGTAGATATACCCATATCTACTCAAGTCATCAGTGAGGGTGAGAACATAACGATAGCCACTGCGAGCCTCAACACTCATTGGACCGCACACATCAGTATGTATGATTTCCAATAAGTTGGTTGCTCGCTCCATTGTTCCTGAGAACGGAGTCTTGGTCATTTTACCCATGAGGCATGGTTCGCACGTGTCAAATGATTCATAATCAAGAGACTCTAAAAGTCCATTTGCATGGAGCTTCTTCATGCGTTTGACACCTATGTGACCAAGGCGGCAGTGCCACAAGTATGTGGGACTATCGTTATCAACTTTAACTCTTTTGGTATTCACACTATGAATATGTGTATCATCACGTACGATATTCATTAAGAATAAACCATTAACCATTGGAGCATGACTATAAAACATATCACTCATATAAATAGAACAACCATTATTCTCGGATTTAAATGAGTAGCCATCTCGAATTAAACGAGATCCAGATACAATGTTCATGCTCAAACTTGGCACTAAATAACAATTATTGAGGTTTAAAACTAATCCCGTAGGTAAATGTAGAGGTAGCGTGCTGACGGCGATCACATCGACCTTGGAACCATTCCCGACGCGCATCGTCACCTCGTCCTTCGCCAGTCTCCGCTTATTCCGCAGCTCCTGCTTTGAGCTACAAATATGAGCAACTGCACCGGTATCAAATACCCAAGAGCTACTACGAGTACTGGTAAGGTACACATCAATTACATGTATATCACATATACCTTTTGTTTTGCCGGCCTTCTTGTCCGCTATGTATTTGGGGCAATTCCGCTTCCAGTGACCACTTCCCTTGCAATAAAAGCACTCAGTCTCGGGCTTGTGTCCATTCTTTGGCTTCTTCCCGGTAGCTTGCTTGCCGGGCGCGGCAACTTCCTTGCCGTCCTTCTTGAAGTTCTTTTTACCCTTGCCCTTCTTGAACTTAGTGGTTTTATTCACCATCAACACTTGATGTTCCTTCTTGACTTCTACCTCTGCTGATTTCAGCATAGCAAACACTTCAGGAATGGTCTTTTCCATCCCTTGCATATTGAAGTTCATCACAAAGCTCTTGTAGCTTGGTGGAAGCGACTGGAGGATTCTGTCAATGACCGCATCGTCCGGGAGATTAACTCCTAGTTGAGTCAAGCGGTTATGTAACCCTGACATAGTGAGTATGTGCTCACTGACAGAACTATTTTCCTCCATCTTACAGCTGAAGAATTTGTCAAAGACTTCATATCTCTCGACCCGGGCATGAGCTTGGAAAACCATTTTCAGCTCTTCGAACATCTCATATGCTCCATGTCTCTCAAAACGCTTTTGGAGCCCCGGCTCTAAGATGTAAAGCATGCCGCACTGAACGAGGGAGTAGTCATCGGTACGTGCCTGCCACATGTTCATAACGTCTTGTTCTGCAGGGAGAACAGGTGCGTCACCCAGCGGTGCTTGTAGGACATAATCTTTCTTTGCAGCTATGAGGATGATCCTCTGGTTCCGGACCCAGTCCGTATAGTTGCTGCCATCGTCTTTCAGCTTGGTTTTCTCTAGGAACGCGTTGAAGTTGAGGACTACGTTGGCCATTTGATCTACAAGACATATTGTAAATTTTTTAGACTAAGTTCATGATAATTAAGTTCATCTAATCAAATTATTAATGAACTCCCACTTAGATAGACATCCCTCTTCTAGTCATCTAAGTATAAC
Source organism: Aegilops umbellulata (assembly GCA_032464435.1). NCBI lineage: Eukaryota > Viridiplantae > Streptophyta > Magnoliopsida > Poales > Poaceae > Aegilops > Aegilops umbellulata. Next base: position 473,075,858 of record CP136060.1, read on the forward strand.
ATGATCCGAGTCAACTAGGCCGTGTCCGATCATCACGTGAGACGGACTAGTCAACATCGGTGAACATCTTCATGTTGATCGTATCTTCTATACGACTCATGCTCGACCTTTCGGTCTTCTGTGTTCCGAGGCCATGTATGTACATGCTAGGCTCGTCAAGTCAACCTAAGTGTTTGCATGTGTAAATCTGTCTTACACCCGTTGTATGTGAAAGTTAGAATCTGTCAGACCCGATCATCACGTGGTGCTTCGAAACAACGAACTGTCGCAACGGTGCACAGTTAGGGGGAACACTTCTTGAAATTATTATGAGGGATCATCTTACTTACTACCGTCGTTCTAAGTAAACAAGATGCAAAACATGATAAACATCACATGCAATCAAATAATAAATGTGACATCATATGGCCAATATCACATAGCTCCTTTGATCTCCATCTTGGGGCTCCACGATCATCTTTGTCACCGGCTTGACACCATGATCTCCATCATCATGATCTCCATCATCGTGTCTCCATGAAGTTGCTCGCCAACTATTACTTCTACTACTATGGCTAACGCGTTTAGCAATAAAGTAAAGTAATTTACATGCCGTTTCTCAATGACACGCAGGTCATACAAAATTAAAGACAACTCCTATGGCTCCTGCCGGTTGTCATACTCATCGACATGCAAGTCGTGATTCCTATTACAATAGCATGAACATCTCATACATCACATATAGATCATTCATCATTCATCACAACTTTGGCCATATCATATCACAAAGCACTTGCTGCAAAAACAAGTTAGACGTCCTCTAATTGTTGTTGCAAGTTTTACGTGGCTGAATTAGGGTTCTAGCAAGAACGTTTTGTTACCTACGTGAAAGCCACAACGTGATTTGTCAACTCTATTTACCCTTCATAAGGACCCTTTTCATCGAATCCGCTCCAACTAAAGTGGGAGAGACAGACACCCGCCAGCCACCGTATGCAACTAGTGCATGTTAGTTGGTGGAACCGGTCTCACGTAAGCGTACGTGTAAGGTTGGTCCGGGCCGCTTCATCCCACAATACCGCTGAAGCAAGATAAGACTAGTGGCGGCAAGAAAGTTGACAAATCTACGCCCACAACAAATTGTGTTCTACTCGCGCAAGAAGAACTACGCATAGACCTAGCTCATGATGCCACTGTTGGGGAACGTTGCAGAAAACAAAATTTTCCTACGGTTTCACCAAGATCCATCTATGCGTTCATCTAGCAACGAGTGATCGGATGCATCTACATACCTTTGTACATCGCGAGCGGAAGCGTTCAGAGAACGGGGATGAGGTAGTCTTACACGACGTGATCCAAATCACCGGAGATCCTAGCACCGAACGGACGGCACCTCCGCGTTCAACACACGTACGGTCAGCGTGACGTCTCCTCCTTCTTGATCCAGCAAGGGATCCTAAGGTCGGGGAAGGCTCTGATTACCAACTTGTAACGCCCTCGATGCGGCTATATCTCCCACGTGTCAAAGCACGACTTAGAGGCATAACCGCATTGAAAGCAATGTCGCAAGTGAGGTAATCTTCACACAACCCATGTAATACAAAAGGGAAAGAGATACATAGTTGGCTTACAATCGCCACTTCACACAATTACATGAATAAAACAATACATCATACAGCTACAATCAGGGCCCGACTACGGAGCCAAAATAAAAGAAGAACCTCAAAAGCGACAAAGGACCAAGATCGACCCCAACTGGGCTCCACTACTGATCGACTAGATCGAAACAACAAAAGGACAAGATCTTCATCAAGATCCTCCTGGAGCTCGGGTGTGTCACCTGCACGGTCTCATCGTAACCTGCAAACTGGTTTGGAAGTATCTGGTGAGTCACGAGGACTCAGCAATCTCACACCCGCGAGATCAAGACTATTTAAGCTTAAAGGTAGGGTAATAGGTATGAGGTGGAGCTACAGCAAGCGATTAGCAAATATGGTGGCTAAACATACGCAAATGAGAGCGAGAAGAGAAGGCAAAGCACGGTCGAACAACTATGATCAAAAAGTGATCCTGAACTACTTACGTCAAGCATAACTCCAACAACCGTGTTCACTTCCCGGACCCCGCCGAGAAGAGACCATCACGGTTACACACGCGGTTGGTGTATTTTAATTAATATCAACTTCGGGTTTTCTACAACCGGACATTAACAAATTCCCATCTGCCCATAACCGCGGGCACGGCTTTCGAAAGTTCAAAACCCTGCAGGGGTGTCCCAACTTAGCCCATGATAAGCTCTCGCGATCAACGAAGGATATTCCTTCTCCCCGGGAAGACCCGATCAGCCTCGGAATCCCGGCTACAAGACATTTCGACAGCAATAAAACAATTCCAGCAAAACCGCCCGATGCGCCGACATCCTGATAGGAGCTGCACATATCTCGTTCTCAGGGCAACACCGGATAAGCTAAGCGTACAGGTACCAACATAACCCAAGTTGCCAAGGGACGGTCCCGCACGGTGCTCTAGTTTGGACCAACACTTAGACAAGCATTGGCCCGGGGGGGCTAAATAAAGATGACCCTCGGGTTGATCAGACCCAAGGGAAAGGGATAGGTGGTGGTCGAATGGTAAAACCAAGGTTGGGCCTTGCTGGAAGAGTCTTATTCAAAGCGAACTGTCAAGGGGGTCCCATAAATCACCCGACTGCGTTAGGGACGCAAAATCCGGGAACATAACACCGATATGACGGAAACTAGGGCGGCAAGAGTGGAACAAAACACCAGGCATAAGGCCGAGCCTTCCACCCTTTACCAAGTATATAGATGCATTAAATAAATAAGATATATTGTGATATCCCAACAAGTAACATGTTCCAACAAGGAACAACAACTCCATGTTCCAACAAGGAACAAACTTCATCTTCACCTGCAACTAACAATGCTATAAGAGGGGCTGAGCAAAGCGGTAACATAGCCAAACAACGGTTTGCTAGGACAAGGTGGGTTAGAGGCTTGGTTTAACAATATGGGAGGCATGATAAGCAAGTGGTAGGTATCGCAGCATAGGCATAGCAAAAGAGCGAGCAAACTAGCAAGCAAAGATAGAAGTGATTTCGAGGGTATGGTCATCTTGCCTGAAATCCCGCAAGGAAGAAGAACGAGTCCATGAAGAAGACAAACGGACGTAGTCGAACGGGTCCTCACAAACGCGATGATAAGGGAATCAACCCGAAGAAGCAACACCGGAAAGAAGCACACAACATAGTAAACAACCAGCACATGAATATGGCATGATGAACAACCAAGTATGATGCATGTCCGGTTTAAAGATGCATGGCATGGCAAAGTGCAACAAACAACACTACAAATTAAGTGGAGCTCAATATGCAACGAGTTGCATATTGACGAAACACCACAACAATTATTTAGTTCTCTCTTGTTTATGCTACCCAACAATATTAAATGTTGTTAAACATGGCAAGGGTTGATGCATATGAAAACTACCTATCTAGGCAAGTTTAAATGAGGCCGGAACAACAAACAACAATTCCGGAAACTCCTCATAAGCAAATAATAGATTTGGAACTGTTCTTACCTAAACACAATTTTAATGTTGTTAAACAGGAAAATAAAGTGCAACATGTTAAACTAGGCATTTTTCCGCCCCATTTACATATATAATTTATTTAAATCCGAGTTACGGTTAATTAGTTATGAATTAAATCATTTTAACATGGCATTTGAGCAAATTTAAACAAACAGCAAGTTAAACATTTTAAACATAAATGAAAGTGGGATATTATTAAACTACACAATTTTCTGAGTATTTTTCATATATAAATCCTTTTAAACCCATGCACGGTTCAAGAGTTATTATATGCATGAAGTTTAGGGGGTTTTCTGTAAAACAGGTAATTCGCTGGATAAATGCTAAAATCGCAACAGGGAAAAAAACACGCATCGGGCCTAAACTTGCTGGGCCAAAAGAGCACAGGAGGGACTGGGGCTGCTCACCCAGTGGGCCTTGGCCCGGTTCAGGAGGGAGGCTGCAGGAGGGGCGCTGGGCCGGGGAGGCACTGGCCCACGTGGTGGTCAACGGGGCGCGACGGGATCGACACCTCCCGATCCGGTCTGGACGTCGAGCGACGGCGCTCTCCGGCGAAGGCGGCGCGGCGCCGGTCAGCAGGGAGGCCGGGAGGGCGCCGGGACGACGGGAACGGACAGATCCAACGGCGACGGTGCCGGATCCGAGCTTGGCGGAGCTCCAAACTGCGGTGGAGGCGGCGGCGCGACTTCCTGTCGACGGGAGAGAGAGAGGTGAGGACAGGAGAGGAGAAGGGTGGCGAGGTCGGGACTCACCGGAGTTACGCAGCTCCGGCGGGGTCGCCGTGGCGCAGGCGGCGGCGAGAGACCGGCGGCGGCGGGGTTCGATCTGGATCGGGAGCTCCTCTCCCGATCTAGATCGATCGAGCGAGCGGGAACGGGGCGGAGGCGAACGACTGCTGGCCTCGGGCCCAGATCGGGGCCCGGGCGGGCCTGGCTCGGGCCTGGAGGCGGAGGGAGGAGGCCGGGGCGACGTGGAGGCCTCCTAGTGGCTGCGGGAGTCGGGGTAGGCGATGTGGCGGCGCCCGGTTGGCCGGGGCGACGTCTCAGGTGGCGGCGCGGCCTCTGGGCCGGCGACAAGTGGCGAGAAGGGCTTGGCCGGCGCAGAAAACGAGGCAGAGGAGGTGGGAGGCGGCTGGGAGATGATTGGGGCGCGGAAATGGAGGTGGAGGGGAAGGAATGACCAGATTTGGAAGGAGGGGGGGTATATATAAGGAAAGGGGTGTTGGGTTGCACCAAAAGAGCCCTTTGCGGATACCCGGTTAACCGTTGGAGTATCAAACGACCTCCGATTGACCCGAAACTTGACAGGCGGTCTACCGGTGCTATACCAAGGCCACATGTCAAGCCTCGGTCCATTCCGAGAAGGTTTAATACCCGCACACGGAAAAAGGTAAAAGAGGACGCGGGGGAACATAGGAGCGCCGGATTGCAAAACGGACAACGGGGAAAATGCTCGGATGCATGAGACGAACACGTATGCGAATGTGATGCACATGATGACATGATATGAAATGCAGATGATGACATGGCAAAGGGCGACACGCAAGCACATGACATGGCAACGACGGCGAATAACTGGAGGACACCTGGCGCATCAGATCCGGGGCGTTACAACACTCCACCACTACGAGAGGATCTCGTCCCGAGATCTAGAATGGCACCGGAGGGGAAAACGGAAGAGAAGGAGAAGAGGTAAAACTAAGTTGCTTCTTAGACTTAAGAGTGAAACCAAAGAACCTTGAGAGGTTGAAAAACTTGAAAGAACGAATACAACAGGGATGAACAAGTCGAAAACACTCCGTTAGAAAAGAGGAACAAGGGATACGACGAGAATCAAGAGGTTAAGTTACAAGGTAGATATTGAAACCACTCCGGTAGAAAAGAGAAGAAAACTAGATAAAATGGAAAGAACTTGAAAAGAGAACACCACACTCCGGTTGGAAATGGAAGGACTAGAATAAGAACTTGACAAGATGAGAGGATACTTGACGAAATCGACAACACACTGTCTCCACAACAATTAAAAGAATAGCACAAGGGGTAAGAAAGATTTTAGACAGCACTCCGGTTGAGAAGAGATACAAGACTTGATAAGATGATAGAACTTGAATGAAGGACACGACACTCCGGTTGAATGGATAAGCAAAAGCAAAGAACATGATCCTCACCATTCGAGAAGAAGAGTGAAGGGAGCACCATCACAATGCCTCCGGAAGAAGAAATAGAAGATAGATCATTGGAATAAAGGAATGGAGAAGAAAATGATAACTCTCGCAAATAAAATTGAAAGAGAAAGTTTACGAAGAAAAAGGTTGAGCGGAGTTGTTGGATTATCAACAACGAAAGCTTAAGCTTGATGTGGACTTATGGGAGACATCCCAAAATTATGAGGTGACAAGCTGCCACTAACGAAAACCAAAGATTGGATTGATATCAACAAGGAGACGAGAAACTATTTCACCGGGAGGATAAATGAAGAACTTGGATCATTTATATGCACCATAAATAGCAACAATCCTTAGGGAAAGCTTTAGGTGAAATATAACCCAAGATAACTCCAATGAAGAGATTGATGGATTTAAGATACCTCATTCTTGACAACATGTGAGTCATGAGACGTGAACTCCAATAAACAAGAATGACATAATGCCACCTCGAATGATACGGTTGAAAGGATTGCACTTCAAAATGCAAGATGAAGAATACTTGAGCTCCTCTGAAAAGAATCTCGATGAACACTTCGAGAAGGAATTAAATCCTTGTTGAACCAACATGTAGAGCCTTCATGAAGAACTCCGGTAATAAAATAATGATAGAAAGAAAGAGAAGTTGAAAACACAAAGTGAACCTTGCAATGATTTAGATGGAGCTTAGAAATGATATAACCGAGAAAACTTGGAACTCCGGAAAGGAAAGATGAAGCCTCTCGAATCGAGAATGTGATATGATGAGCAAACTCCGGAAAGAAGAGATGGGCAACTTAGAACTGATAAATTGATATTATGAACGAACTCCGGAAGATGGAATCAATCACTTGGATGAAACAAGAACAAGAAGTACATTATGCTCATCCTTCACCAATTAAATTGATGACAAGCAATGGATTTGGCATACTACTTATTCCCGTAGAAAGGATTAAGATAGATATGGCGCAAACTTCAGACGGTAATGATGGAACCACCGGTAGGATTGAAACAACGAATAGATTGATATGATAACAAAGAAAGAGAACTCTTGAACGAACCACCATAAGAATTGAAAATGAATGAAGAAAAGATAAAGAAACACCGGGAAGAATTAGCAAATGAACGAAGATACTTGAGAGAATTTAGATACAAATGAACGAATAGATCACAAGCTGATTAGAGAATACTTGAATGATGCACCGGTAAGATTTGGAGAACGAGAGCTGAAAGCTGAGGGTGAATAATTCTGATATGATGGGCTCCGGAGAATCAAACTGAAAAGACTCCTGAATTGCTCCGGGTGGGTGAAAATTATTTTCACAATCAAAAACAATTATGAGAGGAATGACAACAAGCTAGAACCACACAACTTGGTAAGAACGGGTAAGGGTTTAAGAGGAACTCTTCTTCGGTCTTCAAATGTTGAGAGTGATGATGAGAAACACCAAGAATTAGTTGAGACAATCCGGAATGAAAATTGGAAAAGTTGAACCAACGATGAAAGAATTGAAAGATCTTGGAGAAGGAATATGACTGATGATAATTCATACTTACATCAAACTTTGAAAAGAATTTTAGAAGCTTCGGGAAGATTAGAAGAGTCAGGTAAGATCCTGGGAAAAGACTTGTGGGTTATGGGCCCACTCAAAAGATACACCGTTGAAGTGATTGCTTGAAAGGGATATTGCACCGGTTGAATTAAATGGCTTGAATGAGATAGCATCCTCAAAAGAACTTAAGTGAATTGAGAATGGAAACTTGAATCTTCTGAGATATCTTCATCACTCCGGAACAAATGAATAGTGAGAGGTGAAAGATTGTGAGGTGCACCGGTATGAGAAAACATTAGAAACGGGGAAAAGATATGATCGATAACGCTTGAATTGAATCCACCGGAGAAGAAAAGAATGACGAATGATGAACTTGAAGCTCCGTTAGAATCTTCATGATAAACACCGGATAAGAACATTGAAGGAAAGAATGAAGAAACTTCCATCAATAAGGATACATGATTGAGAAATCTGAGTCCTTGAAGAAATAAGGGTGGGAGGGTGGGAAAACAAAGGCAACTTGGAACGGATGAAGCAAACACCGGAGGGGAGAACGGATAAATGTTCTTGCAGATGTTGAAGTGATCGGATCCACTTGAAGAGAGACACACCGGTTGAAAAAGAATTGAGAAGACAACCTTGATGAACAAGAAGGACTAGCATCCACATAGAAATAAGAGAACACCATTTAGGAAAGGTATGGATTCAACATTTGACATCGAAGCAACTCGAATACCACAAAACAAAACAAAACAAAGGATTGGCTTGTATAGTAAGCCGGAAACAAACATATGATAGATCCCATATCGTATCATGTGTCTGTTGGAAAGAATCCCTACGTGATACTTGAATTCCCACTTATAAACTCCCGAAACTTTCTGGTTATGCAATCAGGTGTTGGGGATACAGGGGAAGCATAATATCTCACCCAAACTAGCAAATCCTACAACCAGCTGTATCCATCCTTCAACACATAACCAAGAAACCTTCGGAAATCATCTACCTCAACCTTCGAAAAGCATCCGTTATACAAGTCATGGCAATACTCCTGCACTCGCCACAGTACTGGGCTATCAGGGTTATCTCACCAACAACTGTACAAAAGAGATTTTCGATGTCGGCGTACTAAACTCAGGTATTTCAAAACCGCAACGATAAGATTATGACAACAACACCTTGGAGCTCAACTCCCCGGGACACTGCCACAACCCCTAAATGTCAGGAGGCAACCAAGACAATGTTGTCATCATAAAGCCATCGGAACGATTGTAATATACCCGCGTGATCCTAAAAAAAATTTAGTGAAATTTGAGAAGAGAAGAGTCAAAACTCTACGTCAGGATGCCTCACCAGAAGGTCGAAGGGACTGGGGAGTAAAAAGAATTCCTAAACTCTCCGATATATAATTCCTAAATGACTCAAAACATTTTTCTAGACACAACTCGGCCACTAAAAACGATCAATCAGTGGGGGCTCCTAAGGTCGGGGAAGGCTCTGATTACCAACTTGTAACGCCCTCGATGCGGCTATATCTCCCACGTGTCGAAGCACGACTTAGAGGCATAACCGCATTGAAAGCAATGTCGCAAGTGAGGTAATCTTCACACAACCCATGTAATACAAAAGGGAAAGAGATACATAGTTGGCTTACAATCGCCACTTCACACAATTACATGAATAAAACAATACATCATACAGCTACAATCAGGGCCCGACTACGGAGCCAAAATAAAAGAAGAACCTCAAAAGCGACAAAGGACCAAGATCGACCCCAACTGGGCTCCACTACTGATCGACTAGATCGAAACAACAAAAGGACAAGATCTTCATCAAGATCCTCCTGGAGCTCGGGTGTGTCACCTGCACGGTCTCATCGTAACCTGCAAACTGGTTTGGAAGTATCTGGTGAGTCACGAGGACTCAGCAATCTCACACCCGCGAGATCAAGACTATTTAAGCTTAAAGGTAGGGTAATAGGTATGAGGTGGAGCTACAGCAAGCGATTAGCAAATATGGTGGCTAAACATACGCAAATGAGAGCGAGAAGAGAAGGCAAAGCACGGTCGAACAACTATGATCAAAAAGTGATCCTGAACTACTTACGTCAAGCATAACTCCAACAACCGTGTTCACTTCCCGGACCCCGCCGAGAAGAGACCATCACGGTTACACACGCGGTTGGTGTATTTTAATTAATATCAACTTCGGGTTTTCTACAACCGGACATTAACAAATTCCCATCTGCCCATAACCGCGGGCACGGCTTTCGAAAGTTCAAAACCCTGCAGGGGTGTCCCAACTTAGCCCATGATAAGCTCTCGCGATCAACGAAGGATATTCCTTCTCCCCGGGAAGACCCGATCAGCCTCGGAATCCCGGCTACAAGACATTTCGACAGCAATAAAACAAGTCCAGCAAAACCGCCCGATGCGCCGACATCCTGATAGGAGCTGCACATATCTCGTTCTCAGGGCAACACCGGATAAGCTAAGCGTACAGGTACCAACATAACCCAAGTTGCCAAGGGACGGTCCCGCACGGTGCTCTAGTTTGGACCAACACTTAGACAAGCATTGGCCCGGGGGGGCTAAATAAAGATGACCCTCGGGTTGATCAGACCCAAGGGAAAGGGATAGGTGGTGGTCGAATGGTAAAACCAAGGTTGGGCCTTGCTGGAAGAGTCTTATTCAAAGAGAACTGTCAAGGGGGTCCCATAAATCACCCGACCGCGTTAGGGACGCAAAATCCGGGAACATAACACCGATATGACGGAAACTAGGGCGGCAAGAGTGGAACAAAACACCAGGCATAAGGCCGAGCCTTCCACCCTTTACCAAGTATATAGATGCATTAAATAAATAAGATATATTGTGATATCCCAACAAGTAACATGTTCCAACAAGGAACAACAACTCCATGTTCCAACAAGGAACAAACTTCATCTTCACCTGCAACTAACAATGCTATAAGAGGGGCAGAGCAAAGCGGTAACATAGCCAAACAACGGTTTGCTAGGACAAGGTGGGTTAGAGGCTTGGTTTAACAATATGGGAGGCATGATAAGCAAGTGGTAGGTATCGCAGCATAGGCATAGCAAAAGAGCGAGCAAACTAGCAAGCAAAGATAGAAGTGATTTCGAGGGTATGGTCATCTTGCCTGAAATCCCGCAAGGAAGAAGAACGAGTCCATGAAGAAGACAAACGGACGTAGTCGAACGGGTCCTCACAAACGCGATGATAACGGAATCAACCCGAAGAAGCAACACCGGAAAGAAGCACACAACATAGTAAACAACCAGCACATGAATATGGCATGATGAAAAACCAAGTATGATGCATGTCCGGTTTAAAGATGCATGGCATGGCAAAGTGCAACAAACAACACTACAAATTAAGTGGAGCTCAATATGCAACGAGTTGCATATTGACGAAACACCACAACAATTATTTAGTTCTCTCTTGTTTATGCTACCCAACAATATTAAATGTTGTTAAACATGGCAAGGGGTGATGCATATGAAAACTACCTATCTAGGCAAGTTTAAATGAGGCCGGAACAACAAACAACAATTCCGGAAACTCCTCATAAGCAAATAATAGATTTGGAACTGTTCTGACCTAAACACAATTTTAATGTTGTTAAACAGGAAAATAAAGTGCAACATGTTAAACTAGGCATTTTTCTGCCCCATTTACATATATAATTTATTTAAATCCGAGTTACGGTTAATTAGTTATGAATTAAATCATTTTAACATGGCATTTGAGCAAATTTAAACAAACAGCAAGTTAAACATTTTAAACATGCATGAAAGTGGGATATTATTAAACTACACAATTTTCTAAGTATTTTTCATATATAAATCCTTTTAAACCGATGCACGGTTCAAGAGTTATTATATGCATGAAGTTTAGGGGGTTTTCTGTAAAACAGGTAATTCGCTGGATAAATGCTAAAATCGCAACAGGGAAAAAAACACGCATCGGGCCTAAACTTGCTGGGCCAAAAGAGCACAGGAGGGACTGGGGCTGCTCACCCAGTGGGCCTTGGCCCGGTTCAGGAGGGAGGCTGCAGGAGGGGCGCTGGGCCGGGGAGGCACTGGCCCACGTGGTGGTCAACGGGGCGCGACGGGATCGGCACCTCCCGATCCGGTCTGGACGTCGAGCGACGGCGCTCTCCGGCGAAGGCGGCGCGGCGCCGGTCAGCAGGGAGGCCGGGAGGGCGCCGGGACGACGGGAACGGACAGATCCAACGGCGACGGTGCCGGATCCGAGCTTGGCGGAGCTCCAAACTGCGGTGGAGGCGACGGCGCGACTTCCTGTCGACGGGAGAGAGAGAGGTGAGGACAGGAGAGGAGAAGGGTGGCGAGGTCGGGACTCACCGGAGTTACGCAGCTCCGGCGGGGTCGCCGTGGCGCAGGCGGCGGCGAGAGACCGGCGGCGGCGGGGTTCGATCTGGATCGGGAGCTCCTCTCCCGATCTGGATCGATCGAGCGAGCGGGAACGGGGCGGAGGCGAACGACTGCTGGCCTCGGGCCCAGATCGGGGCCCGGGCGGGCCTGGCTCGGGCCTGGCGGCGGAGGGAGGAGGCCGGGGCGACGTGGAGGCCTCCTAGTGGCTGCGGGAGTCGGGGTAGGCGATGTGGCGGCGCCCGATTGGCCGGGGCGACGTCTCAGGTGGCGGCGCGGCCTCTGGGCCGGTGACAAGTGGCGAGAAGGGCTTGGCCGGCGCGGAAAACGAGGCAGAGGAGGTGGGAGGCGGCTGGGAGATGATTGGGGCGCGGAAATGGAGGTGGAGGGGAAGGAATGACCAGATTTGGAAGGAGGGGGGGTATATATAAGGAAAGGGGTGTTGGGTTGCACCAAAAGAGCCCTTTGCGGATACCCGGTTAACCGTTGGAGTATCAAACGACCTCCGATTGACCCGAAACTTGACAGGCGGTCTACCGGTGCTATACCAAGGCCACATGTCAAGCCTTGGTCCATTCCGAGAAGGTTTAATACCCGCACACGGAAAAAGGTAAAAGAGGACGCCGGGGAACATAGGAGCGCCGGATTGCAAAATGGACAACGGGGAAAATGCTCGGATGCATGAGACGAACACGTATGCGAATGCGATGCACATGATGACATGATATGAAATGCAGATGATGACATGGCAAAGGGCGACACGCAAGCACATGACATGGCAACGACGGCGAATAACTGGAGGACACCTGGCGCATCAGATCCGGGGCGTTACAGAAGGAGAGGTTGATGAAGATCCAGCAGCACGACGGCGTGGTGGTGGATGCAGGGCGTCACAGCAGCAGGGCTTCGCCGTGTACTACGAGAGGAAGAGGTGTAGCAGGGAGAGAAGGAGGCGCCAGGACTCAGGGTGATCTTGCCCCCTCCCCCCCCCCTCATATATAGCCCCCTAGGGGGGCGGCGGCCAAGGGCTGGAATGGCCCCCAAGCCAACGTGGGGCGCCCCCCCACCCCTAGGGTTTCAACCCTAGGCGCATGGGGTGGGCCTAGGGGGCGCACCAGCCCACTATGGGCTGGTTCCCCTCCCCACTTTGGCCCATGGGGCCCTCCGGGATGGGTGGCCCCACCCGGTGGACCCCCGGGACCCTTCTGGTGGTCCCGGTAAAATACCGATGACCCCGAAACTTGTCCCGATGGCCGAAACAGCACTTCCTATATATAATTCTTTACCTCCGGACTATTCCGAAACTCCTCGTGACGTCCGGGATCTCATCCGGGACTCCGAACAACATTCGGGTTACTGCATATACATATCTTCACAACCCTAGCGTCACCGAACCTTAAGTGTGTAGACCCTACGGGTTCGGGAGACAGGCAGACATGACCGAGACGGCTCTCGGGCAATAACCAACAGCGGGATCTGGATACCCATGTTGTCTTCCACATGCTCCACGATGATCTCATCGGATGAACCACGATGTCAAGGATTCAATTAATCCCGTATACAATTCCCTTTGTCAATCGGTATTTTACTTGCCCGAGATTCGATCGTCGGTATCCCTATACCTTGTTCAATCTCGTTACCGGAAAGTCACTTTACTCGCACCGTAATGCATGATCCCGTGATCAAACACTTTGATCACATTGAGCTCATTATGATGATGCATTACCGAGTGGGCCCGGTGATATCTCTCTGTCATGCGGAGTGACAAATCCCAGTCTCGATCCGTGCCAACCCAACAGACACTTTCGGAGATACCCGCAATATACCTTTATTGTCACCCAGTTACGTTGTGACGTTTGGCACACCCAAAGCACTCCTACGTTATCCGGGAGTTACACGATCTCATGGTCTAAGGAAAGGATACTTGACATTGGAAAACTCTAGCAAACGAACTATACGATCTTGTGCTATGTTTAGGATTGGGTCTTGTCCATCACATCATTCTCCTAATGATGTGATCTCGTTATCAATGACATCCAATGTCCATAGTCAGGAAACCATGACTATTTGTTGATCAACGAGCTAGTCAACTAGAGGCTTACTAGGGACATGTTGGTGTCTATTATTCACACATGTATTACGATTTCCGGATAACACAATTATAGCATGAATAAAGACAATTATCATGAACAAGGAAATATAATAATAATGCTTTTATTATTGCCTCTAGGGCATATTTCCAACACCTACTTCTATGACAAAAAATCATGACAGAAAATGGGCTTTTCGTCCTGGGCGGGCCGGAGACGCAGCTACATGACATTCTTTGGGCCGTCCATGATGGAAAAAACCGTGGTAGAAGCAAGGGGGAGGAAAATTTCGGGGAGTTCCCGGTTACGGTGGGAGGTCGGGGCCGAGCGATGCACGTTTCTCTCATACACGTACGTGCGTGTGTGCGAGGTGTTGGCTTAACTGAACCCGTGCGAGGCGTTGGGCTCTAACTGAACCCGAGCGATTGCACTGTAGGCTACGCGTTACTGAACCCGAGCGATCGATCGATGGCTATTAACTGGACCCGATCGAGCGATTCCTTCGCTACTGCTGCTAACTTAAGCCGATCGATGGGATGAACAGTGAGCGTTGCGGGGGGGGGGGGGGTTGGATGAACAGTGAGCGGTGGCGTTGCCTCTGGATGAACAGGACCACGTGGTGTGGTGGAGGGCTGGATCAACAGTAGACGGTGGAGGGGTTCCCGTGGAAGAGTGGTTGAACAGGACCCCATGGTGTGGAGTGTTGGATGAACAGTAGACGGTGGAGGGGTGCCCATGGACGGGTGGTTCAAGAGGACCCCGTGGTGTGGAGGGCTGGATGAATAGTAGACTGTGGAGGGGTGGTTCAACAGTAGTCGGTGGAGTAGCGTGCGGTGGAGGCTGGATGAACAGAAGCCCGTGGAGGCTGGACGAGGTCGACGGTAGCCCGTGGAGGCCGGAGGAGGTCGATGGTGGAGATGAACAGTATCCCGTGGAGTCCCGTTTTGCGGTATGCCACACCCCTCCCGATCAACAGGACCCCTGTTTCGACCGTAGCACTCCAACACAAGTCTGTTTCCTCCGTTTTGCGGTATGCCACACCCCTCCTGATCAACAGGACCCCCGTTTCGATCGTAGGAGTTCCGTTTCCTCCGTTTTGCGGTACGCCAGACCCCTCCCGATGAACAAGATCCCGTTTCGAACATGGACGGTCGAACACAAGGCCATTTCCTCCGTTCTGTGGTACGCCAGGACTCTTTTCCATCGCCTGTTCCGTCCAAGCCCTCCCGATGAACACGACCACACATTCCGTTCCGACCCAGCCGGTTGGCTCCCACGCGTTTCGTTGCCTCCCGATGAACACGATGCATTCCGTTGCCTCCCCATGAACACTAGGCATTTCGTTGCCTCCCCATGAACACGACGACGACGATGTTTCTCCGTTCCGACCCAGCCATGTACATGAGCCCTAGCCGTACGTATGCGCGAGTAGGCGTTCGAGACCCCGCCCGTATGTACACATATGTGGCCGTATTTTCTTTCTTGCACCCTGTACGCTGTACGTACGTGTACATGCTACGTGCGCGCCTCTACTACGACACGTGCGCGCCTCTACATCCACCAGTATATATGTACGTACACGTTCGCGACCAGAATGACAACGCTACGTACGCTTCAACCAGGTGGGTCCTGACTATCAGGCATTTCCTTGCGTACAAAGATGTAGCTAGTGGGTCCTAGCAGTCAGGGGGGCGAATCGTTTTTTTTCGGACGCACTTCCTTGCGTGCGAAGATGTAGCTGGTGGGTCCCAGCAGTCAGAGAGAAATGTTTTTTCACGAAATACGGTGGCCCGTCCGGTGGGTCCCCGCTGTCAGGTGGAGGAATCATTATTTTGCGCGTGATAAGGAGGCACTTCCTTGCTGCGGCCGTAGACCCAGCTGTCAGCCTCTCCACGTACAGTCCACATCCGATGGAAGTCGTTCCTTGACCATGTTGACCACGCCGCGCCGAGAGCACCATGGCGGTGGACGACGGTGAGGACTAGGAAGGGGACGACTCGGAACCGGGGAAGACGCAGCAGTGGATGCCCACGCGAAGAGGAGTACGAGGGTTCACTGGTTCGGCTGCGGTGTGAGGCTGCTGTCGCCGCAGAATAACAGGGGGTGTGGGTGAGTTGAGGGATGGTCTGGCCAGCGGTGCGAGTAGTAGGGGGCGGTGAGGCCTCCGCGGCATCACAGCCGGCCATGGGAGGCAGGAGCACGCGGCACGACCGGCGCTGGTTTGGGCGGCTGGAGCAAGAAGACCAGAGGTTGAAGAAGCACTACGGCCGTTGGATGAACATCATACGATAACAGGAGCTAGAATCGTTCATATTGACTAAGTTGATAAAGCCCTCCATCCCCGTTAACTTGGTAGGCCCACAAGTCAGCCTCCCACTATGCTGGGTTCCAGCTGGCAGGGGGAATATTCATTTTTTTGTGCGTAATAAGGAGGCACTTCCTTGCGTGCGAAGATAGCTGGTGGGTCCTACATGTCAGCGGGGGGCACGTTATTTTCGCGAAATACAGAGGCCCTTCCGGTGGGTCCCAGATGTCAGGTGGAGGAATCATTATTTTGCGCGTAATAAGGAGGCATTTCCTTGTGTGCGGCCGTGGACCCAGCTGTCAGCCTCTCCACGCACAGTCTATTTCTGATGGTGTCGTTCGTTGACCACGTTGACCACGCCGCGCCGAGCGCATCCAAGGTGGTGGACGACGGCGAGGCCCCGGACAGCAACGAGCCGGAGATGGGAAGACGCGGGAGTAGAGTCGCAGGCAGAGAGGTGTACGAGGGTTAACTGGTTCTAGTGCGGTGTGGTTCGGCAGTCGGTGGAGAAGAACAGGATGTGTGGAGGGGTGGAGGGATGGCCTGGCCAACGGTGGAGTAGCGCTTCATAGCGAAGCGTGCTAAGCAGAGCTGTTAGCAGCAGGAGGCGGGAGGTGGTTCCGGCGGTGCTGGAGGAAGAAGACGAGAGATTGAAGATGGATGCCGGTCGTTGGATGTAAATCCAACGCCTAACATGTCAGAATCATTTATGGACTAAATTGACAACGACTTGCGTTGGCTTCGACCTATTGGCCCACATTTCAGCCTCCAAAAATGTGGCACGTATTGAACCCATTTTTTCAGAATTTACAGTCTTTTTTTTGCACGGTAGAATTTACAGTCAATTTGATCTTTTTTTTGAATTACAGCCATTAGCTGGGCTGGGTGAACAAATAATGTAGCGTCCATGCGGCCCGTTTATTTTATTTCCTAAAAAATTACAGGCCATTTGCACTTTCTCGAGATACACGATTTTGCTGGGCTGATTCTAATTATAATGTTGGGTTGGGCCACCAATGTTATCAAAAAAGAAAAAGGGGCTAAGCATTTTGTTATAAATATATTTAAATAAGTGAAATTATTACATTCGTCCTTAAATCTTACCAAGCTTTTGTACACAATCACTAGGATTTTCGTGCCAAAACAATCCAGGATTTTATTTGTTAAGAAATTATTTTTATAAGTTAATAAGATGTGGGATATTGTTTTCTTACATATGTAAGTATCTGTTAAATATATGATGACAATAAAAATAATATAAAATAACATATAAAATAATCTTTTTAGAAAAACAGGGAGCATACCCCCGGTTCCATTGCTGAGAATGAAACCACAGCATATTCTGATATAGCAGCTCAAAGAGCAGTTCGAAAGCAAAGGTAGAAAAGCTACAAACTAGGGGGGGTGGATGAACAAGTTCTCTGAAGAACACAAATCACCCGAGCGGTGCCAAAGGCAGAGCGGATAGAGCACTCAAATGACACAAGGAGGGTCCAACGAAGCCTTCATGGTCTTCAGCCGAGGGGTCGTGTCAGCCTGCGGCGACCAGTAAGCAAGCGGAGACACCGGGCTGGAAGGCGTAGCATGGTGGATGTCCCTCTTTTTCGGCGCCAGGTGCCCATCATCTTCATCAGAGATCTAGAGACGAGCCCACGGGTCCAACCCCAGAGCAGGTCAAGCCTTGTTCAACCACAAGCGATCGCCAACGGTTTCTGGAGGGATCTTGTTAGGGTTTCCATGAATCTCATCAACTTGTCCTTGTCCGATCTGGAGGAGAGAATCGCCCAGTTCCTCACCATGTTCCTGACCCACCACAAGACCTACGGAGTGGAAATCCAGGAGGTGTTACTGAAAAGCATAGCATTTCTATATTTCCAGAGGCACCAAAGGACAGCTGAGCTAACAGTGTTTAAAAATGAGCACTTTTTGGTAGCAATCCAGAATCTGGCGATAGATTCGAAGGATGAGCCAATCTGACTAGATAAATATTCCTCAATGTGGGCCCAGAGATGTTTAGCAACTATACATTCAAAAAATAGGCGAGAACAAGACTCTTGTTCCAAGCAGTAAACACAATCAAGGGGTTTGATGATGTGTCTCTTCCTAAGGTTATCCCTAGTAATCAATTTGTTTTTGGAGAGAAGCCAGAGAAATACATGAATTTTAGGGGGAACTCTCAATTTCCAGACAGCAGGAATAAACACGGGTTGAACCCCTCTAAAGTTGATAACATGATAGAGGGAGCTGGAGGAATACTTCCCCTTATTGTCCAGCTGCCAAATCAGGGCATCCGGCTCGGCAGTAAAGGTAATGCTTTTGGCAATTTCCTCCAATTGGAACCATTGTTCCATGAGACTATCACTAAAGTTCCTTCTAAAAGAGAGTTTTAGGCATTAACCGTCCCAAACTTCATTGACACTTTTGTTAAGCTCATTGCAGACAGAGTAAATAGGCCAAAATTGGACTGCTAGGGGGGATGTGTCAAACCAAGTATCTTCCCAGAACCTAGTTCTGCTCCCATCCCCTATGTTCCATCTGTAGCCAAATTTCACAGCATGCATAATAGATTTTAATCCTTTCCAGAATCTAGAGGTCTTAGGGTTGGAGGAAGGGACAAAAATATTAGGTTTATTTCCTAGGTATTTATGGGCAATAAGAAGCTTCCAGGGTTTTAGGTCTTCCTCATAGAATCTTTTAATCCAAGACCCTAGAAGACAGATGTTAATTTCTTGGAGGTTAGGTATGCCTAGGCCTCCAAAATATTTTTCCATAGAGACTAGGGCCCAACTAGCAAGGTGTAGCTTCCTATTTCCCTCAAAATCATTCCACAAGCAATGAGACATCTAAGAATTGATGAGGTTCACTGCCCATGTAGGGAACTTGAAGAAGGAGAGGAGATACACTGGAATGCTAGCCAAACAAGCTTGTATGAGGATCAATCTACCTCTGTAAGAGAGAAGTTTGCCCCTCCACCCAGCAATCCTTTTAATGATTTTATCTAGAAGGGGTTGGATATCCTCTCTCCTCAGTTTATCATAGTGGAGAGGGATACCTAGGTACTTAATGGGGAAGTTACCTTTATTACAGACTAGAATAGAGAGGTTAGAACAATTTTCAGATTGCTAGCATGTGTGGAGTCATTGTCTAAGAAAAGGATGGTATTATCTACATATTGAAGGCAGATGATGCCACCAGGGCAGACCTTAGGACAAAGCCCTGCAATCAGACTATGATCAGCAGCTTTTCTCAGCATTTTAGTAAGAACGTCCACTACTAAATTAAACAAAAGCGAGGAGATGGGTCACCTTGCCTAAGGCCTTTACCAGCAAGAAAAAAATCACTTTCACAGTTATTTAACTTGACCCCAACAGACCCCCCATGAGTAAGTTGCTGGATCCAACTCTGCTCTATGAAAGGCTTGGAAAAGATCTAAGAGATCATTTTTCACCAAGTCATAAGAAGTGAATCCCATCAGGACTAGGAGCCCATCAGGATAAGAGCTAAAAATGGCTTCCTTCACCTCTGTCTCTGAAAAAGGGGCTTCTAGCAGCTCATTTTCAGCAGGAGAGACTTTTTCAGAAGCAGAGAAAAAAATTGTTTTGTAGAGAGAACCCAGAAGGGTTTTCTTTCTTAAACAGGTCTTTGTAGATGTCACTAGCCACTTTCAGCATCTCATCTACCTCAGTAACAGGGCCATTAGGGCCATCAAGGGAGTGAATGAGGGTTTTCCTCCTCCTCTGGTTAGCTATTGCATGGAAGTAAGCAGTATTTCTATCACCCTCCTTAATGTTCATGTCTCTAGACCTTTTTTTTTGGCTTTGATTTCTTCTTGAAGCCAAATTTTCTTGAGCTCTCCATGGACAAAGTTTAATATATTAGTCTCAGCCTCAAAGAGGTCAGTGGTTCCTGCCTTAATATCTAGAGAATCAAACTCAAGGAGGAGAAACCTTTTGTATCTTCTAAGATTAGCTTCCTCATTGGAGTTCCACCCTTTGGTAGTTCTTCTAAATCTCCTGATTTTGATCTGCCAATTTTCTAGCGGGCAGCTACTCCCAGTAGGCTCATTCCAGATTTTCCTGACTAGCTCAGTAAAATCTTCTCTAAGCAACCACCACTTTTCAAATTCAAAAACTATTGCTTTGGAGTTGGTTTAAGACCAGAGTCCTAGAGCAAAGGAGTGTGGTCAGTACCACATCTGGGCAGAGCTCTACAACTAGAAAGGGGAAAGAAACTATCTAATTCTGTGTCACAGAAAATTCTGTCAATGGTGGACATAATCCTGGAGCAGCACTTCCAACATATCTAGCAGAACTGTGGGTTTCCTTCTAACAGGGCAATTCTCAACTTTATGGGTAACCATTTTGCAGATAAAACAACTCTTGGGCTTGACACATTTATCCAAATGATGCCCTGGTTCCCTGCAGTTGTAGCAGATCACCTCAGAGTATGCCATAAGGCCCAAAGCAGGGGCAGGAGCAGTTTTCTGGATGTCCTATCTCTTCTTTTGCTGATTCTTGCCTTGAGATTTCCCACTGATCTGAGAGTCAGAACCACCAGCAGATTGATCTTGGGCAATTACAGGAGCCTGCCCAGATTGTGCACCCATTTGGGGCGGAGGTGGGTCGTACCACTGCCCAACCGGCGCTCCCCTCCCCCATTGTGATAGGGGAAATTCATCGGAGTTCCTGGTTCCTTCTCATCCTCCAGCCATATGTTGTCTCTCAGGAAGCAGAAATAACCACCAGACAGCTCAATTGAAGCAGATTGCAAGCCTAATTTCAATCTTCTGCAGGTTTGGGGGAGAGGTAAGGTAGGGGATCCACCTGCTCCGGCTCCGGTGGCGTGCTGGTGGGCATGAGTCCAGTCAAGCATTCCCATCTCGCAGCATGGCGTGGATCTCCTGAATTCACTTCTCCTTTCACCCATCGAACAAACGCAATCGGCGGCTCACTGGGGTGGGGCATCCTATGCTTCTCCGAGAAATCTCCTTCGAAGTAGATCCGCAAGGCTAGATTCAGCAGCTCCCAATCCACATGATCCTTGCACATCCGAGCATACCTGCGCGAGTGAGAGAACGGATTTGGTCCATCCGCCGCTTCCTCCCTCGCAGCTTCCTCCTCTCCTTCCCTCCATTTGCGCGTGCACTGGGTCTAGGGGAGAGCGTCGTCGCGGATCCGCATCGCCCGCTCCCTCCATCTCCTCCCTCGAGTCTCCCGCAGCACCGCCGGCGCGACGGAGTTGAGCGGCTGGAGCATCCGTGGGAAGGCTTTGTAGACATGTGGGGGATGCATCTTGTACATCTGCCTGTCTTCCAACCATTCCCCCGTGGATATGGCCGGCGACTCCATGGGGCGCGTGAGCGGACTTGTTGAGGGGGGCAGGCGCGCCCGGAGTCAGGAGGCGGGGGTGGCGGCAAGATCTATGGCGGCGGCGAGGGTGGAGGTAGTGGCGGGGGCGACGGCGAGGGTGGAGGTGGTGGCGGGGGCGAAGGGGATCACGAGAGCGGTCATCTATTTGCCAATTATGTGAACTAAACAGTCAACATATAAAATAATTTAAATATATATAATATAGTTAGAAGGGAAACATAAGTTGGACCTGGCATTCCTATTCTTATATAGAAAAATAGAATAGACCTCTGCGTTTTCTTCAAAAAAATACATAAATTGGGCTGCCAAAAATAAAACCTCGGAATGGAGGTCCATAGGCCGGTCGATACATGACGGCCCTAAGAAAATACAAACAGGCCTATGGACCTCCCATCCGAGGTCGTGGGCTGCGCATGTTAAAAATGAAAGCCTAGACGGGGCAGCCCAAAACCGCGTCCAACACTTGCCAAAACTTCGTCCCTCGTTTCCTCTGTGTTTCGCACACTCGACATTGTGTGGGCATTTTGACTGTGCATCATATGAAGATGTGCTATGCATGAATGTTGATCAGCATGATGTTAACTGGCTGGTAGTTCCATTTTCGACCATGAATAAAACTTCCAACCTGATGTTAACCCTGTTTGAAAAGGCCGTGTTAATATAAATGCTCTGCCTCTGAAAGTTGCAGTTTCTTATCAGTTTCTTATCTGAAACTGAACTTGCAGTTTCTTATCTGAAACTGAAACTTGCAGTTTCTTCTCTGAGAATCACATTGTCTGCACTTTTATACTCCTATGGAACTACATTTTTTTAAGTGCTAAAAATATATCTATAGAATTCATAAAATACTTCATGTGCTCAATACTGCAAATCTGAAATTCAAAAGACATTCATATCTGAAAGTACTCTCAAAATACACAACACAAAACACAATTCACAACCTGCAAATACTGACAACCCTAAGCTCCTCCCGACAATTCACAACCTGCCTGACTATTGGGCTGGGGGGGCAGCCCCCTCCTATTCCTCGGCGGAAGACAGCCGCCCCGTGAGACGATGTGAATAGCGAGGGAGACGATGGCGGGGAAGAGTCGTCGGGCCAACTGCTTTTCTCCTCTTGCAGTTGGGTTCGGTCGACGAAGACTCCACTGGCTCGCTCTGGCAGGACACCCTCACAAATGGCACCCTGTAGATGCTCGATCCTTCAATCTCTGGTGGATGCCCCATCTGGGATCGATACTCCCACCACCGCTACCTCATGATCGGATTCGGTGAATCTGTTTGCTCCATGGCCCAAAGGAGCAGCTCTATGCACTCTGGCGCGACTCCCTTCGGGAGTATTGCCGCCTTTTCGCTCTGTTGCAGATATTTGGCCATGGATGTCGCCGTTGCCGCTAGTTGGTCCTTGTTGTCAAACCAAGACTATATCTCTAACATCCTGGCTAGCTTCACAGGGTCGCCGTCTGCGATCCTCACGTATCGTTTGTACTCCTCCATCGATCTACTTCTCCACAGCACCTTCACTCGCCGGCGGTGGTTTTTGAATGGAAGAGGAGAGGATCAGCGCCGGTTTTGGATTAGAACGGGAGAGGAGTGATGCTAGTTTTGGACTGGAACAGGAGAGGAGGGGCGGTGGTTTTGAAATGGAAGAGGATAGGAGCGGCGCTGCATTTAGATTGGAACAGGAGAGGAGCGGCGGTGGTTTAATAGGAGAAGAGCGGAAGAGTGGCGCTGGTCTTGGAAGTATCTTTTTGTTGTTTTGCGTATTTTGGGTCAAAGTTTGACCACATACTTTATTTGACAAGAAAAATGTGAATGCATGTCACCAAAAATTGTATCGTTTGGTTCGTATCTGAATGTACTTTCAAATTAAACTCCCTCCATTTTTGTATACAAGGCCACAAACTCACATTACAGGTACCAAGGTAAAAATCAATGCTATGTTTAAGTCAATGTTGCAAGCTAGCTTGTCACCTTGATTGTCGTGTTAATTAATGTGGTTTTTCTCTCCCAAGCACAACAAGCCAACCCTCTTACTCCTCATTGGTTGATTAATGTTGGGAATGCAAGCTAACCTTCTCACTCCCGCATGCACACAAGGGATATTAATGTCCTCGGGTGCTAGTACGAGGCAAACGCCATCAATTTTGCCTCGATTAATGTTAGTGGCCTTGTATAGTTGCAAATTGTAATTTTGATAGTGGCCTTGTATACAAAAATGGAGGGGAGTATTATTTTACAACGTATAACATATATTTTATGTGCGAAAATCATGGTCAATTATGACCCAGAATAAAAGGGAGACTAGTTAATGTGGGTTCGCTTTCTTAATTGGCCGGCTAAATTGATTTTGATTTTGAACCAGTCACAGCGTGCCGGCCCTCTTGTCTGGGGTGCGACGCGAACGCGATGGGCGTGCCTATGGTCGGTTCTCAATTGCCATCCCACATGTGTGTGCAAACGCAATATGACGCGCATTCCATTCAGAGAGCAGCGTGCCAGACCGACCGACCGTCTCGGGTGCTACGCGAACGCGACGGGCATGCTGTATACTCTGTACATGTGTACCGCCGTTTTCTAGACGCTTTGCTCCATGGCGTGGGCATAATCCATGGATACAAAATTAGTATATTGTATACTATTTAAAAGTCGAGGGCGGGGCTTTTCCTGCGCGGTAGGCGGCGGGGCAGTTCCACCTAGTCGGTTCGACAGAGACGCGAGAAGACGAGGGAGTAAGCTGCTACAAACGTAGGGCTATGTGATTTGATGGCGAGTTACTGCTAGACAGGTGGGGCCCCGTGATTTGACTTGCCATTATCATTTTAACGGCGGTGCTACCGATTCCTGACCACCTCGCCTCTCCCAATGCTCCACCATGTAGTAGAGGCTGGCTCTTGCATGAGAGCCCACTTCTCCACTTTTTTCTTGCCTCTCTTTCCTCCACATGTGCAAAAATGCCATGTAAAGCGCACTATTGTACTACTTGCTTTTACTTGCTCCTATAGGTGCTTAAGCTTGCCACATAGGCATAAAGTCTGATGTGGCAAGTTAATCAAGAAGAGAGAGACTAGTTTGGTGGACCAAGGAAGAAACGGTGCTAAGCGCATGTACCTAGGTGAAAAGACAATTTTGAGTCTATAGCTAATTAAATGAAGCAAACTTAGCAACACCATTTCATTGGAAGAGGTCACTCCTTGGCAATGCAATAAATACTAGTAGTACGAAGAAAGAGATAGAGAGGAGTAAAAAATACACTTATAGCCAACCTTATAGCCAACCTTGTTGTAGTATGAGTGACTAAGTGATGACTATGTATGACATGCCAACATCAGATAGCCTAACGCGCCGTGTTAAATCTCCAAGGGCGCGACTGCGCGAGCGACGCGACGGTCGTGGTAGGCGCGACCATGATACGGGCTGCTGGCAGCCCTTGGATCTGAGATCAAATGGTCGCATGCTAAGTTGCTGAAAATTTGCAGAATAACCCTCCAGGATAGGATATTCACCCATAGGTCTAGAATCACGCCATGCAACCGTTCGATCTCAGATCCAAGGGCTCTCAGAAGCCCGTATCATGGGAGAATGGAAAGCCACTACCCTGCCATTCGCACGCTGGCAGTTCGCTCCTACTCGTCCCCGCACGTCCTTCAATACTACGGCGTTTCGCTCCTAGTCATCCCATCCATTCACATTACGGCAGTTCCACTAATCCTAACCCTCCTCCCAAATCCATGGCGTCCCAAATCTCCACGATCAGCAGTGCGTACAAGGTTAGAACCATCACCAGCGATGAGTTCGACGTCATCTACACCCGTTCTTCCGCGACGGTGAAAGGATGCCTTTCTCGCTTCAGACGCATGTTCGAAAACTCAGATGATGAGTGGGTCGCTGGGCTAGATGTTGAGTACACCACAGTCCTGGGACGAGAGAAGGATCTAAAGGACGAAGAGAGGAAGAAGCCCGCCGTGATCCAGGTTTGCGTGCATGACTTATGCTTGGTCTACCTCATATGCCGTGCCGACGTTGAGTGCCAGGATTTTAAGGACTTCCTCGGGAGCAACCTAGTCAAATTCGTTACTGTAGACTTTGGTAACAACAAAGAAGTCCTGCGTCGGATAGGCCTCGTTGTAGGCAACACCTTCAACCTCCAGAAGAATCGGCTGGTGTCCTCTCTTCAGCCTTCAATGCTGACCCTGGAAGGAGCCATGGTTCATCCTTCGTACGGTAAACTGGAGAAACCTCCATACACGTTTCATCTTCATGCATGGCAGCGGAATGTACTAGATATAGACAACATCCACTATGTTGCAATGGATGGCTACCTTTGCTTCAATATCTACAAGGTTTGGATGAAGAGCAACAGCCAAGTGTGCGGTTCAAGCAAAGAAGTATCGGCCAAGAGGAAGAGGGACAAGGACGAAGTCGAGGACGTGGATGAGGACTCCGAGTAAGGTGGCAGTGTCGTTGCTCATGGTGGTTCTAATGCAGTATCTACCGGAATAGTTGCAAAGTTTAATTTCAGGTGTGCATAATTTAATTTGAGGGGTGTGTTGTGCCGAGCCCCCATCAGAACTATGTTATGTTTCTTCTTGTTACTTTAACTCTTCAGTACATACATACTAGTATTTCTTACATTTCATCTTTTAGTTGGTATAGTACTATCACTCGTTTCTTCACATTATATACGTACAATATATATGGCCAACATCATATAGCCAGCAGTTTAGTTGTCAAAGAATTTCAGGATGCTTAGTTTTGTCAAAGAATTCCAGGATGCTTAGGGGGTGCTTGGATCCAAGTGTCTTATTTTAGTCTGACTAAAAATAGTCTCCTTAAGAAGCTAAAGTTCCAAGCACCCCTGGCTAAAGAGGGGCTAAAACTAGTCTTGAGACTAAAAAATTTTAGTCAGGGGTACCCCTACTAAAATGTGGATTAGTCCTCTCTCTACTCATTTAACTCCTCTCCTTTAACACAGGAGAGTTCTGGATTGGAGGGTTTGGAGGATAATAAATGCGCATTAACTTGATTTTAGCCTTTTTAGTATTTGGATCCAAGCATGGGTGAGGCTAGCATGTTTTAGTCCCACTACTTTTAGTCATGGGACTAAAACGTATCCAAGCACCCTCTATTGTGACTAGCCTTTTTAATAGTACTATGTGCAAAATTTGGCGACGAGCGCTCTCTATATGTACCACCTTTTTTTAATTTCAAGTTTTGCTCCATGGCGCAATCCATCGATACTACTGATGTATAAAAGTATACATTTTTTAAAAGGCTAGAGGGTGGGGCAGTCTAGCTTGGTCGGTTTCACGTGAGGCGAGGGCCTTTGTGATTTGACGGCTCATTACTGCTGGAAGGCGGGGCCTTGTCACGACCGGTTTTCCAATAAAAATACTTATTGAAAGACTGATCTTTCGAGTCCAGTATGAGGAAAAATCCTCCTCACTGGTAGACAATCTCTTGATACAATAAGCCAGTAGCATAAAATATATTACAGGGTCGAGCTGAGGTTGCTCAACCAATTATTACAAGCACGCCAATAATTATACATAATGGCGGATATGACACAGTGGGGTGGTGGTTTACTACTGACTCGAGAATAAGGTGATGGTGGAATAACACAGCTCTTAAACTAGCATCTCATCGAGCATCGAGGTGAGGATCGATGCATTTATTCGGGTAGCGGAAGCGGATATAATACAGTGACCAAATCCAGGGTCGCACGAGACTGGCAGGGACTCCTCTAGGCGTCGGACTCGCTATCGAACTCTTCATCCATGAGATCGCCTTCGTCAGCATCTGGCCAAATCAACAAGCCAGGTGAGTACTTTGAAAGTACTCACAAGATAGTTTGGACGTAAGATATAACAAATGCATGCATGAATGCGTCATGATTAAATTTATCAATGCACATTCAATTTAGTAAACAAGGTAAATAAAAAGGGAATCGGCGGTAGTCCGCCTGAAAACCCAACAAAAATAAAAGGAAACCGATCGGGTGTCTGAAACGATGCCTCGAAAGGTGAACAAACAAATAAAGATCATGCCACAGTCGGGCGTCTAAGCGACACCACATAAAGGGCTTAAACTGAAAATAAAAGGTATGCGTGCCACAGTCGGACGTCGGGGCGACATCACAGAAAGGGCTTATATTGAAAGTAAATAACAGTACTGCCGCAGTCAGACGTCTGAGCGACATCGCAGAAAGGGCTTGTATTGAAAGTAAATAGTAACAATGCCTCAGTCGGACATCGGGGCGACATCGCAGACAGGGCTTTTATCGAAAATAAATAACAATACCACAGTCGGACGTCGGAGCGACATCACAGAAAGGGCTTTTATCAAAATTAAATAACAATACCACAGTCGGACGTCGGAGCGACATCACAGAAAGGGCTTTCTTCATAAGGAAAGTAATACTCATAATAAATAATCAACTCATGATAATAAACGGGTTAGTCCATCCACAGGAATAAACATTCAACCGGACTTAGCACTCATGTGATTCACCGGAGTATCTGTCACCAAAACTGACACTAGTCAGGATAAGATAATATCGGACTTGGACATAGAATAGATGATTCAAGGAATATATGACTCTGCAGAGTTTGTACGAAAATTTTCCCACAGCCAACGGATTTCCGTAGTCACGAAGGACTAGTTCCGTTTACGGTATTTCGGAAGAAAACACAGCTAACCAGTACACACCCATCCAACCTCTCGATGCCAGGAATCACCCTAGACATTGTCCAAGAAAAACTTTTGAGATGGGGAGATCACAATCTCGATTAGCATGGGATCAAATTTATATACGCGCGCTCTAAGGGGTGCCCCCCTCTCGGTCCCAACCGGAAACACCCATGCCCCCTGACCGGATGACTGGCTTTAATCCAGGGCCATGGAACCATCATCACGGCCTCTCCTTTTGGTGTGTACCAGGAAAGCGGTTTGCAACTTACTAAGCCATATTCCTTGCGGAAAACATGTGGTAGTACAGGGAAGAAAATGGGAGGAACTGGACCGATACGGTTTGACACTGAAGTCATCTAGTCTGGCATAAGATTGGCATGCTACAACATTGCCATCTTACCCATCCTCATGCCAACACATGGCCATGCATGCTCACATCCATCCACTTATGGATTTTCGGAACTCACTTGCCTCAACGTTACGTGTAACATGACAATCGTCGGTATGCTCATCAACATGCCATGAAACTACTTAATGCAAACATGCCAAAACAATCATCATATCAAAAGTTCAAACATGCTTGCCTGGTTCAGAGTAGTCGGAGCCTAGCTCGGTGAAGTTCGCGGTTCCGTCACCTCCTTCGGTATCTACGGTATAAAGAAAACACGTGCGCTAACGTGAATACCGAGAGGTGCACAAAAATTATTCCAAATATTTTTCAAATAAATCTGATAAAAAACTAGACAAATTTCTAAAGAGGAGAGAAAAAGAATCAATCAAAAATATATTTTTGTTTAAAAGTTATAAAGGTTTTCGTCCAGGGACTCATCTGTAATGAAACAGAAAGTTTCTAGGGGCTAACTTATAAAAACAGAAAACGCTTCGACTGAGGATACGCCGGCCCAGAGGGAAAACGCATTTTGGCAGAAGAAGTTTTCAGAAAACGGTTCGTTTAGAGAGGACAGAGAGGCTGACAGGCAGGTCCCGCCCGTCAGGTTTGAAATTTCAAAAGAGGCGGCAGAGCTCGACGGTGCCCGAGAGCCGCGTTGGTCGCCGGCAGCGATCCACGGCGAGGTAGAAAGATCGGAAGGTACCTCCGTGTTCAGGGCGCCATTCCGCGGTCGTTGTTGGTGGTGGTGGTCGCCGGCGAGCACCACGCCGATGGCTGCTCCTGCTCCGCCGGACGGCGGTTCGGGTGGTCGTGGGCCTCGCCGGAGAGTGCTGCGGAGGGCAAATTGAGGAGGGGGTTAGACCTCTGGTAGCTAGAGGGGGTAGCTGACGGGATTTGGGCGCCAGGGACGGCCTCACCGGAGTGAATCGAGGTGGAGGCCGAGGCGGAACGAGGCGGCCGGAGTTGGGGGAGGAGACCTCCTCGAGGTCCTCCTAGTGGCCTGGCGGGGTGTTGGTGAGGTGCATTGGTGGTGCGTGCTCGATGGTGAGCTCGGGGTCCCCTTTTATAGGCGATCCGAGGCGGTGGCCGTGAACGGAATTCTCCGGCGATGGATTACGGCGGTGCAGTGCTTGGTCGGGGAGTTTAGGAGGTTAGCCATCAACGTGGAGGTCCACTGGCTCCACTCAGACGCTAAACGGACTTGGATTAGGAGCTTAGGGCAGGTTTTGTCGGAACGGGGCGGCGCGGGCCCGTCGGCGGCAGAGAGCGCGCCCAGTGCTTGACGGGCCACGGCGACGGTGCAGCGGGGCTGCGCTGGCATGCATGAGCCACGCGTAGAGCTAGGGAGTGAAGGGCGGCGCTGAACGGCGTTGCAAGCTGGCGCTGCCTACTGTTGGCTGCCACGGGTGGCGTGGCCATCGCAGAAGCTGCCAGCTCCGGTGATGCTCGCCGCCACGGACGCCAGGAACCAGCCAAGTGCGCGTGCGGTGCTCTGGACATGTAGCAGGAGCCGTGCGCAAAGCGCCAGGGCGCACTGTGGACAGGTGACCGATCACTGACAGAGAAACGACACTGCATCTCTGAACTTTCTGAATTTTACTGAAAATGCAAAGTAATAGTGCCAGCCAGGTGTTCAACAGAATATTTCTGGCATGTAGGAGGTTCTCCTTGAGCTGAAACTTGGTGGACTGGCCTCTCATTGCACCAGGAGGCTGCCTGAATTTTGGTAGAATTTTTGGAGAAGAGGAGATATGAATTTCACCAAATTTGGCAAATCTGGTCCAAACTTGCAGAGACTGAAATTTGAAAAATTTGAAAAGAGGAGGAGTGGATCAAGATGGTTCTGGGTTGTGGATGCTAAGAACAATCCACAGGAGTTGGTTTGAGATCAAAACTCAAAGGCAATAAGGTACTTGCTTTGAAAATTACTTTGGCTCATAATAAAAGACAGAATTGTTTTGGGAGATAAAATAAATGAAATAAAATTCAAAAATGGCTTGGATTTGTTGGAACAGAGAACTTAGGTTGTTCCAAGGAGGAAGAAGAGGTCTTGAGAGGTTTTATCATGTGCGGCAAGATATGAAACATGGGTGTTCCTCATGCAGCTTCTTCCAGCCGGCTTTCTTCTCCTTCAACAGGTCGATCTCATGGCAGAGCTTCTCATTGTCCTCCCGAAGTCACAAGATTTCGCCGGTCGCCTTCTTCTCTGAGGCAATGCTCTTCTTCAGCAGCATCACCAAGCTGGCGGTCAACTCCCCTTGCTGATTGAGCTGAGCGGGGATGTCATCGAGGCTCTCCTTCAGCAACTCCATCAAGCCTTGGATGAACTCCTTCTGCTTATTGAGCTGATCGGGCATGCCGTCGAGGGATAATGACTCCAGCTCTGCCGGCTCGGCATGTTCGCCTCCGCAGCTAGGGTGCTCCTGGGAGCAATCGCCTACCCGTGAGAGATCTTTTGAGGTCTCTGCGTGGCGACGAGCCCTCTTTTTTTTCCATAGCCTTGGTTGCCGCTCCCTTGTTACGAGTAGTTCTTGACCTAGAGCTCTGCTCACCGGCCATGGCAACGACGGACGAAGAAGAAGCACTTATGAGGAGGAAAGGTAGAGTAATTTTCGGTTAGGTAGTTCCCCTTTTTATAACCTAAGTACTAGCACTAGTCCTAATACCTGCATAGTGGGAACACGTTCAGGTTTGGTACGTACTAGTAGGTGTGAGCAGGCTTTCGAATGTGATGGGAACAAGGTAAAGATTAATTGATGGTTTTGGTTTCGAGGCCCGAAACGGCTCCCGATGAGTTTAGCGGAAAATAAATTTCAAGTACTACACTGCTCAAATGCGTAAATATTATGTTACTGTCAAAAATTGGCACAAAATACGAAGGAGACCAATGGAAGTACTACTAGCAACCCACGATTTAACTACTCGCATGCGCGGAGTGGAGTAATAATGTCTTTCTTCCGCCCTCACGTCCACTCAATTTGCATGCGCTGTATTAATTGACCATCAATGAAGTGAACGACTTTACACGCGTCAAATTATCACATGGGGTGGATCTTGGTACAAAATTGCGTCCGCCCGTGTGCCCGCGTGTGCGTGCGAGGGAATGAGTGCGTGCATGGCGTGCATGCACATCTTCCCTTCGCACATGTACCGCCAGTATGGCTCAGGGAGGACGAGCACATTCTTCTGGAACCAGCAGCACGTCACTATGATTAATCCACGCCAGGAGGTCGCGACAACGCCTCCACATGTGCCACGTGGCTTCATGAACTGTAAGAGAGACACTGTGTAGCGTGCCATTGGTATTCTAATTTACGTGTTTTGCACATACTCGAAGTACTAGTAAGGTACACGTGCATTGCACGCATCAGATTTTGCACCAATTTATGAATAAATAACACACTATAGCATGTAAGCTCTTGACTCATATATGCCTGATGTAGCCCTTCGTTTAATTCTTATAGTTCATATCATTCAAAATCAATTAGTTTTTATAAAAAAGCTAAGAACGCGGGAATAGGAAAAACATGGGATTATAGTGGAATGTCGTCTTGAATCCTACAGGATTGTACGAGTGTTTGATTGTGCATAGAAAAAACGCAGAATTCTTTCAAAGAGGTTTGAGTGGATGGGATGTTTCGTATGAAATCTAGTGCAAATGAATCATATGGAAAAATTCCTATGGTTTACAATCCTACGAATCAAACAACCAAGAAAGGAAAAATTCCTAATGATTAGAATCCTCCAAAATTCCTTTGAGAATCCTTTGAATCAAAGAATCCCTTAATCTATTTTATGATTCATGGAATTGTGCATTGTGAAGCATAAAGTAAAAACAAATAATGGCAATTCAACTAGAAAAAAAGTTTGGGCAGTTATGATACGGAAGATTCTAGAACAAGAGAGAACCACTGTTGTTTTGAGGTTTGTGCATTATGCTTAAGTTCAACCATGGAGTCTGCTAGATTGTACATGTGGCAAAATCCGGTGGGGGGCTAGAAGATGGTGCGAGGGGCTGAGTGGAGGGAGACTATGAAGGAATGCACAAGTGCGAGATCGATATTTAGAGAGAGGGGGCGAACACGTGCGCTGTTGCGTGAAGTGGCGGAGCCATGAAAAATAAATGAGCTAGAGGGCCAAGCATTGCTAATCCTTTACGAGGAGGGTCAATTCATGAACTTAAACCATTTTTAGCAGCAATTGTCTAATGATCACATTCATATTAGCCTCGATATATAGTGATGTTAGGGGGGAGGGGGCAGGGCCCTTACTGCCCCCTGTCTTCGCCATTGTGCACGCGTCTGAGAGATGAAGCGGAAGGCATGGATGATGAGAGGGGGACGTTGGATATATATTAATGTGGGTGTATTAGCTATATATGTTAATCCTATATAGAGAGGTATAGATTGATCAATGTGGATGTGGGAAAGAGGGTGAGACCTCACTGGATATATCGATTGATCGGTTTGTGTGGAAAACTATGAAAGACCTAGCTATATACACACATACATAGAGGAACATCGATCGTTGCGCATGCAAGCGTGAGAGATAAATAATGCCCGATATGATGGAGAGGGGGATGTGTGTGGGTGTGTGCCTTCATGGGAGACCGACCTGAAGAAAAAGATTGCATGCGTGCGATGGATAATGCCGACTGGTAGTGTGTGTGCATGCATGCACGAGAGAAAGTTAGTGGTACAATTATAAAGAGAAGACTACTGTGTGGGTGTAAAAGAATAGGTGTGGTCATAATCAATGTAAAATTGAATTCAAATATTTGAATAAGAGATCCTGATGTTTGAAACCCATGCATGCATGAATATAATGGAGATCTGCACGGTGTGGTTTGGAAACGAGCATGTTGTAATGTATACACATTGAACAAGGTCAGACTTATTTGAATTTGAGATACCGATGGCAGACATCATTTGGCCACGTCGCATCCGTGCATGGACACACTATTCTAATTGGAGATGATGGGCGGCTTTCGCGTCACATATCTATATCTATACCCCTATATATATTATATTTTATATTTTTTTATATTGTGTGTGGGTAACTTTAACTTTGAAAGATGGTCGTTGGATGAGGCGAATCCGATGGTCCAAAGATGGCAAATTTGAGCACTACTAGCCGTTGGATATCATCTAGATTCCACCAGATTTCGCCACATGTATAATCTAGAAGACTCCATGGTTGAACTTAAGCATAATGCACAAACATCAAAACACAAGCACTTCTTATTTGTTCTAGAATCTTCCGTATCAGAATTGCCCAAATTTTTTTCTACATGATTTGCCATTATTTGTTTTTACTTTATGTCTTACGACGCACAATTCCATGAATCATAAAATAGATTAGCTTTCTTATAAAAACTAGATGATTTTGAATGAAATGAACTATAAGAATTAAACGAACATCTACATCATGCATATATGACTCAAAGCTTGCATGCTATAATGTGGCATTTATTCATAATTTGGTTGCCAAATCTCATGTGTGCAATGCACGTGTACCTTACTCTAGTCTAAATGGTGTTTGTGTGTGTGTTGTGCGTGTTGAGGTACAAATTGTCTTTTTTTTGGTACACGTTAAACTTGTTCTTCCGAAATTTCAAGCCGCGCCTTGTTATGCCGAAAATTCAAGCTAGCGTCTCTGTCTATCATGCTGCGAAACTCCCGCCTCTTCAACCAGTGCCTTGTTAGCCCGAAATATTTAAGATATATCTTTGTCTCATTGTGCTCCGACAACTCCCTCCATCTCAACCCGCGCCTTGCTATTCCAAAATTACAACGCGTGCGAAAACTCCCACCTCCTGTGAAATCCCGGCACGCGAAATGCATGTGGTACCCCTGAACCAAAAGAACCGCCTCA
Organism: Aegilops umbellulata; assembly: GCA_032464435.1. Classification (NCBI taxonomy): domain Eukaryota; kingdom Viridiplantae; phylum Streptophyta; class Magnoliopsida; order Poales; family Poaceae; genus Aegilops; species Aegilops umbellulata. The sequence continues at coordinate 473,110,308 of CP136060.1, forward strand.
AATGGGTGGGGGTACTTTTGTAACTTACCCCACATTTCGGACAAGCGCGTCTCTAAGCCATGGTTCCCCACTGCCATCCCATCTGCCCACCCATTTGTACACCGAGGCCACGAAAACCCGCGACGAAACCCCACACCCTGCTCCGTCTGCCACCCAGCTGGAGCCTCTTCCCCGACGACGGCGTCCACAGCAACACCTCGACGTCCCCCATCCACCGTACCGGATGAGGATCTGTCGTTGATCTCATCGTCCCACCGGTTCAGCCACCCCGTCCTCCACCTCCAAGGAGCTGCCCCGATGTTCCCCTCGTCTTTCGCGCCACCTCCATTCCCACACCACCGTCTTCACCTGCACCATCGGAAGAGCATCATCATCACCGTTTCCTCGGATGAAGATGCGGCCTAATCGGCGCCACCAAAGAGGTTGTACACTAATCGCCGCATTTTCTTCTTGATTCGATCTCACGGTGCTGCCGGCGCTCGGTCCTGAGCCGACACGGCGCGGCTCCATCCACGGCGGCGTCGCCGGCCACTTCCTCCACGGCGTTGCTCCCTCGGCGGTGACGTCCACATCAGTAGGACCTGCTGCTGCTTTAGCTCTCGCTCGCGCTGCTACTCTGCTCTTGCTCTCGGTCACCTCCCTGGTCTGCTCTTACTATTGCTCTTGCTCGCATTGCTGCTCTCGCTCTTGCTCTTGCTTGCGATGCTGCTCCGATTTAGCAACACTTCAGTCGACTGAATCGACTTTTGGGTCAGTCGATTTTCTGGGGGTGGGGGGCTCGCCGGGGTGAAGGAAGAACCAGCCGCAGCGGGGAGGGGGGCTCGCCGGAGAGGTACCCCACTATCTATCATAGGGTTCAGGATGGGGGCGGTGGTCGCCGGCGGTGGTGGGGCATTGGCGGGGCGGTGGCATGGGGATCGCCGGAGAAAAAACTCGGCACGGGGGGGCCTAGAGGGATGGCCGGGACGGCGGCGGACCGAAGGTGGGGATTGTTTTTGGGGCTGGCGGGCGGCGGGGGGCTGCTGTTTGGCCGGTGGTGGCTGGCGGCTCAGGGGGTGGAGGTTGAAGATGAACCGTAGGACCTTGATTTTGTATCCAGCGGCTAAAATTGACTGACCAGAGATGAAAAAGTCAGTCGGCCGACGTGTAGCCTCACCTTGCTAGTGCATTTAGTTTCAACAGCAAAATTCAGTTTCGACAGTTAAGTTCAGTTTCGACAGTTAAATTCAGTTTCGACAGTTAAGTTCAGAGATGAGCGGCTGATGTATTTTACATCTAGCACTTTGTGGTTATGTATTTTACGTCATGTATTGGAGATGCTATTAGAATTCCACTCAGGTTAATGTTGCTCGTTGTCTCTCTTGTCCTGCTTCAGCCTCGGCATCGTACAACTCACCGGAGCTGCTCCTACGACGAAACCCTCCATCATAGCGGAGCAATACCTCAGGCTCCATCTCCAGACGCCTAAGATCTTCTTCCCCTCCTCCGACAGCAAAGTCAGCCGGAGCATCCTCACCGGCCAACCCAATCACGCTGAGATCGACATGGCTTCTCCAAAGAGGTTGTACACTTGTTGCATCTCTTTTTTACTCTACATGTTATATATATTGTCCACTGAGCACACGGATTTGTTCCTTTAGTGTCTCCTTGAAAGAAAAAATGTAGGAATTTTAATTTCCACTTGTCCTCCTTTTCAAATTCCTATACAAGAAGCACAAGACTAAGAGATAGTAGCATAATAGCATTATAACCGTACATTTTCTTGTGGTTTGACTTAATCTCACCATGCTTTTTCGCATCCTGTGATCTTCCAATTGTTGTGAATCAAACACCCAGATTGGCAGAAATCCTGTGTTTTTAAATTCTCTGTTTTGCACGTGCATTCCTATCCTATTCCTCTCTATTTCCTATCCCTGCATTGTTAGAATCCTCAAATTCAAACAAGCCATTACTCAGTTACTTCTGTTATAGATATGTGTCAAAGAAAACCTTGTGTGGTTTGTCCTGCTCCTGCGGCGCTGTGTTCCACCCCAGCTTAGCTGCTCCAACAACGGAAGAGTTCACCACAGCAGGGATCCACTCTCCACTCTGTCTTTCGCCGCCTCAGATCTTCTTCCCCGCCGCCGGCAGCCACGGCAACTGCATTACCATCATCAACTGAGCAAATGACATTGAGGACTACACGGGTCTGCAAGAGAGGTCGCACTCTTCCATGTCTGCTTACGTTATGCATCGCTTAATATGATGACATGCTACATTATCGTCGTGTTCACCTATTAGACTCCGAGTCAGGTCCAAACTAATGCTGAAACTTGAGTTTTTAAATGGTTGTGGGGTACGTATTGGGGCAGCAATCAGTACTATCTGTCTACTATCTGGTTAATCTCCGGTGTCTACTATGAGTTTCATGTTGGGTGCAAACAAACATTAAAGGAGCCATTATTTGGTAACTTGTTTCCAAAGGGGGAGAAAAATGTATAGATCATAGGCTTCGAGAGAGAGAGACTGTTGTTTTTTCTCTCTTGCTTTATTTGGTGGTTTTTCAAACATTGTTTGCTTTTGTTCGAGATACTTTGTTATGCTTGTGAGACATTGATGATCATGTGTTTGATCATAAGCTACACTTATGCATGCTTGATATATCTTATCTATCTTATGTGGTCATTCACTTTTCCTTGGTGATGAGTGCATATATTTCATTATTATCATTTTGAGCGCTCTACCAAGATGTATGTGACATGAAAGAGTAACCCATAATTCTAACTCTTTGTGCATTTGCAGTCCAAAGCAAATTTTAAATATGCACAAATTTAGGGGGATCTCTTACTTATCACATACTTCTCAAAGCGACGATATAATTCATTCTTATTATCATTTGTCGAAGCTTTGATCTATATGTTGTCATCAATTACCAAAAAGGGGGAGATTGAAAGTGCAACTATCCCTAGGTGGTTTTGGTAATTCATAACAACATATAGCTCATTGAGCTAATGCTATTCCAAGACAATTATTTCAGGAAAGCTCAATGATTGGCATGGCATGGATGGTGAAAGTGGAACCCTCAAAATGATAAGGACAAAGGATTCGCTCAAGCTCAAAAGCTCAAGACTCTTCATTTTACATTTTAGTGATCCAAGATCACATTGAGTCCATAGGAAAAGCCAATACTATCAAGGAGGGATGAGGTGTTGTTTAATGAGCCTTTTGCTCCATGTGCTTGATGATATGCTCCAAAACCCTCAACTACTTTCCCACATATGACCTAAACCCAAAGTCAAACTCGGTCCTACCGATTCTTTCCATCCGGCGCCACCGAGTTTCACATGTCATAAGCCACTTCCAAACCCTAGCAATTCGGTTCTACCGATAGGGATCTCGGTCTCACCGAGATGGGATTGCAATCTCTCTGTTTCCTTTTCGTAACTTTTCGGTCTCACCGAAAGAGCGGATCGGTCCCACCGAGATTGCAATGTAAACTCTCTGTTTCCCCTTTGTAACTTTTCGGTCTCACTGAAAGAGCAAATCGGTCCCACCGAGTTTACCTGACCAACTCTCTGGTTAGCTAATTACCAAATCGGCCTCACCGAGTTTGTGTAATCGCTCTCACCGAGATTACGTTATGCCCTAACCCTAACCATATCGGTCCTACCGAGTTGCATGTCAGTCCCACCGAAAATCTCTAACGGTCTCTAGGTTTAGTATTTCGGTCCGACCGAGTTTGTTGATTCGGTCCCACCGAGATTGGTAAATTGTGTGTAACGGTTGGATTTTGTGTGGAGGCTATATATACCCCTCCACCTCCTCTTCATTCGAAGAGAGAGCCATCAGAACACATCTACACTTCCAACCCATATGTTCTGAGTGAGAACTTCCTACCCTTGTGTTGAGGCCAAGATATTCCATTCCTACCATATGAATCTTGATCTCTAGCCTTCCCCAAGTTGCTTTCCACTCAAATCTTCTTTCCACCAAATCCAAATCCTATGAGAGAGAGTTGAGTGTTGGGGAGACTATCATTTGAAGCACAAGAGCAAGGAGTTCATCATCAACACACCATTTGTTACTTCTTGGAGAGTGGTGTCTCCTAGATTGGCTAGGTGTCACTTGGGAGCCTCCGACAAGATTGTTGAGTTGAACCAAGGAGCTTTTAAGGGCAAGGAGATCGCCTACTTCGTGAAGATCTACCGCTAGTGAGGCAAGTCCTTCGTGGGCGATGGCCATGGTGGGATAGACAAGGTTGCTTCTTCGTGGTCCCTTCGTGGGTGGAGCCCTCTGTGGACTCGCGCAACCGTTACCCTTCGTGGGTTGAAGTCTCCATCAACGTGGATGTAGGATAGCACCACCTATCCGAACCACGGGAAAAACATCCGTGTCCCCAATTGCGTTTGAATTCTCCAAACCCTTCCCTTTACATTCTTGCAAGTTGCATGCTTTACTTTCCGCTGCTATATACTCTTTGCATGCTTGCTTGAATTGTGTGATGATTGCTTGACTTGTCCTAAAGTTGCTAAAATCTGCCAAGAACTAAAATTGGAAAAAGGCTAAGTTTTTATTTGGTCAAGTAGTCTAATCATCCCCCCCTCTAGACATACTTCTGATCCTACAAGTGGTATTAGAGCCTTGGTCTCCATTTGCTTTGATTTCCATAGCTTTTGGTGGTCATAGCCTTGGTTTCACAACCTAGGAGAGTATGGCGTCTAGCGAGGGAATTATCACCGTAGAGGTCCCTACTTTGATGGTACTAATTTTGCTAGTTGGAAGCATAAAATGAAAATGCATATTCTTGGACATAACCCCGCCGTTTGGGCTATTGTGTGTGTTGGTTTGCAAGGTGACTTCTTCGATGGGAAAGAACCAAACCGTGAAGCTACCGCGGATGAGTTGAAGATGCTACAATACAACGCTCAAGCTTGTGATATTCTCTTCAATGGATTGTGCCCCGAAGAATTCAACAAAATCAGCCGTCTTGAGAATGCAAAGGAAATTTGGGATACTTTGATTGATATGCACGAAGGTACCGACTCCGTCAAGGAATCCAAATTGGATGTGCTTCAAATTCAACTTGACAAGTTCAAAATGAAGGATGGTGAAGGTGTCGCTGAAATGTACTCTAGGCTTGCTCTCATCACAAACGAGATTGTCGGCTTAGGGAGTGAAGAGATGACCGACAGATTCATCATCAAGAAGATCCTAAGAGCCTTGGATGGAAAATATGATACCGTGTGCACATTGATCCAAATGATGCCCAATTACAAAGATAGCCAACGGAGGTCATTGGAAGAATTGTTGCTCATGAGATTTCGCTTAAGGATAAAGAGGAACTTCACAACAAATCAATTGGTTCCTACAAAGCCCCATGTGAAGTCCCCACATCATCAAGTGAGAAACAAAACTTCAATGAAGAATTGAGCCTAATGGTGAAGAACTTCAACAAGTTCTACAAGAGTAGAAGCAAAGATAGAAGCTCCAAGTCAAGGTCCTACAATGACAAAAGATCTTCTAGTCGAGAGCGAAACTGCTACAATTGTGGAAGACCCGGACACTATTCCAATGAGTGTACGGCTCCCTACAAAAGAAGAGAAGCTTCTCCAAAAAGAAGAGGCAAAAGAGAAGAATCACCATCAAGAGAGGGAAGGAGTAGATATGATCGTTATGAACGAAGATACTCACGGAGGAGCAAGGATTCGGAAAGAAAAGAAAAATCATCAAGGAGCTACACAAAGCGAAGACATCAAGATCATGTTGGTGAATGGGTATCCGGCTCCGACTCCGACAACCACTCCGAGAGAAGTTATCACTCTGATTCCGAATATACTCAAGATGAAGGTGTTGCCGGTCTAGCACTTGTGTCAAGCAACTCCTACGACATATTTGACTCACCAAATGAAGGAATTGGAAGATGCTTCATGGACAAAGGTCCTAAGGTAACTCACCCTGAGTATGTTGATTTCAATAGTGATGAAGATGACTTGTTAGGTGATGATGATTTACTTGTTGACAACTCTAGTGATGAATACTATGATGAAACGTCAATTAATCATGCTAATCAAGATAAAACGAATGACAATGATAAGGAGAAAATTGAGGCTCTAACTAAAGAACTAAACACTCTTAAGTTAGCTCATGAAACTATCTTCGAAGATCATCGAGAACTTTTAAGAGCTCATGAGAAGTTACGCTTTGAAAAGCTCAATCTTGAGCAAGAACATGAGTTTTTAAAGGCAATCAATGATGATCTCCGCAAGAAAAGTTCTTCTTACATTGCCAAGCGTTTACTCTTATCCACTTACATGCCTCAAGTCAAGTCTAATAACAAGAACAAGAAAGATTCTTCCTCTAGTAGTAACAATGATCATGTTAAATCCAATATTGTTGCTTCTAGTAGTTCTCTTGATTCCACTAATGATTCTCTTAGCAAAGTTACACTTGAGCAAGAAAATAGCTTATTGAAGGGAATCATAGAGAAAGGAGTGTACAAAAGCCTTGCCGGAAGTAAGTGTAGGATCGGAAGTATGTCTAGAGGGGGGGGTGATTAGACTACTTGACCAAATAAAAATAATGCCTTTTCCCAATTTTAGTTCTTGACAGATTTTAGCAACTTTAGGACAAGTCAAGCAATCATCACACTATTCAAGCAAGCATGCAAAGAGTATATAGCAGCGGAAAGTAAAGCATGCAACTTGCAAGAATGTAAAGGGAAGGGTTTGGAGAATTCAAACGCTATTGGAGACACGGATGTTTTTCCCGTGGTTCGGATAGGTGGTGCTATCCTACATCCACGTTGATGGAGACTTCAACCCACGAAGGGTAACGGTTGCGCGAGTCCACGGAGGGCTCCACCCACGAAGGGTCCACGAAGAAGCAACCTTGTCTATCCCACCATGGCCATCGCCCACGAAGGACTTGCCTCACTAGCGGTAGATCTTCACGAAGTAGGCGATCTCCTTGCCCTTACAAACTCCTTGGTTCAACTCCACAATCTTGTCGGAGGCTCTCAAGTGACACCTAGCCAATCTAGGAGGCACCACTCTCCAAGAAGTAACAAATGGTGTGCTTATGATGAACTCCTTGCTCTTGTGCTTCAAATGATAGTCTCCCCAACACTCAACTCTCTCTCATAGGATTTGGATTTGGTAGAAAGAAGATTTGAGTGGAAAGCAACTTGGGGAAGGCTAGAGATCAAGATTCATATGGTAGGAATGGAATATCTTGGCTTCAACACAAGGGTAGGTGGTTCTCTCTCAGAACATATGAGTTGGAAGTGTAGATGTGTTCTCATGGCTCTCTCTTCGAATGAAGAGGAGGTGGAGGGGTATATATAGCCTCCACTTAAAATCCAACCGTTACACGCAATTTACCAACCTCGGTGGGACCGAATCAACAAACTCGGTCGGACCGAAATAGTAAACCTAGTGACCGTTAGAGATTTTCGGTGGGACTGACATGCAACTCGGTAGGACCGATATGGTTAGGGTTTGGGCATAACTTAATCTCAGTGAGACCGATTACACAAAATCGGTGAGACCGATTTTGGTAATTAGCTAACCAGAGAGTTGGTCAGGTAAACTCGGTGGGACCGATTTGCTCTTTCGGTGAGACCGAAAAGTTACAATGGGGAAACAGAGAGTTTACATTGCAATCTCGATGGGACCGATTTTGTAACATCCCAAATTTTCAATTTGGAATGTTATACATTAGATCATCATGCATAACATATTTTCTTGCATTTTGTTCGATCCTAGAAATTTCACGCAACTCAAGGACCCTCGGAGAGAGTTGGAGATTTCGTTATTTTCATATTTGAGTTTTCTCAAATTTTGAAAAAAGAGGATCATTTGATTTTATTTATTTCATCTTCAATTATTTTTCCAATATCAAAAATATAAGAGGGGGAATAATATGACTTTCCCAAATTTAGGAAAAATGAAGATTTAATAAGTAAAGCAAACTTTGGATTTTTCCAGAGTTTATTTGCATTTTATTTGGATGTGGGAAAAATGCGTGTTTTCAAAATATTGCATCTAGGTCCCGAGAAAAGTTCATTTTGATCGACTCATTTTAGGAGTCGGGGAAAATCTACTTCGAGATTTTTGGAGCTCGTGTAGATTTTCTTTTCTTCGTTTTTCTACGCGCGTAACTATTTAAAAAAAAAGACGCGCCGCGCCCCGCCTGGGCCAAGGGCCCAGCCGGCCCAGCCGCTCCCCGTGCGCGCGCGCGCCGCCAGCGCCGCCGCCGCTCGAGCCGCGCCGCCGCCGCCTCCTAGTCCGAGTCGAACTCGGACTCCTCCCCCTCTTTCTTGCCCCCTCCCCAAAGCAACCATCCCCCTCCCCTCCTATATATATACCCAGCCCCCTCCCCTCCTCCCCACACCACCCCGCCGCCCCGCAGCAGCAGTGCCGTGTCGCCGCCGCTCGCGCCGCCGCCGCTGCCAGCCGCGCCGCCTCGCCCCGCGCCACCCCGCCGCCCTCGCCGGAGCCCCGCGCCGCCAAGGTAGCCGCCGCCCGCGCCACCCCTCCCCTCGGTTCGTTTTTTTTTATAAAAACCGTTCCGGTTTCTTTTCGTTTCGTTGTTTCGGTTTTTTTCGAAACCCTAGATCGGTTTTCGTTTTTCGGTTTAGTTGTTTAGCGAGCGTTCGCCGGACCGTTCGTCTTAACGAACGTGATCACCGGTTATTATCGGTTAACGAACGTCCGTTCGTTTAACCGTTCGTCGTTTTCTTCTTCGTCGGATTTATTCCGCGATTTTCTGATCGCGATTCCAGATCCGATCTTCTTTCTAGTTTATCTTCTCGCTCGTTTATCGGAATCAGGTGATTCAAGTGCCTGGAGTTTCGTTTCGAAACCGCCGTTCCGACTAATCAACTTAAACAAGTTTTTGCTACTGTAAAATTTGACCTAGTTTCAACTTGCTAGAACCGAGTTGTTTTCTTCCGCCGTTTGTTTTCCGTTACTTTGTTCGGTTCGTTTTCTCTTTGCAACCGGAGTTCTTAAGTTGAACTTTCTGGTTCGATCTCTTGTTCGAGTTTTACCTGTGCATTAGATGAGTACTTATTGTATGCTTGTTGTTTGTCTGCGATAGATTACCCGGAGTGCGCCGCCTGTTATTTCGAATCTCTAGGTTTCGCGGATCATCAGCAAGGCAAGTAACACTTTGATCATACTTTTTCTACTACCCAGTTTTATTGCATTAGATCAATCCTCAAACACTGCATGATTAGGATCTAATTAACTTGTGGGATGGGAAGTAGATGAGGTAGTACCTATCACCTGTTTTACTTATGAAACCTTTGGGAGTTACTTCTACGTTTGCTTATTATGCCATGCTATGCTAGTAGACGTGGACTGGGTGAGTGATATCTATGACAGATGTGAGTATTGTTAATTAATGGTTTATCTAAGGTGGCAACTTAAATACACATCTGGGTGGATTGAGGCACCTGGTTTCTATCAGGACTTGCCTGTTTTTCTTTGGACCGCCACCCAGGCTCAAAGGGTTCATAAGATCATTCATGCTAGTAACTTCTGTGTGCAACCACAAGCCATTATGGGCTATGGCATAGTTGATTATGTCGTGCAAACTCTTACAGGGTAGACTAGCAGATGTAGGGGAAAGTAGGTGTACCGGTCTATCCAAACGTAAGGTGCTAGCGCTTCTGAAAGACTATGTCTCAGTCATCCGTTTCTCAAACACCATGTAGTGCGAGAAACCAAACGGAGGCGATCGAGTCTTGTGGGGAAAAGTGCGCAAACCTCTGCAGAGTGTACAAACTAATCATGATTAGCCGTGTCCCCGGTTATGGACATCTTGAGTATCTTGTTCTTGAATATCATGTGAATCTCATCATGTTACTCTAATTAATATTGTTGGGTTTTAATTGTTCACTTAATTGGGATCGGAATGCTGTCAACCATTCTCGATGTTTCAACCACCATGATAGTTAAATAAAAATTTATTCCTTTGCAGTAGGAAAAAATTGGCTTTACGCAAAACTGTAACCATAGAGCTTTTCCACCAGCCATATATGCATGTAGTATAGGCTTATCATTCATTATTCTCTATGTGTTACATTGCCAGCATATTCCATGTGCTGACCCGTTTCGGGCTGCAACTTTCATGTTGCAGACTTTTCAGACGACGAGTAAGGTGCTTTTAGGTCGTGGTTCTATACTCAGTGACGCCATTGGAGTTGATGGACTCACTTATCTTCCAAGTCTTCCGCTGTTATCGATATTAGATGGCCTTAAGCCATATTTATTGTAATAAGTTCTCTTTGAGACATCGATGTAATAAGTGTGTGATTGCTATTATGCTATAAATCCTTCAAAGTACTGTGTGGTGTCAGCATTACTGATCCAGGGATGACACCGGAGCACAGAGACTTGACCATCTGAGGTCGGGTCTCTACAGAGATGGTATCAGAGCACACGCTGACTGTACGACACGACCACTAAGTTAAAGCCATAGATCACTATTATCCTCTCATTTTCTAACTCCTCATCTTTTCTACTCTTTTAGGATGACGGACACGAAGATCAAGTTCACCCAACCGGATGAAGATACCCCGTTTGGACGACACCTGAAGGTAGTCACTAAGTATCTGAACATTGGAATACCAAGCTTCACCAGGACCTACAACGCCACTTTACCCGAAGAGGAGCGTTGGAAGATTCAAGCTATAGTTCCAGGAAGGACGTTCGCACCAATCACGGAGCCCATAGAGTGTGTTTTCAATGGACCAACAGAGTCTGGGAAAGAGCATGGCAGCTCACATCACCATGGGACGCATTGGAGAAGTTTATCAAGAAGACCTCAAGGACACTATCTACCAGATTTGCGGACGCCGAGATGAACAATGGGAGATAGTCAGCACCAAGAAGGATAGATCCATTGCAGCTTTCATCCAGGAGTTAAACCAACACATTCGACGCCACGAGAACCAGATGTGCAATGACATGATAGAGTTGAAGAATGCAAAGGCAAGGATCATCGAGCTAGAAGGAGAACTGAAGACTACACGCAAGGACTACATGGACGAGATTGTAGCTCTAGCAAGGCACAATGGCGATCTTAAGCAGAAGATTGAAGAACTCAAGGGGAAATTAGCATCCAAGAAGGAAGACAAGTACGTCGCATGTCTGGACAACTACATCATCATCGATGACACTGATTCGGATCCAAGTGAACCCGACTTTGAAGACGAAGCTGGAGCAGACATCATGGAGTCTTCCACCGATTCAAATTTTTAGATGACCACCAAATATTAGTAGTATTTTCCCCATGTATACATTATAGTTCGAGCACTTTTGCGATAGTTCTAGACCGTTTGTATGCCCTTGTTTGAATTGAATGAAGTGCTTTTGTGTGCATTTGCTCATGTGCATTGGGGTAGTGTTTTCTCCTTAGACCTCACTCTATTCTTAATTCTCATCTTTTCTAAACCCTCAGATGCCTCCGAGACGTGACAATGGATTTCCACCGGAGCCCACTCAGTTGATCCAGCAACAGAACCAATTGATGCAGTTGTTAGTCCAGAACCAGCAGAACAACAACAACAACAACAACCCTCCGCCGCCGCCACCTGTTGATCACCTAACCCGTTTCCTTAGGCTAAATCCGCCGGTGTTTTCCAGTAGCACCGAGCCAATAGTAGCAGACGATTGGCTCTGCAAGACAGGAAGGGAGATGACCACTGCAGGATGCACAGATGATGAGAAAGTGAAGTTTGCCGCACATCAGCTTGACGGACCCGCGGCAGCATGGTGGGAGAATTTCACAGCCACTTACCCAGTTGACACTGTCACATGGGATCAGTTTCGGCAAGCTTTCCACACTGCCCATGTTTCAGCAGGAGCTATGGCCATGAAGAAGCGTGAGTTTCGCAACTTACGCCAAGGAGGAAGGACAGTTGGCCAATACATTGACGACTTTAGCAAGTTAGCACTTTATGCCCCAGATGACGTTGCTACGGATGCAGCTAAGCAGGAGAAGTTTCTGGAAGGACTGAATGATGAGCTAAGCATGCAGTTGATGGTAGCAAGTTTCAACAACTACCAGGAGTTGGTAGATCGCGCCATCATGATTGAAGGGAAGCAACAGCAGATTGAGAACCGCAAGAGGAAGTATGGACAAGGGAAGTATAACTCTGGAGCCCAGCAGAAGCCCCGTTTTACCCGAAACCGGGAGTTCAGTTTCAGCATACCCATGGAGGAGGTAGTTCGCACAACCATAATGGCCACAAGAATGGTAATGGGAATGGAGGAAGCAACGGCCAGAACCGTACCACCCCATCAACCCCAGCCAAGAGAGATCTGAGTCAAGTCACCTGTTTCAAGTGTTCCAAGACCGGACATTATGCCAATGAATGTCCCAAAGGCCAAAATGGAAATGGAAGCTTTGGAAAGAAGCCGAACCCTTTCAACAGAGGACAGGTGAACCACGTTAATGTGGAGGAGGTTGAAGCTCAGCCTGATACAGTAATCGGTAAGTTTTTGGTTAAGTCATTTATTGCACTCGTTCTTTTCGATACTGGTGCATCGCATTCATACATATCAAGGGGATTTGTGGAAAAGTATAGCCTGCCCACTAGGGTTCTTAAAACACCTATGCTAGTAAGCTCGCCAGGAGCAGAGTACATGGCCAGACAAGGATGTTTTCAAGTGCCATTAAGTATAGGAAGGCATGTTTTCCCAACGGATTTAATCATTCTGGAATCCCAAGGTCTGGATGTAATTCTCGGTATGGATTGGCTGTCGATGTATGGAGGAAACATCGATTGCGCCAGTAAGACAATTTTGCTCACAACGCCAGAAGGAAGAAGGATCAAGTATGTATCTCGACATGTGCCAAACAGGACACAAGTAAATTCTTTATCAGGAGTTGTGCAGGAAGAAGTACCAGTGGTGAAGGATTTCCCTGATGTATTTCCTGAGGAATTGCCAGGAATGCCACCTGATAGAGATATCGAGTTCTTAATTGAGCTTTTGCCAGGCACTGGGCCAATATCGAAGAGACCGTACAAGATGCCCGCACAAGATTTGGTGGAAATTAAGAAGCAGATCAAGGAGTTACTGGAAAAAGGTTATATTCGCCCAAGTTCTTCGCCTTGGGGATCACCCGTACTTCTAGTGGAGAAGAAGGATGGATCATTAAGGATGGTTGTTGATTACCGTGGATTGAATGAAGTAACCATCAAGAACAAGTACCCACTGCCAATGATAAATGATCTGTTTGATCGTTTGCAAGGAGCTAAAGTGTTTTCCAAGATCGATTTACGATCAGGGTACCATCAGTTAAAGATTCGAGAGCAGGACATACCCAAGACAGCTTTTACCACGAGATACGGATTGTACGAGTATACCGTTATGTCATTTGGTTTGACTAACGCACCGGCCTATTTTATGAACCTGATGAACAAGGTATTTATGGAGTTTTTGGATAAGTTCGTCGTAGTGTTCATTGATGACATTCTAATTTTCTCAAAGAATGAAGAGGAGCATAAGGAACATTTGCGTTTGGTTTTGGAGAAACTAAGGGAACATCAGTTATATGCCAAATTCAGCAAATGTGAGTTTTGGTTAAGGGAAGTTGGATTTCTTGGACATGTTATATCCGGAGAAGGGATAGCAGTTGACCCCACAAAGGTTGAGACCGTAACCGAATGGGAAGCACCAATGACAGTTGGAGAGATCCGAAGTTTTCTTGGACTCGCAGGATACTACCGGAGATTCATTAAGAATTTCTCAAGGATTGCAAAGCCTATGACTGAATTGTTGAAGAAGGATACCAAGTTCAATTGGACTGAGGAATGTGAGGCCAGTTTTCAGGAGTTGAAGAAACGATTGGTTTCCTCACCAGTATTGATTCTGCCAGATCAGAACAAGGATTATGAGGTGTATTGCGACGCTTCACGTCGAGGACTTGGAGCAGTGCTTATGCAGGAAGGAAGAGCGGTTTCGTATGCCTCACGACAACTGAAACCTCATGAATTAAATTATGCTACGCATGATTTGGAGTTAGCAGCCGTAGTGCATGCATTGAAAACGTGGAGACATTTCCTCATTGGGAATCATTGTGAGGTATACACGGATCACAAGAGTTTGAAGTACATTTTCACGCAGAAGGAGTTGAACCTCAGACAAAGGAGATGGCTGGAGCTCATCAAGGATTATGATATGAGACTGCATTACCATCCTGGAAAGGCTAATGTAGTAGATGACGCATTGAGCCGTAAGAGCCATGTCAATACACTAATGATGGGAGAAATACCAAGGGAGTTAGCAAAAGATCTTCATGAACTATGTTTGGAAATAGTTCTGAGAGGCTATGTAGCAGCATTGGAGATTCAGTCAACATTGATGGATAAAATCAGAGAGGCTCAGAAATCTGACAAAGAGATTGCTTCTATAAAGGAGAAAATGAGCGAAGGAAAAGCAAAGGGATTTCGTGAGGATGAGCACGACACCCTATGGTTTGAAGACCGTGTCTATGTACCCAGTGACCCTGACATCAGGAAGTTGATTCTACAAGAGGCACATGATTCACCCAATTCGATTCACCCAGGAAATACCAAGATGTATTTGGATTTGAAGGAAACATTCTGGTGGACCGGAATGAAGAAGGATATTGCAGCATATGTAGCAGTTTGTGATGTGTGTCATAGAGTAAAAGCAGAACATCAGAAGCCAGCCAGATTGTTACAACCATTGCCGATACCCGAATGGAAGTGGGATAAGATAGGCATGGATTTTATCACAGGACTACCCAGGACGAAGGCAGGCTATGACTCGATATGGGTAGTAGTTGATCGCTTGACGAAGGTAGCACATTTCATCCCAGCTAAGACCACTTACACCAGTGCTAAGTTGGCAAATATATACATGCCTAGGATCATTTGTTTGCATGGAGTTCCGAGGAGTATCGTATCAGATAGAGGAACCCAATTTACCTCAAAGTTTTGGAATCAGTTGCATGAAACTTTGGGAACCAGACTAGAATTCAGCACAGCTTTTCACCCACAGACGGATGGACAGACTGAGAGAGTCAATCAGATTTTGGAAGATATGCTGAGAGCCTGTGCACTAGATTATGGATCTAGTTGGGACGATAACTTGCCGTATGCGGAGTTTTCTTATAACAACAGTTACCAAACAAGTTTGAAGATGGCACCTTTCGAAGCCTTATACGGAAGGAGGTGCAGGACACCGTTGTCATGGGACGAAGTTGGAGACCATCAGTTCTTTGGACCAGATTTGATTAAGGAGTCTGAACGGAAAGTTGAGTTGATTTGCGATAGGCTCAAGATAGCCCAGTCCAGGCAGAAGAGCTACGCAGATTCTAAACGCAAGGAGACAGTTTACGAAACCGGAGACAGAGTTTATCTTCGAGTATCCCCACTTCGAGGAGTTAAGCGCTTTGGAGTTAAGGGAAAGTTAGCACCACGTTTCGTTGGACCATAGAAGATCTTGCAACGTATGGGAGAAGTCGCCTACAAGTTGGAATTGCCAAAAGGATTGTCAGGAGTTCATGATGTATTCCATGTTTCTCAGCTGAAGAAATGTCACGCCGAAATGGCGGAGGTACCGCTAAGAGATACAGTGCCGCTTGAAGCAATTCATTTGAAGAATGACTTAACATATGAGGAGAAACCAGTCAAGATTCTCGATTATGCCAGCAGAGTTACCCGCAACAAGGTTATCAAGTTTTGCAAAGTTCAGTGGAACCACCACTCAGAGGATGAAGCCACCTGGGAGAGAGAAGAAGATTTGCTCAAGGACCACCCTCACCTATTTTCTAGCCAACCAGAATCTCGAGGGCGAGATTCATCTTACGGGGGGTAGGTTTGTAACATCCCAAATTTTCAGTTTGGAATGTTATACATTAGATCATCATGCATAACATATTTTCTTGCATTTTGGTCGATCCTAGAAATTTCACGCAACTCAAGGACCCTCGGAGAGAGTTGGAGATTTCGTTATTTTCATATTTGAGTTTTCTCAAATTTTGAAAAAAGAGGATCATTTGATTTTGTTTATTTCATCTTCAATTATTTTTCCAATATCAAAAATATAAGAGGGGGAATAATATGACTTCCCAAATTTAGGAAAAATGAAGATTTAATAAATAAATCAAATTTTGGATTTTTCCGGAGTTTATTTGCATTTTATTTGGATGTGGGAAAAATGTGTGTTTTCAAAATATTGCATCTAGGTCCCGAGAAAAGTTCATTTTGTTCGACTCATTTTAGGAGTCGGGGAAAATCTACTTCAGGATTTTTGGAGCTTGTGTAGATTTTCTTTTCTTAGTTTTTCTACGCGCGTAACTATTTAAAAAAAAGACGCGCCGCGCCCCGCCTGGGCCAAGGGCCCAGCCGGCCCAGCCGCTCCCCGCGCGCGCGCGCCGCCAGCGCCGCCGCCGCCGCCTCCTAGTCCGAGTCGGACTCGGACTCCTCCCCCTCTTTATTGCCCCCTCCCCCAAGCAACCCTCCCCCTCCCCTCCTATATATATACCCAGCCCCCTCCCCTCCTCCCCACACCACTCCGCCGCCCCGCAGCAGCAGCACCGCGCCGCCGCTGCTAGCTGCGCCGCCTCGCCCCGCGCCTCCCCGCCGCCCTCGCCGGAGCCCCGCGCCGCCAAGGTAGCCGCCGCCCGCGCCACCCCTCCCCTCGGTTCGGTTTTTTTATAAAAGCCGTTCCGGTTTCTTTTTGTTTCGGTTTTTTTCGAAACCCTAGATCGGTTTTCGTTTTTCGGTTTAGTTGTTTAGCGAGCATTCGCTGGACCGTTCGTCTTAATGAACGTGATCACCGGTTATTCTCGGTTAACGAACGTCCGTTCGTTTAACCATTCGTCGTTTTCTTCTTCGTCGGATTTATTCCGCGATTTTCTGATCGAGATTCCAGATCTGATCTTCTTTCTAGTTTATCTTCTTGCTCGTTTATCGGAATCAGGTGATTCAAGCGCCTGGAGTTTAGTTTCGAAACCGCCGTTCCGACTAATCAACTTAAACAAGTTTTTGCTACTGTAAAATTTGACCTAGTTTCAACTTGCTAGAACCGAGTTGTTTTCTTCCGCCGTTTGTTTTCCGTTACTTTGTTCGGTTCGTTTTCTCTTTGCAACCGGAGTTCTTAAGTTGAACTTTCTGGTTCGATCTCTTGTTCGAGTTTTACCTGTGCATTAGATGAGTACTTATTGTATGCTTGTTGTTTGTCTGCGACAGATTACCCGGAGTGCGCCGCCTGTTATTTCGAATCTCTAGGTTTCGCGGATCATCAGCAAGGCAAGTAACACTTTGATCATACTTTTTCTACTACCCAGTTTTATTGCATTAGATCAATCCTCAAACACTGCATGATTAGGATCTAATTAACTTGTGGGATGGGAAGTAGATGAGGTAGTACCTATCACCTGTTTTACTTATGAAACCTTTGGGAGTTACTTCTACGTTTTCTTATTATGCCATGCTATGCTAGTAGACGTGGATTGGGTGAGTGATATCCATGACAGATGTGAGTATTGTTAATTAATGGTTTATCTAAGGTGGCAACTTAAATACACATCTGGGTGGATTGAGGCACCTGGTTTCTATCAGGACTTGCCTGTTTTTCTTTGGACCGCCACCCAGGCTCAAAGGGATCATAAGATCATTCATGCTAGTAACTTCCGTGTGCAGCCACAAGCCATTATGGGCTCTGGCATAGTTGATTATGTCGTGCGAACTCTTACAGGGTAGACTAGCAGATGTAGGGGAAAGTAGGTGTACCGGTCTATCCAAACGTAAGGTGCTAGCGCTTCTGAAAGACTATGTCTCGGTCATCCGTTTCTCAAACACCATGTAGTGCGAGAAACCAAACGGAGGCGATCGAGTCTTGTGGGGAAAAGTGCGCAAACCTCTGCAGAGTGTACAAACTAATCATGATTAGCCGTGTCCCCGGTTATTGACATCTTGAGTATCTAGTTCTTGAATATCATGTGAATCTCATCATGTTACTCTAATTAATATTGTTGGGTTTTAATTGTTCACTTAATTGGGATCGGAATGCTGTCAACCATTCTCGATGTTTCAACCACCATGATAGTTAAATAAAAATTTAATCCGTTGCAGTAGGAAAAAATTGGCTTTATGCAAAACTGTAACCATAGAGCTTTTCCACCAGCCATATATGCATGTAGTATAGGCTTATCATTCATTATTCTCTATGTGTTACATTGCCAGCATATTCCATGTGCTGACCCGTTTCGGGCTGCAACTTTCATGTTGCAGACTTTTCAGACGACGAGTAAGGTGCTTTTAGGTCGTGGTTCTATACTCAGTGATGCCGTTGGAGTTGATGGACTCACTTATCTTCCAAGTCTTCCGCTGTTATCGATATTAGATGGCCTTGAGCCATATTTATTGTAATAAGTTCTCTTTGAGACATCGATGTAATAAGTGTGTGATTGCTACTCTGCTATAAATCCTTCGAAGTACTATGTGGTGTCAGCATTACTGATCCAGGGAAAACACCGGAGCACAGAGACTTGACCATCTGAGGTCGGGTCGCTACAGATTGGCTCTTTCGGTGAGACCGAAAAGTTACAAAAGGGAAACAGAGAGATTGCAACCCCATCTCGGTGAGACCGAGATCCCTATCGGTAGAACCGAATTGCTAGGGTTTGACAGTGGCTAATGACAAGTGAAACTCGATGGCGCCGGATGGAAAGAATCGGTAGGACCGAGTTTGGCTTGGAGTTTAGGTCATATGTGGATATGGGAAAGTAGCTGAGGATTTTGGAGCATATCATTAAGCACATAAAGCAAAAGGCTCATTAAGCAACACCACATCCCTCCTTGATAGTATTGGCTTTTCCTATGGACTCAATGTGATCTTGGATCACTAAAATGTAAAATGAAGAGTCTTGAGCTTTTGAGCTTGAGCCAATCCTTTGTCCTTAACATTTTGAGGGTTCCACTTTCACCATCCATGCCATGCCAATCATTGAGCTTTCCTGAAATAATTGTCTTGGAATAGCATTAGCTCAATGAGCTATATGTTGTTATGAATTACCAAAATCACCTAGGGATAGTTGCACTTTCAATCTCCCCCTTTTTGGTAATTGATGACAACATATGGATCAAAGCTTCGACAAATGATAATAAGAATGAATTATATCATCGCTTTGAGAAGTATGTGATAAGTCAAAGCTCCCCCTAAATTTGTGCATATTTAAAATTTGCTTTGGACTGCAAATGCACAAAGAGTTAGAATTATGGGTTACTCTTTCATGTCACATACATCTTGGTGGAGCGCTCAAAATGATAATAATGAAAAACATGCACTCATCACCAAGGAAAAGTGAATGACCACATAAGATAGATAACCCCGCCGTTGCCGCCGTAGCGAGTCTTCGCCGAACTAAGGTATGGACTCGATCTTTGTGCTATTCCCCAATCCGATTCCTAGCACATTGTGATCATATTGATTCTTGCCATGTTTGATAAACTCCCATCTAGTCAATGAACTCGTGGAATAGGTTTGATCTAAAAAAATTAGGGTTAGGTTTCCGCCGAAACCATCTCGGACCCACCGAGTTGAAAAACTCGGTCCCACCGATTTGGCTTATGCCATTGCACAAGTAAGACTCGGTCTGACCGAGTATTGCTAATCGGTGTGACTGATTTTGGAACTTTGTGAAACCCTAGCAGTGTCGGTGCCACCGAACTGTGACTCGGTCTGACCGAGTTCACTGGTTTTGGTTCCAAAAGTTGCTTCGGTATCACCGAGTTTAAAAATTGGTAGATCCGAAATGCTTTCTGTGGGAAACTAAAACTAAGTTTTTGAATCATTCTTTTGCAAAAATCTCTGCATTTTGTGATGCTCATCCACTCTACCTCATCTATAAACTATTCACAGGGTCAGCAGTCAGCTTGTTCATCATGTCAGACCAGAGTGATAGCCAGAACATATCAGAACAGCCAGTGCAGATGAGTGAGGGCACTAGTCCCTCCAGCTCTTCAGATGAAGGCAGCAGGAGTACCCCCAGCAACCTGCCAAAAGCTGCCACAAGACAAAGGAAGAAGAGAACCTCAGAATCAGAGGATGAGGACTATGTGGCAGAGGAGGAAGCAACTTCCA
Source organism: Aegilops umbellulata (assembly GCA_032464435.1). Lineage (NCBI taxonomy): Eukaryota > Viridiplantae > Streptophyta > Magnoliopsida > Poales > Poaceae > Aegilops > Aegilops umbellulata. Next base: position 473,130,416 of record CP136060.1, read on the forward strand.
AGAGAGTTGTGCTCAAGAAGGAGTATGGCTCAGCTGCAGCCATCAAACCAGGAATGCACAAGAAAGCACCTGCTAGGAGAGTTCCTACCTCCAAGCCTAGGAAGGTTGTTCCTGAGGAAACTATAAAATTCACTATGGAATCTGAAGAGGAAGAAATTGGCCAGGACAAGAAAAAGAAGAGAGCTAGAACAACCACTGCCAGAGTTGTTGGCAAGCCTTATATGAGGAGAGATTCTTCTGAAGAGGAAGAAGAAGAGGTTGCTGCACCAGCACCTAAGGCACCCAAGCTGATGGGTGATGCTATAAGATCAGGGGCAACTGCATCTAAGCCCAAGGAAGCCCCCAAGGCTGCATCCAAGGCCAAGCCAGCTCCAAATCCAAAACCAAAGAGAAATACAAGGAGCATCCCAGCTGCTGAGGAGAACAAGGCCCTAGTGCCTGAAGCTGTTGCAGAAGAAGAGGAAGGCCAAGTGCTGAGAAAGTTGAAGCCCAAGATCCTAGACCACAATGATGCTCATCCTGTGGCTGAGGATATGAAGATCAGAAGAGACTCTGGGCTAAGAAAGTGGAGAGCAGAGGATCCATATGCTACCAGGAGGAGGACTGCTGTTGACTACAGGTTCCACACTAAGGAACATCAGGACTTCTATGAGACAGTCTTGTTAGACAAGAAGCCAGTTGTGTGTGATATGAGATGGGTAGATTGGGAATATATCAAGGAAAATGAAGAGCGCTACCCTGGAGTGCAAGATAGCTTCAGAGCTTGTGGAGTAGCTGAGTTTGTTGGGCAGAAGCTCACAAAGTGGAATGAGGAGCTAATTATGCAATTCTACTCCACAGCACACTTCTATCCAGATGAAAGGATCACATGGATGTCTGAAGGTACAAGGTACCACTCAACTGTTGAGGAATGGTCAAGGTTGATCAATGCCCCAGAGGAAAATGAAGATGACTTGGATGTCTATGCCAAGAAAAAGATGGATCATAACACTATGGCAAATATGTACAAGGAGATTCCAGTAGAAGATCTTGATACTCACAAGTTTGGGTATGTGAAACACCTGTTGTCAGGACTGCCTACGATCAACTGGATCCTTAGGCACACACTTTTGCCCAAGTCTGGAGATCACAGGATGATCAGAGGACATGCCATTAACCTGCTACATATATTTGATGTGCCTCAGAAATTTAAGGTCATGAGCCTCATAGTAGAGACTATCAAGAGGACTGCAGCAGATCAGAAGAGGAGCTGTGGATATGCCCCTCAGATCCAGATGTTGATTAACTCAAGAATGGGCACAGACACATACTTGTTGGACAAGGAACATTTGCCTATTCATCCAGATTTCGAGGACAACCAAGTTGTGATGAATGAAAATGAACCATCATCAGTCCAAGCACAAGCTAAGAAGGAGAAGGCAAGGAAGGAGAAAGTTGCCAAGATGCCAACTCAAGAGGAGGCATCTGAGTATTTCTTGAAAAACAAGCAAGAGCAGCTCAGTTACCTCATTGCATCCACCCTGAGGATTGAGAAAGGTCTGGCCACCCTCACTCAGAACCAGGAGAGCTTAGAGAGAATTGTAGAACAAAAGTTCTATGACTTGGATGTCAAGGTGACAGAGATTCAAACAGTAGTGGAGCAACTTCAAGATGACATGCAGGAGAGGAAAGGGAAGACTACCACAGATGCATTTGCCAGAGTGCCACGAGGTCCGAGGTCGTCTGCAGTGCCAGTTCCTGACACAAGAGCCACCACCTCAGCTCCAGCCACAGCACCAGCCCAACCAGCTCCAGCATCTACTTCAGCTCCAACTCCAACCACGTCTACGGAAGCCTTCGTACTTGGAGTGATCCGGACTCCACCACCAGAAGATCAAGCCTGAGTGTCGATCTAGCACTATGCATTTTCTAGGAACTTTTTGGTAACTTGTTGCCAAAGGGGCATAAAAATGTATAGATCATAGGCTTCGAGAGAGAGAGAGTGTTGTTTTTTCTCTCTTGCTTTATTTGGTGGTTTTTCAAACATTGTTTGCTTTTGGTCGAGATACTTTGTTATGCTTGTGAGACATTGATGATCATGTGTTTGATCATAAGCTACACTTATGCATGTTTGATATATCTTATCTATCTTATGTGGTCATTCACTTTTCCTTGGTGATGAGTGAATATATTTCATTATTATCATTTTGAGCGCTCCACCAAGATGTATGTGACATGAAAGAGTAACCCATAATTCTAACTCTTTGTGCATTTGCAGTCCAAAGCAAATTTTAAATATGCACAAATTTAGGGGGAGCTCTTACTTATCACATACTTCTCAAAGCGACGATATAATTCATTCTTATTATCATTTGTCGAAGCTTTGATCTATATGTTGTCATCAATTACCAAAAAGGGGGAGATTGAAAGTGCAACTATCCCTAGGTGGTTTTGGTAATTCATAACAACATATAGCTCATTGAGCTAATGCTATTCCAAGATAATTATTTCAGGAAAGCTCAATGATTGGCATGGCATGGATGGTGAAAGTGGAACCCTCAAAATGCTAAGGACAAAGGATTGGCTCAAGCTCAAAAGCTCAAGACTCTTCATTTTGCATTTTAGTGATCCAAGATCACATTGAGTCCATAGGAAAAGACAATACTATCAAGGAGGGATGAGGTGTTGCTTAATGAGCCTTTTGCTCCATGTGCTTGATGATATGCTCCAAAACCCTCAGCTACTTTCCCACTTCCACATATGACCTAAACCCAAGGTCAAACTCGGTCCTACCGATTCTTTCCATCCGGCGCCACCGAGTTTCACATGTCATAAGCCACTGCCAAACCCTAGCAATTCGGTTCTACCGATAGGGATCTCGGTCTCACCGAGATGGGATTGCAGTCTCTCTGTTTCCTTTTCGTAACTTTTCGGTCTCACCGAAAGAGCGGATCGGTCCCACCGAGATTGCAGTGTAAACTCTCAATTTCCCCTTTGTAACTTTTCGGTCTCACCGAAAGAGCAAATCGGTCCCATCGAGTTTACCTGACCAACTCTCTGGTTAGCTAATTACCAAATCGGTCTCACCGAGTTTGTGTAATCGCTCTCACCGAGATTACGTTATGCCCTAACCCTAACCATATCGGTCCTACAGAGTTGCATGTCAGTCCCACCAAAAATCTCTAACGGTCACTAGGTTTACTATTTCGGTCCGACCGAGTTTGTTGATGCGGTCCCACTGAGATTGGTAAATTGTGTGTAACGATTGGATTTTGTGTGGAGGCTATATATACCCCTACACCTCCTCTTCATTCGAAGAGAGAGCCATCAGAACACATCTACACTTCCAACCCATATGTTCTGAGAGAGAACTTCCTACCCTTGTGTTGAGGCAAAGATATTCTGTTCCTACCATATGAATCTTGATCTCTAGTCTTCCCCAAGTTGCTTTCCACTCAAATCTTCTTTCCACCAAATCCAAATCCTATGAGAGAGAGTTGAGTGTTGGGGAGACTATCATTTGAAGCACAAGAGCAAGGAGTTCATCATCAACACACCATTTGTTACTTCTTGGAGAGTGGTGTCTCCTAGATTGGCTAGGTGTCACTTGGGAGCCTCCGACAAGATTGTGGAGTTGACCCAAGGAGTTTGTAAGGGCAAGGAGATCGCCTACTTCGTGAAGATCTACCGCTAGTGAGGCATGTCCTTCGTGGGCGATGGCAATGGTGGGATAGACAAGGTTGCTTCTTCGTGGACCCTTCGTGGGTGGAGCCCTCCGTGGACTCGCGCAACCGTTACCCTTCGTGGGTTGAAGTCTCCATCAACGTGGATGTAGGATAGCACCACCTATCCGAACCACGGGAAAAACATCCGTGTCTCCAATTGCGTTTGAATTCTCCAAACCCTTCCCTTTGCATTCTTGCAAGTTGCATGCTTTACTTTCCGCTACTATATACTCTTTGCATGCTTGCTTGAATTGTGTGGTGATTGCTTGACTTGTCCTAAAGTTGCTAAAATCTGCCAAGAACTAAAATTGGAAAAAGGCTATTTTTTTATTTGGTCAAGTAGTCTAATCACCCCCCCCCCCGCTAGACATACGTCCGATCTTACACAATGCTATCTAACGAAGCGCATGTCTTGCTGGTTACCGATAGCTCCTCAGAGGAGGATTTGGAGACAGATGACCAGTCATATCCCCCCCCGAGGTGCATGCCCTAACTTGGCAGGGTTATGTTGCTCATATCGGGCGTATGGTATCTTGCATTGCTATGTCATTTGCTTAGTTTAGACATGCTTTGTGTGAATGCCACCTGTTTAGTGTCTAATTACCATATATATGAATTATGCAATGCCATCTTGTTGCAAGACATTATATATGTGAATTATGCAATGTTATCTTGTTGCAAGGCATTATGTATGTGAATTATGCAATGCCATGCTGTTTAGGCAAGCGTCATATATGTGAATTATATCATGCCATCCTTTTTTTGTATTTCTCATTGCTTTTGTCGACAATGTTTGTATATTCAACTGCTCTTCCTGTGCATCAGCCATTTGAATTGGTGATGGAGAAATCTGGAGTGAAAACAAGGTCTTCAGAGCAGACAATGCTACCTGCTGAAGCAGATATCTTGCTGGTTACAGATAGCTCTTCAGAGGAGGATTCCAAGGTAGATGACCAGTCCTATAACCCCCTGAGGTGTATGCTCAAACTTGGCAGGGTTATATTATTCATATAATGCATATGTTGTATTGAAATGCTTATTTTCTACATCATATACACAATATTGAATGCCATCTCCTTAGCTGACACAGCATATATGGATTGCCCTCTACTCACTTCCTTAGTATATAAATCATATATTTGAATTATGTCATGCCATGATGTTTACATAGACAGCATGTATCTAAATTATGTCATGCCAACCCATTTTCTAAATACATAATATAGTTATATCATCTCATCATGTTTACATAGTCATCATATTTTAAATTATGTCATTCTATCCATGAATTATATCATGCCATCATGTTTCCATCGACGGCATGTTTGTGATTTATGGCATGCCAACCACTTTAATAGACACATCGTATAGTTATATCATGTCATCATGTTTACATAGTCATCATATTTTGAAGTATCTCATTCTATCCTGTTTAGTTAGTCATCATACGTGTGAAATTGTGTCATGCTATTCTGTTTAATTAGCCATCATATATGTGAAATTATGTCCTGCTATTCTGTTTGCTTAGACAACATAAATGTGAATTATTTCATGCCCTGTTTTCTTCCCTATTATCCATTGCACCTGTCTATCTTACAATGTCTGTACATTCATTACTTTTCTTGTTTATCAGCCATTTCAATTGGATGGAGTGATGGCAGTATTTGTGGGAGTAAAAACACGGTCTTCAGAAAAGATCATGCTACCTGTCGATGCAGATAGAACCACGGTTTACTTGCCCAAGAACCAGCCCCACCACACATAACCCACACTCATGCAGATTGTACCCCTACCCACTTGGACAGAGAACCAGCTACACCCCTTCTAACCCCAACCCCCGCAGATAGACACCCAGTTCCCGTTGACACAGCACCATCTGCACCACAGAGCACCCAAACACGAGCAGTTAGTAAGGCAACTGCAGTGCCCAAATCACGAGGACCACCACTCCGAACCCGAAGTCAACACTTAAAGCAGAAGAAGAATTGTTCTCAGGTCAGGTTCCATAGCTATGGTTCATACTACTTTGCTCTTGCATCACTGTATTTACTGATACCAACTATTTTCAAATTTGAAGGATGCAATTGAAACTCCAATGGCGCAACAGGTATGTTTTAAACCTATTTCTTCAACGTGTTTGGCTGTTTGCTATTGTAACTTGCTCTATGTTGATTTCAGTTTCAATTGAATAAACAGTTATGTTCTCATGCCATGCACATTACAAGTGTTGTTATTGCTGTGTAGTTTCCCACACTTATATTCTGTCTATGCTGCTTTGTCTTAAATAGATATGATTCGAACTGTATCTATCTTGATTTGGAAACATAAACTAGAATGATATAGACCATACAGTGACCATACTACATAGATATATGTTTGTTTCATGCTGTTATCCTGTCCACCTTACTACTGAACTGGTTTACCAAAATGAGTTTCATATACTACATTGTAAACCTGAGATGTGTTTGTTTGTTTCTCTTTTAGAACGTGGATAAAATATTGGAGAAGAGTACCCTGTTATGCAATGGTAAAGGAAGTAATGCAGATAAGGTTCAAGATAGTGAGACATCCCTGTTGGTCTCCAAGAAAGCTGATAAAAACTATATTGAACACACTGAGACAACCCCAAAGTCCAATCTTGATGTAGTGTTCGAGTTACTACTGGCTACCACTGCTGGCACCAGCTCTTCGAACTCGTTGCCTCAATCAGTTCGGCTTCTTGAGTCTCAACTTCAAGTTGAAAGACATCGATCAGATGTTATGCGACAGGAAGCCGAAGGACTGAGGAAGTCCCTACAGAATTCAGATGCATATTTTTTGGTGCAACAGCAAGCGCTGGAGGACTTAAGCGCCAAACAAGAGAAAGTTAATAAGCTTGCTAAGCATCTTGCCAGCATTATGGGTACCCGGGATATTGTTTCTTGAGCTCTTCTGAAGTGGTTTTAGTTCTAGACTTGTTTTGCTGCGGCATTTATATGCTGTTGTGTTCCCTATACATTTGCACTGGTGGCGAACTTTGATGCCCAGTGGATGTAATATGTGTAACAGCCGTGATAGCCTAGCGTTAGTTGCTTGCTTATTTATTTCCTTGTTGTCTTGTTTATTTGTCTGCTTGTAGTCATTGCAATTCTTTTTCCGCGGTTAGCTAGTGGCTGCAATAACCTATTTTTTAAAACTAGGCCACAATAACCATGGGCTAATATTTACTGTGGTGACACTGGGCCTCCTACTGGCCGTAGAAACAGTGGGCCTTCTACGGGCCATAGAAACAAGAGGCCTTCTACGGGCCGTAGAAACAATGGGCCATCTATTGGCCGTAGAAACAATGGGCCTTCTACAGGTTGTGTCATCAATGGGCCTTATACGGGCCGTATGATCGGTTGGCCAAACATGGGCCAATAACAGGCCGCATTATGGACGTAAACGGGCTAGAGTTGGAATCGTCCGTTCATGGGCCGACCATAACGGGCCATCATTAATAGGCCGTATTTGGTGACGCTATGAAAATGGCCCAACGTATTAACAGACCACAAACGGGCCGACGGTAACCACGGGCTGAATTTAGCCCACAAGCAGAAAATGACAGTAACGGGTCGTAAGTAAACGAATGCTGGAAATGAGCCCAAGAATAAATGGGCTCTGAGAAGGCCGAAAGATATCATGGGCTGGAAACGGCCCAACGGAATAACGGGTCGTTAATGGACATAAAGTGATACTCTGTTCATTACGGGCCAGTTTCACCACGGGCTGTTAATGGGTGTAAACTGATACACTATTCATTACGGGCCAGTTTCACCACGGGCCATTAATAGGCCAAGAGTTACATAGGGCCTCATATGGGCCGAAAGACGTCATGGGCCATACATGGGCCAGAAGTGAAAACGGGCTGGAATCATATTGGATGGCCCAGATGACGCTACTGGGCCTAATTCGGATAGGGCGTAACGGGCCTTGGGTTAGCATGCTGTAAATGGGCATATGCGAACAGGCCGTTAACAAGCTTTCCATGGGCCGGCCCGCCACCTTTTGACCAAGTCAAACGGGTCGGCCTTTTCACAGGAATGGGCCTCTGTTGGGTCGTGCCACGTGTCGACGTATCATAGGCGCCTTCTGTCCAATGAGTGGATGACATCTGTCGCAACGATGAGCCGACACGTGTTTCCTCCAGCCAATGATGATTTTACACGTGGAAAATCCCCATTGGTGGGGTTGTTAACGGGTTATCGGATCCAAAACCTGACCCAATAGCTTAACGGCGTTCCGTTACGGTGGATGCCACGTGTCGGTCACCCTTGACGAAAGCACTTCTGTGACGCGCGATTTATCGTCATGGAAGTGGACACTGCCGTGATGATAATTTTGGTAATGTCATGGAACACTTCTACGACAGCACAGGTATGACTATCTTGATTCTGTCATAAATTTGTCATGAATGTACATGCATGACAAAAAACGCGACCTACTGTGACAAACACTTATCATCACGGAAGTGTATTTTTTTGTAGTGGAGCGATGGTCTTTTCCTACCAATCTATCCCCCTAGGAGCATGCGTGTAATACTTTGCTTTGATAACTTCTAGATTTTTGCAATAAGTATATGAGTTCTTTATGACTAATGTTGAGTCCATGGATTACACACACTTTTCTTCCTTTCACCATTGCTAGCCTCTCTAATACCGCGCACTTTTCACCGGTATCATACACCCACCATATACCTTCCTCAAAACAGCCATCATACCTACCTATCATGGCATTTCCATAGCCATTCCGAGATATATTTCCATGCAACTTTCCACCGTTCCGTTTATTATGACACGCTCCATCATTGTCATATTGCTAGCATGATCATGTAGTTGACATAGTATTTGTGGCAAAGCCACCATTCATAATTCTTTTATACATGTCACTCTTGATTCGTTGCATATCCCGGTACTCCGCCGGAGGCATTCACATAGAGTCATATTTTGTTCTGAGTATCGAGTTGTAATTGTTGAGTTGTAAGAAAAATAAAAGTGTGATGATCATCATTTTTAGAGCATTGTCCCAAGTGAGGAAAGGATGATGGAGACTATGATTCCCCCACAAGTCGGGATGAGACTCCGGACGAAAAAAAGAGAGAAAAAGAGGCCATAAAAAAAAAGAAAAGGCCCAAATAAAAAAATGAGAGAAAAAGAGAGAAGGGACAATGTTACTATCCTTTTACCACACTTGTGCTTCAAAGTAGCACCATGATCTTCATGATAGAGAGTCTCTCATTTTGTCACTTTCATATACTAGTGGGAATTTTTCATTATAGAACTTGGCTTGTATATTCCAATGATGGGCTTCCTCAAAATGCCCTAGGTCTTCGTGAGCAAGCGAGTTGGATGCACACCCACTTAGTTTCTTTTGTTGAGCTTCCATACACTTATAGCTCTAGTGCATCCGTTGCATGGCAATCCCTACTAACTCACATTGATATCTACTGATGGGCATCTCCATAGCCCATTGATACGCCTAGTTGATGTGAGACTATCTTCCCCTCTTTTTGTCTTCTCCACAACCACCATTCTATTCCACATCTAGTGCTATATACATGGCTCACGCTCATGTATTGCGTGAAGATTGAAAATGTTTTGATAATGTCAAAAGTACGAAACAATTGCTTGTCTTGTCATCGGGGTTGTGCATGATTTAAATACTTTGTGTGGTGAAGATAGAGCATAGCCAGACTATATGATTCTGTAGGGATAACTTTCTTTGGCCATGTTTTTTGAGAAGACATAATTGCTTTGTTAGTATGCTTGAAGTATTATTATTTTTATATCAATATGAACTTTTGTCTTGAATCTTTCGGATCTGAATATTCATGCCACAATTAAGAAGAATTACATTGAAATTATGCCAAGTAGCACTCCACATCAAAAATTCTTTTTTATCATTTACCTACTCGAGGACGAGCAGGAATTAAGCTTGGGGATGCCTGATACGTCTCCAACGTATCTATAATTTTTTATTGCTCCATGCTATATTATCTACTGTTTTGGACCATATTGGGCTTTATTTTCCACTTTTATATTACTTTTGGGACTAACCTATTAACCGGAGGCCCAGCCTAGAATTGTTGTTTTTTGCCTATTTCAGTGTTTCGAAGAAACGGAATATCAAACGGAGTCCAAACGGAATGAAACCTTCGGGAACGTGATTTTCTCACCGAATATGATCCAGGAGACTTGGACCCCACGTCAAGAAAGAAGGAAGGCGGCCACGAGGGTGGACGGCGCCCCCCCTAGGGTGCGCCCCTGCCTCGTGGGCCCCTCTTTGCTCCACCGACGTACTTCTTCCTCTTATATATACCTACGTACCCCCAAACGATCAGATACGGAGTCAAAAACCTAATTCCACCGCCGCAACCTTCTGTACCCACGAGATCCCATCTTGGGGCCTGTTCCGGAGCTCCGTTGGAGGGGGCATCCATCATGGAGGGCTTCTACATCATCACCATAGCCTCTCCAATGAAGTGTGAGTAGTTTACCTCAGACCTTCGGGTCCATAGTTAGTAGCTAGATGGCTTCTTCTCTCTTTTTGGATCTCAATACAATGTTCTCCCCCTCTCTCGTGGAGATCTATTCGATGTAATCTTCTTTTTGCGGTGTGTTTGTTGAGACCGATGAATTGTGGGTTTATGATCAAGTTTATCTATGAACAATATTTGAATCTTCTCTGAATTATCTTATGTATGATTGGTTATCTTTGCAAGTCTCTTCGAATTATCAGTTTGGTTTGGCCTACTAGATTGGTTTTTCTTGCAATAGGAGAAGTGCTTAGCTTTGGGTTCAATCTTGAAGTGTCCTTTCCTAGTGACAGTAGGGGCAACAAGGCACGTATTGTATTGTTGCCATCGAGGATAACAAGATGGGGTTTTTATCATATTGCATGAATTTATCCCTCTACATCATGTCATCTTGCTTAAGGCCTTACTCTGTTTTCTTGAACTTAACGCTCTAGATGCATGCTGGATAGCGGTCGATGAGTGGAGTAATAGTAGTAGATGCAGGCAGGAGTCGGTCTACTTGTCCCGGACGTGATGCCTATATACATGATCATACCTACATATTCTCATAACTATGCTCAATTCTGTCAATTGCTCAACAGTAATTTGTTCACCTACCGTAGAATAATTATGCTCTTGAGAGAAGCCACTAGTGAAATCTATGGCCCCTGGGTCTATTCTCATCATACCAATCTGCCATCACTTTATTATTGCTTTGTTTTTTTTACTTTGCACTTTTATTTTTACTTTGCATCTTTACACCAAAAATGCCAAAAATATTATCTATCATCTCTATCAGATCTCACTCTCGTAAGTGACCGTGAAGGGATTGACAACCCCTAATCGCGTTGGTTGCATTGAGCTATTTGTTTTGTGTAGGTACGAAGGACTCGCGCGTAGCCTCCTACTGGATTGATACCTTGGTTCTCAAAAACTGAGGGAAATACTTACTCTACTCTACTGCATCACCCTTTCCTCTTCAAGGAAATCCAACGCAGTGCTCAAGAGGTAGCACAAGGCAGGAGGCTCCGACAAGCAGTACTGCAAGATCCACCGCACCAAGGGCCATGACCTCCAGAACTGCCGACAGGTTCAGCTGCTTGCAGAAAAGCAGAAGGCTAAATATGAAAGGCGGGACAAGCAAAAGGGTCAGGATGGTGCAAAGGGATCCGGCAAGAGGCGAGGCGGGTACGGGGGTCGCTGCAACAATGATAACCAACAAGAGAGGCCCGCTCGGGGCCGCGAGAAGAAAGAGGAAGATGATGATCACGACGAGGATGACGAGCACGAGTTCCAGAAGGCTACAGAGGTCATGTGCGTCGATGGTGGCGCCTCGTTGCACACCTCACACCGCCAGTTGAAGCAGTGGGCGCGTGAGGTCACTGCGGCAGAGCCGTCGTTCGATGCCCAGAAGCCCCTGAAGTGGTCCCGCACGCCCATCGTTTTTGACACCGAGGATCACCCTGATCGCACAACTGCGGTCGGGTGTTTGTCGTTCTTGGTTTCACCAACAATACGCAACCTCAAGGTGACCAAAGTTCTGGTTGATGGTGGGGCCAGCCTGAATTTGATCTCGCCCGCTGTGATCAAGAAGTTGCAGATTCCTGATGGAGATCTCGAGGAGACGGGCACGTTCCAAGGGGTCAACCTTGGAAGGAATCAGCCGAAGGGTAAAATCACGCTGCCCGTTACGTTCGGGGGCGAGCTGAACTACAGGACGGAGAAGATCGTTTTTGATGTTGCCGAGATCCCCCTGCCGTACAACGAGATCCTTGGCCGCCCAGCGCTGGCCAAGTTCATGGTGGCGTCACACTACGCCTACAACACACTGAAGATGCCGGGGCCGCTGACCATCATCACCGTCCCCTCTGACAAGAAAGACGCGCTCATCTGCGCCGACCAACTCTACCGAGAGGCAGTTGCAGTAGCTGCCGCCAGGGCACTTGCTCCTGCCGCTGAAGCCCCGGGAAGGAAGAAGGCCGGCAAGACCTCTTACACCCACTCCGGCAAGCGCAACTCTTCGGAGTGTTGTGCTCCCGTTGAGGACGTGCCAGAGAGCTCCACTGGCAAGGGCAAGAAGTCCAAGGCTGCACCACTAGAAACCAAGAAGGTGTCCGTCAAGGAGGATGGCACGGGCAGGGCTTTCACTATAAGCTCCACCCTCGACAGCAAATAGGAAAGTGCGCTCGTCGCCTTCCTGTGGGCGAATGTCGATGTATTTGCATGGCAAGCATCTGACATCCCCGGCGTTCCCATGGAGGTGATTGAGCACCATCTTGCTATCTGTCCTCACGCGCGGCCCGTCGAGCAGAAGGTCGGGAAGCAAGCTTTGGAACGACAAGAGTTCATCATTGAAGAGATCAGGAAGTTGGAGGCGGCAGGCCTGGTAAGAGGAGTACTCCACCCCACGTGGTTGGCCAATCCGGTGGTGGTGCGTAAGGCAAATGAGAAGTGGAGGCTGTGTATTGACTACACAGACATCAATGAAGCTTGTCCAAAGGATCCTTTCCCTCTGCTATGCATCGAGCAGATTGTAGACTCCACTGTCGGGTGTGACCTGCTGCCATTCCTCGACGCCTACTCAGGATATCACCAGATCTTCATGATGAAGGAAGACGAAGAGAAGACGCGTTCATCACCCCATGTGGTACATACTGTTTTGTACGAATGCCTTTCGGGTTGAAGAGCGCTAGTTCAACATTTGCCCGAGCAGTCCAGATTGGTTTTGAGCCCCGGCTACATAGAAATGTGGAAGCTTATATGGATGACATAGTGGTCAAAACCAAGGACAAAGCCATGCTCGTGCAAGATTTAGAAGAAACATTCACAAATCTGCGCAAGATCAACCTCAAGCTCAACCCATAGAAGTGCGTGCTTGGTGTACCCTCTGGCAAACTTCTCGGGTTGTTTGTGTCTCAACGCGGGATCGAAGCAAATCCCGACAAGATCAAGGCGATCGAGCAGATTGAGGCGCCGAAACGGGTCAAAGACGTCCGTAGGCTCGCCGGCTGCGTTGCTGCCCTGAGTAGGTTCATCTCCAAATCTACTAAGCGCGCCCTCCCCTTTTTCAAAGTTTTGAAAAAGGCGGGTCCAGTAAAATGGACTCCGGAGGCAGAGGCAGCACTGCAAGATTTGAAGAGGTACCTCTCCTCCACGCCAATACTAGTCACGCCTAAACCACGGGAGCCATTGCTGCTGTACTTAGCAGCAACGAATCAAGTGGTCAGTGTTGCGCTGGTGGCGCAGAGGGAACTTGAGGGAGAAGCAGCAGTTCCAGCAAAGCCGTCAGATGGAGGGTCGGGGTCTTCCCTGGCAGAGCCTGACGCCGGCGAACCAGAACCCCCGGCAAGGCCCGGACCCGGCGAAGCAGAGCCTGGCCGGATGGGCGAAGTGGGACAGAAGAAGAACATGGTGCAGCACTCGGTGTATTTTGTCAGTTCCCTCTTGCAGGGGGCTAGGTCAAGATATTCTAGGATGCAGAAGCTGCTTTTCGGCCTTCTCATGGCCTCGAGGAAGCTGCGCCACTATATCCAAGCACATGAGATCACCGTCGTCGCCCGCCTCCCTTTACAAGGATTTTGCACAACCCAGATGCGACAGGGAGGATTTTGGAGTGGGCATTGGAGTTGTCGAGCTTTGGCCTCAGATTTGAAAGTAATTCAACGATCAAGAGCCAAGCTTTCGCAGAGTTATAGCAGAGTGGACCGCAACGCCCGACGAGGAGATTCAAGAGACCACCCTTCCCGGCAAGGAGATGAGCAGTGAGTGGATTATGTACTTTGACGGAACTTTCTCACTCAAAGGTGTTGGTGCTGGCGTGCTACTCATCGCGCCCACCGGAGAGCACCTCAAGTACGTAATCCAGATGCACTTCCCCCGGGAAAAATCAACAAACAATACGGCGGAGTACATGGGGTTGCTTGCTGGTCTCAGGATCGCGGGAGACCTCAGAATCAAGAAGCTCCTCATCAGAGGTGATTCGTAGCCCGTCATCAAGCAAGTTAACAAGGATTACCAGAGCCCGTTGATGGAGGCCTACATGAATGAAATGAGGAAGTTGGAAGAACGTTTCGACGGCCTACAGGCAGAACATGTTCCCCGAGCGGAGAACAGCATTGCGGACGTCCTGTCGAAACATGCTGCCCTCAAGTTGCCTGTGGAACCAGGTACCTTTGTACTTCAGTTAATGCAACCATCCGTAGAACCATCAGTAGGGCAGAACAAGCGAATGAAGACAAGCCCCGGCAAGTACCTTCCCGCCGAGCTCCCAGGAGCCGCCGGCAAGGAGGTTGTCGGGTACCCCAAGCTTGCCGAGGGGCAAGGTGGTTTCTCAACAGGGAAAGGTGGTTTCTCAACATAAGCAGTAGGAACAACAGAATCATCATAAGTGATAGTCTTTTCTTCAAGTTTAATAGGTGCGACTACTTTTACTTCAACTAGCACGGGCTAGAACTTTATAGAGTTAAATGGTGAAATTATATTATTTGATTTATCTAAAGGAATAATTAAAACCAAATGTGAGACATTTTTTAATATAAGACTGTGCGGACATAGTTTTTTCTTCTGCATGTTTGGGTTTTTATTGATATATAAATATATGTTTTATCCCTTCATCATTCACTTGTTAATTATGCATGGGGTACTTAATTTTGTTTATAACCAGTCTGTTCTTCAAGATATATTTGTACGATCGCATGGAGTACTATCAGTTTTAGTACTTATCCTAAGACTGAGTTAGTACATTCTAGAAGCAATAAATATTTCTACTTTTGAAAATTATAATGGTATAATTCTTTGTAACATTAACTTCCTTAATAAGTCTATTATTGCGAACATGTAGTATGTATCATTGAGAGTTTTATAAATATACTATGTATGTTCGAAGACAAATGACTTTTAAAAAATTATGAAGTCATTTTTAAATCTTGATTACCAATATGCATGAATATTTAGGTCGATCTGAAGGAAATATGCCCTAGAGGAAATAATAAAGGTATTATTTATTTCCTTATTTCATGATAAATGTTTATTATTAATGCTAGAATTGTATTAACCGGAAACATAATACATGTGTGAATACATAGACAAACAGAATGTCACTAGTATGCCTCTACTTGACTAGCCCGTTAATCAAAGATGGTTATGTTTCCTAACCATGAACAAAGAGTTGTTATTTGATTAACGAGGTCACATCATTAGTTGAATGATCTGATTGACATGACCCATTCCATTAGCTTAGCACCCGATCGTTTAGTATGTTGCTATTGCTTTCTTCATGACTTATACATGTTCCTTTGACTATGAGATTATGCAACTCCCGTTTGCCAGAGGAACACTTTGGGTGCTACCAAACGTCACAACGTAACTGGGTGATTATAAAGGAGTACTACAGGTGTCACCAAAGGTAGATGTTGGGTTGGCGTATTTCGAGATTAGGATTTGTCACTCCGATCGTCGGAGAGGTATCTCTGGGCCCTCTCGGTAAGGCACATCACTTAAGCCTTGCAAGCATTGCAACTAATGAGTTAGTTACGGGATGATGTATTACGGAACGAGTAAAGAGACTTGCCGGTAACAAGATTGAACTAGGTACTGGATACCGACGATCGAATCTCGGGCAAGTAACATACCGATGGACAAAGGGAACAACGTATGTTGTTATGCGGTCTGACTGATAAAGATCTTCGCAGAATATGTAGGAGCCAATATGGGCATCCAGGTCCCGCTATTGGTTATTGACCGGATACGTGTCTCGGTCATGTCTACATTGTTCTCGAACCGTAGGGTCCGCACGCTTAAGGTTTCGATGACAGTTATATAATGAGTTTATGAGTTTTGATGTACCGAAGGAGTTCGGAGTCCCGGATGAGATCGGGGACATGACGAGGAGTCTCGAAATGGTCGAGACGTAAAGATCGATATATTGGACGACTATATTCGGAGATCGAAAGGGTTCTGAGTGGTTCGGGTATTTTCGGAGGTACCGGGGAGTTACGGGAATACGAGGAAGAAGCAATGGGCCTTGATGGGCCTTAGTGGGAAGGACCAGGAGGTGGCGCGCGCCCCTCCCATGCCCAGTCCGAATTGGACAAGGGGTTTGGGGCGCGGCCCCTCTCTCCCTTCCTTCCCCCCTTCCCCTCTTTCCCCCCTTGACCTAGTTGGACTAGGAAAGGTGGAATCCTACTCTCGGTGGGAGTAGGACTCCCCTGGCGCGCCCAAACCTAGGGCCGGCCTCCTCCCTCCCTTGCTCCTTTATATACGGGGGCAGGAGGCACCCCATGGACACACAAGTTGATCTTCGTGATCGTTCCTTAGCCGTGTGCGGTGCCCCCCTCCACCATATTCCACCTCGAATATATCGTTGCAGTGCTTAGGCGAAGCCCTGCGCCGGTAGAACATCAAGATTGTCACCACGCCGTCGTGCTGACGGAACTCCTCCCCGACGCTTTGCTGGATCGGAGCCCGGGGATCGTCATCGAGCTGAACGTGTGCCAAGAACTCGGAGGTGCCGGAGTAACGGTACTTGGATCGGTCGGATCGTGAAGACGTACGACTACATCAACCGCGTTGATATAACGCTTCCGCTTTCGGTCTACGAGGGTATGTAGACAACACTCTCCCCTCTCGTTGCTATGCATCACCATGATCTTGCGTGTGCGTAGGAATTTTTTTGAAATTACTACGTTCCCCAACAGTGGCATCCGAGCCTAGGTTTTATGGTTTGATGTTATTTGCACGAGTAGAACACAAGTGAGTTGTGGGCGATATAAGTCATACTGCCTACCAGCATGTGATACTTTGGTTCGGCGGTATTGTTGGACGAGACGATCCGGACCAACCTTACGCGTACTCTTACGCGAGACCGGTTCCCTCGACGTGCTTTGCACATAGATGGCTTGCGGAAGACTGTCTCTCCAACTTTAGTTGAACCGAGTGTGGCTACGCCCGGTCCTTGAGAAGGTTAAAGCGGAGTCTATTTGACAAACTATCGTTGTGGTTTTGATGCGTAGGTAAGATGAGTTCTTGCTTAAGCCCGTAGCAGCCACGTAAGACTTGCAACAACAAAGTAGAGGACGTCTAACTTGTTTTTGCAGGGCATGTTGTGATGTGATATGGTCAAGACATGATGCTGAATTTTGTTGTATGAGATGATCATGTTTTGTAACCGAGTTATCGGCAACTGGCAGGAGCCATATGGTTGTCGCTTTATTGTATGCAATGCAATCGCAATGTAATGCTTTACTTTATTACTAAGCGGTAGTGATAGTCGTGGAAGCATAAGATTGGCGAGACGACAACGATGCTACGATGGAGATCAAGGTGTTGCGCCGGTGACGATGGTGATCATGACGGTGCTTCGGAGATGGAGATCACAAGCACAAGATGATGATGACCATATCATATCACTTATATTGATTGCATGTGATGTTTATCTTTTTATGCATCTTATCTTGCTTTGATTGACGGTAGCATTATAAGATGATCTCTCACTAAATTATCAAGAAGTGTTCTCCCTGAGTATGCACCGTTGCAAAAGTTCTTCGTGCTGAGACACCACGTGATGATCGGGTGTGATAGGCTCTACGTTCAAATACAACGGGTGCAAAACAGTTGCACACGCGGAATACTCAGGTTATACTTGACGAGCTATGCATATAAGATATGACCTCGGAACACGGAGACCGAAAGGTCGAGCGTGAATCATATAGTAGATATGATCAACATAATGATGTTCACCATTGAAGACTAAGCCATTTCACGTGATGATCGGTTATGGTTTAGTTGATTTGGATCACGTGATCACTTAGAAGATTAGAGGGATGTCTATCTAAGTGGGAGTTCTTAAGTAATATGATTAATTGAACTTTAATATTATCATGAACATTAGTCCTGGTAGTATTAGCATATCTATGTTGTAGATCAATAGCTCGCGTTGTTGCTTCCCTATGTTTATTTTGATATGTTCCTAGAGAAAATTGTGTTGAAAGATGTTAGTAGCAATGATGCGGATTGGATCCGTAATCTGAGGTTTATCCTCATTGCTGCACAGAAGAATTATGTCCTTGATGCACCACTAGGTGACAGACCTATTGCAGGAGCAGATGCAGACGTTATGAACGTTTTTGCTAGCTCAATATGATGACTACTTAATAGTTTAGTGCACCATGCTTAACGGCTTAGAATCGGGACTTCAAAGACGTTTTGAACGTCATGGACCATACGAGATGTTCCAGGAGTTGAAGTTAATATTTCAAGCAAATACCTGAGTTGAGAGATATGAAGTCTCCAACAAGTTCTATAGCTAAAAGATGGAGGAGAATCGCTCAACTAGTGAGCATGTGCTCAGATTGTCTAGGTACTACAATCGCTTGAATCAAGTGGGAGTTAATCTTCTAGATAAGATAGTGATTGACAGAATTCTCTAGTCACCATCACCAAGTTAGTAGAACTTCGTGATGAACTATAGTATGCAAGGGATGACGAAAACAATTCCCAAGCTCTTCGTGATGCTGAAATCGACGAAGGTAGAAATCAAGAAAAACATCAAGTGTTGATGGTTGACGAGACCACTAGTTTCAAGAAAAGGGCAAAGGGAAGAAGAGGAACTTCAAGAAGAACGGCAAGCGAGTTGCTGCTCAAGTGAAGAAGCTCAAGTCTGGTCCTAAGCCTGAGACTAAGTGCTTCTACTGCAAAGGGACTGGTCACTGGAAGCGGAACTACCCCAAGTGTTTGGTGGATAAGAAGGATGGCAAAGTGAACAAAAGTATATTTGATATACATGTTATTGATGTGTACTTTACTAGTGTTTATAGCAACCCCTCAGTATTTGATACTGGTTCAGTTGCTAAGAGTAGTAAATCGAAACAGGAGTTGCAGAATAAACAGAGACTAGTTAAGGGTAAAGTGACGATGTGTGTTGGAAGTAGTTCCATGATTGATATGATCATCATCGCACACTCCCTATACTTTCGGGATTAGTGTTGAACCTAAATAAGTGTTATTTGGTGTTTGCGTTGAGCATGAATATGATTTGATCATGTTTATTGCAATACAGTTATTCATTTAAGTTAGAGAACAATTGTTGTTCTGTTTACATGAATAAAACCTTCTATGGTTATACACACCAACGAAATGGTTCGTTGAATCTCGATCGTAGTGATACACATATTAATAATATTGAAGCCAAAAGGATGCAAAGTTAATAATGATAGTGCAACTTGTTTGTGGCACTACTGTTTAAGTCATATTGGTGTAAAGCGCATGAAGAAATTCCATACAGATGGAATTTTGGAATCACTTGATTATGAATCACTTGATGCTTGCGAACCATGCCTCATGGGCAAGATGACTAAGACTCCGTTCTCCCGAACAATGGAGCGAGCAACTGACTTGTTGGAAATCATACATACCGATGTATGTGGTCCGATGAAAATTAAGGCTCGCGACAAGTATCATTATTTTCTGACCTTCACAGATGTTTTGAGCAGATATGGGTATATCTACTTGATGAAACATAAGTCTGAAATGTTTGAAAAGTTCAAAGAATTTCAGAGTGAAGTGGAAAATCATCATGACAAGAAAATAAAGTTTCTACGATCTGATCGCGCAGACGAATATTTGAGTTACGAGTTTGGTCTTCAGTTAAAACAATGTGAAACAGTTTCACTACTCACGCCACCTGGAACACCACAGCATAATGGTGCGTACGAATGTCATAACCGTTCTTTATTGGATATAGTACAATCTATGATGTCTCTTACCGATCTACCACTATCGTTTTTGGGGTTATGCATTAAAGACAGCTGCATTCACGTTAAAAAGGGCACCATCTAAGTCCGTTGAGATGACACAATCTGAACTATGGTTTGGCAAGAAACCAAAGTTGTCGTTTCTTAAAGTTTGGGGTTGCGATGCTTATGTGAAAAAGTTTCAACATGATAAGCTCAAACCCAAATCGGAGAAATATGTCTTCATAGGATACCCAAAGAGTCAGTTGGGTACACCTTCTATCACAGATCCAAAGGCAAGACATTCGTTGCTAAGAATGGATCCTTTCTAGAAAAGGAGTTTCTCTCGAAAGAAGTGAGTGGGAGGAAAGTAGAAAACTTGATAAGGTAATTGTACCTTCTCCCTTATTGGAAAGAAGTTCATCACAGAAATCTGTTCTTGTGACTACTACACCAATTAGTGAGGAAGCTAATGATGATGATCATGTAACTTCAGATCAAGTAACTACCGAATCTCGTAGGTAAACCAGAGTGAGATCCGCACCAGAGTGGTACGATAATCTTGTTCTGGAAGTCATGTTACTAGACCATGATGAACTTGCGAACTATGAGGAAGCGATGATGAGCCCAGATTCCGCGAAATGGTTTGAGGCCATGAAATCTGAGATATGATCCATGTATGAGAACAAAGTATGGACTTTGATGGATTTGCCCGATGATCGCCATAGAAAATAAATGGATCTTCAAGAGGAAGACGGACGCTGATAGTAGTGTTACTATCTACAAAGCTAGAATTGTCGCAAAAGGGTTTTCGACAAGTTCAAGGTGTTGACTATGATGAGAGTTTCTCACTCGTATCTATGCTTAAGTCTGTTCGAATCATGTTAGCAATTTCCGCATTTTGTGAAATCTGGCAAATGGAAAACAAAACTGCATTCCTTAATGGATTTATTAAAGAAGAGTTGCATATGATGCAACCAGAAGGTTTTGTCAATCCTAAAGGTGTTAACAAAATATGCAAGCTCCAGCGATCCATCTATGGACTGGTGCAAGCATCTCGGAGTTGGAATATACGCTTTAATAAGTTGATCAAAGCATATAGTTTTTACAGACTTGCGGTGAAGCCTGCATTTACAAGAAAGTGAGTGGGAGCACTACAACATTTCTGATAAGTATATGTGAAAGACATATTATTGATCAGAAATAATGTAGAATTATTCTGTAAAGCATAAAGGAATGTTTGAAAGGAGATTTTCAAAGAAAGACTTCAGTGAAGCTGCTTACATATTGAGCATCAAGGTCTATAGAGGTAGATCAAGACGCTTGATAAGTTTTTTCAATGAGTACATACCTTGACAAGTTTTTGAAGTAGTTCAAAATGGAACAGTCAAAGAAAGAGTTCTTGCCTGTGTCATAAGGTGTGAAATTGAGTAAGACTCAAAGCCCGACCACGGCAGAAGATAGAAAGAGAATGAAAGTCATTCCCTATGCCTCAGCCATAGGTTCTATAAAGTATGCCATGCTGTGTACCAGATCTATTGCATACCCTACCACTGAGTTTGGCAAGGGAGTACAATAGTGATCTAGGAGTAGATCACTGGACAGTGGTCAAAATTATCCTTAATGGAATAAGGATATGTTTCTCGATTATGGAGGTGACAAAAGGTTCGTCGTAAAAGATTACGTCGATGCAAGTTTTGACACTAATCTAGATGACTCTAAGTCTCAATCTAGATACATATTGAAAGTGGGAGCAATTAGCTAAAGTAGCTCCGTGCAGAGTATTGTTGACATAGAAATTTGCAAAATACTTACGGATCTGAATGTGACAGACCCGTGGACTAAAATTATCTCACAAGCAAAACATGATCACACCTTAGTACTCTTTGGGTGTTAATCACATAGCGATGTGAACTAGATTACTGACTCTAGTAAACCCTTTGGGTGTTGGTCACATATCGATGTGAACTATGGGTGTTAATCACATGGTGATGTGAACTATTGCTGGTAAATCACATGGCGATGTGAACTAGATTGTTGACTCTAGTGCAAGTGGGAGACTGAAGGAAATATGCCCTAGAGGCAATAATAAAGGTATTATTTATTTCCTTATTTCATGATAAATGTTTATTATTCATGCTAGAATTGTATTAACCGGAAACATAATACATGTGTGAATACATAGACAAACAGAATGTCACTAGTATGCCTCTACTTGACTAGCCCGTTAATCAAAGATGGTTATGTTTCCTAACCATGAACAAAGAGTTGTTATTTGATTAACGAGGTCACATCATTAGTTGAATGATCTGATTGACATGACCCATTCCATTAGCTTAGCACCCGATCGTTTAGTATGTTGCTATTGCTTTCTTCATGACTTATACATGTCCCTTTGACTATGAGATTATGCAACTCCCGTTTGCCGGAGGAACACTTTGGGTGCTACCAAACGTCACAACGTAACTGGGTGATTATAAAGGAGTACTACAGGTGTCACCAAAGGTAGATGTTGGGTTGGCGTATTTCGAGATTAGGATTTGTCACTCCGATCGTCAGAGAGGTATCTCTGGGCCCTCTAGGTAATGCACATCACTTAAGCCTTGCAAGCATTGCAACTAATGAGTTAGTTACGGGATGATGTATTACGGAACGAGTAAAGATACTTGTCGGTAACAAGATTGAACTAGGTATTAGATACCGACGATCGAATCTCGGGCAAGTAACATACCGATGGACAAAGGGAGCAACGTATGTTGTTATGCGGTCTGACCGATAAAGATCTTCGCAGAATATGTAGGAGCCAATATGGGCATCCAGGTCCCGCTATTGGTTATTGACCGGAGACGTGTCTCGGTCATGTCTACATTGCTCTCGAATCGTAGGGTCCGCACGCTTAAGGTTTCGATGACAGTTATATAATGAGTTTATGAGTTTTGATGTACCGAAGGAGTTCGGAGTCCCGGATGAGATCGGGGACATGACGAGGAGTCTCGAAATGGTCGAGACGTAAAGATCGATATATTGGACGACTATATTCGGACATCGGAAGGGTTCTGAGTGGTTCGGGTATTTTCGGAGGTACCGGGGAGTTACGGGAATACGAGGAAGAAGCAATGGGCCTTGATGGGCCTTAGTGGGAAGGACCAGGAGGTGGCGCGCGCCCCTCCCAAGCCCAGTCCGAATTGGACAAGGGGTTTGGGGCGCGGCCCCTCTCTCCCTTCCTTCCCCTCTTCCCCTCTTTCCCCCCTTGACCTAGTTGGACTAGGAAAGGTGGAATCCTACTCCCGGTGGGAGTAGGACTCCCCTGGCGCGCCCAAACCTAGGGCCGGCCTCCTCCCTCCCTTGCTCCTTTATATACGGGGGCAGGGGCACCCCATGGACACACAAGTTGATCTTCGTGATCGTTCCTTAGCCGTGTGCGGTGCCCCCTCCACCATATTCCACCTCGAATATATCGTTGCAGTGCTTAGGCGAAGCCCTGCGCCGGTAGAACATCAAGATTGTCACCACGCCGGCGTGCTGACGGAACTCCTCCCCGACGCTTTGCTGGATCGGAGCCCGGGGATCGTCATCGAGCTGAACGTGTGCCAAGAACTCGGAGGTGCCGGAGTAACGGTACTTGGATCGGTCGGATCATGAAGACGTACGACTACATCAACCGCGTTGATATAACGCTTCCGCTTTCGGTCTACGAGGGTACGTAGACAACACTCTCCCCTCTCGTTGCTATGCATCACCATGATCTTGCGTGTGCGTAGGAAAATTTTTGAAATTACTACGTTCCCCAACACGATCACCTTCAATATAAATATTATCCTCAGTTTTTTTCATATAAATTGTTTGCATTATATAGATTTTAGTGTTTTGTACTAACATATCCCTAGATAAACTAATGGTCAAATATGCATATGTATAGCAAACTGAGCCTAACTCATATAGTTAGGTTTTTTGTGGTGGAACCATCCCAACAGGGTTCAAATCCTAGGTGTGGCATTAGTGCTCGCGTTTTCTTGTATTTATTCCAGGCTTCCGGCGATGTTTGCTTAGCAAAGGAGGCAATCACATTTACTATGGAAGTGCCAGTGGTGACTTCGTAAATCTGAAGTTGATTTGTCGGCTCAGTCTCTTGAATGTGCTCATTGGGGTAGGATGTGCGTGTGTGCGTTCATCTTTAGTACTATTTTCTCGAAAATGTACAAACTAAGAGCACGCATATTATAAGTCATGGTAATTTTCATTTTGTAATTTAAATTAAATACGGCAGTTATGAGTATATATGACGACATAGTGTAAGATTATAATATTATGGTGAAAAATATATAAATTTTAACCAAGTACTTATATTGAATATATAAATTAATAATAAAAGGAATTTATTTGTGACGTGAATAAAAGAAAAGAATCCCTCCATGGTCACTGGTTGGTCAAACAAAATGATGTTTTCTTTATCTGAGTCTTCTTTTTCTTATTTACTCACATGTTCGAAAATGTATGACGTTCCAGAAATGGTTACCATCACCAAAATGTAACTTTGGTTGCTAATTTGTATATGAATGTATTGTTAAAAATAAATTTCTTCACGGTACATTCATTTTTTAAAAATATAATAATATTAATTTGGTTTGACAGTTTAATGCATCCATAATTTTATAATGATACACATTCGTGGTTGTTATCTATGATCAAACACACTTATCACATGTAGTATTGCTTTTAAAAATTCATTCCACTCTCTCATCGCTCTTTAATCCACACATCCTATGTACACTCTCACATGTATTTGTTGTCTGATGTGGAAGGATCTCTACAGTTACTTGGACACTGGTGGAAAAAGGGCCTTTGGTCGCGGTTCGCAACTGCCATTAGTCGCGGTTGCGCAACCGCGACCAAACAGGCGGGACTAAAGGCTCCACCCTTTAGTCGCGGTTGCTTAAGAACCGCGACTAAAGGCCCGTCCACGTGGGCGCCAGGTGGCCGTCGGGGCGGAGGATTTTTAGTAGCGGTTCTTCTGGCCAACCGCGACTAAAGACCGCCGCAGGTTTAGGGTTTTAGCCCCCCCCCCCCTAAACCTGCCCCCCCCCCTAAACCTGTTTTCTGTTTAATTTGTATTGTTTTATTTCTTTTATGCTTTATTTTAATTTTGAAGGAGTTTCACATATTCTACGCTACTACATACATGCATATGAATGTACAATTTCAAACAAATTTGAAATTAGAACCAAAAAGAATTCAAGAGGAATATACAGTATATATTAAATATCATCAGATGACCATATACAATTTTGAACAAGTTTCCATACATAATTTAAGGCATATAAAGTTCTACGTCCTCGTAATGGTGTTCTCCTTTAGGATGGAGGACTTCCCTCCTGAACCATCCAGCTAGTTCCTCTTGAAGTGGTCGGAAGCGAGCTTCTGGACTAAGCATCATCCGGAGGTTATTCCTCTGAGCATTGGTATCACTCGGAACCCGCTCAGAGGTGTATCTCCGGATCATCTCACAGACATAGTATCCACATAGATTGGACCCCGCTGGCTGAATATCCCCAGCATTCTTAGCCTTTGACTTTTTGAATTCTAGCTCTTTTTTGAATTCACCGACCTTTGTATCTACGAACCGTCTCCAAACCCTACGAGGCAAAGAAAATTAAATGAACAAGAGAGTTATTAGTTACTTGATATTAGGAAATGAACGAAATAGGCCGATCGATATAGAGCGCAAATGAATGAAAATAATTACTTCTGCAGCATTTTTCTCAGGTCGCCCCAAAGCTTTGGATCCATATTCAGAGAGTCGTGGACGAGACATTCTGATGTGTCAACTTTAATTACTAGCAGAATCCAGTGGAACCTGCGGACACGATACATGCACAGTACGTCATGCATAACTCATCGATTAGCCGGCCACATACCATGCATGGAGTAAACAAAAGAGAATGTGCTCAAGACAGAAACACTCACCCAAAATGGTAAGGAAATAGAATATCACTTTTGAGTTCCTGCTTTGTAAGAAACTGCCACAGGCCTGCCTCCATGTCGTCGGGGTGATGCCGTAACACATATCCATTAACGATGTGTGGGTCAATGAACCCAACATCATGGATGTTCCTTACTCTGCATTCCTTAATCTTCATTCTGCATGTATAATAGCGGACACAACAATATAGTTAGGACATATATATAGTGCAGGCAATATGAACGAGATGGGGTAGAAATAAATCACTTACAGAATGTAGCAACTGATGATAGATTTGTCGAGCTCGCGCAGATTGAAAAGCTGGAACAATTCACTCAGATGAATTTGTACATAGTAATGTTTGAAGTGATGCTCATATCTAACTTCCGCATAAATATATTCGTTGGCGTTTTTATTTTTTATGTAACCCTTGTACCATTTCAGCAGATTCATTTGTGGAGGTAGATCCTGTTCCTGCGCAGGCTCGACGAGAGGCCCATTCTTCACATATGTAATTACTACCTCCTTCACTGGCGCCTCATCAAGTCCTAACAGTTCACGAAGAGTAATACCTAAGTTGGCCGCTTGTTCTCTGGCACTCGTTGCAGTCAATCCAAGTGCTGCCGCAGGTGCTATGATATCGGGGTCATCCGGACCGGCGGCTTTCACTATAAGCGGGGCAATCGATTGTTTACTTTGTTCCCCGAGCTGGGCAACTCATTTACTTTGTTCCGGATCGGGGTCATCCGCCCGCCCTTTCTTCTCCTTCAATATGAGTGCCTGCCTACGAAGTTCACGTGCATAGTCCTTAGGCAGATTCTTCGCGGCTTGGGACGGTGTGCTCAAAAATGACTTAGCCCACTTCTTTTGCTCATCAGAAAATACTGGCTTGGGCTCGGGCTCTCTTTTCTTCTTGCAGTCCGCCTTCCATTTCTCAAGATCAGCAGCCGCGGCCGCGGCAGTTTCCTCGGCACTACGTTCCCAAGGCCTTGTGGGGAGAGGCTTCAGTGATGGCTCCGGTACCTTTGTGGTCTTAGGTACATAAGGGTCCGGGTTAATAATCCAGGACTGCTTCTGCTTCTTTGCCGGAGGTGGATTGGGGGGCGGCGTCTGATCACCCGCCGGACAAGGACTGGGGGGCGGCGTCTGATCACCCGCCGGACGTTGTGGACTGGGAGGCGTCGGCTGACGTGACGGAGGTGTAGGTGAACCGCCACCACCACCACCACCACCACCGCCGCCACCGCCACCACCACCACCGTAGGGGGGTGGACTTGTTGTCCTTGGCGCCTCGCCTGGAAACTTGATAAACTTCTTTTGCCATAGAATGAAATGGCGCTTGACATCTCCAAGTCTTTTCTCCCCTTCAGGTGTAGCAATGTCAATCTCCAGGTCCTCAAACCCTTGGACTATGTCCTCCACCGTGACACGAGCATAGCCATCTTGAATGGGGTTGTTGTGGTGGAGTGCTCCAGGTAAACATGGTAAAGCACTGCCGATGGCTACCTTCATGGACATGTTCCCGATAGGATAATACAGATGACATTCTTTCCTCTCCTTTATATCGTCCACGGGGTAGCGAGGAGGCTCCGGTGCAGTAATTTCGACCACCAGAGGCTCCGGTGCAGTAATTTCGATCGTCGGTGCATCTGCACCAGCCGGTGGGGCCTCCGTGGAAGCCACGCTGCTTCTCCGCTGCTGGCTATCGAGATCCGCTGGATGATCTTCATGCTGCGCCCAAGCTGCATCTCTTTCGGCTACTAGTACACTCACGGTTTTCTTCATCACATCCATTTCCGATGCCAACCGCGCCACAACATCTGCTTCCCGATCCATCTTTCTCTTACGGCTTCTGTAACCGTACGGGTCATCGTTCTGGGGGAACCCTATTTTCCACGGAATGTGCCCCATGCCTCGTACACGTCCTCCGTGTTCAGGATTCCCGAGGGCTTTTGTCAGTGCGTCGTTCTCTCTGTTGAACTTGATCTTCCCCTCTTGAGCATCCCTCATTGCGTCAATAAGGGCTTGGGTGGGTTTCATTATTTTGCCCTGGTAAACACACTCCCCTGTCTCCGGGTTCAGCGTTCCCCCATGCCCGTACCACCAGCTTTTGGCCCTTGGGTCCCATCCCTCCGTACCTGGACGGATTCCTCGCGCCCTCAGCTCGTTCTCCATCTTCTCCAACCTAGGCTGCCAAAGGCGATACCCTCCTGGCCCCATAATATGATTTTACTCCTTCTTAGCCGCATTTTCCTTATTTTTTTCGATATTTGAATGAACTGCTCCGATTTCTTTTGCTTCACAAATTTTGGCCAATCATGTTTCAGTTTCTCATATTGTCCTTTGAAATCCGGAGTCTTGTTCTGCTTGACAAAGTCATGGTTTAGATTTTGCTTGAATTTCCGGAATGCGTCGGCCATCTTATGAAGAGCGAACTGTTTGACTAGCCTCCTCCTCTCCTTGTTTTCCTCAATCTTGTTACCCTCCTCATCGAATTTGTTGTATTCCGGAGGTAGAACGAAATGTTCCATAAGCTTCTTGAAGCAATATTTTTTTGTTCTCTTATCGACAAAAGTGAAACCAGCAATTCGTGCCTTCTTTGGCTCATTCCACTCCTGGACGGTGATCGAGACGTTGTCTCTAACAACGGCTCCGCATTGGCTGACAAACTTGATGGCGTTCTTGCGGGGCTCCAGCGGCCTGCCGGTTGCACTGTCGACAACCTCGATGGTGCATGTTTCTCCTTGTTTCATCGTCTTGGTTGCGCCACGCTTTGATGACGTACTCGATTGTTTTGACGATCCGGCCGAGGGCTAAAATAAGAAAGAGAGTCGCGCCCGTTAGTACACACATATTTATTCAAATCAGTTAGTTTGTATCACCAGAGGCTCAATGTATATATATACCTCGGCGCCGGAGGTGGTTGCTACTTCCATTTGAAGATCGTCGTTTATCGACGTTTGTTCGGCATCATCTTGCTGACGGCGCCCTTCATCTTCACCGTCAAGGTTCAGATAAGAAGAGACATCATCTTCTTCTTGTCCGGTCGGCACATATTGAATATCGCCGTTTATGATGCCGAACATATGTGCTTCACCGTCCGGATCATAGTTGTCCATAATCGGGTCAGCTCTATCGTCCGCCATTATGTCAATCCTGAAAACATGTAGTAAAAACAAATTAATTAAGTGAAGAAGGGGGGCGGTGGCGGTGGCGGTGGCGAAAGGGCGGTGGCAGAAGGAGGGGGCGAGGAAGGGGTGGGAGAGGGTGTCGCGGTAGAGCGCGAGACGGGGCGGCAGACGACGGTGTCACGAAGAGGGAGGCGAGGACAACACACATGTATAACCCTCGCCGCCCCCTCTCGATCCCAAAAAAACACCGCGGAGTTTTACTTTTTTTGTTGTTAATTATCAAGTTTTATATACGTTTTTTTGGTTAATTATCAAATTTTACGGTTTTTTTGTTAATTATCAAGTTTTAAGATATTTTACCGTTTTTGTTAAACTAATTAACTAGTTAAAATTAAAAAGAACAAAAAAAAGAAAAAAAAAAGAAAAAATTTCGGTGGCCTTTTTTCTTCCTTTTTTTGTTTTCCATCTGTTTTCCTTTTTCCTTTTTCTTCTTCCTTTTTCCTTTTTCCTTTTTCCTTTTTTCCTTTTTCTTCTTCTTCCTTTTCCCTTTTTCTTTCTTCTTCTTCTTCCTTTTTCTTCTTCTTTCTTCTTCTT
Organism: Aegilops umbellulata; assembly: GCA_032464435.1. Classification (NCBI taxonomy): domain Eukaryota; kingdom Viridiplantae; phylum Streptophyta; class Magnoliopsida; order Poales; family Poaceae; genus Aegilops; species Aegilops umbellulata. Next base: position 473,160,064 of record CP136060.1, read on the forward strand.
CTGCCGGCGGAGGACGGCAGGGCCAGCGGGCGGCGCGCGGAGGACGGCAGGCAGGGCCAGCGGGCGGCGGGCGGCAGGGCGTCGGGCGGCGGGCGGCAGGGCGTCGGGCGGCGGGCAAGGGCGCAGGGCAGGGGCGGTGGGCAAGGGCAGGCACGGGCGGAGGCGGCGCTCACTGGGGACGGGAGCGGCGGCGCGCAGGGCTTCGGCGTCGGGGCAGGGCTTCGGCGTCGGCGTCGGCGTCGATCGGCGTCGGGGCAGCGCTTCGGCGTCGAGAGAGAGGAGAATGGGAAGTGGCAAAACTGCCAAGTGCAGTATTTATAGACGCACCTTTAGTCGCGGTTGGGGAGGCGGACCGCGACTAAAGCTACCCTTTAGTCGCGGACCGCCACACCAACCGCGACTAAAGGTTACCTTTAGTCGCGGTCCGCCACACCAACCGCGACTAAAGGGTTTTGGCGCCGCTTTCGTTTCCCGCGCAGGAAGAGCCTTTAGTCGCGGTGGGGGAGGCGGACCGCGACTAAAGCTAACCTTTAGTCGCAGTCCGCCACACCAACCGCGACTAAAGGTCTGTGCTGGCACTGGCGCGGTGCGGTGGGATGTTTAGTCCCACCTCGCTAGCCGAGAGGCTTCGACAGTGGTTTATAAGCGCGGCTGCGCTCACCACTTCGAGCTCCTCTCAAATGCAGGCTTACGGGCCTATTCTGTTACTATTAGCCTGTGGGCCTACTGGGCCTTCCTGCGGGCCTGAATCCTGGCCCAATAATGGGTTTCTAGTCGTATTCAGGCCGTGGTGGCCCAGTAGGTGGCATATTTTTTATTTTTTGCTTGTTTTTTGTTTTCATTTTTGCTTTATTTATTTTGTTTTGTTTCTACTTACAACAAAAAGCTTATTTATTTTATTTTATTTTGTTTCTAATTACTTATTTATTTTACTTTATGATAATTATTTTTGCTATTAAAGTTTCTAATTACTTATTTATTTATGTTATTAAAATCTTTAAAATACAATTATATATCAAAAAAATCAGAAAATAAAACTAATTCATTTTAAATTCTTGTTTTTCTTCTGTTTTTTCTTCCTTTTTTCTTCTATTTTTTTCTTCTGTTTTTTTCTTCCTTTTTCTTGTTTTTCTTCTTTTTTTTCTTCCTTTCTTCCTTTTTCCTTTTTTCTTCTGTTTTTCTTCTGTTTGTTTTTTTCTTATGTTTTTCTTCTGTTTGTTTTTTCTTCTGTTTTTCCTTTTTTCTTCTGTTTGTTTTTTTCTTCTGTTTTTCCTTTTTTCTTCTGTTTTTTTTCCTTTTTCCTTCTTTCTTCTTCTTCCTTTTTCCTTTTAAAATCAGAAAAATAAAACTAATTCATTTTAAAATCTTAAAAATACAATTATATATCAAAAAAATCAGAAAAATAAAACTAATCACTTGCAGGTTTGACAAAAGGTTTGATACATCATTCAGTTAATCGACCAAATACAAAGTTTGGTACAATAAATTATTACACATCAATTCTTCCCTTGTGTCCCTACTTGCTTACGATTGTGCCGTATCCATGGAGCATCCTCATCATTTAACTTAATGCTTGGGTCGGTGTTCACTTTGAAGGGCGGAATTTCAGCAAACATATTATAATCTTCTGACATGTCTGTCTTGTCCTCCACTCCCACGATGTTTCTTTTCCCTGAAAGAACAATGTGGCGCTTTGGATCATCGCATGATGTACTGATCGTTTTCTTATCTTTCCGTTTCCTCGGTTTGCTACTCATGTCCTTCACATAGAAAACCTGAGCGACATCTTTCGCTAGGACGAATGGTTCGTCAAGGTAACCAAGATTGTTGAAATCCACCATTGTCATTCCGTATTGCTGGTCCACCTTTACCCCACCTCCTGTTAGCTTGAACCATTTGCACCGGAACAAAGGGACCTTAAAGGAGGGTCCATAGTCAAGTTCCCATATCTCCTCTATGTAACCATAATATGTGACCTTTTGCCCATTCTCGGTTGCTGCATCAAAGCGGACACCACTGTTTTGGTTGGTGCCTCTTTTTATCTTGGGCGATCGTGTAAAATGTATTCCCATTTATCTCGTACCCTTGGAAAGTCGTTATAGTCGAAGATGGTGTCTTGGCCAACATGTACAGCTGATCTACAACATCATTGTCATTCATTAAATGTTTTCTCAACCAACTGTCGAAAGTCTCCATGTGGGCCTTCCTAATCCAGGATTCAGGCTTCCCCGGGTTGTCCGAGCGTAAAATATTCTTGTGTTTCTCAAAGTACGGAGCCACCAAGCTGGAATTGGTCAGTACAGTGTGGTGTGCTTCAGTCAGAGAATGGCCGTCCATACATATCGTTGATTTCCTTCCGATCGTGCCTTTTCCACTTAGTCTCCCCTCGTGCCGCGATCGAGGAAGGCCAATCGGCTTAAGGTCAGGAACAAAGTCAACACAAAACTCAATTACCTCCTCATTTCCATAGCCCTTGGCGATGCTTCCTTCTGGCCTAGCACGGTTACGAACATATTTCTTTAATACTCCCATGAACCTCTCGAAGGGGAACATATTGTGTAGAAATACAGGACCGAGAATGAAAATCTCTTCGACTAGGTGAACCAGGAGGTGCGTCATAATATTGAAGAAGGATGGCGGGAACACCAACTCGAAACTGACAAGACATTGGACCACATCGTTCTGTAACCGTGGTAGATCTTCTGGATTGATTACCTTCTGAGAGATTGCATTGAGGAATGCACATAGCTTCACAATGGCTACTCGAACATTTTCCGGCAGGAGCCCCCTCAAAGCAATCGGAAGCAATTGCGTCATAATCACGTGGCAGTCGTGAGACTTCAGGTTTTGGAACTTTTTCTCCACCATGTTTATTATTCCCTTTATATTGGACGAGAATCCAGACGGGACCTTCATACTGCTCATGCATTCAAAAAAGATGACCTTCTCTTCTTTGGTCAGAGCGTAGCTGGCACGACCTTGAAACCATTCCGGATGCCGGTCATCAGGGTCTTTCAAACGTTGCTGGTCCTGCCGTGCTTCCTTTGTATCATTTGTCTTCCCATACACGCCCAAGAAGCTTAGGAGGTTCACGCAAATATTCTTCGTAACGTGCATCACGTCGATTGCAGAGCGGACTTCTAGGACTTTCCAATATTCTAGCTCCCAGAATATAGATTTCTTCTTCCACATGGCTGCGTGCCCGTCAGCTCCCTTCGGAACTGATTGTCCGCCAGGACCCTTTCCAAAGATGACTTTCAAATCCTTGACCATATCAAATACCTCAGCACCAGTGCGTTCTGCAGGCTTTGGCCGGTGATCTGCCTTGCCGTTGTAATGCTTGCCTTTCTTTCTTACTGGATGAATTTTCGGAAGAAATCGACGATGCCCAAGGTACACGTTCTTCTTACAATTTGGCAAATGTACACTTTCAGTCTCATGTAAGCAGTGCGTGCATGCATTGTATCCTTTATTTGACAGTCCCGAAAGGTTACTAAGAGCAGGCCAATCGTTGATGGTTACGAAAAGCAACGCTCGTAGGTCAAATTCCTCTTGTTTGTGCTCATCCCACACACGGACACCAGGTCTGCCCCACAGCTGTAAAAGTTCATCAACTAATGGCCTTAGGTACACATCGATGTCGTTGCCGGGTTGCTTAGGACCTTGGATGAGCACTGGCATCATAATGAACTTCCGCTTCATGCACAACCAAGGAGGAAGGTTGTAGATGCATAGAATCACGGGCCAGGTGCTATGGCTGGAGCTCTGCTCGCCAAAAGGATTCATGCCATCTGTACTTAGACCAAATCTTATGTTCCTTGCGTCAGCTGCAAAATCTTTGAACTCTCTGTCGATCTTTCTCCATTGCGTTCCATCTGCGGTGTGTCTCAACTCCCCGTCCGACTTACGGTCCTCTTTGTGCCATCGCAACAACTTGGCATGCTCTTTGTTCCTGAACAGACGTTTCAACCGTGGTATTATAGGAGCATACCACATCACCTTGGCGGGAACCCTCTTCCTGGGTTTCTCGCCCTCAACATCGTCACCAGGGTCATCGCCTCTGATCTTATAACGCAATGCAGTGCATACCGGGCATTCATTCAAATTCTCGTATTCACCGCGGTAGAGGATGCAGTCGTTGATGCATGCATGTATCTTCAGAACCTCTAAACCTAGAGGGCAGACAACCTTCTTTGCTTCGTACGTACTGGCGGGCAACTCGTTATTCTTTGGAAACATATTCTTCAACATTTTCAGCAAGTTTTCAAATGCCGAGTCAGCTACACCTGCCTGTGCCTTCCATTTCAGCAAATCCAGTGTGCAGCCCAGCTTTTTCAGACCATCATCGCATCCGGGGTACAACGACTTTCTGTGATCCTCTAACATGCGATCCAAATTCTCCCTCTCCTTTTCAGTTTCGCAGCGTCTCCGTGCATCAGCAATGGTCCGACCAAGATCATCAACGGTCTCATCACGTGACTCTTCTTCACCTTCACCTTCCCCTTCACCTTCCCCTTCACCTTCCCCTTCACCTTCAGCATCCTCCATGAAAGTATCACCGAAATCAGCAAGATAGCTTTCATCGATGAAATCATCCCCTTCTTCATCTTCTTCCATTATAACCCCTCTTTCTCCATGCTTGGTCCAACAATTATAGCTTGGCATGAAACCGTGCCGAAGCAGGTGCAGGTGAACTTCTCTTGAGGAAGAGTAACCCTTCTGATTCTTACAGTCAACACATGGACAGATAACAAAACCCTTCTGCTTGTTCGCATTAGCCACTACGAGGAAATCTTTCAAACCCGTAGTGAACTCGCGGGAGAGTCGGTTACCGTACATCCATTGCCGATTCATCTGCATTATTATAATATAAAATATATAATTAACCATCATGCATTTGTTAAACTAACTAGCTATAAACAATAGAAATTAAACAATGAACAACACACATGCATATTTTATCAATGACACACATGCATGAAAGGTTCAAGTTGCTAACCGCGATCGAGGAGGAAAAAAATGAATGAGGAACCTCAAGTGTGGCTCTTGGGGCATTTCATCAAACACCTTGTGTGCATAAGAGGAACCAAAAGCAAACCTACACCCCCTTGTGAAGAGAAGTGGCACCAAATGGCTAAGTGAGTGCGCTGAACTGGTATATATAGGGGAGGAGCTTTAGTCGCGGTTGGCCTGGCCAACCGCGACTAAAGGCCTTTGGGCACCTTTAGTCGCGGTTTGCCTGGCCAACCGCGACTAAAGCCCCTCACGTGCACCAGCTGGCCACCGAGCGCCCTGGGCGCAGGCCTTTGGTCGCGGTTCGTCTGCCGAACCGGGACTAAAGACTTCATTAGTCGCGGTTCCTACAGTTCCGCGACTAATGGGGCTGGACGGAAGCCTCTTTTTCTACCAGTGGGACAACATATTTCCAACCAAATTATTATTATTATTAATTAGTCGTTCATTTCACTGCGTGTCTTTGCCCTCAGAATCATTTCTATTGGCTCTGAGGTTCCAAAATCTTTCACTTTTGGTCAACAATGCCCCTTAGTAGAGAACCGGGTAGTGCTTTAGGATTACCAACAAATGCACATGACGGCCGGTTTCCTATATTTGCTAACAAACTATAATTATCTCATTTGCCAAGAGTGGCAACTTGTATTGTTGTATACTTGGATGCGTAATCCAGTTTAAATCAGTCACAAATTTGAAGATGGTACTCGCCAATACTGCATCAGCATCTTCTCCTCACTTTGTCTAACCACATGTCTGACCACCAGTGTCGTCTTCTATCGCCGTGTTCCGTGCTTACCGCACTCCTCCCTGCTATCATCGCGCCGAGCCTCTGTTGTTCTGGTCGAGTATCTTGAGTAGCTAGCCCACACATTCTAGGTTTTAACCAACCATGAAAGTAGAACAAAGATTGTATTAACCCCGTCATTAATTATGGACACAAAATACTCCCGGTCTCTTGGCATTGCCATGGTACATGGACGGGTAGATTGCTTGCTTGGAAGTACTACACCACAATAACACTCCATGCAGCACATGGTTTCTTAATTTGTACCAGTGGTGCTTGACGACCATACGGTCATAGCCAATAGCTCTTCCATCCCATGAACTGCTGCATAGATCAGAGTCATGTGCAGACGAATATTCAATTTAATTTTTATAATTGATACATTGTGTCATAATCACTTCTGTTTTGCAGTTCAAGTGGGAGTCCAAATCAATGGGGGGGATCTTTTATGAAGAAAATACTGTTGTTGTAAGATTTTGAAGAAAAGAATTGGCCATGTCATATTACCTTAATGTCTTGATTAGTCACAAACCATGTATGTTATCTCTTATACTTAGTTTCATCTAGGTGATTCAGATGCTTAATTTGCAGTTTCATCTAGCATGAATGACTACATAGTACGTTGCTAAACTCTACGACCATCTTTGTATATTTTTTGTCTCATTGTATTCTTGGTTTGCCCAAGTAAGTACATACAAGGAGCAAGTACGTACAAGGTTGTATGTCTCTCAACTATGATCCACAGAATTAGGCACAACAATCGTCTATTTTTTTTTCATGCAAAAAATAGTATGTATCTTGTTTGTCAAATATGCGGCCAACCTGGAAACTCCCACCGTATTAGCTGCTGCTGCTCCTTCTTATTAAGTTTCTTCATTGTACATGCCATTGGTCCATTTTTTAAAAAAACCCTATCGCTGGCATTTTTTTATGGTGTGAGAAGAATTAAGAGATCTCTCTAGAACTGCAGAATTAAGATTTTTTTTAACTTTGCCCTCAATTAAGTACGTGCATCATCAATGGAGCCGCCATGCCATCCTGTAATTCTTCTTCCGTTCTCAAGCAATGTTCTCATGGAAAAAATAGTACTAGTACGTACCTTGTTTGTGAAACATGCAACCCAACCTGGAAACTTCCCCCAAAGCTGCCGTTGCTCCTGTTGGTAAAAAAAAAGATGCCGCTGCTCCCTCTTGATTGATCGCACCTGCCGCACGTTTTTCTTTCTTGAAGTCTGCGTGCGGCTGGTCTCTTTTTGTGACGTGAGAAGAATTAAGACATCTCCTTTGATCTGTTGTACTAAGTTTTTTTAATTTACCTGTCCCTTATTTTTTTCTGAGACGTGGGCAGAATTAAGAGATCTACTGTCCCTTTTTTTTGTGGCGTGGGTAGAATTAATTGATCTCTTTTGATTGGCCTAACAAAGAGATTCAGTCCAAGACGTTATATAGATCTATACGGGCCCAGATTTACTTATAAAGATCTAAGGGCCATGTTTTGTTGATTAATAGAGGGTCCACCAATAAAAGACCGGATGTTTCTGATTATTGTGGTAATTTCTAGCATATTTATCTTTTTTTGGTTAACCCGTCAATTACTTTTTATATATAAATAGATGGGAGGATTATATTTAAACCACTTCTTCTTTGGGAGATCAACATGAGTAGCAAAAGATTCACAGAAAGAAGCTACTATCTCAGAGTCAAGTCCATATTTAGTGCTAAATTCACGGAAAACATCGGTATCCATAAAAGATTTAACACAATCAAACTTAGGTGTTATACCTGACTCCTTACCTTCGTCGAGGTCCCAATCTTCATAGTTGTGTTTAATTCTTTCCAATAAATCCCATTTGAATTCAATAGTCTTCATCATAAAAGAGCCAGTACAAGAAGTATCAAGCATGGAGCGATTATTGAGAGAGAGCCGAGCATAAATTTTTTGAATAATCATTTATTTTGAGATCTCATGATTGGGGCATGAATATAACATTGACTTAAGCCTCCCCAAGCTTGAGCGATGCTTTCTTCTTCGCAAGGCCAAAAATTATATATGTAATTACGATCACGATGAACAAGATGCATAGGATAAAACTTCTGATGAAATTCCAATTTCAATCGTTTGTACTTCCATGATCCCATATCATCACATAGCTTATACCATGTCAATGCCTCACCCTTCAGATATAAAGGGAATACCTTCTTCTTGATAACATCATCGGGCATATCTGCAAGCTTAAATAATCCACAGACTTCATCCACATAGATTATGTGCAAATCGGGATGCAATGTTCCATCTCCTGCAAAAGGATTAGCTAGCAGATTCTCTATCATACCCGAAGGGATTTCAAAGTAAACATTTTCAGTAGATTCAGTAGGTTGAGGGGTAGTTAATTGTGGTTCCGGATGAGGTGAAGATACCCCGAAAAAGCCCCTCAAAGGATGTTTTCCATAGTAACAAGTGACAGTAAATTTCAGCACACTATATAAATTTTTCCTTACCAAATTCCACCTACCAAAGGCAACTCGGGAACGGCGCCAGAAAAGAGTCTTAATGACCCACAAATGTAGGGGATCTATCATAGCCTTTTCGATAAGTAAGAGTGTCGAACCCAACGAGGAGCAGAAGGAAATGACAAGCGGTTTTCAGTAAGGTATTCTCTGCAAGCACTGAAATTATCGGTAACAGATAGTTTTGTGATAAGGTAATTTGTAACAAGTAACAAGTAATGGAAGTAAATAAGGTGAAGCAAGATGGCCCAATCCTTTTTGTAGCAAAGGACAAGCCTGGACAATTTCTTATATGAAGGAAAACGCTCCCGGGGACACATGGGAATTATCGTCAAGCTAGTTTTCATCACGCTCCTATGTTTCGCGTCCGTTACTTTGATAATCTGATATGTGGGTGGACCGGTGCTTGGGTGTTGTCCTTTATTGGACAAACATCTCACTTATGATTAACCCCTATTTCAAGCATCCGCAACTACAAAAGAAGTATTAAGGTAAACCTAACCATAGCATGAAACATATGGATCCAAATCAGCCCCTTATGAAGCAACGCATAAACTAGGGTTTAAGCTGCTGTCACTCTAGCAACCCATCATCTACTTATTACTTCCCAATGCCTTCCTCTAGGCCCAAATAATGGTGAAGTGTCATGAAGTCGACGTTCATATAAAACCACTAGAGGAAAGACAACATACATCTCATCAAAATATCGAACGAATACCAAATTCACATGACTACTTATAGCAAGACTTCTCCCCTTGTCCTCAGGAAGAAACGTAACTACTCACAAATCATGTTCATGTTCATAATCAGAGGGGTAATAATATGCATAATGGATCTGAACATATGATCTTCCACCAAATAAACCAACTAGCATCAACTACAAGGAGTAATCAACACTACTAGCAACCCACACGTACCAATCTGAGGCTTCGGAACAAAGATTGGATACAAGAGATGAACTAGGGTTTGAGAGGAGATGGTGCTGGTGAATATGTTGATGGAGATTGACCCGCTCCGGGTGATAGGATCGTTGGTGATGACGATGGCGATGATTTCCCCCTCCCGGAGGGAAGTTTCCCCGGCAGAACAGCTCTGCTGGAGCCCTAGATTGGTTCCGCCAAGGTTCCGCCTCGTGGCGGCGGAGTTTCTTCCCGAAAGCTTGCTTATGATTTTTTCCCGGGTAAAAGACTTCATATAGCAGAAGATGGGCACCGGAGGCCTGCCAGGGGGCCCATGAGGCAGGGGGCGCGCCCAGGGGGGTAGGGCGCACCCCCACCCTCGTGGCCAAGGTGTGGGCCCCCTCTGGTATTTTCTTTCGCCGGTATTTTTATTAATTCCAAAAATAACTTCCGTGAAGTTTCAGGACTTTTGGAGCTGTGCAGAATAGGTCTCTAATATTTGCTCCTTTTCCAGCCCAGAATTCCAGTTGGCGGTATTCTCCCTCTTTATGTAAACCTTGTAAAATAAGAGAGAATAAGCTATCACCCGGCGGCAACTAACCCCTAGCATAGAGGTCGGGTGTGTGTCTTTCCGTCCTTTCCAGTCTTTTATTTGGTTCGCAGGCTGCACAGGCGTTTCTGCTAAGCCATTTAAGAGCAGGGAGATGAATCGACATCCCCGCCCCCGGCAAGCCATTGCTGGGGAGCTGCAGATTCAAGCACCCGACCACGGCAGGCCAAGGTTGCCGGGGGCTGCAGATTCAGATAAGTCCTTTATCCCCTGTTATGCATTTCCATATGGAATTGGGACGTATGAAGCCTCGTTTATTCCTGGGCCACCGTGCTCCCCCTTTCCTGTGCCCAAGAACTATTCCCTGTGCCGGAACTTGGTTGTAGTTGCGGTCACAAGGAAGCAAACGAAGGTCCTAACCCTACTTCGCCCCTGCCTCCGCCAAGAGCGTGAGTATGGTAATGAATGAAGTGGGGGAACGGCAAGGCCTGTTGCCGGGCGACAATGTTTATCTTAAAAATAACAAGGATTCATTCCTTGGCATGGGCCTCGCTCACACACAAAGAACCCGTCAAGCACCCTTTTTCATTAATACATTCCAAACAGGTACAGTTCATACGGGATGTAAACATGATCAAGGGGATTACAAGGTTTAAATCTAAAAAATGCCCGCGGGCTTAAAAAGCAAAAAAGATAAGTGGCCCGTGATCCCTGTTATTGCCCCTTTCCTCCCAGGTGCGGTAGGTGAAGGCAAAAGGGAGGCGACGGGGAACGCGCCGATGAGAGCTTGACGAGGAAGACCCTCGGCAGGGCACGTGGCTGAGGGAGGAGGGCGGCGCGGTCAGTCGGAGTCGGCGTCCTCCCGCTTGACGCCCTCGTAGTTGATGTCTACTACGCAACCTTCTTCTTGTAGACATTGTTGGGCCTCCAAGTGCAGAGGTTTGTAGGACAGTAGCAAATTTCCCTCAAGTGGACGACGTGAGGTTTATCAATCCGTGGGAGACGTAGGATGAAGATGGTCTCTCTCAAGCAACCCTGCAACCAAATAACAAAGAGTCTCTTGTGTCCCCAACACACCCAATACAATGGTAAATTGTATAGGTGCACTAGTTCGGTGAAGAGATGGTGATACAAGTGCAATATGGATGGTAGATATAGGTTTTTGTAATCTAAAAATATAAAAACAACAAGGTAACTAATGATAAAGTTGAGCACAAACGATATTGCAATGCGTTGAAACAAGGCCTAGGGTTCATACTTTCACTAGTGCAAGTTCCCTCAACAATAATAACATAACTAGATCATATAACTATCCCTCAACATGCAAATAAGAGTCACTCCAAAGTCACTAATAGCGGAGAACAAACGAAGAGATTATTGTAGGGTACGAAACCACCTCAAAGTTATCCTTTCTGATTGATCTATTCAAGAGTCTGTAGTAAAATAACACGAAGCTATTCTTTCTGTTTGATCTATCATAGAGTTCATACTAGAATAACACCTTAAGACACAAATCAACCAAAACCCTAATGTCACCTCAAGTATCTGTGGGTATGATTATACGATGTGCATCACACAATCTCAGATTCATCTATTCAACCAACACAAAGAACTTCAAAGAGTGCCCCGAAGTTTCTACCGAAGAGTCAAGACAAAACCGTGTGCCAACCCTTATGCATAAGTTCACAAGGTCACTGAACCCGCAAGTTGATCACCAAAACATACATCAAGTAGATCACGTGAATATCCCATTGTCACCACAGGTAAGCACATGCAAGACATAAATCAAGTGTTCTCAAATCCTTAAAGACTCAATCCGATAAGATAACTTCAAAGGGAAAACTCAATCCATTACAAGAGAGTAGAGGGGGGAGAAACATCATAAGATCCAACTATAATAGCAAAGCTCGTGATACATCAAGATTGTGCCAAATCAAGAACATGAGAGAGAGAGAGAGATCAAACACATAGCTACTGGTACATACCCTCATCCCCGAGGGTGAACTACTCCCTCCTCGTCATGGAGATCGCCGGGATGATGAAGATGGCAATCGGTGAGGGATCCCCCCTCCGGCAGGGTGCCGGGACAGGGTCCCGATTGGTTTTTGGTGGCTACAGAGGCTTGCGGCGGCGGAACTCCTGATCTATTCTGTTCCCCGATGTTTTTAGGGTATATAGATATATATAGGCGAAAGAAGTCAGTCAGGGGAGCCACGAGGGGCCCACGAGGGTGGGGGCACGCCCAGGGGGCAGGCGCGCCTCCCTACCTCATGGCCACCTCGAAGCTTCCCTGATGTCTACTCCAAGTCTCCTGGATTGCTTCTGTTCCAAAAATAACTATCCCGAAGGTTTCATTCTGTTTGGACTCCGTTTGATATTCCTTTCCTTCGAAACACTGAAATAGGCAAGAAAATAGCAATTTGGGCTAGGCCTCCCGTTAATAGCTTAGTCCCAAAAATAATATAAAAGTGTTTAGTAAATCCCATTAAAATCCAAAACAGATAATATAATAGCATGGAACAATCAAAAATTATAGATACGTTGGAGACATATCAAGCATCCCCAAGCTTAATTCGTGCTCGCCCTCGATTAGGTAAATGATAAAAACAGAATTTTTGATGTGGAATGCTACCTAACATATTTATAAATGTAATCTTCTTTATTGTGGCAAGAATATTCAGATCCATATGATTCAAAACAAAAGTTTAATATTGACATGAAAACAATAATACTTCAAGAATACTAACAAAGCAATCATGTCTTCACAAAATAACATGGCCAAAGCAAGCTATCCCTACAAAATCATATAGTCTGGCTATGCTCTATCTTCATCACACAAAATATTTAAATCATGCACAACCCCGATGACAAGCCAAGCAATTGTTTCATACTTTTGATGTTCTCAAACTTTTTCAATCTTCACGCAATACATGAGCGTGAGCCATGGACATAGCACTATATGTGGAATAAAATGGTGGTTGTGGAAAAGACAAAAAGGAGAAGATAGTCTCACATCAACTAGGCGTATCAACGGGCTATGGAGATGTCCATCAATAGATATCAATGTGAGTGAGTAGGGATTGCCATGCAACGGATGCACTAGAGCTATAAGTGTATGAAAGCTCAAAAAGAGACTAAGTGGGTGTGCATCCAACTCGCTTGCTCACGAAGACCTAGGGCTTTTGAGGAAGCCCATCATTGGAATATACAAGTCAAGTTCTATAATGTAAAATTCCCACTAGAATATGAAAGTGACAACATAGGAGACTCTCTATCACGAAGATCATGGTGCTATTTTGAAGCACAAGTGTGGTAAAAGGATAGTAGCATTGCCCCTTCTCTCTTTTTCTCTCATTTTTTAATTTTTTAATTTTTTTTGGGCCTTCTCTCCTTTTTATGGCCTCTTTTTTCTCCTTTTTTTATTTGGGCTTCTTTGGCCTCTTTTATTTACTTATTTTCATCCGGAGTCTCATCCCGACTTGTGGGGGAATCATAGTCTCCATCATCCTTTCCTCACTTGGGACAATGCTCTAATAATGATGATCATCACACTTTTATTTACTTACAACTCAAGTATTACAACTCAATACTTAGAACAAAATATGACTCTATATGAATGCCTCCGGCGGTGTACCGGGATGTGCAATGAATCAAGAGTGACATGTATGAAAGAATTATAAGGGTGGCTTTGCCACAAATACGATGTCAACTACATGATCATGCAAAGCAATATGACAATGATGAAACGTGTCATAACAAATGGAACGGTGGAGAGTTGCATGGCAATATATCTCGAAATGGCTATAGAAGTGCCATAATAGGTAGGTATGGTGGCTGTTTTGAGGAAGGTATATGGTGGGTATATGATATCGGCGAAAGGTGTGCGGTATTAGAAAGGCTAGCAATAGTGGAAGGGTGAGAGTGCGTATAATCCATGGACTCAACATTAGTCATAAAGAACTCACATACTTATTGCAAAAATCTGTTAGTTATCAAAACAAAGTATTACGCGCATGCTCCTCGTGGGATAGATTGGTAGGAAAAGACCACCGCTCGTCCCCGACCGCCACTCATAAGGAAGACAATCAATAAATAAATCATGCTCCGACTTCATCACATAACGGTTCACCATACGTGCATGCTACGGGAATCACAACTTTAGAAAAAGTATTTCTCAAATTCACAACTAATCAACTAGCATGACTCTAATATTACCATCCTCATATCTCAAAACAATCATAAGGAATCAAACTTCACATAGTATTCAATGCACTTTATATGAAAGTTTTTATTATATCCCTCTTGGATGCCCATCATATTAGGACTAATTTCATAACCAAAGCAAATTACCATGCTGTTATAAAGACTCTCAAAATAATATAAGTGAAGAATGATAGTTCATCTATTTCTTCAAAATAAAACCACCTCCATGCTCTAAAAGATATAAGTGAAGCACTAGAGCAAACGACAAACTACTCCGAAAGATATAAGTGAAGATCAATGAGTAGTTGAATAATTATGCAACTATGTGAAGACTCTCTAACATTTAAGAATTTCAGATCTTGGTATTTTATTCGAACAGAAAGCAAAACAAAAGAAAATAAAATGACGCTCAAAGCAAAACACATATCATGTGGTGAATAAAAATATAGCTCCAAGTAAAGTTACCGATGAACGAAGACGAAAGAGGGGATGCCATCCGGGGCATCCCCAAGATTAGGCTCTTGGTCATCATTTAATATTACCTTGGGGTGCCTAGGGCATCCCCAAGCTTAGTCTCTTTCCACTCCTTATTCCATAGTCCATCAAATATTTACCCAAAACTTGAAAACTTCACAACACAAAACTTAACAGAAAACTCGTAAGTTGTGTTAGTATAAGAAAATAAATCACCACTTAGGTACTATTGTGAACTCATTATAAATTCATATTGGTGTAATATATACTGTATTCCAACTTATCTATGGTTCATACCCTTCGATACTACTCATAGATTCATCAAAATAAGCAAACAACACATAGAAAACGGAATCTGTCAAAAACAGAACAGTCTGTAGTAATCTGCATCAAACGCGAACTTCTGGAACTCAGAAAATTCTGAAATAAATTGGTGGACCTGATTAATTTGTCTATTAATCTTCTGCAAAAAGAATCATCTTAAAATCACTCTTCTGTAAAAAAAGTGACAGCTAAACTCGTGAGCGCAAAGTTTCTGTTTTTTACAGCAAGATCACCTAAACTTCCACCAAAGTCTTCCCAAAGGTTCTACTTGGCACTTTATTGAAACAAAATCTATAAAACATGATTACTACAGTAGCTTAATTATGTGAACACACAAAAACAGTAGGGTTAAATATTTAGTTGTCTCCCAACAAGCGCTTTTCTTTAATGCCTTTCTATCTAGGCATAATCATTTCAATGATGCTCGCATAAAAGATAAGAATTGAAACACAAAGAGAGCATCATGAAGCATATGACTAGCACATTTAAGTCTAACCCAGTTCCTATGCATAGGGATTTTGTGAGCATACAACTTATGGGAACAATAACCAACTAGCATAGGAAGGCAAACAAGCATAACTTCAAGATTTTCAACACATAGAGAGGAAACTTGATATTATTGCAATTCCTAGAAGCACATGTTCCTCCCTCATAATAATTTTCTATAACATCATGAATGAATTCAACAATATAACCATCGCATAAAGCATTATTTTCATGATGCATAAGCATAGAATTTTTATTACTCTCCACATAAGCAAATCTATTATCATCAATAGTAGTGGGAGCAAACTCAAGAAAACAACTATCATGTGATTGAAAATTAAGATCAAGATGAAAAGTTCCATGGTTATCATTATTCTTTATAGCATACGTGCCATCACAATAATCATAATAGATAGGAGGCATGCTTTCATCATAATAAATTTGCACATCAAACCTTGGGGGACTACAAATATCATATTCATCAAACATAGCATCCCCAAGCTTGTGGCTTTGCATATCATTAGAATCATGGGTATTCAAAGAGTTCATACTAACAACATTGCAATCATGCTCATCATCCAAAGATTTAGTGCCAAAAAATCTAATGCATTCTTCTTCTAACACTTGAGCACAATTTTCCTTTCCATCATTCTCATGAAAGATATTAAAAAGATGAAGCGTATGAGGCAAACTCAATTCCATTTTTTTGTAATTTTCTTTTATAAACTAAACTAACGGTAAAACAAGAAACTAAAAGATTCAATTGCAAGATCTAAAGATATAGCTTCAATCACTAACCTCCTCGGCAACG
The DNA here is from genome assembly GCA_032464435.1 of Aegilops umbellulata. Lineage (NCBI taxonomy): Eukaryota > Viridiplantae > Streptophyta > Magnoliopsida > Poales > Poaceae > Aegilops > Aegilops umbellulata. Next base: position 473,176,115 of record CP136060.1, read on the forward strand.
GCGCCAGAAAAGAGCTTGATGTCTACTACGCAACCTTCTACTTGTAGACGTTGTTGGGCCTCCAACTGCAGAGGTTTGTAAGATAGTAGCAAATTTCCCTCAAGTGGATGACCTAACGTTTATCAATCCATGGGAGGCGTAGGATGAAGATTGTCTCTGTAACGCCCCCGATTCAATCATACACTAATCATGCACGCAAATGTGTACGATCAAGATCAGGGACTCACGGGAAGATATCACAACACAACTCTACAAATAAAATAAGTCATACAAGCATCATAATACATGCCAGATGCCTCGAGGGCTCGAATACAAGTTCTCGATCATAGACGAGTCAGCGGAAGCAACAATATCTGAGTACAGACATAAGTTAAACAAGTTTGCCTTAAGAAGGCTAGCACAAACTAGGATACAAACGAAAGAGGCGCAAGCCTCCTGCCTGGGATCCTCCTAACTACTCCTGGTCGTCGTCAGCGGGCTGCACGTAGTAGTAGGCACCTCCAGTGTAGTAGGAGTCATCGACGGTGGCGTCTGGCTCCTGGGCTCCAACTTCTGGTCGCAGCAATCGGGTAGAGAGATGGGGACAAGGGGAAACAAGGCAACCGTGTGTACTCATCCAAAGTACTCGCAAGCAAGGAGCTACACTACATATGCATGGATATATGTGTAAGGGGCCATATTAGTGGATTGAACTGCAGAATGCCAAAAAAAGAGGGGGATATCTAATCCTGTCGAAGACTACGCTTCTGGCAGCATCCGTCTTGCAGCATATAGAAGAGAGTAGACTGAAGTCCTCCAAGTAGCATCGCATAGCATAATCCTACCCGGCAATCCCCTCCTCGATGCCCTGTTAGAGAGCGATCACCGGGTTGTATCTAGCACTTGGAAGGGTGTGTTTTATTAAGTATCCGGTTCTAGTTGTCATAAGGTCAAGGTACAACTCCGGGTCGTCCTTTTACCGAGGGACACGGCTATTCGAATAGATTAACTTCCCTGCAGGGGTGCACCACATAACCCAACACGCTTGATCCCATTTGGCCGGACACACTTTCCTGGGTCATGCCCGGCCTCGGAAGATCAACACGTCGCAGCCCCACCTAGGCACAACAGAGAGGTCAGCACGCTGGTCTAAACCTAAGCGCGCAGGGGTCTGGGCCCATCGCCCTGAGCACACCTACACGTTGCGAACGCGGTCGGAAGCAGACCTGGCCTAGTGGCGTTCCAGTCCAATCCGGCGCGCGCCACTCAGTCGCTGACGTCACGAAGGCTTCGTCTGATACCACGACGCCAAGTGCCCATGTCTTTCCCGCGTAGTTGGTTAGTGCGTATAGGCCAGTAGCCAGACTCAGATCAAATACCCAGATCTTGTTAAGCGTGTTAAGTATCCACGAACGCAGACAGGGCCAGGCCCACCTCTCTCCTAGGTGACCTCAACCTGCCCTGTCGCTCCGCCACAAAGATCCACACAGAGGGCCGTTGGGACAAAGGTCCTTTCAGCCCCCAATCCGTGAATCACTCGCGGGTGCTCCTCGAGCCGACCCGACTTTAGTTACCACATGTATCATGTATAAAGTAGTATATACCCGTGATCAACTCCCGAGTGATCATGGCCCAATAGTATAGCATAGCAGACGGACAAGAATGTAGGGCCACTGATGGAAAACTAGCATCCTATACTAAGCATGTAGGATTGCAGGTAAAGGTATCAACAGTAGTAACAAGGACAGGCTATGCATCAGGATAGGAATAACGAAAGCAGTAACATGCTACACTACTCTAATGCAAGCAGTATAGAGGAGAGTAGGCGATATCTGGTGATCAGGGGGGGCTTGCCTGGTTGCTCAGACAAGAAGGAGGGGTCGTCGGTGACGTAGTCGACCATAGGGGCATCAGCATCGTCACGGGGTCTACCGAAGAGAAGAGGGGGGAGAAACAGTAAATACATAGCAAGCAAGTGCATAACAGGATAACAGGCAGAGCTAGACGTGTTCTAACGCGGTATGAGGTGATACCGGTGAAGGGGGAAACATCCGGGAAAGTATTCCCTGTGTTTTACGTTTCCGGATAGATGAACCGAAAGTGAAATGTTGCAGGTTCACTATGATAGGGACGCGCGGCGGATGAACGGGCTGCGTATCCGGATTTGTCTCGTCATTCTGAGCAACTTTCATGTATAAAGTTTTTCCATCCGAGCTACGGTTTATTTTATATTAATTTTTAAAGTTTTTAAATCATTCTTTGGATTTATTATTAATTCGAAAATAAAGACTAAATGCTATATGCACCCAGCACAGGGTACACATGATGTGACCTCATGTGTTATCGCCAAAAGTATGGTCAATAACACCAACCAGAGATGGACAGAAAAGTATGTAATTCCTGCCAAGCGCAATGAGAAAAAGAAACAGAAAGAAGCTACTGTTGGGCATGAAGGCAATCAAGAAATTGAATTGAGAGACAACTGTGTACGTTGTGGCAAGATGGCAACACGTATTTCTATTGGACATGTTCAGCTTGTTGCAGGAGAGGACGTCGATCCACAATTTAGAACTCCATGCATGCAAACCCATCTACGTGAGCGTGTAAGGGAGTAGTACTTGTTGCTTTGGCCTTTTGTGATCAGTGTGCCGTATTTTTAAATTATTTAATTAGTGATTATTCAGGAGAGTTGGATTAGTACTAGTAGCAGACCGTGGCTATGGTTAGGTTGGAGTCCAATTAGTATTCGGCCCAATACAAAAAGAGTCCAGGTCGGTTGTACCTTGTGCCTGCGTGCACTATTAAAAGGGCCAGCCGGCCGTGTATCGGAGGTGAGGTTTTTGGAGTTATTAATTAAAACAGAAAATAGCCGAGATGTGGCGGCAGCCAATTCTGTGTTCTTGCTTCTGTTGAGAACCCATCGTGATTTGTTTTTGTGCGTGTGGATTGGAGAGCTTCTCCAGTTGCTACACGTGATCTACTAAAGATCGTCCAGGTGATTCCGGCCATCGTGGGGTTCACTTGTTGTTTGGTTGGGTTTGCATCTTGGTAAACCTAATTCTAGATCGTTGTCAGGCTGCTATATATAAACTAATCTGTACTGTGAAAGATTGGGAAATTGTTCGCGCCGTCGTTTTTCTGTCGACGTTCGCATCAAGTGGTATTCAGAGTAAGGTTGATCACGGTACAATTTTTTTCTCGGCTATTTGATTTCAATTGTTTGAAAGATGGTGAACTCACAGCATGAGAAATCTGATCATGAGGAGGGCAATGAACTTCCGTAGGATCTGAATATAAGTGATGATTTACGTATCCATCTGATGTCGATCAAGGGAGCGAACAAGAAGCTTGGGACAAGGGTTGAGGAGTTGTCTGCAAATATTGTTGGCGTCGAGGATAGGTTGAACGAGCGTTTGACTGCCAGTGACCGACAACGCACTGATAGTCTACAGGTGGTGACTGCGAGTCTTAATCGGCTCACCGCAGCAGTTCAGCGCCTTCAGGCGAGAGATGTGGCACCCCGACAGTCCCGCTCACCACGACAACGTCGTGACCGCGACAATGACGATGATGGTGATTTTTCTGAGGATTCCGATGCCCGTGGAGGCTTAACTCACCGACCACGACATGATGCTAGGGCTCACCGCCATGCTGGGCGGCGCCGTGACTATGGCGGCAATGGTGCCCACGAGGATGATGGTTTGGGTCGAATCAAGATAACCATACCTGAATTCTCGGGATGTTGTGCTGACCCGGAGAAATATTTGGAGTGGGAGATGCGCGTAAATCAGATTTTTGACGGTCACAACTACTCCGAAGAGAAGAAGGTTCGTGTTGCATCTATGGAATTTACAGAGTATGCTCTTGTATGGTGGGACAATAAGAACAGTACTAATGAGAGACCAACAACATGGGCTGACATGAAGCGAATCATGAGGGAACATTTTGTGCCTGCTTACTACACTCGCCAGCTTCATAGTAGACTGCGGCGTCTAGTGCAAGGTACGAAGTCAGTTGATGAGTACTATAAGGAGATGCAAGTTTTGATGATCCGTACAGCTGTGCGTGAGTCTGCGGAGGAGACCATGGTACGTTTCTTTGAGGGGTTAGAAGAAAAGATTCGCGACCGTGTTGATTTAATGCAATATAATGATATTCATGAGTTGCTTCATCAAGCAGAGCGTGCTGAACGTTGGGTATTGGAGAAGCAAGCTTCAGAGACTCGTCCAACTTACAACAGTGGGCGACGTGGTTCTTCTCCTATTGATGGTGGGTTTAGTGCTAAACTGAATCCTTCTTATAAGTCGGGAGGCATTGAACAGAGCAATGTGGCGGCTGCGCCAAAGCAGGTTTCACAGGTTTCATCTAATGCGTCTTCATCTCATCATCGTAATATTATTTACCACAAGTGTGGAGAACGTGGACACATGAAGCATGAATGTTCCAATCAACGAAGGGTTCTACTTGTTGATGCGGAATATATTTCAGAATCTGAAGATGAGACGCCTAAGTTAGAGGATGGAATTGAAAGAGGTCATGGTGATACCATACTATGTTATCCTCAAGATGATCCTGATATGAAGAGTTTACTAGCACATAAGGTCCAGCGAGATGACAAGACCATTGTTGAACAAGGACAGCGGCGGAGTATTTTTCAAACTGCATGTATCATCAAGGGAGAGGTTTGCAAACTGATAATTGATGGCGGCAGTGCTAGCAACATGATTAGCAAAGATGTGGTGGAGTCTCTTTCTTTGTCAACATGGGAGCACCCAAAGCCATACTATATGAAGTGGATAAATGATGTGGGCAAAGTGAAGGTAACACATAGGGTGAAGGTGCCTTTTTTTGTTGATGGCTATGTTGATAAGGTGGAATGCGACGTTATGCCACTACATGTTTGTCACCTTATTTTGGGGCGTCCATGGCAGCATGATGTTAACGCTCTTCATCATGGGCGAACAAACAGGTACACTTTTATGCATAAGGGTGAGTTTTATGATATTTTTCCCAAAGATGCAAACACTATAAAGTGTACTGTTGAAGTGTTCAAGAAAAAATCAGCAAAGTATAGGTCAAAATCGAGGACGGTTTTCTTTCAAGGAAGGGAGGATGATGTGACCTCATGTGTTATCGCCATAAGTATGGTCGATAACACCAACCAGAGAAGGACAGAAAAGTATGTAATTCCTGCCAAGCGTAATGAGAAAAAGAAACAGAAAGAAGCTACTGTTGGGCATGAAGGCAATCAAGAAATTGAATTGAGAGACAACTGTGTACGTTGTGGCAAGATGGCAACACGTATTTCTATTGGACATGTTCAGCTTGTTGCAGCAGAGGACGTCGATCCACAATTTAGAACTCCATGCATGCAAACCCATCTACGTGAGCGTGTAAGGGAGTAGTACTTGTTGCTTTGGCCTTTTGTGATCAGTGTGACGTATTTTTAAATTATTTAATTAGTGATTATTCAGGAGAGTTGGATTAGTACTAGTAGCAGACCGTGGCTATGGTTAGGTTGGAGTCCAATTAGTATTCGGCCCAATACAAAAAGAGTCCAGGTCGGTTGTACCTTGTGCCTGCGTGCACTATTAAAAGGGCCAGCCGGCCGTGTATCGGAGGTGAGGTTTTTGGAGTTATTAATTAAAACAAAAAATCGCCGAGATGTGGCGGCGGCCAATTCTGTGTTCTTGCTTCTGTTGAGAACCCATCGTGGTTTGTTTTTGTGCGTGTGGATTGGGGAGCTGCTCCAGTTGCTACACGTGATCTACTAAAGATCGTCCAGGTGATTCCGGCCATCGTGGGGTTCACTTGTTGTTTGGTTGGGTTTGCATCTTGGTAAACCTAATTCTAGATCGTTGTCAGGCTGCTATATATAAACTGATCTGTACTGTGAAAGATTGGGAAATTGTTCGCGCCGTCGTTTTTCTGTCGACGTTCGCATCAACACACAACTGTACCCAGTGGCTGACAGGTGGGCCAGGGGGTCCCAGTTGACCAGTCAATGTTGACTAGTCAACAGGGGGTGGGGTCCCCCTGTCATACACTCACCTAACTAATTAAAGATTAGGTACTTAATTAGCAGGTTAGGTTAATTAAGCAATCTTTCATTAGGTTAATTAATTGATTAATTAACTAACTAATTAATTAATTAATTAATTATTATATATTTTTTAATCTTAATCTTTTTTTAACTTCTTTTTTTGGAAAGGGCTGGGGGGCCCGCTGGCAGTGGCCCATCTGGCCACTGGAACGGGTTAGCGGGCATCGGTCGCCGGGGCATAGGAGTGGGCGATGGCGCCCAACGGGGTGGAGGGCGAGGCCAGCCCGGGCGCGGCAGGTGAAGCCCCGTGGTGCCGGACCCGGGCACCGGCTGGCCGGGGCCGCAGCTGACGGCGGCGACGCGTGGATGAAGGCTGGGCGCGAGGCGCCGGTGCGCGCGGGGCGGGGCTCGGTGCGGCCGTGGCGGTCGGCGCGGCGCAGGCGGCGCAGCGGCAGTGCAGCCCGAGGCGCGACGAGCGCGGCCAGTGAACGGGAGGGCACCGGCGGGAGCGGTAGGGCTGCGCGGGCGACGACAGCGCGGGCGGATGGGAGCGAAGAGGAGCTGGCCAAGGCGCGCGAAGGATGGGAACGCGGCCGGGCGCGTGTGGCGCGGCCGAAGCGCGAGTAGCGCGCGGTTGCGGGCGCTAGGGGGGAAGGGGACGCGCGGACGCGGGCCAGCGCGCGGGGCATCGCGATTCGTCGCGAGGAGGACGCCGACGCGGGCATGCGCAGCCACGGCGGTGTGAGCCGCATTGGGGGGAGGAACCAGAGAGGAGGCGCGGTAGCAACAGGCGAGCAGGGCGTGCACGGGGAGGTGTCGGGCGCGTCCACGATGCGGCGAGCGCAGGGGTCGATGGCAGCGGGCGGGAGTCGCGGTGGTCGCGCGCTGGTGCGGGACAGTGTGCGAGTGAGGGAAAGGGCAGGCCGAGGGCCTCACCGTAGTTGGAGGGTACGGGGCAGCGGGTGTCGAGGAGGTCGACGGGGACGACGGTAGCGTGGAGGAGGAGTCCGGTGAGGTGGCCGAGGCGGAGGCGCAGCTCCGGGCGGCGGGGACCGGCGGTGATGGACGGCGACGGGCCATCGGGGGCGATGGGAGATCTAGTTCGGGGGGGAATAGAGCGAGTGGAGAGGGGAAGTGTGGCTGCTGGGTGTCGGTTAGGGTTTGGTGGGGGGGCTAGTAGGCTAGGGGCGCGGGGGTGGGCCGGCAGGCCGCTTAGTCACACAACCAACTGGGCCAAGGCTCAGTCGGGGTGGTAAAGTTGTTTTCTTTTTTTATATGTTTTTATATGTTTTTTTTGTTTTCTTTTCATTTTAGTAATTTTGCTTTACTGTTTTATCTTTATGCTCATATAAATTTGTTTTACAAAATTATATTCCAAATCACCTAAATTCATGTGACTAGTTTTACCACTGCCACAAAAAGTTCACACCTAATTAAAATAGTTTAATGTTTTACAAATTCTAAAAGGCATTAATTTAATTGTTTAAGCTACTGTTTTAATTAGCTAAGTGCATTTAAACATTTTATAAAGACTTGATTTCTCCATCAATATATCTTATGAATTATTTTTCACCTCCTAAACATTTTAGTTTTAGAACTTGAAATTTTTTATCTTTTGCATTTAATTCAGATTTGAATTTGAATCGGATTCGAACTTTGTCAAGATTAGTACTGGTAATCATGGTGACGTGGCATCATTAGCAGGGAATTACCGTAGCTTAATTATCCGGGCGTCACAGTCTCTCTCAAGCAACCCTGCAACCAAATAACAAAAAGTCTCTTGTGTCCCCAACACACCCAATACAATGTTAAATTGTATAGGTGCACTAATTCGGCGAAGAGATGGTGATACAAGTGCAATATGGATGGTAGATATAGGTTTTTGTAATCTAAAAATATAAAAACTACAAGGTAACTAATGATAAAGTTGAGCACAAACGATATTGCAATGCGTTGAAACAAGGCCTAGGGTTCATACTTTCACTAGTGCAAGTTCTCTCAACAATAATAACATAACTGGATCATATAACTATCCCTCAACATGCAACAAAGAGTCACTCCAAAGTCACTAATAGCGGAGAAAAAACGAAGAGATTATTGTATGGTATGAAACCACCTCAAAGTTATCCTTTCTGATCGATCTATTCAAGAGTCTGTAGTAAAATAACACGAAGCTATTCTTTCCGTTCGATCTATCATAGAGTTCGTACTAGAATAACACCTTATGACACAAATCAACCAAAACCCTAATGTCACCTACATACTCCAATGTCACCTCAAGTATCCGTGGGTATGATTATACGATATGCATCACACAATCTCAGATTCATCTATTCAACCAACACAATGAACTTCAAAGAGTTCCCCAAAGTTTCTACGGGAGAGTCAAGACGAAAACGTGTGCCAACACCTATGCATAAGTTCACAAGGCCACTGAACCCGCAAGTTGATCACCAAAACATACATCAAGTAGATCACGTGAATATCCCATTGTCACCACAGATAAGCACATGCAAGACATACATCAAGTGTTCTCAAATCCTTCAAGACTCAATCCGATAAGATAACTTCAAAGGGAAAAACTCAATCCATTACAAGAGAGTAGAGGGGGGAGAAACATCATAAGATCCAACTACAATAGCAAAGCTCGCCATACATCAAGATCTTGCCAAATCAAGAACGAGAGAGAGAGAGAGAGAGAGAGAGAGAGAGAGAGATCAAACACATAGCTACTGGTACATACCCTCAGCCACAAGGGTGAACTACTCCCTCCTAGTCATGGAGATCGCCAGGATGGTGAAGATGACCATCGGTGCGGGATCCCCCCTCCGACAGGGTGCCGGAACAGGGTCCCGATTGGTTTTTGGTGGCTATAGAGGCTTGCGGCGGCGGAACTCCCGATCTATTTTGTTCCCCGATGTTTTTAGGGTATATAGATATATATAGGCGAAAGAAGTCGGTCAGGGGAGCCATGAGGGGCCCACGAGGGTGGGGGCACGCCCAGGGGGCAGGCGCGCCTCCCTGCCTCGTGTCCACCTCGAAGCTTCCCTGACGTCTACTCCAAGTCTCTTGGATTGCTTTCGTTCCAAAAATAACTCTCCCGAAGGTTTCATTCTGCTTGGACTCCGCTTGATATTCCTTCCCTTTGAAACACTGAAATAGGCAAGAAAACATCAATCTGGGCTGGGCCTCCGGTTAATAGGTTAGTCCCAAAAATAATATAAAAGTGTTTAGTAAAGCCCATTAAACATCCAAAACAGATAATATAATAGCATGGAACAATCAAAAATTATAGATACGTTGGAGATGTATCAGTCGCCGCTGTCGTTGTCCTCCTTATCGCTCCCGCTCGAGGAGGAGTCTTCATCATTGACGGAGCTCTCCACGTAACATCTTAGACAAGCTCCCAAGTGCCCAAAGACCTTGATGGAGAGCAGGCCGTTCTCCATTAATTTGAAGTGGAGAACGAGCCCCTTCGACAGGCTGTGGGCACGAGCGAAGGTCTTCCATCCGCGACGAAGATACATGACGTGAGGGGAGGGGAAGTCGACGTCGACCCTCATGCTGCCATTTCCCGCAGCCCCTCATATGCAGCCTCAGAGCCTATGGTGGGTCGAGCTCCATCTCCCGAGCGAACAGATTAGGGAGACAAAGACGACGATGCACTGGCCGGTGCAACCTGATGACGAACTCGCGAGGCTGGTCTTCGGCGTGGCCTTCCATTGGGGGAGGGACCGCTGGCAGAGGCGTGGCCGGTGCGCCGCCCCGTCCTCCTCTTCCCCGAGCGCCACGGCGGCCTCGGCATCGCTCCCTCCCCCTTCCTATCACGGCTGGCTCCGCTGCCACGAGCTCCTGGGAAGGAGGGGCGCGCTGTCGAGCGGAGACCCTCGTCGCCGCCATCGGAGTGTCGGCGTGCCCTCTTGCCATAGCAGAAGGAAAGAAGGAGCCAAGGTGAAAGGGGATGAATGATGAAGGATTGACGGGTGCTCTCCCCTTCCAATTCTTATAAAGGGGGGCCGGGGGCTCGGCCTCCCCACTCAACCAATCCGGCCGCCAGGGGCGCAGGGAATCGAGATCGACCCGCTGCTCCAATCAGCGACGGCCCGGTTTCCCGCCTCGCCATTTAAGGACCGTGCCCCCCTCCCCCTGCGTCCACCGCCTGCCGTCTTCGAGGCATGGGGGACACGTGGCGAGCAAGCCAAAATCAAGGAGACAAGTGAGGCGACTGTTTTCCACCCCGTGATCGTGGGGCACGGGCGCCTTGAAGGCCACGACTCAAGTCCACTTAGTAAATGAGCCGTGCCCCTGCATTTTCCTCTTTTTATGGGGAAGGCGCGAGCCGCCCCTTTACTATCATGTGACGCATGAGGGAAGCAACCGCCCCACGCATGACCCCCACGTCACGCGCGCGACCCCCATGTCGCGCATTCAACGCGGGTCGTGGGGAAGCGCAACGAGCGAAGGAGTTACCGCGGTAAAAACTCCGCCGCGCCCGCGCCCGCTAACCGTTCTGGGCCTGGCCCAATAACGCCCCGCGCTTATATGTGGCCCAGACCCGGGGGCTCCTGCCGGTGTACAAAAGTAGGGGGCCCTTTTTGTACCCCTTTACTTGTGCGCGGGCAGTCGCAGCCCCACGCCCTTGGCCACGCTTGGCGGGGCAGAGGAAGCAAAGGCACAAGACGACCAGAGCAACGCCAAGCCAGAAACTCAAAGAGCAGAAGGGCGAGGTGGACTCCCTCGGCAAGGACCTTGCTGGGGCGGCCTCCACAGCCCCTTCAAGAACCTTGCCGGGGCAACTTGCGCAACGCCAGCAGGGCTGCCACCCTTGAGACTAAGAATTCCAACGCCCTCAACCACATTGGAACCAAAGCTCGGGAGGCGCCTCCCTGGTGGCATGCAGATCTTTGTGAAGACCAAGAACATGCAAGATTAGATGTGAATCAGAAGACGGAGATCCTCGGTGAGATCCTTGCTGAGGATACCCACGAACCTTGCCGGGGACGCCCACGACGCAGCGGCAATACCCTTGCCAAGGCCCCAGCAAGACCCTTGCCGAAGACATCCGCGGGGCCGCAGCCAAACCCGCATCTGCCAAGACTCCACCACCGTTCCCATGCAGCTGCCAGCCCACCAACTAGGCGAGCACCTGTGTGGCGACGCGCGGCCTCTAGGCCAACTCAGCAAGCACCTGCGTGGTGGCATGCAGATCTTCGTGAAGACTCTGGCATCGCACCAACTTAGCAGCCAGCCAGCCAGCATGGCACTACACGCCTCATCAGCTCGGACACGCGTCGAAGCCAAGCGAGGTGGCGACATCTGGGATGAGCTTCCTTGTCGTCCCCGATAAAGCAAGTAGGGCAAGTCGGCAGTGCATTAAATGCGTTTGTCCTACGGTGCCAGAAGATAGACTTGAGTACTGTACATCTTTCCACCTCCTGTGTGCCACTGTCGCAACAGCTTTTGACTATAAAAGGAGGCTCGCGGCGTATTGGGGAAGGATTCGGACTTTTGGGACTCGGCACGTTTTGTAGCTAGTCCAAGAAGACCAGATAAACAGAAACCAGCAGGAGTAGGGTATTATGCATCACTTGCGGCCCGAACCTGGATAATCTCCCTGCGTTGATCTCTCAATCCCGCTCTTTCCATAGCCCCGCGCCCGCCAACCGTAGCAAAAGGGATTCCTAGTGATCTCGTAGGTGTCGTTTCCCCCTGACACTTCACCATCACAAGTTCGTGCAACGCTCAATTTTCTCTTACACTAAATGATCTCACACATTTAGAAGCAAATTTTATTGCCTTTTTGCACCTATGAGAAATTACTTGAGGGATCTTGCTCAATCCCTAGGTAGGTATGGTGGACACTTTAAATAAGATTTGGGTTTAAGGGTTTTTGGATGCACAAGTAGTATCTCTACTTAGTGCGGAATTTTTGGCTAGCAAAGATAGGGGGCAAGCACCACATGTTAAAGGATCCATGTCAGTATGACTTCTATGTGAATATAAACAAACATAAACCATTAAGTTGCCTTCCTTGTCCAACGTCAACAATTTTGGCATATTATATTTTGACGAGGGCTCACAATCACAAAATATTTCTAGGATAGTATACTTATATGTGAATCTTCTCTTCCCTTATTAATTCTTTCATGAGTTGCATCATTGACTAATACTATGTTTGTCAATCTCTAATAAAATTTTCTACTTATACTTTTCCTTATGTGGTGTCATCACCAACCATAAGATTAGTATATGATCTTCTTGATTTATTTCATTTATTTTATTTGTTTCCTTTCTCTTTTTTTCTTATTTCTTTTCTTTTATTTGTAACATGAAAGTAAAGAAAGAAAGAAAACTAAAACTAAACTTTATTATATAACTTGCACACGATTACAAGGATATATCACTAAGGAAACTCTCAAAGAAGAAAGGATCGAACTAAAATTTTATTCATCTAAAGCAAAAGATCGAACTAAAATAAGTAAAGGCAAAAAGATAGTGGGATGATACGATACCGGGGCACCTCCCCCAAGCTTAGCGGAAGCCAAGGGGAGTGCCCGATACTCAATTCTCTTTTGGTGATGAAGAAGAAGGTGGTGGTGAAGAGATCTTGTACTCGGATTTCCATGGCAGTGGTCCACCATCATTAGAGGAGGAGTGAGTCTCACGGGTCCTGCAACTAGCAACCAAACTCATACTTTTAAACCTCGCCTCATATTCAAAGACTTGGTTTTGGAGATCATAGATCTGGCTTTGGAGGAAGTTGATTTGCTCGTTGAGGGTGAAGACGATGTCCTTCATGGGCTTGCCATCCATACCTTGAGATCACGGGAGAGGTCCGTGATCATGAGGTGATTGATACGTCTCCAACGTATCTATAATTTTTTATTGTTCATGCTATTATATTATCTATTGTGGATGTTTAATGGGCTTTAATATGCTCTTTTATATTATTTCTGGGACTAACCTACTAACCGAAGGCCCAGTGCAAATTGTTGTTTTTTTCCTATTTCGGCGTTTCGGAGAAAAGGAATGTCAAACGGAATCCAAATCGAACGAAACCTTCGCGAGGATATTTCTTGGAACAAACGCAACCCAGGAGACTTGGAGTGGAATTCAAGGAAGCAACGAGGCAGCCACGAGGCAGGAGGGCGCGCCCCCCACCCTCGTGGGCCCCTTGTAGCTCCACCGACCTACTTCTTTTGCCTATATATACTCTAATACCCTAAAAATATCCAGGGGAGCCACGAAACCACTTTTCCACCGCCGCAACCTTCTGTACCCGTGAGATCCCATCTTGGGGCCTTTTCCGGCGATCTGCCGGAGGGGGATTCAATCACGGAGGGCTTCTACATCAACACCATAGCCTCTCCGATGATGTGTGAGTAGTTTACCACAGACCTTCTGGTCCATAGTTATTAGGTAGATGGCTTCTTCTCTCTCTTTGGATCTCAATACAAAGTTCTCCTCGATCTTCTGGGAGATCTATTCAATGAAATTCTTTTTGCGGTGTGTTTGCCGAGATCTGATGAATTGTGGGTTTATGATCAAGATAATCTATGAAAAATATTTGATTCTTCTCTGAATTCTTATATGCATGATTTAATATCTTTGCAAGTCTCTTCGAATTATCGGTTTAGTTTGGCCTACTAGATTGATCTTTCTTGCAATGGGAGAAGTGCTTAGCTTTGGGTTCAATCTTGCGGTGCTCAATCCCAGTGATAGAAAGGGAACCGACGCGTATTGTATTGTTGCCATCGAGGATAAAAAGATGGGGTTTATATCATATTGCTTGAGTTTATCCCTCTACATCATGTCATCTTGCCTAATGCGTTACTCCGTTCTTATGAACTTAATACTCTAGATGCATGCTGGATAGCAGTCGATGTGTGGAGTAATAGTAGTACATGCAGAATCGTTTCGGTCTACTTGACACGGACGTGATGCCTATGTTCATGATCATGCCTAGATATTCTCATAACTATGCGCTTTACTATCAATTGTTCAGCAGTAATTTGTTCAACCACAGTAATATATGCTATCTCGAGAGAAGCCACTAGTGAAACCTATGGCCCCCAGGTCTACTTTACATCATATAAGTTTCCGATCTATAATTCTAGTTTACTATTTATTTTGCAATCTTTACTTTCCAATCTATACAAAAAATACCAAAAATATTTATCTTATTATCTTTATTAGATCTCACTTTTGCAAGTGACCGTGAAGGGATTGACAACCCCTTTATCGCGTTGGTTGCAAGGTTCTTGATTGTTTGTGCAGGTACTAGGCAATTTGCATGTAGTCTCCTACTGGATTGATACCTTGGTTCTCAAAAACTGAGGGAAATACTTATGCTACTTTACTGCATCACCCTTTCCTCTTCAAAGGAAAACCAAGGCATGCTCAAGAGGTAGCAAGAAGGGTTTCTGGCACCGTTGCCGGGGATATATATGCTCAAGTCAAAACGTACCAAGTACCCATCACAAACTTTTCTCCCTCGCATTACATTATTTGCCATTTTCCTCTCGTTTTCCTCTCCCACACTTCACCCTTGTCATTTTATTTGCCCTTTTTCGTCCGCTTCTTTCCGCTTGCTTGTTGTTTGCTTGTGTGTTGGATTGATTGTTTGTCATGATGGCTCAAGATAATACTAAATTGTGTGACTTTTCCAATATCAACAACAATGATTTTATTAGCACTCCGATTGCTCCTATTACCAATGCTGAATCTTGTGAAATTAACGCTGCTCTGTTGAATCTTGTCATGACAGATCAATTTTCTGGCCTTCCTAGTGAAGATGCCGCTACCCATCTGAACAACTTCGTTGATTTGTGCGATATGCAAAAGAAGAAAGATGTGGATACTAATATTGTTAAATTGAAGCCATTTCCATTTTCGCTTAGAGATCGTGCTAAAACTTGGTTCTCTTCTTTTCCTAAAAATAGTATTGATTCATGGAATAAGTGCAAAGATGCTTTTATCACTAAGTATTTTCCCCCCGCTAAGATCATCTCTCTTAGAAATGATATTATGAATTTTAAGCAACTTGATCATGAGCATGTTTCACAAGCTTGGGAGAGGATGAAATTAATGATATGTAATTGCCCTACACATGGTTTGAATTTATGGATGATTATACAAATTTTTTATGCTGGATTGAATTTTGCTTCTAGAAATCTTTTAGATTCGGCCGCGGGAGGCATTTTTATGGAAATCACTTTAGGAGAAGCTACTAAACTCCTAGATAATATTATGGTTAATTATTCTCAATGGCACACCGAAAGATCTACTAGTAAAAAGGTTCATGCGGTAGAAGAGATTAATGTTTTGAGTGGAAAGATGGATGAACTAATGAAATTGTTTGCTACTAAGAGTGTTTCTTCAGATCCTAATGATATGCCTTTATCTACTTTGATTGAGAATAATAATGAATCTATGGATGTGAATTTTGTTGGTAGGAACAATTTTGGTAACAACGCGTATAGACGAAATTTTAATTCTAGGCCGTTCCCTAGTAATTCCTCTAATAATTATGGTAATTCCTACAACAACTCTTATGGAAATTTTAATAAGGTGCCCTCTGATTTTGAGACTAGTGTTAAATAATTTATGAAATCGCAAAATAATTCCAATGCTTTGCTTGAAGAAAAATTGCCTAGGATTGGTGAGTTGGCTAGGAACGTGGATAGAATTTCTCTTGATGTTGATTCTTTGAAACTTAGATCTATTCCACCTAAGCATGATATCAATGAGTCTCTTAAAGCCATGAGAATTTCCATTGATGAGTGCAAAGAAAGAACCGCTAGGATGCGTGCTAAAAAAGATTGCTTTGTGAAAGCGTGTTCTTCTAGTTTTCATGATAATAATGATGAAGATCTAAAAGTGATTGATGTGTCCCCTATTAAATCATTGTTTTCCAATATGAATCTTGATAAAGATGGGACTGGAGATGAGTCAACTTTAGTTAAAAGGCGTCCCAATGATTCGGAGTTTTTAGATCTTGATGCAAAAATTGGTAAAAGTGGGATTGAAGAGGTCAAAACTTTACATAGCAATGGACCCACTATTTTTGGATTTCAAGGAATTTAATTATGATAATTGCTCTTTTATAGATTGTATTTAATTGTTGCAATCCGTGCTAAATTCTCCTCATGCTTATGATCAAAATAAAGCTTTTACAAAACATATCATTGATGCTTTAATGCAATCCTATGAAGAAAAGCTTGAATTAGAAGTTTCTATCCCTAGAAAACTTTATGATGAGTGGGAACCTACTATTAAAATTAAGATTAAAGATCATGAATGCTATGCTTTATGTGATTTGGGTGCTAGTGTTTCCACGATTCCAAAAACTTTGTGTAATGTGCTAGGTTTTTGTGAATTTGATGATTGTTCTTTAAATTTGCATCTTGCAGATTCCACCATTAAGAAACCTATGGGAAGGATTAATGACATTCTTATAGGTGCAAATAGGAATTATGTGCCTGTAGATTTCATTGTTCTTGATATAGATTGCAATACTACATGTCCTATTATTCTTGGTAGACCTTTCCTTAGAACGATTGGTGCAATTATTGATTTGAAAGAAGAAAATATTATATTCCAATTTCCATTAAGGAAAGGCATGGAACACTTTCCTAGAAAGAAAATCAAATTACCTTATGAATCTATTATGAGAGCCACTTATGGATTGCATACCAAAGATGACAATACCTAAATCTATTCTTGTTTTTATGTCTAGCTAGGGGCGTTAAACCATAGCGCTTGTTGGGAGGCAACCCAATTTTATTTTTGTTACTTGCTTTTTGTTCCTGTTTAATAATAAATAATTCATCTAGCCTCTGTTTGGATGTGTTTTTATGTTTTAATTAGTGTTTGTGCCAAGTAGAACAATAGGATCTTCTTGGGTGATAGTTGTTTGATCTTGCTGAAAAAGACAGAAACTTTATGCTCACAAAAATAATTGTTAAAACTCACCAGAACGTGATAAAATACCAATTCTTTTTGCAGTAGATCAAAATAAAAATTATCTAGGTTTCCCTAGTTTTTCAGAATTTTTGGAATTCCAGAAGTATTCGAAAAAATCAAGTCTCTACAGACTTTTCTGTTTTTAACAGATTCTGTTTTTCGCGTGTTGTTTGCTTATTTTCATGAATCTATGGCTAGTATGGGGGGGGGGGGGGTTGAACCATAGAGCAGTTGGAATACCAATATAAATAAAGAATGAGTTCATTAAAGTACCTAAAGTGGTGGTTTGTTTTCTTACACTAACGGAGCTCATGAGATTTTCTGTTTAAGTTTTGTGTTGTGAAGTTTTCAAGTTTTTGGGTAAAGATTTCATGGATTTCGGAATAAGTTGTGGCAAGAGCCTAAGCTTGGGTATGCCCAAGGCACCCCAAGGTAAAATTCAAGGACAACCAAAAGCCTAAGCTTGGGGATGCCCCGGAAGGCATCCCCTCTTTCGTCTTTGTCTATCTGTAACTTTACTTGAGGCTGTATTTTTATTCACCACATGATACGTGTTTTGCTTGGAGCGTCTTGTATGATTTGAGTCTTTGCTTTTTAGTTTACCACCATCATCCTTGTTGTACACACCATTTGGGAGAGACACACATGAATCGGAATTTATTAGAATACTCTATGTGCTTCACTTATATCTTTTGAGCTAGATAATTTTTGCTCTAGTGCTTCACTTATATCTTTTTAGAGCACGGTGGTGGTTTTATTTTATAGAAATTATTGATCTCTCATGCTTCAGTTATATTATTTTGGGAGTCTTCTAGAATAGCATGGTAATTTGCTTTGGCTATAAAATTAGTCCTAATATGATAGGCATCCAAGATGGGTATAATAAAAACTTCCATATGAAGTGCATTGAATACTATGAGAAGTTTGATACTTGATGATTGTTTTGAGATATGAAGATGGTCATATTAGAGTCATGCTAGTTGAGTAATTGTAAATTTGAGAAATACTTGTGTTGGAGTTTGCAAGTCCTGTAGCATGCACGTATGGTAACCGTTGTGTAACAAATTTGAAGCATGAGGTGTTTCTTTGATTGTCCTCCTTATGAGTGGCGGTCGGGGACGAGCGATGGTCTTTTCCTACCAATCTATCCCCCTAGGAGCATGCGCGTAGTGCTTGGTTTTGATGACTTGTAGATTTTTGCAATAAGTATGTAAGTTCTTTATGACTAATGTTGAGTCCATGGGTTATGCGCACTCTCACCTATCCATCATTGCTAGCCTCTTCGGTACCGTGCATTGCCCTTTCTCACCTTGAGAGTTGGTGCAAGCTTCGTAGGTGCATCCAAACCCCGTGATATGATATGCTCTATCACACATAAACCTCCTTATATCTTCCTCAAAACAGCCACCATACCTACCTATTATGGCATTTCCATAGCCATTCCGAGATATATTGCCATGCAACTTTCCACCGTTCCGTTTATTATGACATGCTTCATCACTGTCATATTGCCTTGCATGATCATGTAGTTGACATCGTACTTGTGGCAAGGCCACCATGCATAATTTTTCATACATGTCACTCTTGATTCATTGCCTATCCCGGTACACCGTCGGAGGCACTCATATAGAGTCATATTTTGTTCTAGTATCGAGTTGTAATCCTTGAGTTGTAAATAAATAGAAGTGTGATGATCATCATTATTAGAGCATTGTCCCGTGTGAGGAAAAAAGAGAAAGGCCAAAAAAAGGAGAAAGGCCAAATAAAAAAAGGCCCAAAAATGAGAGAAAAAGAGAGAAGGGACAATGCTACTATCCTTTTTCCACACTTGTGCTTCAAAGTAGCACCATGATCTTCATGATAGAGAATCTCTTATATTGTCACTTTCATATACTAGTGGGAATTTTCATTATAGAACTTGGTTTGTAAATTCCAACAACGGGCTTCCTCAAATGCCCTAGGACTTCGTGAGCAAGCAAGTTGGATGCACACCCACTTAGTTTCTTTAGTTGAGCTTTCATACATTTATAGTTCTAGTGCATCCGTTGCATGGCAATCCCTACTCCTCGCATTGACATCAATTGATGGGCACCTCCATAGCCCGTTGATTAGACGCGTCGATGTGAGACTTTCTCCCTTTTTGTATTCTCCACACAACCTCCATCATCATATTCTATTCCACCCATAGTGCTATGTCCATGGCTCACGCTCATGTATTGTGTGAAAGTTAAAAAAGTTTGAAAATGCTAAAGTATGAAACAATTTCTTGGCTTGTCATTGGGGTTGTGCATGATGAGAGCATTTTGTGTGACGAAAATGAAGCATAGCCAAACTATATGATTTTGTAGGGATGAGCTTTCTTTGGCCTTGTTATTTTGAGAAGACATAATTGCTTAGTTCGTATGCTTGAACTATTATTGTTTTTATGTCAATATTAAACTTTTGTTTTGAATCTTTTGGATCTGAACATTCATGCCACAATAAAGAAAATTACATTGAAAATTATGTTAGGTAGCATTCCACATCAAAAATTATATTTTTATCATTTACCTACTCGAGGACGAGGAGGAATTAAGCTTGGGGATGCTTGATACGTCTCCAATGTATCTATAATTTTTTATTGTTCCATGCTATCATATTATCTGTTTTTGATGTTTAATGGGCTTTAATATGCTATTTTATATTATTATTGGGACTAACCTACTAACCGAAGGCCCAGTGCAAATTGTTGTTTTTTTGCCTATTTCAGTGTTTCGCACAAAAGGAATATCAAACCGAATCCAAACGGAACGAAACCTTCGCAAGGATCTTTCTTGGAACAAACGCAACCCAGGAGACTTGGAGTCGAAGTCAAGGAAGCAACGAGGCAGCCACGAGGCAGGAGGGCACGCCTAGGGGGTAGGCGCGCCCCCCACCCTTGTGGGCCCCTCGTAGCTCCACCGACCTACTTCTTTCGCCTATATATACTCTTATACCCTGAAAACATCCAGGGGAGCCACGAAACCACTTTTCCACCGCCGCAACCTTCTGTACCCGCCCATCTTGGGGCCTTTTCCGGCGATCTACCGGAGGGGGATTCGATCATGGAGGGCTTCTACATCAACACCATAGCCTCTCCGATGATGTGTGAGTAGTTTACCACAGACCTTCGGGTCCATAGTTATTAGCTAGATGGCTTCTTCTCTCTCTTTGGAACTCAATACAAAGTTCTCCTCGACCTTCTTGGAGATCTATTCGATGTGATTCTTTTTGTGGTGTCTTTGCCGAGATCCGATGAATTGTGGGTTTATGATCAAGATCATCTATGAACAATATTTGATTCTTCTCTGGATTCTTATATGCATGATTTAATATCTTTGCAAGTGTCTTCGAATTATCGATTTAGTTTGGCCTACTAGATTGGTCTTTCTTGCAATGGGAGAAGTGCTTAGCTTTGGGTTCAATCTTTTGGTGCTCGATCCCAGTGACAGAAAGGGAACTGACACGTATTGTATTGTTGCCATCGAGGATAAAAAGATGGGGTTTATATCATATTGCTTGAGTTTATCCCTCTACATCATGTCATCTTGCCTAATGCGTTACTCCGTTCTTATGAACTTAATACTCTAGATGCATGCTGGATAGCAGTCGATGTGTGGAGTAATAGTAGTACATGCAGAATCGTTTCGGTCTACCTGACACGGACGTGATGCCTATGTTCATGATCCTGCCTAGATATTCTCATAACTATGCGCTTTTATATCAATTGCTCGGCAGTAATTTGTTCACCCACCGTAATATATGCTATCTTGAGAGAAGCCACTAGTGAAACCTATGGCCCCCGGGTCTACTTTACATCATATAAGTTTCCGATCTATAATTCTAGTTTACTATTTATTTTGCAATCTTTACTTTTCAATCTATACAACAAAAATACCAAAAATATTTATCTTAGTATCTTTATTAGATCTCATTTTTGCAAGTGGCCGTGAATGGATTGACAACCCCTTTATCGCGTTGGTTGCAAGGTTCTTGGTTGTTTGTGCAGGTACTAGGCGATTTGCGTGTAGTCTCCTACTGGATTGATACCTTGGTTCTCTAAAACTGAGGGAAATACTTACGCTACTTTGCTGCATCACCCTTTCCTCTTCAAGGGAAAACCAACGCATGCTCAAGAGGTAGCAGTGATTGGCGTTGAGTCCATGCTCCACCATCCCCTTGCACCGGAAGATGTCCTGCTCCATAGCTTTGAGCCTAGCCTCCACAGTTCCTGTCCCCTTGGGACCTTGCACATCGCAGATGTGGAGCAACCCCTCATGCATCTGGATGACCAGAGGGTGCTGCACCACCTCCCGCAAATATGGGTTGATGACGTTCTTGAAGAACTTGTCCTTGGAGGAGCTTGTGGTAGCCATGGTAGATGAGATCTGACAGAAAACAACAAGAAAAGAGAATAGAGGATTTCTCCGTGATACAATGGTTAACAGGTTCTGGAAGTATATATAGATTTTTTATCTTGTGGGACAAGCAAACTGTAGAAAAACGGGGTCCAGAAGGTGACCTTGGTGGGCACAACCCACCAGGGTACGCTTCCTGGAAGTTTCTCATTTTCCTATTTTTCTAAATATTCCAAAACTGATAAAAAATATTTTTGCGGATTTTTCGGAGTCCGTTTACTTACCGTATCACGTACCTCCTTATTTTCACGATTCTGGAGTGTTCTGGAAGGACTCTTTTATGTGTTCTTCCGGTGTCAAAGTTTGGATAATATTACTTTCAACATTAATGGGCGTACCTGAGATATAATGTTTTATTCGTTGCCCATTGACAACCTTCGGGTTAGTACCTTCGACATTATTTATTTTGATGGCTCCAAATCGATAAACCTCCTCAATAACCTAGGGGTCTTCCCATTTTGAGAGGAGTTTTCCTGCTAAGAATCTTAAACGAGAGTTTTACAAAATAACATATTCTCCGACTTTAAACTCACTCTTTTGGATTCTTTTGTCATGCCATCTTTTAACTTTTTCTTTGAATAATTTTGCATTTTCATAAGCTTGGGTTCTCCATTCATCTAATGAACTAATATCAAATAACCTCTTTTCACCAGCAAGTTTGAAATCATAGTTGAGCTCTTTGATGGCCCAACATGATTTATGTTCTAACTCAAGAGGCAAATGACAAGCTTTTCCATTAACCATTTTATAAGGAGACATACCCATGGGATTTTTATATGCCGTTCTATAAGCCCAAAGTGCATCATATAATTTTTTAGACCAATTCTTCCTGGACCTATTGACAGTCTTTTGTAAAATTAATTTTCTTTCTCTATTGCTAAGTTCAACTTGACCACTAGACTAAGGATGATAAGGTGATGCAATTCTATGGTTAACATCATACTTGGCAAGCATTTTACGGAAAGCACCATGAATAAAGTGTGAACCACCATCAGTCATTAAATATCTAGGGACTCCAAACCTTGGGAAAATAACTTCCTTAAGCATTTTAATAGAGGTGTTGTGATCAGCACTACTGGTTGGAATAGCTTCTACCTATTTAGTAACATAATCAACAACAATCAAAATATGTGTATACCCATTAGAGGAAGGAAAGGTCCCATGTAATCAAATCCCCAAAAATCAAATGGTTCAACAACAAGTGAATAGTTCATAGGCATTTCTTGACGCTTACGGATATTACCTACTCTTTGACATTCATCACAAGATAAGACGAACTTACAGGCATCCTTGAAGAGAGTAGGCCAATAAAATCCAGACTGCAATACCTTGTGAGCAGTTCTATCTCCAGCATGATGCCCTCCATAAGCTTTAGAGTGACATTTCCATAGGATTTGTCCTTGTTCATGCTCAGGTACACAACATCTAATAATACCATCTAATCCTTATTTATAAAGATGTGGTGAAGGAAATATGCCCTAGAGGCAATAATAAAGTTATTATTTATTTCCTTACATATCATGATAAATGTTTATTATTCATGCTAGAATTGTATTAACTGGAAACATAATACCTGTGTGAATACATAGACAAACAGAGTGTCACTAGTATGCCTCTACTTGACTAGCTCATTAATCAAAGATGGTTATGTTTCCTAACCATGAACAAAGAGTTGTTATTTGATTAACGAGATCACATCATTAGTTGAATGATCTGATTGACATGACCCATTCCATTAGCATAGCACCCGATCGTTTAGTATGTTGCTATTGCTTTTATCCATGACTTATACATGTTCCTTTAACTATGAGATTATGCAACTCCCGTTTACCGTAGGAACACTTTGTGTGCTACCAAACGTCACAACGTAACTGAGTGATTATAAAGGTGCTCTACAGGTGTCTCCAAAAGTATTTGTTGGGTTGGCGTATTTCGAGATTAGGATTTGTCACTCCGAATGTCGGAGAGGTATCTCAGGGCCTTCTCGGTAATGCACATCACATAAGCCTTGCAAGCATTGTAACCAATGAGTTAGTTGCGAGATGATGTATTACGGAATGAGTAAAGAGACTTGCCGGTAACAAGATTGAACTAGGTATTGGATACCGACGATCGAATCTCGGGCAAGTAACATACCGATGACAAAGGGAACAACGTATGTTGTTATGCGATCTGACCGATAAAGATCTTCGCAGAATATGTAGGAGCCAATATGGGCATCCAGGTCCCGCTATTGGTTATTGACCGGAGACGTGTCTCGGTCATGTCTACATTGTTCTCGAAACGTAGGGTCCGCACGCTTAAGGTTTCGATGACAGTTATATAATGAGTTTATGAGTTTGGATGTACCGAAGGAGTTCGGAGTCCCGGATGTGATCACGGACATGACGAGGAGTCTCGAAATGGTCGAGACGTAAAGAATGATATATTGGAAGCCTATGTTTGGACATCGGATGTGTTCCAGGTGAAATCAGGATTTTACCGGAATACCGGGAGGGTTACCGGAACACCCCGGGAGCATAATGGGCCAACATGGGCCTTGGTGGAGAGGTGAGAGGGCTGCCCTCATGGGCTGCGCGCCTCCCCCCCTCCCCTAGTCCTATTAGGACTAGGAGAGGTGGCCGGCCCCCTCTCTCTCTCTCTCTCCCTTGGAGAATCCTAGTCCAACTAGGATTGGGGGGGGGGGGCGGAATCCTACTCCCGGAGGGAGTAGGACTCACCTGGCGCGCCAAGGCTTGGCCGGCCAGCCCCTCCCCCTTGGCTCCTTTATATACGGGGGTAGGGGGCACCCCAGAGACACACAATTTGATCTACGGATCGTTCCTTAGCCGTGTGCGGTGCCCCTTCCACCAAATTCCACCTCGGTCATATCGTTGCAGTGCTTAGGCGAAGCCCTGCGCCGGTAACACATCAAGATCGTCACCACGCCGTCGTGCTGACGGAACTCTTCCCCGACGCTTTGCTGGATCGGAGCCCGGGGATCGTCATCGAGCTGAACGTGTGCCAAGAACTCGGAGGTGCCGGAGTAACGGTGCTGTGATCGGTTGGATCGCGAGGAGAACGTACGACTACTTCCTCTACGTTGCGTCAACGCTTCCGCTTCGGTCTACGAGGGTACGTAGACAACACTCTCCCCTCTCGTTGCTATGCATCACCATGATCTTGCGTGTGCGTAGGAATTTTTTTGAAATTACTACGTTTCCCAACAGTGGCATCCGAGCCTAGGTTTTTATGGTTTGATGTTATTTGCACGAGTAGAACACAAGTGAGTTGTGGACGATACAAGTCATACTACCTACCAGCATGTCATACTTTGGTTCAGCGGTATTGTTGGACGAGACGATCCGGACCAACCTTACGCGTACGCTTACGCGAGACCGGTTCCCTCGACGTGCTTTGCACATAGATGGCTTGCGGAAGACTGTCTCTCCAACTTTAGTTAAACCGAGTGTGGCTACGCCCGGTCCTTGAGAAGGTTAAAACGGAGTCTATTTGACAAACTATCGTTGTGGTTTTGATGCATAGGTAAGATGAGTTCTTGCTTAAGCCCGTAGCAGCCACGTAAAACTTGCAACAACAAAGTAGAGGATGTCTAACTTGTTTTTGCAGGGCATGTTGTGATGTGATATGGTCAAGACATGATGCTAAATTTTATTGTATGAGATGATCATGTTTTGTAACCGAGTTATCGGCAACTGGCAGGAGCCATATGGTTGTCGCTTTATTGTATGCAATGCAATTGCGATGTAATGCTTTACTTTATTACTAAGCGGTAGTGATAGTCGTGGAAGCATAAGATTGGCGAGACGACAACGATGCTACGATGGAGATCAAGGTGTCGCGCCGGTGACGATGGTGATCATGACGGTGCTTCGAAGATGGAGATCACAAGCACGAGATGATGATGGCCATATCATATCACTTATATTGATTGCATGTGATGTTTATCTTTTATGCATCTTATCTTGCTTTGATTGACGGTAGCATTATAAGATGATCTCTCACTAATTATCAAGAAGTGTTCTCCCTGAGTATGCACCGTTGCGAAAATTCTTCGTGCTGAGACACCACGTGATGATCGGGTGTGATAGGCTCTACGTTCAAATACAACGGGTGCAAAACAGTTGCACACGCGGAATACTCAGGTTTAACTTGACGAGCCTAGCATATAACAGATATGGCCTCGGAACACGGAGACCGAAAGGTCGAGCGTGAATCATATAGTAGATATGATCAACATAGTGATGTTCACCATTGAAACTACTCCATCTCACGTGATGATCGGACATGGTTTAGTTGATTTGGATCACGTGATCACTTAGAGGATTAGAGGGATGTCTATCTAAGTGGGAGTTCTTAAGTAATATGATTAACTGAACTTAAATTTATCATGAACTTAGTACCTGATAGTATCTTGCTTGTCTATGTTGTGTAGATAGATGCTCGTGCTGTTGTTTCGTTGAATTTTAATGCGTTCCTTGAGAAAGCAAAGTTGAAAGATGATGGTAGCAATTACACGGACTGGGTCCGTAACTTGAGGATTATCCTCATTGCTGCACAGAAGAATTACGTCCTGGAAGCACCGCTAGGTGCCAGGCCTGGTGCAAGAGCTACGCCAGATGTTGTGAACGTCTGGCAAAGCAAAGCTGATGACTACTCTATAGTTCAGTGTGCCATGCTTTACGGCTTAGAACCGGGACTTCAACGACGTTTTGAACACCATGGAGCATATGAGATGTTCCAGGAGTTGAAGTTAATATTTCAAGCAAATGCCCGGATTGAGAGATATGAAGTCTCCAATAAGTTCTATAGCTGTAAGATGGAGGAGAACGGTTCTGTCAGTGAGCATATACTCAGAATGTCTGGGTATAACAATCACTTGATTCAACTGGGAGTTAATCTTCCGGATGATTGCGTCATTGACAGAATTCTCCAATCACTGCCACCAAGCTACAAGAGCTTCGTGATGAACTATAATATGCAAGGGATGACCAAAACTATGCCCGAGCTCTTCGCGATGCTGAAAGCCGCGGAGGTAGAAATCAAAAAGGAGCATCAAGTGTTGATGGTTAACAAAACCACTAGTTTCAAGAAAAAGGGCAAAGGGAAGAAAAAGGGGAACTTCAAAAAGAACAGCAAGCAAGTTGCTAATCAAGAGAAGAAACCCAAGTCTGGACCTAAGCCTGAAACTGAGTGCTTCTATTGCAAGCAGACTGGTCACTGGAAGCGGAACTGCCCCAAGTATTTGGCGGATAAGAAGGATGGCAAGGTTAACAAAGGTATATATGATATACATGTTATTGATGTATACCTTACTAATTCTCGCAGTAGCACCTGGGTATTTGATACTGGTTCTGTTGCTAATATTTGCAACTCAAAACAGGGGCTACGGATTAAGCGAAGATTGGCTAAGGACGAGGTGACGATACGCGTGGGAAATGGTTCCAAAGTCGATGTGATCGCGGTCGGCACGCTACCTCTACATCTACCTTCGGGATTAATATTAGATCTAAATAATTGTTATTTAGTACCAGCGTTGAGCATGAACATTATATCTGGATCTTGTTTGATGCGAGACGGTTATTCATTTAAATCAGAGAATAATGGTTGTTCTATTTATATGAGTAATATCTTTTATGGTCATGCACCATTAAAGAATGGTTTGTTCTTACTTAATCTCGATAGTAGTGATACACATATTCATAATGTTGAAGCCAAAAGATGCAGAGTTGATAATGATAGTGCAACTTATTTGTGGCACTGCCGTTTAGGTCATATCGGTGTAAAACGCATGAAGAAACTCCATACTGATGGACTTTTGGAGTCACTTGATTATGAATCACTTGGCACTTGCGAACCGTGCCATATGGGCAAGATGACTAAAACACCGTTCTCCGGTACTATGGAGAGAGCAACAGATTTATTGGAAATCATACATACTGATGTATGTGGTCCAATGAATGTTGAGGCTCGTGGCAGATATCGTTATTTTCTCACCTTCACTGATGATTTAAGCAGATATGGGTATATCTACTTAATGAAACACAAGTCTCAAACATTTGAAAAGTTCAAAGAATTTCAGAGTGAAGTGGAAAATCATCGTAACAAGAAAATAAAGTTTCTACGATCTGATCGTGGAGGAGAATATTTGAGTTACGAGTTTGGTCTACATTTGAAACAATGCGGAATAGTTTCGCAACTCACGCCACCCGGAACACCACAACGTAATGGTGTGTCCGAACGTCGTAATCGTACTTTACTAGATATGGTGCGATCTATGATGTCTCTTACCGATTTACCGCTATCGTTTTGGGGTTATGCTTTAGAGACGGCCGCATTCACGTTAAATAGGGCACCATCGAAATCCGTTGAGACGACGCCTCATGAACTGTGGTTTGGCAAGAAACCAAAGTTGTCGTTTCTTAAAGTTTGGGGCTGCGATGCTTATGTGAAAAAGCTTCAACCTGATAAGCTCGAACCCAAATCGGAAAAATGTGTCTTCATAGGATACCCAAAGGAGACTGTTGGGTACACCTTCTATCACAGATCCGAAGGCAAGATTTTTGTTGCTAAATTCGGAAACTTTCTAGAGAAGGAGTTTCTCTCGAAAGAAGTGAGTGGGAGGAAAGTAGAACTTGATGAGATAACTGTATCTACTCCCTTATTGAGAAGTAGTGCGTCACAGAAATCAGTTTCTGTGACACCTACACCAAATAGGGAGGAAGCTAATGATAATGATCATGAAACTTCAGATCAAGTTTCTACTGAACCTCGTAGATCAACCAGAGTAAGATCCGCACCAGAGTGGTACGGTAATCCTATTTTGGAAGTCATGTTACTAGACCATGATGAACCTACGAACTATGAAGAAGCGATGGTGAGCCCAGTTTCCGCAAAATGGCTTGAGGCCATGAAATCTGAGATGGGATCCATGTATGAGAACAAAGTGTGGACTTTGGTTGACTTGCCCGATGATCGGCAAGCAATTGAGAATAAATGGATTTTTAAGAAGAAGACTGACGCTGATGGTAATGTTACTGTCTATAAAGCTCGACTTGTTGCAAAAGGTTTTCGACAAGTTCAAGGGATTGACTACG
This sequence comes from Aegilops umbellulata, assembly GCA_032464435.1. Classification (NCBI taxonomy): domain Eukaryota; kingdom Viridiplantae; phylum Streptophyta; class Magnoliopsida; order Poales; family Poaceae; genus Aegilops; species Aegilops umbellulata. The sequence continues at coordinate 473,204,635 of CP136060.1, forward strand.
ATGAGACTTTCTCACCCGTAGCGATGCTTAAGTCTGTCCGAATCATGTTAGCAGTTGCCGCATTTTATGATTATGAAATTTGGCAAATGGATGTCAAAACTGCATTCCTGAATGGATTTCTGGAAGAAGAGTTGTATATGATGCAACCAGAAGGTTTTGTCGATCCAAAGGGAGCTAACAAAGTGTGCAAGCTCCAGCGATCCATTTATGGACTGGTGCAAGCCTCTCGGAGTTGGAATAAACGCTTTGATAGTGTGATCAAAGCATTTGGTTTTATACAGACTTTTGGAGAAGCCTGTATTTACAAGAAAGTGAGTGGGAGCTCTGTAGCATTTCTGATATTATATCTGGATGACATATTACTGATCGGAAATAATATAGAATTTCTGGATAGCATAAAGGGATACTTGAATAAGAGTTTTTCGATGAAAGACCTCGGTGAAGCTGCTTACATATTGGGCATTAAGATCTATAGAGATAGATCAAGACGCTTAATAGGACTTTCACAAAGCACATACCTTGACAAAGTTTTGAAGAAGTTCAAAATGGATCAGGCAAAGAAAGGGTTCTTGCCTGTGTTACAAGGTGTGAAGTTGAGTAAGACTCAATGCCCGACCACCGCAGAAGATAGAGAGAAAATGAAAAATGTTCCCTATGCTTCAGCCATAGGCTCTATCATGCATGCAATGTTGTGTACCAGACCTGATGTGTGCCTTGCTATAAGCTTAGCTGGCAGGTACCAAAGTAATCCAGGAGTGGATCACTGGACAGCGGTCAAGAACATCCTTAAGTACTTGAGAAGGACTAAGGATATGTTTCTCATTTATGGAGGTGACAAAGAGCTCGTCGTAAACGGTTACGTCGATGCAAGCTTTGACACTGATCCGGACGATTCTAAATCGCAAACCGGATACGTATTTACATTAAATGGTGGAGCTGTCAGTTGGTGCAGTTCTAAACAAAGCGTCGTGGCGGGATCTACATGTGAAGCTGAGTACATAGCTGCTTTGGAAGCAGCTAATGAAGGAGTCTGGATGAAGGAGTTCATATCCGATCTAGGTGTTGTACCTAGCATATCGGGTCCAATGAAAATCTTTTGTGACAGCAATTGCCTTGGCAAAGGAATCCAGATTTCACAAAAGAACCAAACACATCAAAAGACGCTTCAACTCCATCCGGGATTTAGTCCAGGTGGGAGACATAGAGATATGCAAGATACATACGGATCTGAATGTTGCAGACCCATTGACTAAGCCTCTTCCACGAGCAAAACATGATCAGCACCAAGATTCCATGGGTGTTAGAATCATTACTTTGTAATCTAGATTATTGACTCTAGTGCAAGTGGGAGACTGAAGGAAATATGCCCTAGAGGCAATAATAAAGTTATTATTTATTTCCTTACATATCATGATAAATGTTTATTATTCATGCTAGAATTGTATTAACTGGAAACATAATACCTGTGTGAATACATAGACAAACAGAGTGTCACTAGTATGCCTCTACTTGACTAGCTCATTAATCAAAGATGGTTATGTTTCCTAACCATGAACAAAGAGTTGTTATTTGATTAACGAGATCACATCATTAGTTGAATGATCTGATTGACATGACCCATTCCATTAGCATAGCACCCGATCGTTTAGTATGTTGCTATTGCTTTTATCCATGACTTATACATGTTCCTTTAACTATGAGATTATGCAACTCCCGTTTACCGTAGGAACACTTTGTGTGCTACCAAACGTCACAACGTAACTGAGTGATTATAAAGGTGCTCTACAGGTGTCTCCGAAAGTATTTGTTGGGTTGGCGTATTTCGAGATTAGGATTTGTCACTCCGAATGTCGGAGAGGTATCTCAGGGCCTTCTCGGTAATGCACATCACATAAGCCTTGCAAGCATTGCAACCAATGAGTTAGTTGCGAGATGATGTATTACGGAACGAGTAAAGAGACTTGCCGGTAACGAGATTGAACTAGGTATTGGATACCGACGATCGAATCTCTGGCAAGTAACATACCGATGACAAAGGGAACAACGTATGTTGTTATGCGGTCTGACCGATAAAGATCTTCGCAGAATATGTAGGAGCCAATATGGGCATCCAGGTCCCGCTATTGGTTATTGACCGGAGACGTGTCTCGGTCATGTCTACATTGTTCTCGAACCGTAGGGTCTGCACGCTTAAGGTTTCGATGATAGTTATATAATGAGTTTATGAGTTTTGATGTACCGAAGGAGTTTGGAGTCCCGGATGTGATCACGGACATGACGAGGAGTCTCGAAATGGTCGAGACATAAAGAATGATATATTGGAAGCCTATGTTTGGACATCGGATGTGTTCCAGGTGAAATCAGGATTTTACCGAAATACCGGGAGGGTTACCGGAACCCCCCGGGAGCATAATGGGCCAACATGGGCCTTGGTGGAGAGGTGAGAGGGCTGCCCTCATGGGCTGCGCGCCTCCCCCCCTCCCCTAGTCCTATTAGTACTAGGAGAGGTGGCCGGCCCCCTCTCTCTCTCTCTCCCCCTTGGAGAATCCTAGTCCAACTAGGATTGGGGGGGGGGGAATCCTACTCCCGGAGGGAGTAGGACTCACCTGGCGCGCCAAGGCTTGGCCGGCCAGCCCCTCCCCCTTGTCTCCTTTATATACGGGGGCAGGGGGCACCCCAGAGACACACAAGTTGATCTATGGATCGTTCCTTAGCCGTGTGCGGTGCCCCCTTCCACCAAATTCCACCTCGGTCATATCGTTGCAGTGCTTAGGCAAAGCCCTGCGCCGGTAACACATCAAGATCGTCACCACGCCGTCGTGCTGACGGAACTCTTCCCCGACGCTTTGCTGGATCGGAGCCCGGGGATCATCATCGAGCTGAACGTGTGCCAAGAACTCGGAGGTGCCGGAGTAACGGTGTTGTGATCGGTTGGATCGCGAGGAGAACGTACGACTACTTCCTCTACGTTGCGTCAACGCTTCCGCTTTGGTCTACGAGGGTACGTAGACAACACTCTCCCCTCTCGTTGCTATGCATCACCATGATCTTGCGCGTGCGTAGGAAATTTTTTGAAATTACTACGTTTCCCAACATGTGGGTCATCCCAAAAGTAATGTCTTAAATCATAGAAGAATTTTTTCTTCTGTTGGTATGTAAAGCTAGGTGGGAAATATTTAGCAACAATGTAATTAGCATAATCAGCATACCAAGGAGTACTATGAGCAACATTTATTGCAGCTAACTACTCATTAGGAAAACTATCATCAATAGGTAGTGGGTCATCAGGCACATTTTCAAGCCTAGACAAGTTATCAGCTATGGGGTTCTCAGCTCCTTTTTCTATCAGTGATCTGTAAATCAAATTCTCGTAACAAGAGAACCCATCAAATAAGTCTAGGTTTAGCATCTTTCTTTTGCATAAGATATTTAATAGCAGCATGATCGGTGTGAACAATTACTTTGGAATCAACAATATAAGGTCTAAATTTATCACAAGCAAACACCACTGCTAAGAATTCTTTTTCAGTAGTAGCATAGTTTCTTTGAGCACTATCTAGAGTTTTACTAGCATAATGAATAACATTCAATTTCTTATCAACTCTTTGTCCTAGAACAACACCAACAGCATAATCACTAGCATCACACATAATTTCATAAGGCAAGTTCCAATCAGGTGGTTGAACAATAGGTGCAGAAATTAAGGCTTTCTTGAGTGTTTCAAAGGCTTCTAAACAATCATCATCAAAAACAAAAGTAATGTCCTTTTGCAAAAGATTCGTGAGGCCTAGAAATTTTAGAAAAGTCTTTGATAAATCTCCTATAGAAACCAACATGACCAAGGAAACTACGAATACCTTTGATATCTTTAGGACCTGGCATTTTCTCAATTGCATCAACTTTAGCTTTGTCCACTTCAATACCTCTTTAGAAATTTTATGACCCAAGACAATGCCTTCATTATGTTGGGGATCGTAGCAGAAATTAAAATTTTCTACGCATCACCAAGATCAATCTATGGAGTCATCTAGCAACGAGAGGGAGAGGAGTGCATCTACATACCCTTGTAGATCGTGAGCGGAAGCGTTCAAGAGAACGGGGTTGATGGAGTCGTACTCGGCGTGATCCAAATCACCGATGATCCTAGTGCCGAATGGAAGGCACCTCCATGTTCAACACATGTACGGAGCGGAGACGTCTCCCGCGCCTTGATCCAGCAAGGAGGAGGGAGAGGTTGAGGAAGAGAGCTCCAGCAGCAGCACGACGGCGTGGTGGTGGTGGAGCAGCAGTACTCCGACAGGGCTTCGCCAAGCTCTTGACGGAGGAGGAGAGGTGTTGGGGAGGGGAGGGGAGGGGCTGCGCCTTGGATGTTGTGTGCAGCCCTCCCCTCGCCCCTCTATTTATAGGGGAAGGGGGAAGGGGGGCCGGCCCCCTCTAGATGAGATCTAGAGGGGGGCGGCGGCCAAGGGGAGGGGCTTGCCCCCAAGCAAGGGGGCGCCCCCTCTAGGGTTTCCCCCAACCCTAGGCGCATGGGCCCTAGGGGGTGTGGCGCCCCAGCCCACTTGGGGCTGGTTCCCTTTCCTCCTACAGCCCATAAGGCCCTCCGAGAGAGGTGGCCCCTCCCGGTGGACCTCCAGAACCCCTCCGGTGGCCCCGGTACAATACCGATATGCCCTCGAACCTTTCTGGTGACCGTATGACAACTTCCCATAAATAAATCTTCACCTCCGAACTATTCTGGAACTCCTCGTGACGTCCAGGATCTCATCCGGGACTCCGAACAACATTCGGTAATCACATACAAGTCTTCCTAATAACCCTAGCATCATCGAACCTTAAGTGTGTAGACCCTACGGGTTCGGGAATCACGCAGACATGACCGAGACAGCTCTCCGGGCAATAACCAACAACGGGATCTGGATACCCATGTTGGCTCCCACATGTTCCACGATGATCTGATCGAATGAACCACGATGTCGAGGATTCAAGTAATCCCGTATACAATTCCCTTTGTCAATCGGTACGTTACTTGCCCGAGATTCGATCGTCGGTATCCCAATACCTCGTTCAATCTCGTTACCGGCAAGTCACTTTACTCGTACCGTAATGCATGATCTCGTGATCAACCACTTGGTCACATTGAGCTCATTATGATGATGCATTACCGAGTGGGCCCAGAGATACCTCTCCGTCATACGGAGTGACAAATCCCAGTCTCAATTCGTGCCAACCCAACAGACACTTTCGGAGATACCTGTAGTGCACCTTTATAGCCACCCAGTTACGTTGTGACGTTTGGCACACCCAAAGCACTCCTACAGCATCCGGGAGTTGCACAATCTCATGGTCTAAGGAAATGATACTTGACAATAGAAAAGCTCTAGCAAACGAACTACACGATCTTGTGCTATGCTTAGGATTGGGTCTTGTCCATCACATCATTCTCCTAATGATGTGATCCCGTCATCAATGACATCCAATGTCCATAGTCAGGAAACCATGACCATCTGTTGATCAACGAGCTAGTCAACTAGAGGCTCACTAGGGACATGTTGTGGTCTATGTATTCACACATGTATTACGATTTTCGGATAACACAATTATAGCATGAACAATAGACAATTATCATGAACAAGGAAATATAATAATAACCATTTTATTATTGCCTCTAGGGCATATTTCCAACAGTCTCCCACTTGCACTAGAGTCAATAATCTAGTTTTGTGATGAATCGAACACCCATAGAGTTCTGGTGTTGATCATGGTTCTAGTGTTGATCATGTTTCATGAATGGAGTTGAAACGATGCTTGATGTGTCTGGTCTTCTTGTGAAACATGGGCTCCTTGGCAAGGGCAATATCTCCAGTGTTATCACAGAAGAGAGTCATCGGGTCTGACGCACTGGGAACAACTCCTAGGTCGTTAATGAACTCCTTCATCCAAATTGCTTCATGCGCTGCCTCCGAGGCTGCCATGTACTCCGCTTCACATGTAGATCCTGCCACGACGCTTTGCTTGCAACTGCACCAGCTTACTGCCCCACCATTCAAAATATACACGTATCCGGTTTGTGACTTCGAGTCATCCAGATCTGTGTCGAAGCTAGCATCAACGTAACCCTTTACGACGAGCTCTTCGTCACCTCCATAAACGAGAAACATGTCCTTAGTCCTTTTCAGGTACTTCAGGATATTCTTGACCGTCGTCCAATGTTCCATGCCGGGATAACTTTGGTACCTTCTTACCAAACTTACGGCAAGGTTTACTCAGGTCTGGTACATAGCATGGCATACATAATAGACCCTATGGCTGAGGCATAGGGGATGACACTCATCTTTTCTCTATCTTCTGCCGTGGTCGGGCATTGAGCCGAGCTCAATTTCACACCTTGCAATACAGGCAAGAACCCATTCTTGGACTGATCCATATTGAACTTCTTCAATATCTTATCGAGGTATGTGCTTTGCGAAAGACCTATGAGGCGTCTCGATCCATCTCTGTAGATCTTGATGCCTAATATGTAAGCTGCTTCTCCAAGGTCCTTCATTGAAAAACACTTATTCAAGTAGGACTTTATGCTCTCCAAGAGTTATATATCATTTCCCATCAACAGTATGTCATCCACATATAATATGAGAAATGCTACGGAGCTCCCACTCACTTTCTTGTAAACGCAGGCTTCTCCATAAGTCTGCATAAACCCAAACACTTTGATCATTTCATCAAAGCGAATGTTCCAACTCCGAGATGCTTGCACCAGCCCATAGATGGAGCGATGGAGCTTGCATACCTTGTTAGCATTCTTAGGATCGACAAAACCTTCCAGCTGCATCATATACAATTCTTCCTTAAGAAAGCCGTTAAGGAATGCCGTTTTGACGTCCATTTGCCATATCTCGTAATCGTAGAATGCGGCAATTGCTAACATGATTCGGACGGACTTCAGCTTCGCTACGGGTGAGAAGGTCTCATCGTAGTCAACCCCTTGAACTTGTCGATAACCTTTAGTGACAAGTCGAGCTTTATAGATGGTCACATTACCATCCGCGTCCGTCTTCTTCTTAAAGATCCATTTATTTTCTATCGCTCGCCGATCATCGGGCAAGTCTGTCAAAGTCCATACTTTGTTTTCATACATGGATCCTATCTCGGATTGCATGGCTTCAAGCCATTTGTTGGAATCTGAGCCTGCCATCGCTTCTTCATAGTTCAAAGGTTCACCGTTGTCTAACAACATGATTTCTAGGACAGGGTTGCCATACCATTATGGTGTGGAACGTATCCTCGTGGACCTACGAACTTCAGTAGCAGCTTGATCTGAAGTACCTTGATCATCAACATTAACTTCCTATCTAGTCGGTGCAGGCACCACAGGAACATCTTCCTGAGCTGCGCTACTTTCCGCTTCAAGAGGCAGTACTTCATCAAGTTCCACTTTCCTCCCACTTACTTCTTTCGAGAGAAACTCTTTCTCCATAAAGGATCCGTTCTTGGCATCAAAGATCTTGCCTTCGGATCTGTGGTAGAAGGTATACCCAATGGTTTCCTTAGGGTATCCTATGAAGACGCATTTTTCCGACTTGGGTTCGAGCTTTTCAGGTTGAAGTTTCTTGACATAAGCATCGCATCCCCAAACTTTTAGAAACGACAGCTTAGGTTTCTTCCCAAACCATAATTCATACGGTGTCGTCTCAACGGAATTTGACGGAGCCCTATTTAAAGTGAATGCGGCAGTCTCTAAAGCATAGCCCCAAAATGAGAGCGGTAGATTGGTAATAGACATCATAGATTGCACCATATCTAATAGAGTGCGATTACGACGTTCGGACACACCATTTCGCTGAGGTGTTCCAGGCGGCGTGAGTTGTGAAACGATTCCACATTTCCTTAAGTGTGTGCCAACTTCGTGACTCAAATATTCCCCTCCACGATCTGATCGTAAGAACTTTATTTTCCTGTCACGTTGATTTTCAACCTCACTCTGAAATTCCTTGAACTTTTCAAAGGTCTCAGACTTGTGTTTCATTAAGTAGACATACCCATATCTACTTAAGTCATCAGTGAGGGTGAGAACATAACGATAGCCACCGCGAGCCTCAACGCTCATTGGACCGCACACATCAGTATGTATGATTTCCAATAAGTTGGTTGCTCGCTCCATTGTTCCGGAGAATGGAGTCTTGGTCATTTTACCCATGAGGCATGGTTCGCACGTGTCAAATTATTCATAATCAAGAGACTCCAAAAGTCCATCTGCATGGAGCTTCTTCATGCATTTGACACCAATGTGACCAAGGCGGCAGTGCCACAAGTATGTGGGACTATCATTATCAACCTTACATCTTTTGGTATTCACACTATGAATATGTGTAACATTACGTTCGAGATTCATTAAGAATAAAAATTTGACCAGCGGGGCATGACCATAAAACATATCTCTCATATAAATAGAACAACCATTATTCTCGGATTTAAATGAGTAGCCATCTCGTATTAAACGAGATCCTAATACAATGTTCATGCTCAAAGCTGGCACTAAATAACAATTATTGAGGTTTAAAACTAATCCCGTAGGTAAATGTAGAGGCAGCGTGCCGACGGCGATCACATCGACCTTGGAACCATTCCTGACGCGCATCGTCACCTCGTCCTTCGCCAGTCTCCTCTTATTTCGCAGCTCCTGTTTTGAGTTACAAATATGAGCAACCGCACTGGTATCAAATACCCAGGAGCTACTACGAGTACTGGTAAGGTACACATCAATAACATGTATATCACATATACCTTTGGTGTTGCCGGCCTTTGGGGCAGTTCCGCTTCAAGTGACCACTTCCCTTGCAATAAAAACACTCAGTCTCAGGCTTGGGTCCATTCTTTGGCTTCTTCCTGGTAGCTTGCTTGCCGGGCGCGGCAACACCCTTGCCGTCTTTCTTGAAACCCTTTTTACCCTTGCCTTTCTTGAACTTAGTGGTTTTATTCACCATCAACACTTGATGTTCCTTTTTGATTTCCACCTACACTGATTTCAGCATCGAATATATCTCAGGAATGGTTTTCTCCATCCCCTGCATATTGAAGTTCATCACAAAGCTCTTGTAGCTCGGTGGAAGCAACTGAAGGATTCTGTCAACGACCACGTCATCTGGGAGATTAACTCCCAGCTGAGTCAAGCGGTTGTGCAACCCAGACATTTTGAGTATGTGCTCGCTGATGGAACTATTCTCCTCCATCTTACAACTATAGAACTTGTCGGAGACTTCATATCTCTCGACCCGGGCATGAGCTTGGAAAACCATTTTCAGCTCTTGGAACATCTCATATGCTCCGTGCTGCTCGAAACGCTTTTGGAGCCCCGGCTCTAAGCTGTAAAGCATGCTGCACTGAACCAGGGAGTAATCATGAACACGGGACTGCCAAGCGTTCATAACGTCTTGGTTTGCTGGGGGTGGTGCTTCACCTAGCGGTGCTTCAAGGACATATGTTTTCTTGGCAGCTATGAGGATGATCCTCAAGTTCTGAACCCAGTCCGTATAGTTGCTACCATCGTCTTTCAGCTTGGTTTTCTCTAGGAACGCGTTGAAGTTGAGGACAACATTAGCATGGGCCATTTGATCTACAAGACATATTGCAAAGATTTTAGACTAAGTTCAGTATAATTAAGTTCATCTAATCAAATTATTTAATGAACTCCCACTTAGACAGACATCCCTCTAGTCATCTAAGTGACACATGATCCGAGTCAACTAGGCTGTGTCCGATCATCATGTGAGACGAACTAGTCATCATCGGTGAACATTTTCATGTTGATCGTATCTTCTATACGACTCATGTTCGACCTTTCGGTCTTCCGTGTTCCGAGGCCATGTCTGTACATGCTAGGCTCGTCAAGTCAACCTAAGTGTGTTGCGTGTCTAAATCTGGCTTACACCCGTTGTATTTGAACGTTAGAATCTATCACACCCGATCATCACGTGGTGCTTCGAAACAACTAACCTTCAACGGTGCACAGTTAGGGGGAACACTTTCTTGAAATTATTTCGAGGGATCATCTTATTTAAGCTACCGTCGTTCTAAGCAAATAAGATGTAAAAACATGATAAACATCACATGCAATCAAATAGTGACATGATATGGCCAATATCATTTGCTCCTTTTGATCTCCATCTTCGGGGCGCCATGATCATCATCGTCACCGGCATGACACCATGATCTCCATCATCATGATCTCCATCATCGTGTCTTCATGAAGTTGTCACGTCAACTATTACATGACGTTTATGTTGACACGCAGGTCATAAATAAATTAAGACAACTCCTATGGCTCCTGCCGGTTGTCATACTCATCGACATGCAAGTCGTGATTCCTATTACAAGAACATGATAAATCTCATACATCACATATATCATTCATCACATCCTTTTGGCCATATCACATCACACGACATATGCTGCAAAAACAAGTTCGACGTCCTCTAATTGTTGTTGCAAATTTTTACGTGGTTGCTATAGGTTTCTTAGCAAGAACGTTTCTTACCTACGCCAAAACTAGAACGTGATATGCCAATTTCTACTTACCCTTCATAAGGACCCTTTTCATCAAATCCGATCCGATTAAAGTGGGAGAGATAGACACCCTCTAGCCACCTTATGCAACTAGTGCATGTCAGTCGGTGGAACCTGTCTCACGTAAGTGTATGTGTAAGGTCGGTCTGGGCCGCTTCATCCCACAATGCCGCCGAATCAAGATAAGACTAGTAACGGCAAGTAAATTGACAAAATCGATGCCCACAACAACTTGTGTTCTACTCGTGCATAGAAACTACGCATAAACCTGGCTCTGATACCACTGTTGGGGATCGTAGCAGAAACTAAAATTTTCTACGCATCACCAAGATCAATCTATGGAGTCATCTAGCAACGAGAGGGAGAGGAGTGCATCTACATACCCTTGTAGATCGCGAGCGGAAGCGTTCAAGAGAACGGGGTTGATGGAGTCGTACTCCTCGTGATCCAAATCACCGATGATCCTAGTGCCGAACAGACGGCACCTCCGCGTTGAACACACGTACGGAGCGGAGATGTCTCCCGCACCTTGATCCAGCAAGGAGAAGGGAGAGGTTGAGGAAGAGAGCTCCAGCAGCAGCACGACGGCGTGGTGGTGGTGGAGCAGCAGTACTCCGACAGGGCTTCGCCAAGCTCTTGACGGAGGAGGAGAGGTGTTGGGGAGGGGAGGGGCTGCGCCTTGGATGCTGTGTGCAGCCCTCCCCTCGCCCCTCTATTTATAGGGGAAGGGGGAAGGGGGCCGGCCCCCTCTAGATGAGATCTAGAGGGGGCGGCGGCCAAGGGGAGAGGGGCTTGCCCCCCAAGCAAGGGGGTGCCCCCTCTAGGGTTTCCCCCAACCCTAGGCGCATGGGCCATAGGGGGGTGTGGCGCCCTAGCCCACTTGGGGCTGGTTCCCTTCCTCCTACAGCCCGTAAGGCCCTCTGAGAGAGGTAGCCCCGGTACAATACCGATATGCCCCCGAACCTTTCTGGTGACCATATGACAACTTCCCATATATAAATCTTCACCTGCGGACTATTCCGGAACTCCTCGTGACGTCCAGGATCTCATCCGGGACTCCGAACAACATTCGGTAATCACATACAAGTCTTCCTAATAACCCTAGCGTCATCGAACCTTAAGTGTCACTACAAAAAAATACACTTCCGTGATGATACGTGCTTGTCGTAGTAGGTCGCGTTTTCTGTCATGCATGTAAATCCATGACAAATTTATGACAGAATCAAGATAGTCATACCTGTGCTATCGTGGAAGTGTTCCATGACATTGCCAAAATTATCATCACGGAAGTGTCCACTTCCATGACGATAAATCGTGCGTCACAGAAGTGCTTTCGTCAAGGGTGACCGACACGTGGTATCCACCGTAACGGAATGCCGTTAAGCTATCGGGTCGGGTTTTGGATCCGATAACCCGTTAACAGCACCGACCAATGGGAAATTTCCACGTGTAAAATTCTTATTGGTCGGACGAAACACGTGTCAGCTCGTCAGTGGGTCAGATAGGCGCCTATGATACGTCGACACGTGGCACGGCCCAACAGAGGCCCATTCCTATGAAAAGGTCGGCCCGTTTGACTTGGTCAAAAGGTGGCGGGTCGGCCCATGGAAAGCCTGGTAACGGCATGTTCGCATATAGCCCATTTACAGCCCGCTAACCCAAGGCCCATTACGACCTATTCGAATTAGGCCCAGTAGCATCATCTGGGCCATCCAATATGATTCCAGCCTGTTTTCACTTCTGGCCCATGTATGGCCCATGACATCTTTCGGCCCATATGAGGCCCTATGTAACTCTTGGCCTATTAACGGCTCGTGGTGAAACTGGCCCGTAATGAACAGTGTATCAATTTACACCCATTAACGGCCCGTGGTGAAACTGGTCCGTAATGAACAGTGTATCACTTTATACCCATTAACGGCCCGTTATTTCGTTGGGCCGTTTCCAGCCCATGTTATCTTTTGACCTTCTCAGAGCCCATTTATTCTTGGGCTCATTTCCAGCATTCGTTTACTTACGGCCCGTTACTGTCATTTTCTGCTTGTGGGCCAAATTCAGCCCGTGGTTACAGTCGTCCCGTTTGTGGTCTGTTAATACGTTGGGCCGATTTCATAGCGTCATCAAATACGGCCTATTAACGATGGCCCGTTATGGTCGACCCATGAACGGACGAATCCAACTCTAGCCAGTTTATGGCCATAATGCGGTCTATTTGGCCCATGTTTGGCCAATCGATTATACGGCTCCTATAAGGCCCATTGATAATACGGCCCATAGAAGGCCCATTGTTTCTACGGCCCGTAGAAGGCCCACTGTTTCTATGGCCAGTAGGAGGCCCAGTATCACTACAGTAAATATTAGCCCATGGTTATTGTGGCCTTGTTTTAAAAAATAGGTTATTGCAGCCACTAGCTAACCGCGGAAAAAGAACTGCAATGACTACAAGCAAACAAATAAACAAGACAACAAGGAAATAAATAAGCAAGCAACTAACGCTAGGCTATCACGGCTATTACACATATTACATCCACTAGGCATCAAAGTTCGCCACCAGTGCAAATATAGGGAACAAAGTAGCATATCATATACAGTGGTTGTCAAAGTTGGCGACCAGCACAAATAAACACCGCAGCAAAACAAATCCAGAACTGAAACCACTTCAGAAGATCTCAAGAAACAATATCCTGGGTACCCATAATGCTGGCAAGATGCTTAGCAAGCTTATTAACTTTCTCTTGTTTGGCGCTTAAATCCTCCAGTGCTTGCTGTTGTACCAGAAAATATGCATCTGAATTCTGCAGGGACTTCCTCAGTCCTTCAGCTTCCTATCACAGCACATCTGATCGATGTCTTTCAACTTGAAGTTGAGACTCAAGAAGACGAACTGATTCAAGCAGCAAGTTCGAAGAGCTTGTGCCAGCAGTAGTGGCCAGTAACTCGAACACTACATCAACACAGGACTTTTGGGTTCCCTCACTGTCGTCAAGATAGTTTTTATCAGCTTTCTTGGAGACCAACAGGGATGTCTCACTATATTGAACGTTATCTGCATTACTTCATTTACCATTGGATAACGCGGTACTGTTCTCCAATATTTTGTCCGCATTCTAAAAGAGAAACAAGCAGACACATCACATGTTTACCATGTTGTATATGAAACTCATTTTGGTAAATGAGTTCAGTAGTAAAGTGGACAGGATAACAACATGAGACAAACATATATCTATGTACCATGGTCACTTTATGGTCTATATCATTCTAGTTTTTGTTGCCAAATCAAGATAGAGACACAGTTCAAATAATATTTGTTCAAGACAAAGCAGAATAGACAGAATATAAGTGTGGGTAACTATAGAGCAATAACAACACTTGTAATGTGCATGACATGAGAACATAACTATTTATTCAATTGAAACTGAAATCAACATAGAGCAGGTTACAATAGCAAACCAGTTAAAGAAAAAGGTTTAAAACATACCTGTTGCGCCATTGGAGTTTCAATTCCATCCTTCAAATTTGAAAATAGTTGGTATGAGTAAATACAGTCATGCAAGAGCACAGGAGTATGAACCATAGCTACAGAACCTGGCCTGAGAACAAATCTTCTTCTCCTTTAAGCGTTGAGTTGGGACTCGGAGTGGTGGTCCTCGTGCTTTGGGCACTGCAGTTCCCTTACTAACTGCTCGTGTTTGGGTGCTCTGTGGTGGAGACGGTGTTGTGTCAACTGGAACTGGGTTACTATCTGCCGGGGTTGGGGTTAGAAGGAGTGTAGTTGGTTCTCTGTCCAACTGGGTAGGGGTACAATCTGCGAGAATCTGGGTTATGTGTGGTGGATTTGGTCCTTGGGCAAGTACAACCATGGTTCTATCTATATCAACTGGTAGCACTATCTTTTCTGAAGACTGTGTTTTTACTCCTTTATATACTGACATCATGCTCTCCAATTCAAATGGCTGAGAAACAAGAAAAGTAATTGAAAGTATAGACATTGTATGATAGACAGGTGCAATGGATAGTGGGGAATAAAAGAGGGCATGAAATAATTCATATTTATGTTGTCTAACCAAACAGGATAGCATGACACAATTTCACATATATGATGGCTAACTAAACAGGATAGCATGACACAATTTCACATTATGATGGCTAACTAAAAAAGATGGAAAGACATAGTTCAAAATATGAGACTATGTAAACATGATGACATGACATAACTATATAATGTGTTTATTAAATAGGTTGGCATGCCATAATTCACATACATTCACGGATAGAATGCCACAATTTAAAATATGATGACTGTAAACACTAAACAGGATGAGATGATATAACTATATGATGTCTTTATTAAATGGGTTGCCATGCCATAATTCAGATAGATGATGTGTATGTACTATGTAAACATGATGGCATGATATAATTCAAATATATGATTTATATAGTAAGCAAGTAAGCAGATGGCAATCCATATATGATGTAAAAACTAAGCAATGCAAGACAACATGCATGACATGGGTAATATAACCCTGCCAAGTTTGAGCATAGACCTCGGGGGGGAAATAGGACTGGTCATCAGTCTCTGAATCCTCCTCTGAGAAGCTCTCTGTAACCAGCAAGATGTCTGCTTCAGCAGGTAGCATTGTCTGCTCTGAATACCTTGTTTTCACTCCAGATACTTCCATCACCGCTTCAAATGGCTGATGCACAGGAATAGTAGTTGAATATACAAACATTGTCGACAAATGGAACACGTGATACAAAAAATGATAGCATGATATAATTCACATACATGATGATTGGCTAAACAGCATGGCATTGCATAA
The DNA here is from genome assembly GCA_032464435.1 of Aegilops umbellulata. Classification (NCBI taxonomy): domain Eukaryota; kingdom Viridiplantae; phylum Streptophyta; class Magnoliopsida; order Poales; family Poaceae; genus Aegilops; species Aegilops umbellulata. The sequence continues at coordinate 473,220,021 of CP136060.1, forward strand.
TTCACATATATAATGCCTTTGCAACAAGATAGCATTGTATAATTCACATATATAATGTCTTGCAACAAGATGGCAATGCATAATTCACATATATGGTAATTAGACACTGAACAGGTGGCATTCACACAAAGCATGTCTAAACTAATCAAATGACATAGCAATGCGAGACACCATACGCACGATATGAGCAACATAACCCTGCCAAGTTAGAGCATACATCTCGGGGGGGGGGGGGGAATAGGACTGGTCATCTGTCTCTGAATCCTCCTCTGAGGAGCTATTCGTAACCAGCGAGATATGCGCTTCGTCAGATAGCATAGTCTGCTCTGAAGACCTTGTTTTCACTCCAGAATTTGCCATCACCATGTCAAATGGCTGATGCACATGAAGAGCAGTTGAATGTAATAACATTGTTGACAAATGTAATATGTAACAGGGAAAAAAGGATGGCCTGATATAATTTACATATAAGATGACTGGCTAAGCAGGATGACATTGCAAAATTCACATATATGATGCATGGCTAAACAAGATGGCGTTGCATAATTCACATAAACGATGAATAAACTAAACAGATGGCATTCGCACAAAGGATGTCTAAACTAAGCAGATGACATATTTGATGTATAAAGTAAGCAATGCAAGACACGATATGCATGATATAACCAACATCAGCATGCCAAGTTAGAGCAAAGACCTCAGGGGGTAAATAGGAGTTGTCTTCTCCTTCTGAATCTTCCTCAAAACAGATATCTTCCTCTCGATTACAATCTGAAATGCGTGGAGGGGAGGCTGCCTTTGCGCCTACCATGGAGCGACGTCTGCATGAAATTTTATTGCCACGCAAGGCTCCTCTCTTTTGCTCTACATGTTCAGTTCCATTGTTTACAATAACTGTCATGCATAGGAATATAACATAGTGAGATTATGTAAGGAGTGCATGTAGAAATCCAGAGTGATGGTAGCAACCTGTGGATAGACCCAAAACCAATAATAGCAGGCAGATAATGGCTTTAGTTAAAAATATAGATAATGGCTTCTTTATTGTTTGTTTCCCACCCAACATGAAACTATAGTAGACACCGGAGATTAACCAGATAGTAGATAGATACTATAGATAGCGGCCCCGATATGTACCCCACAACCATTTAAAAACTCAAGTTTGACCATTAGTTTGGAGCTGACTCGGAGTCTAATCGGTGAATGGGACAATAAAGTAGCATGTAATATTAAGCGATGCATAACGTAAGTAGACACGAAAGAGTGTGACCTCTCTTGCGGAACCGTGTAGTCCTCGAGGTCATCTGCTCGGTTGATGATGGTAGTGCAGTTTTCATGGCTGCCAGCGGCGGGGAAGAAGATCTGAGGCGGCGAAAGACAGTCTGGAGGCCGGATCCCTGCTATGCTGGACCCTTCTGTCGTTGGAGCAGCTAAGCTGGGGTGGACGACGGCGCAGCAGGAGCGGGACAAACCATGCAAGGTTTTCTTTGACAACTATCTGTAAGAGAAGTAATTCTGTAAGGGCTCGTTTGAATTGGAGGATTCCAACAATGCAGGGATAGGAAATAGACAGGAATAGGATAGGAATGCACGTGCAAAACAGAGAATTTAAAAACACAGGATTTCTGCCAATCTGGGTGTTTGATTTGCAACAATTGGAAGATCACAGGAGCAAAGAAGCATGGTGAGATTAAGTCAAACCACAAGAAAATGTACGGTTATAATGTTATTATGCTACTATCTCTTAGTCTTGTGCTTCATGAATAGGAATTTGAAAAGGAGGACAAGTGAAAATTAAAATTCCTACGTTTTTTCTTTCAAGGAGACACTAAAGGAACAAATCTGTGTGCTCAGTGGACAATATATATAACATGTAGAGTAAAAAAGAGATGCAACAAGTGTACAACCTGTTTGGTGAAGCCATGTCGATCTCAGCGTGATTGGGTTGGCCGGTGACGATGCTCTGGCTGACTTGGCTGTCGGAGGAGGGGAAGAAGATCTTAGGCGTCTGGAGATGGAGCCCGAGGTACTGCTCCGCTGTGATGGAGGGTTTCGTCGTTGGAGCAGCTCTGGTGAGTTGTACGATGTCGAGGCTGAAGCAGGACAAGAGAGATAACGAACAACGTTAACCTGAGTGGAATTCTAATAGCATCTCCAATACATGACGTAAAATACATAACCACAAAGTGCTAGATGTAAAATACATCAGCCGCTCATCTCTGAACTCAACTGTCGAAACTGAACTTAACTGTAGAAACTGAACTTAACTGTCGAAACTGAACTTAACTGTCAAAACTGATTTTTGCTATCGAAACTGAATTTTGCTGTCGAAACTGAACGCACTAGCAAGGTGAGGCTACACGTCGGTCGACTGACTTTTTCATCTCTGTTCAGTCGATTTTGCAGCCGTTGGATACGAAATCAAGGGCCTGCGGTTCATCTTCAACCTCCACCCCCCTGAGCCAGCCAAACAGCAGCCCCCCGCCGCCCGCGGCCGGTGGTGCGCCACCCCGCCTGCCCTGAAAACACTCCCTACCGCTGGTCCGCCTCAGCCCCGGCCATCCCTCTAGCCCCCCCCCCCCCCGTGCCGAGCTTTTTCTCCGGCGATCCCCACGCCGCCGCCCAGCCAACGCCCCGCCACCGCCGGCGACCACCGCCCCCATCCTGAACCCTAAGATAGATAGTGGGGTACCTCTCTGGCGAGCCCCCTCCCCGCTGCGGCTGGTTCTTCCTTCACCCCGGCGGCATCGGAGTGAAGTGTAGCTAAATCGGAGCAGCATCGCAAGCAAGAGCAAGAGCGAGAGCAGCAGCGCGAGCAAGAGCAATAGCAAGAGCAGACCAGGCAGGGGACCGAGGGCAAGAGCAGAGCAGCAGCGCGAGCGAGAGCTAAAGCAGCAGCAGGTCCTACTGATGTGGACGTCGCCGCCGAGGGAGTGACGCCGTGGAGGAAGTGGCCGGCGCCCGTGGATGGAGCCGCACCGTGTCAGCTCGGGACCGAGCGTCGGCAGCACCGTGAGATCGAATCAAGAAGAAAATGCGGCGATTAGTGTACAACCTCTTTGGTGGCGCCGATTAGGCCATAGCTTCATCCGAGGAAACGGTGATGATGATGCTCTTCCGGTGGTGCAGGTGAAGACGGCGGTGTGGGAATGGAGGTGGAGCGAAAGACGAGGGGAATGTCGGAGCAGCTCTTGGAGGTGGAGAACGGGGTGGCTGAACCGGCTGGACGATGAGATCGACGACGGATCCTCATCCGGTACGGTGGATGAGGGACGTCGAGGTGTTGCTGTGGACGACGTCGTCGGGGAAGAAGCTCCGGCTGGGTGGCGGACGGAGCAGGGTGTGGGGTTTCATCGCGGGTTTTCGCGGCCTCGGTGTATGAATGGGTGGGCGGATGGGATGGCAGTGGGGAACCATGGCTTAGAGACGCGCTTGTCCGAAATGTGGGGTAAGTTACGAAAGTACCCCCACCAATTTGAGGCGGTTCTTTCGCGTGTCGGGATTTCACAGGAGGTGGGAGTTTTCGCGCGCGTTGTAATTTCGGAATAGCAAGGCGCGGGTTGAGATGGAGGGAGTTGTCGGAGCACAACGAGACAAAGATATATCTTAAATATTTCGGGCTAACAAGGCGCGGGTTGAAATTTCCGGACAAGCCTAACGTGTACTGTCCCAAATCAATGCGCCCCACAAATGTCATTCAAAACTTTGAATTCATGTTATGTTCAATTAAAATATTTCGCTACGTGTATAATGCATGCAACCTACTAGTCAAATGAACGTTTTAGTGCATTCCAAACGTATATACTACCGCTTCAATATGAACTAAATTTGAATTCGTTTCTCTATTTGAATAAGACCTACAGTGATGATTGTTGTGAAGTCAAAGCATTTGAATTCGTTTCTCTGTTTTAGTAAGATCTACAATCATCATTATTGTCAAGTTAAACCATCGTTTGTGTATTATCTTCATAGCACACCACATGATTAGTCTCGAGTTACATATGAACTATGTGTACTATATGAACTCGAACTAGATTTTTTGAATCCACTTTATTTTGATTTCAAATCACATTACATTTCTAGCTCTAGCTAGATCTTCATAATCTAAACTATGTCTCATATGTATAATGTGTTTATCACATTATGTATGGTGCCCCGCCCCCTACGCCTACAAGTATTTAGATGTGAGTTGCAAATACCACACACATTACCACAAATTCAAATAAAATGTGAGAATGTTCGATATATAGTATTGTTTAGATTGCTCGATATTTAGTTGTAAGCTGCAAACGCCACACATTATCACAAATTCAAATAAAATGTGAGATTGTTTGATGTATAGTATGGTTTAGGTTGTTCGGCATTTAGCTGTGAGTTGCAAACGCCATGCATTATCACATTATGGTATAACATGTGCACAGCACGTGTATCACCGCTATATTCATGCATGCAATGTTTAAAACACTATGATCTCCTATTCAAATGTATGAATACGCTTTCATATCAAATTATGATCTTTGTTAGTCTCTTACACCCACACAATCCTCTAACCTTTGTAGCTACCACTAACTTTCTCTCGTGCATGCACACGCCCTCCTCACCCTCCCCCTCCCTCGGCATTCTATCCACCGGGCACATTCATTTTTTCTTTAGGTCATTCTCCCAGAGTCTCCACAACTCCTTTCCGACACACACTGATCGATAAACCTCTCCAGTGATGCCTGCCTACAACATACAAACACACCTTCTTCAATCTCCTCCTTTATGTGTCCTTGCATCATGTCTCTCATACGGTCAGACACACGTGTAAACTCTCGCCCCTCTTTTCAACGCTCTCACAACCGCACACTCCTCCCCCTATCTAGCTAGTAGTTGGGCCTCTCGCACCACCTCCTAGCTCCATTCTCTCTGTCTATCCATCTCGCTGGGCCTTATTTGCCTCTAACAAATGGACGTACACCGACCGATCTATCGCTATACATATAGCTAGCTAGGTCCTTATAACTCGTTTTTACCCACACGTCAATCGATCTACCTCATTAGTTGTGTCTCTCCCTTCCTCCGACAAACAACAATTGATCTACCGATCTAGTTAGGTTTGCTTACCAAACACATGGTTCCCCTTCATCATCCATGGATGCGTCCCGACAGATCTATCACGCACAGGCACACATAGAAACACATCCCCACTCTTATTGATAACATTACAGTTCCACCCTCAGTTTGTCTAGTAGGCCTATCCCACCATCTTCGAGAAGCAACTCCATCACCCATCCAACACTCTACCCCTCTCCCTCCCTCTCCCTCCCTCCCTCTCTCTCTCTCTCTCTCTCTCTCTCTCTCTCTCTCTCTGTGTGTGTGTGTGTGTGTGTGTGTGTCCCATCATATTTCCCGTCCTTCAGTTATGTATGGATATCGACCGATCTCCCTCAAGACATAGCTGGGTCTCTCCTTCTCAACACATATACGAGTCGTTCTACCTCTATAGTAAGGCCTCTGCCTACCTCTCCCCCCACCCCCTCCCCCTCACACCTACTGATACATCGAGCACTCTAGTCATGTCTCCCTGCCACACACAAACTTGACGTGTGCCCTCTAACATTCCGGTAGGCCAGTTGCCCTATATCTTTTACTTGTACACACACAATTTCGATGGCTCTCTTCATCGATCTCGCACCCGGCCACCCACTTGATCCTCTCTTCGACTCTATCGATAGCTATGACCCCTCCCTCTCTTCTCGTGGATTGCCCGACCCTCTATGTATGATATGGATAGGCCTCCATTTCACACACATTGCATGCAAAAATTTGTTTGAGATGTCATCGACACATATTCTCACAAATAATTCACGAAATCAACCCCCACCCCACCCCCACCCCAAAAAACACTCACGAACGCGGTTTGTATCTCTCACACACACCCACATAGGTGGGTGACATGCACAAAGAGAAGAGGTGCATGCACGGCGCACGTACTCCCGTCTCTTTCCCAACCACACCCGCATGGGTACACGGTGGAGCTCATTTCTGTATGAAAAAGGCATCCCACGTGGTAATTTGGCACGTGTACTGGTTGTCCACTTGGTGGAGGGAGGATTGTCTACCACGGGTGAACAAACAAATTGCGACTTGACGTGTTATGTTAAAAAAAGAGGCAAACCATGTGGGGCCTACCTTAGAGGCAAGGCTCTATACACTTGAGTACTTTTGATGTGTCCCGTCAACTTGCAGAACGAGGAGAAGCTTGCTTAGTACGCCGTCTCCCCCGCCCACGGGTGCGGTGGCTCGCAGGATGGGGTGAAGCTTGCTTACTATGCCTTACGCCCGCTCCCTCGCCCATGCGCGCGGTGGCTCACAGGACGAGGAGAAAAATTTACTACTCCCTCCGTTTACTCCTCGTCCCTACTACCTTGGTTATAGAGATTATACTATCATATTATTTGGAATATATATGTCCTTTAGTAGATTTCAATATGAACTACTAGTACATACTCCAAACACTGATGTATATAGACGTATTTTAGAGTGTAGATTCACTCATTTTGCTCCGTATGTAGCACTCTCCCTCGCCCCTAGACCCTCGCCCACGTGGTGGACGTGCAGCAATTCATTCGGTCTCATATAGCCAGAACGATATATACTGCACTACCATTATTGCTCGACTTCCCAAAGAGGCGAAGAGCAAATCGCAAGGTCAATATTTTGGAGATGCCAAGCGCAAGGTTATAGGAGAACGAGTAGTAGGTGCCGCGTCATTTATAAATAAAGTTTTTTTTCTTCAGTGGCACGTACGCAATATGATAGGTTCATATGGAGAGAAAAGGAAACCGCTCCACTATATACATAGTCATGACGGGCCAGACTACACGGTTGCTTGCTGGGGTTGCTCTCTTCACACTCTCTCGCACAAAACGAATGTGGCCACATCTCTAACATCCCGGTGGATCACGTCTGCTTGGGGAAGGGGTGGATGCTTAGTGTAGATGCGGTGGTCGTCGCCGACGGCGAAAACCCACTGTCGGCACGTCCCGATCAGGGGTCCCCGCCGTTCTCTCTCACAAAGCCGGTGAGGTTGCCTTCGTCCCTTGCTCACTGTCGCGACGTGGGCAGTTGTCGCCTCCTGCCGCCCTCCTCAAGGTTGAGCTATGTCCCTCAGGTACAACTCCCTTTACAGCCGGCTTGCACCACTGCTCCAGCTGCCCACATCACTCCCTGTGGATATTTCTCTATACTTCTATGCCCCGCACATACCTCTACTGGCTTCTACATATTGTATTTGTGATGAGTTTATGTCTCATCAACTAGTCCCAGTAATCTTATTCTAATCACGCTTGTTCAATATCTTTGCCACAGGGATGCTCATCTTGATTTTGGTGAAACTGCACAAAATGATTTGATGGTCAAAAGGTTGCAAACTTCATTTATTAGGAAGCTCGAACATTGCCAGCAAATTGAAGCCTGGTCAGGGTTCACGGTTCAAGGGCTAGGGACTGCATGGATCGTTTTTTTCTTTAGCTGCCTCTGTTCCAAAATAAGTGTCAACTTTACAACTTTGTATACTAAAGTTTGCCCAAAGTTGAGAAACTTATTTTGGAACGGAGGCAGCACATATTTTCTATGATCTGTCAATCATTGAGATGCAATAGCATGCATGTTAGTCTCCTTTGTATTTGATGAAATGTTGCAACGGGCAACCTTGAACGCAAGATACATGTAACAGAAGCTGGAAGCTTCATAGCATTGTACAAATTTATCTCGCTGATAAATTACAGTACATACTATACTAGTACTTCCTCCGTTCCTAAATATAAGTCTTTGTAGAGATTTCACCATGAACCACATGCGGATGTATATAGATGCATTTTAAGTGTAGATTCATTCATTTTGTTCCGTATGTAGTGGAATCTCTACAAAGACTTACTATCTACTAGTAATAGCTAGCCCCCACTACTAGGAATTCTCTATCCTCACCTTGAGCCACGTCATCAAAATTGATGCAGCCGTTAGATGAAGTAAATCAGTCCATAATAGCCGTCTGATCTAGATGTTGAGAGGCTCAGCACTAAGCCACATGCAAGCATGCAGAAATACCGTGCCACATGCATGTGAGTGGGTTTTAAATCACATCAACATGTCTGCATGCAAGCATGCACCGGTAGCATCCATGTAAGTGAGCTTTTAAGTCCCATTAACATGTCAAAAAGAAAAATATAATCCCATTATGCAGTAGGAGATGGCTGATCTTTTTTCCTCACGTGGGATGATCTAAATGATGATGGGAGTTTATTTAGTTTGGCTACCACATTTGTCATGCCGTTATAGAGTTTTTTTGTTCTATGAAATCGATAATTTTGCGCAGAGAGATATACCGTTGTTCCGTGCCAACACGCGGGGACTCATCTAGTAGTAATATTTAGGAACGGAGGGAGTACTATGTAAAGAGTTAGGTGTCGCACGGTGATAGTGTGAGGTGGGCCATGTAATCACTGAGCCTGCATGTTTTCACTGCTCTTGCACGCCTCCGCTGTAGGAATGGAGAAAATTGTAATCTAGTAGTATTATACCTCCTTTCACCAAAAGCGTGGGACATCCAGCAGTCCTACCACCTCAGTAATAAAGAGCAATGAGCCGTCAAATCACATAGACCCAGCAGTAAGTTGGACGGACATAGCAACCATCACTCTTGCACCAGTGAGAGGTCGCATCCGCTCTGCCCGGGCATGAATGCGCACCGATTCTTTGGAGTTGCGCTGGCCGTTTCGAGCAGGAAGCGCGCGCGTTGGAGGGGCTTTGGGTGGGCCAGGCTGGTCAGGAGCGGGCGTGGCAGCTGTCCGCATGTCCCTACCGGACACGCCCAGAAACGAGAGGATGCACTGACTCTCGCGGCTAAAATCATACACTACACATCTCTCTGTAGGAGTAGGTCGATCTGTCGCTCTCTCTAACACACACATGGTGTTAAACCCACACACACACGCGCGCGCGCGCGCGCACACGCACACGCATGCACCTTGGTCCCGTTGCACCTTCTAACGTGACTTATTACACCTAGACGGAGTGAGTAGTAAGTATACGAGATACGGTGGCACACTGACTTAAGTCTAATACAAGTGCCCAAAATTTGTGTGCATGTTATAATAAGGATTCACTTAAAATAGTACGTGAGTGAACATAGGGATCAATTGGACAGTGTTCCCGAGCAGTAGCGAGATGTGTGAGGTAAGGTACACCACTGGCGCTTTTAATTTTTCTTATTAATTTGTTTGTTTCACCCTCTGACTGGTGGGACCCAACGTACTACGTGGAGAGAGGTAAGGTGATTTCTGCACCACTGTGGATAGTCTTACCACCAAAGCCACATGACACGATTATGATTGAAATCCCAATGACTCCCACACACACAAAAAAACACGGCATGCTTGTCACATGAATGCAGGAATGTATAAAAGGTTATTTCCCTCTCGTTGAACATAACGGGAGGGTTGTGTAGCTGGTTAGCCTGTTCACTCATCAAACTTGAGGTCTCGGGTTCGATAACTACACTTGAGCATAAATTTGTGCCAGGAAGATTCTTTGACTGGTCAAAATGTTTCTAGGGTTTGCATGCTTCACACTCTCTCTCTCTCCAGTATATATATACACGCTGGAGCCTCAGTGCTTGTAGTTGCTCTCTTCACACACTCTCGCCCTCTCCCGCTGGAGCCTCAGCGCTTGTAGTTGCTCTCTTCACACTCTCTTGCCCTCTCCAGATCTAAACAAGACTTCATTGGCCTCTCTCTCCCCTCACTGCTGCTCAAAGAGCCGGCAGGATCCGTCCGCCGGGAAGGGAAGGAGGCTTAACGATGTCGCCGTTGACGAGGGACTACCGGCGCAGCTGTTCACTTTCCACCCAGCGGCGGCGCGGGAGGGCCTCCGACCCCTTCTTCTTCATCGCCGTCCCGTCGCCCGCCGAACCACGCCCCAAGAACCTTAAGGTATAATTTACTTACTCCACATGCATTGCTCTAGCTGCATGTATACCATGAATCTAGGACGTGGTTCAAAGAGGAAAGGAGTGGGGGAAAGTAGTGGGAAAAGTTGTATATAGCATGAATCTAGTACGTGGTTCAAAGAGGAAATGAAGGGGGAAAGTTGTATAGCATTAATCTAGGATGTGGTTCAAAGAGGAAAGGAATGGGGGAAAGTTGTGGGGAAAGTTGTATCGCATAAATCTAGGACGTGGTTCAAAAAGGAAATGAAGGGGCGAAAGTACTAGTTCAAAAAGGAAAGGAAGGGACAAGGCTGTAGAGTTTGAGCAGGACTAGATTTGCTGCGCTCACATAGGGAAAGGCGTCTGATAACAAAACTAGGACCAACACGGACTAACACGGAGTTTTCTTAGTCCCTACACAAAAATGTCCCTGTAAACAAACACCCTCTAATAATGCCGCTGGAAAATTGATGCAATGCCACAGTTAAAAGCAAATTACATGTTTAATGAATTTTATTGTTAATATAATCTCTATGTTAATATTAATCAATGCCACCGATTGAGAAATGCTACTGTCTTGCTTTCTTTCCCATTTAGATAAGGTAGATGCTTCTTTTTGTTGGCTTCTGTGTCATCCACCGTTATTGACCACTAATTGTTTCCTTTGCACCTCTGTGTAAATAGGGTTATCTGCTTCACCTCGTTGCCATTGTAACCTTTGGTTGCACTGCACAAAACACTTTTGTTTTAAGAGTTTTTTGTGTAGTTCAACCAAAATGTCACACCGACAATGTTGCTTGATTGCTTGATCTTAGTGGAACTGCACAAGAGGAGATCTTACTTCCTATCCATTAAGGCGAATTTGGTTCAGATCTTCTTCTTGTGAGTTCTTTGAATTCCGCATCATGAGAGGTCAGTACTAGCCTTCTTTCACATGATTCTGCAGTGTGCATTCATATGTTGTGCTACTTGTACGACAATGTTGCTTGATTTTAGTGAAATGCACAAATGGAGACAAGACTTCCAATCTGTATGTGCACCGTAATATCCCATTGAGGTAGGATAAGGATATTTCACAACTGCTGGCCTGTATTTTGCCACTTTCATCAGAAAATTAAGTTTGGTACTATACTTGTGCTCCCTAATTGACATGCCAAATCTTACATTGAAGGCGAAGCTTGTTTGTTATTGAACCAAGTGATGAAGGGGAAGAACAAGGGGAAGAAAAACAAAAATCAACTCCCGGTGCTGTAATGAAGCACTGGAACTGTGATGGCACAAGTAATGATATAGTTTTGCATCTTAATTTATTGCTATGGCTGGAACGTGCAATTGTTTTGCCACTGATTTGATGCCACTCTTAATGTAATATGTAATTATTTCTACTTGTGCAAACAGGAATCTTCTTTGAAGATACCATATATTTTAGTGGAACTGCACAAGAAGATGTTGGAAACATTAAACTAATCAAGGAGTATATAGTAAGCTTGACCACCACCATAGATAGCAACATATGGTTCCGGAGAATTGCTTCATCCGTATGCTCTACACAATAAGCCTCCTGACAAAGGTTGGTACTCGCCCACTGATTTCATCCATATGATTGAGCTTTGTCATCTCTATTGGTGTTGTGCTACTGTTTAGATACTGTCATGAAAAAGTGGTATTGTCCTTGAGAAGTGCTTCATCTGTGTTGTTTTAAATATTTCCTTTCTTTTTTTCGAGCAAACAGTGATGCTAGCATTTAGTAGTCCTCTTGTCTTTGCACAACAGGATCATCTTCCTCTGAAGAAGAATATGGAGTACGTGAAGTGACTAGTTCTGATTATGCCAGGATGAAGAAGCCCTGTCTATCTTATCATCAGAAGGAGCAGTTGAAGGATGGTTAAATTACTCCCCACAAGACCAAACTAACTTCAGCTCAGAAGGACTGACAAAATCTCCATTTTTTTGCTGTGATGCGTGAGTACAATATTGTTCGAGGATTCTTTATGGTGAGTTCCATTTTTCTAAAAGTGTGCTCTACATGGACCATGTATGTGCCTGTTGAAACTGTTAATTCATAGTACAGTTTGTTCTATACTAATCACTTTTTTGTATTTGTGCAAACAGGGGTGCTCAGCTTGATTTCAATGGGAACTGCACAAAATGTTCATGAATACATCGAATCATTCATTTCCGCCACAAGAAAGGAGGTGCCGGTAAGTTCAAGGCGTTGCAACATATAAGGGCGAAATCATACAAGCTACGCGCGGATTTGGTTGATTTTGGTGGAACTGCACAAAAAGAACAGCTGGTTTATTTAGCACGAGGTGCCATGTCAATGTCCGAACTGATGGCAAACCCTGCCCATTCCACAATCGCGGGCGTTTGATATTTTGGAATGGGACAACCTTGTCAAATTTTGCTCATTGATTTTAGCAAGACATACGTTTGATATTTTCGAATGGGACGCCCTTTGCTGTCAGCAGCGTCGAGCATTTTTTTCTTTATTATTTAGTTGTGAAGTAAATATTTCCTCTGACATGTGAGTCGCTGAGATGCATAATCATCGATTGTTTTGAATGTTCTCTATGGATTGCCAGGCCTGTGTGTTTGATTGCAATGTACACAAACACTAAAAAGCTCCTCAAACTCTTTGTACTCCTTCTATTCCTTTTTACTTCGCACACTGTGAAAGTGCATACTTTTTTGTATAAGATTGGTCAAAGTAGAGATACTTTGACTGCAGACAAAACTTGTATGTAGACTAGAAAGGACCGGAGGGAGTACATGTGAAACTGCTGCAAACGAGGTGATCACCCTGGGAATAATGCTAGTACGTATTGTTTTGCATGTTCATCCAATGCCAGTGATACAGGAATTCGAACTAATCGAAATAAATTCATTCATACACGGTCGGATTTCATATAAACATGCGGGATTTCATTACATTTCATACATTCTTCAACTAAAAAGGGGTGCGTTGGAGCTATAATTAATTAACCGAAGCTACCCACATGTGTCCCGCTGAGCCGAACAGAAGCTTCAGTGACTTAATTGCAGGTGCGGTTGCGTAACTGACATGTGGCCCAGATGCTTGTTGGGCCCACGTGTCAGTCAGCCAACTGCACCAGCAGTTAAGTAGAAGCAGCGTCCTTCTCCAACATAGCTCTCCGACTCCACGTCGCCGCCAAGAAGCTAACCAGCCATCAGTGGTCAACCCGCCTAGCTTGTCATAGCGATTAGGGCAACTAGGAGCCCAATGATCAGGATCACCACATGACAAACACCTTTCTTCTTGTCATTCTTCTTCTTGAAGTTCGTGTGTTGCACAGCCTTGTTCTTCCCATCAAACTTTGCTTTACCATCAAACTTGCCCTTGTTCGTGAACTTGTGGGGCTGGAAGTTCTTCTGTACCGTATTGGCACTAGATCCTCCCTCAATTCCTCAAGCATGTGTGTCCTTTGCTCTTGCCTTTTCTTCCACATCAAGAGTGCCACTGAGATCCACGAAGGAGGAAGCTTGGTGACGAAGGAGGTATAATTAATTAACCGAAGCTACCCACCTGTGTCCCGCTGAGCCGAACAGAAGCTTCAGTGACTAAACTGCAGGTGCAGTTGCATAACTGACATGTAGCCTGTTGGGCCCACGTGTCAGTCAGCCAACTGCACCAGCAGTTAAGTAGAAGCAGCATTATTCAACAGCAGAACTCCCCGACTCCACGTCACCGCCAAGAAGCTAATCGGCGTCAATGGTCAACCCGCCTAGCTTGGCTTCAACAGGAGGGTAGCAGCGGTGGCCTTACTTGGACCCGAGCAGCGGCGACCTACCGTGTTCTACTCTTCCTCGTTTTCTATGTGGCGCGGCCTCGTTGGCAGCGGGGCGGGGCCTCGGCAGAGCCAGCGATGTCCTCTGTCTCGTTGTCGATGGGCGGCGCCTCAACGGAGCGGTGGAAATCCTCCCACGCGTTGCCAGCAGGGTGGGGCCTCGGCTGAGCCGGCGATGTCCTCTGCCTCGTTGTTGGCGGGGCGGGGCCTCGGCGGAGTCAGCGGTGTCCTCTGCCTCGTTGTTTGCGCCGCGGGGCCTCGGCGGAGCAGGGCCTCGTCAACGCCAACGGAGCAGGGACTTGTCGAAGCCGGCATTGTCCTCTGCCTCGTCCTCGATCTCGCCAAACAGCTCCTCGCCCGCTTCATCGCCCTCTTTGCTAGCCTCTTTCTAGGCGGCCGCAGCCTCCGCCACCCGCATGCGGTACCGCCAGCACTCGAGGCGGCCCTTATGGGCGGAGCGGTATGAGTCGAGCAGCGCCTCCTGCTCCGCCCGCTCCGCGGCGATCTGCTCCTCCGCCTGCACGTTCTCCTGGAAAAGATGGTGGTTGTAGGCGGCGTTGGCCTGCGCCTCCCGGAACTGCTCCTGACGCATTTGCCTCACAATGTCCATATATTGGGCATGGGCCTCGCCGATGGTCATGGTGCAATGCACCGGCAAGGATGGCGCGGAGGAGGGGGTTGGTGCCGGATCGTCGACTACCATGTTCTCCATTGGGACGTCGTCGTCCTCCGGCTGCCTGCCGGCCAGCCGGTCGGCAATAATGGCTGCCATCTCCTTGTGGTCTGTCGTCCGCCCGTCCCGAAGAGCGCTGGAGCGCGAGGAAGCCATGGTGGGCAGTAGTGGTGTGGACAGGAGAACTATACTCCCTCCGTCTAGGTGAATAAGTCGTATTAGAAGGTGCATCACGACCTGGGTGCAAGCAGATTGGTGGAAAAGAAGAATATTTCTCTCTTCTAAACACAACATTTAATCACAGCAGTTAAGAGGATGCCTTATTAGCTACCCATGCAGGCCATCGTAATTCATAGCATGCAAAACACTTTTATTTCTTGCCTAATAACCGCATGGACGTGCTGCATGCATTGGTCCTTGCCCGAGCAAAAAAAAGGGAGGAAAGGGGTTTCCACGGGAGACAACGAGGCAGAGGTGGAAGCGCTCGCTGGAGTAATTTATTTTGCTTCCCCCTGCTTTCCTGACATCACGGTCCCACACCATTGTCAACCTATGTAGTAGTCAATAAACGAGAGAATTGCACAAGAAGCGACCGACAGCTGGGACCAAGCAGCTTGAGCAGTATTTGTGTTTTTGAGGTGTGAGCACTGCAGAGTTTTTCGATGTTTAGCCCAGATATTAATTTTTCTCCTCTGAACAACAACGAAAACATTGTTGTAGGTATTAACAGGGCGGGCTATGGCCCGTCTAGCCCAGGCCAGATATCCAGCCCAAATATTAATTTTTTTCAAGCTGAAAATGGCTAGCCCAGCTATACTTTTTTTAGGAATACCCAGGCAAGGTCAAGTTGTTATTCTCCGCCCCGCTGGGCTGCAAATCTTTCCTAGGAGGGATGCATTAGGCTTAACAAGAAAATGGGCTTTAAGAAATAATAAATGGGATGTAATTATAAAAACTAGGTAGTAACTATAAAAAAATGCACCAAACACGTGATTACTTTATAAAATATTATTTTTTGATATTGAAAATTTTAATTTCATTAATTGTTGCGAGCGCAATGTTTCGTTGGATTTTTACGTAATATAAATTTATATTGAAATTGTATTTAATCTGACTAGAAATTTCATGATAAAAATATTTCGGATCCCATCAAAATGTGGGAAATTTTATTCAATTATGTTTTGAACGGTTGGTTGAAATGGGTTGTACTTTTAACAAACTGTAAATGGGTTGTAATAAATTCCATTAGAATTCAAAAATGGGCTACACATTCTTACAAATCTCAAATGGGCTATAAGTTCTCTGCCACACACTACTGGCCTTACTAAGTTGACACGTCCCCTAAAAAACAGAGTTGACGCGTATGCAAGGCTTTGTCAACTTATAGTCAACACACGGTTCTAGCAGCAGTGGCCGTTGGATGTCCATCCAACGGATGCCGTGCTTCTTCTTCAATCTTGGATATTCTAGCTTCACCCGCCCAAAAAATGATTCCTCCCCCTAACATCTGGGGCGCACCGTTTCGGAATCTGACCTGTGGGCCTACTAAGTTGATGTACCAAGGGCTTTGTCAACTTAGTCAATATAAACGATTCTAGCTGCAGTGACCGTACGATGTCCATCCAACGGCCGTAGTGCTTCTTCAGCCTCTAGTCTTCTTGCTCCAGCCGCCCAAAGCAGCGCCGGTCGTGCCGCCTGCTCCTGCCTCCCGTGGCCGGTTGTGCTGCCGCGGAGGCCTCACCGCCCCCTACTATTCCCACCGCTGGCCAGGCCCTGCGGCGACGGCAGCCTCACACCACAGCCGAACGAGTGAACCCTCATACTCCTCTCCGCGTGGGCATCCACTGTCGCGTCTTCACCGGCTCCATGTCGTCCCCTTCCTAGGCCTCGCCGTCGTCCACCGCCCTGGTGCTCTCGGCGCGGCGTGGTCAACGTGGTCAAGGAACGACTTCCATCGAACGTGGACTGTACGTGGAGAGGCTGACAGCTGGGTCCACGGCGGCAGCAAGGAAGTGCCTCCTTATAACGCAGAAAATAATTATTCCTCCACCTGACAGCAGGGACCCACCGGACGGGCCATCGTATTTCGTGAAAAAAACGTTTCCCCCCTGACTACTGGGACCCACTAGCTACACCTTCGCACGCAAGGAAGTGCGTCCGGGCAAAAAAAGGATTCGCCCCCTGACTGCTGGGACCCACCAGCTACATCTTCGCATGCAAGGAAGTGCGTTCGGGCAAAAAAAACAAAACGATTCGCCCCCCTGACTGCTGGGACCCACCAGCCCCTCGACTGCTGGGACCCACCAGCTACATCTTCGCATGCAAGGAAGTGCGTCCGGGCAAAAAAACGATTCGCCCCCTGACTGCTGGGACCCACCAGCTACATCTTCGCAGGCAAGGAAGTGCCTGACAGTCGGGACCCACCTGGTTGAAGCATACGTAGCGTTGTCATTCTGGTCGCGAACGTGTACGTACATACTGGTCGATGTAGGCGCGCACATGTCGTAGTAGAGGCGGCCAGGGTGCAAGAAAGAAAATACGGCCACGTATGTGTACATACGGGCGGGGTCTCGAACGCCTACTCACGCATACGTACGGCGAGGGCTCGTGTACATGGCTGGGTCGGAACAGAGAAACAACGTCGTCGTCGTGTTCATGGGGAGGCAACGGAATGCGTGTTCGTGTTCATCGGCAGGGCTTGGACGGAACAGGCGATGGAAACGAGGCCTGGCGTACCGTAGAACGGAGGAAACAGCCTTGTGTTCGACCGGCCAAGTTCGAAACGGGATCCTGTTCATCGGGAGGGGTGTGGCGTACCGCAAAACGGAGGAAACGGACCTACTACGGTCGAAACGGGGGTCCTGTTGATCGGGAGGGTTTGTGGCGTACCACAAAACGGAGGAAACGGACTTGTGTTGGAGCGCTACGGTCGAAATAGGGGTCCTGTTTATCGGGAGGGGTGTGGCGTACCGCAAAACAGGACTCCACAGGATACTGTTCATCTCCACCGTCGACCTCCTCCAGCCTCCACAGGCTCCTGTTCATCCAGCCTCCATGGGCTCCTGTTCATCCAGCCTCCACGGGCTCCTGTTCATCCAGCCTCCACCGCGCGCTAGTCCACCGGCTACTGTTCAACTACCCCTCCACCGTCTACTATTCATCCAGCCCTCCACACCACGGGGTCCTGTTCAACCACCCCTCCACGGAACCCCTCCACTGTCTACTGTTCATCCAGCCCTCCACACCACGGGGTCCTGTTCAACCACCCCTCCACCATGTACTGTTCATCCAGCCCTCCACACCACGGGGTCCTGTTCAACCTCCCCTCCATCGTCTACTGTTCATCCAGCCCTCCACACCACGGGGTCCTGTTCATCCACCCCTCCACGGGCACCCCTCCACCGTCTACTGTTCATCCAGCCCTCCACCACACCACGGGGTGTCCTGTTCATCCAGAGGCAACGCCACTGCTCACTGTTCATCCAAACCCCCCGCAACCCTCACTGTTCATCCCATCGATCGGCTTCAGTTAGCAGCAGTAGCGAAGGAATCGCTTGATCGGGTTCAGTTAATAGCCATCGATTGATCGCTCGGGTTCAGTAACGCATAGCCTGCAGTGCAATCGCTCGGGTTCAGTTAGAGCCCAACGCCTCGCACACACGGGCGTACGTGTACGAGAGAAACGCGCATCGCTCGGCCCCCGGCCTCCCACCGTAACCGGGAACTCCCCAAAATTTTCCTCCCCCTCGCTTCTACCACGGTTTTTTCCATCATGGAAGGCCCAAAGAATGTCATATAGCTGCGTCTCTGGCCCGCCCAGGACGAAAAGCCCATTTTCTGTCATGATTTTTTTTCATAGAAGTAGGAGGCCACCACATCTATGATGATACTGGGTTTTCTCACAATTATCATCATAGAAGTGTCATATGTATGAGAGAGAAAAAATCGTTCGGCCCAAAATGTCACGGACGTGTCTTTTTTTGTAGTGTGTGTAGACCCTACGGGTTCGGGAATCACGCAGACATGACCGAGACAGCTCTGCGGCCAATAACCAACAGCGGGATCTGGATACCCATGTTGGCTCCCACATGTTCCACGATGATCTCATCGAATGAACCATGATGTCGAGGATTCAAGTAATCCCGTATACAATTCCCTTTGTCAATCGGTACGTTACTTGCCCGAGATTCGATCGTCGGTATCCCAATACCTCGTTCAATCTCGTTACCGGCAAGTCACTTTACTCGTACCGTAATGCATGATCTCGTGATCAACCACTTGGTCACATTGAGCTCATTATGATGATGCATTACCGAGTGGGCCCAGAGATACCTCTCCGTCATACGGAGTGACAAATCCCAGTCTCGATTCGTGCCAACCCAACAGACACTTTCGGAGATACCTGTAGTGCACCTTTATAGCCACCCAGTTACGTTGTGACGTTTGGCACACCCAAAGCACTCCTACAGCATCCGGGAGTTGCACAATCTCATGGTCTAAGGAAATGATACTTGACAATAGAAAAGCTCTAGCAGACGAACTACACGATCTTGTGCTATGCTTAGGATTGGGTCTTGTCCATCACATCATTCTCCTAATGATGTGATCCCGTCATCAATGACATCCAATGTCCATAGTCAGGAAACCATGACCATCTGTTGATCAACGAGCTAGTCAACTAGAGGCTCACTAGGGACATGTTGTGGTCTATGTATTCACACAAGTATTACAATTTCCGAATAACACAATTATAGCATGAACAATAGACAATTATCATGAACAAGGAAATATAATAATAACCATTTTATTATTACCTCTAGGGCATATTTCCAACACATTAATCATAAAGTGGCACTTCTCCCAATTCAAGACAAGATTTGTTTGTTCACATCTCTGCAAAACTCGATCAAGATTGCTTAAACAATCATCAAAAGACTTCCCATAAACAGAGAAGTCGTCCATCAAAACCTCAACAATCTTTTCACAAAAGTCAAAGAATATAGCAGTCATACATCTTTCAAAGGTAGCAGGTGCATTGCATAAACCAAAAGGCATACGTCTATAAGCATAAGTTCCGAAAGGACAAGTAAAAGTGGTATTTTCTTGATCAGGTTGAGAAACAGGTATTTATTTCTGTTGAGTGCTTTCATATAGTTTAAAAACAACAAAAATAAAGAGGGGAACCCAAAACTTCTCAAAAAGGAAAGTGAAAGTGAGAAAGACAAGCATTGTTGAAGTGGGAGAGCTCCTTGAACTTTGTTCATGCTCACGGCAACTTTGTGAATCTTGATTACAAAAACTTTTCAACAAAAATAATTATCCCCTTGTACAATTCCTTTGTATTATAAAAATAATGTGCTAAGATTTGCCTTTAGGATGTTTACAATGCTTGATGGTTTGTACGGTGCAGGACAGAAAATTTGGCTGTAGTGCGCGATTTTTAATTTTTACTAGAACTTCAAATGGTTCTGATTCTTTTTGCACTGTCTTTCTATACAAATTGTTTATTTTTCCTAATTTTGGCAGAATTTAAGTATCAGAAGTATGGTGAATGTTCAGATAATTACAGACTATTCTGTTTTTGACAGATTCTGTTTTTGATGCATAGTTTGCTTGTTTTAATGGAACTATCAATTTATATCAGTGGATTAAGCCATGGAAAAGCTATATTACAGTAGACACAATGCAAAAACAAAATATGAATTGGTTTGCAACAGTACTTAGAGTAGTGATTTGCTTTATTATACTAACGGATCTTACCGAGTTTTCTGTTTAAGTTTTGTGTGGATCAAGTGTTGATGATCGAGAAGGTCTCGATGTGAGGAGAAGGAAGAGAGGCAGTGCTCAAGCTTGGGGATGCCCAAGGCACCCCAAGTAAATATTCAAGGAGACTCAAGCGTCTAAGCTCGGGGATGCCCCGGAAGGCATCCCCTGTTTCTTCAACAAATATCGATATGTTTTTGGATTCGTTTCGTTCATGCAATAGTCCTTGGTTGATTTATAGAATGCTCTCTGCACTTCACTTATATCTTTTGAGTATGGCTTTATAGAATGCTTCATGTGCTTCACTTATATCATTTGAAGCTTGGATTGCCTGTTTCTCTTTACATAAACAACCGCCATTTGTAGAATGCTCTTTTGCTTCACTTATATTTGTTAGAGCATGGGCATATCTTTTGTAGAAAGAATTAAACTCTCTTGCTTCACTTATATATATTTAGAGAGAGGACAGGAACTGGTCATTCACATGGTTAGTCATAAAATCCTACATAAAACTTGTAGATCATTGAATATGATATGTTTGATTCCTTGCAATAGTTTTGCGATATAAAGATGGTGATATTAGAGTCATGCTAGTGGGTAGTTGTGGATTGTAGAAATACTTGTGTTGAGGTTTGTGATTCCCGTAGCATGCACGTATGGTGAACCGTTATGTAACGAAGTTGGAGCATGAGGTATTTATTGATTGTCTTCCTTATGAGTGGCGGTCGGGGACGAGCGATGATCTTTTCCTACCAATCTATCCCCCTAGGAGGATGTGCGTAGTACTTTGTTTCGATGACTAATAGATTTTTTCAATAAGTATGTGAGTTCTTTATGACTAATGTTGAGTCCATGGATTATACGCACTCTCACCCTTCCATCATTGCTAGCCTCTTCGGTATCGTGCATTGCCCTTTCTCACCTCGAGAGTTGGTGCAAATTTCGCCTGTGCATCCAAACCCCGTGATATGATACGCTCTATCACACATAAACCTCCTTATATCTTCCTCAAAACAGCCACCATACATACCTATCATGGCATTTCCATAGCCATTCCGAGATATATTGCCATGCAACTTCCATCATCACCATATACATGACTTGAGCATTTATTGTCATATTGCTTTGCATGATCGTAAGATAGCTAGCATGATGTTTTCATGGCTTGTCCATTTTTTTATGTCATTGCTACGCTAGATCATTGCACATCCCGGTACACCGCCGGAGGCATTCATATAGAGTCATATCATTGTTCTAGATATCGAGTTGTAATATTGAGTTGTAAGTAAATAAAATTGTGATGATCATCATTGTTAGAAGATTGTCCCATGTGAGGTTATCAAAATAAAAGTGGCCAAAGAAGCCCCAAAAAAAGAGAGAGAGAGGCCAAAGAAGCCTACAAAAAAAGAGAGAGAAAAAGAGAGAAGGGACAATGTTACTATCCTTTTACCACACTTGCGCTTCAAAGTAGCACCATGTTCTTCATATAGAGAGTCTCTTGAGTTATCACTTTCATATACTAGTGGGAATTTTCATTATAGAACTTGGCTTGTATATTCCAACGATGGGCTTCCTCAAATGCCCTAGGTCTTCATGAGCAAGCAAGTTGGATGCACACCCACTTAGTTTCCGTTTGAGCTTTCATACACTTATAGCTCTAGTGCATCCATTGCATGGCAATCCCTACTCCTCACATCGACATCAATTGATGGGCATCTCCATAACCCGTTGATTAGCCGTGTCGATGTGATACTTTCTCCTTTTTTTGTCTTCTCCACATAACCCCCATCATCATATTCTATTCCACCTATAGTGCTATGTCCATGGCTCACGCTCATGTATTGCGTGAAAGTTGAAAAGGTTTGAGAAACGTCAAAGGTATGAAACAATTGCTTGGCTTGTCATCGGGGTTGTGCATGATGTGAATATTTTGTGTGGTGAAGATGGAGCATAGCCAGACTATATGATTTTGTAGGGATGGGCTTTCTTTGGCTATGTTATTTCAATAAGACATAATTGATTGGTTTGTATGCTTGAAGTATTATTGTTTTTATGTCAAAGGATAGACTATTGCCTTGAAACACTCGTGTCTTAATATTCATGCCATGATTAGATACATGATCAAGATTACGCTAGTTCCACATCAAAAATTATCTTTTTTATCATTTACCTACTCGAGGACGAGCAGGAATTAAGCTTGGGGATGATGATACGTCTCCGTCGTATCTATAATTTTTTATTGCTCCATGCCAATATTCTACAACTTTCATATACTTTTTGGCAACTTTTTATACTATTTTTAGGACTAACATATTGATCCAGTGCCCAGTGCCAGTTCCTGTCTGTTGCATGTTTTTGGTTTCGCAGAATATCCATATCAAACGGAGTCCAAACGGGATAAAAACTGACAAAGATCTTTTTGGAATATTTATGATTTTTGGGAAGAAGAATCAACGCGATACGATGCCCGAGGGGGCCACGAGGCAGGGGGCTCACCCAGGGGGTCAGGCGCGCCCTGGACCCTTGTGGCCACCCCGTAAGGCGGTTGGAGCCCTTCTTTCGCCGCAACAAAGCTAATTTCCGGATAGAGATCGTGTCCAAAATTCAGCCCAGTCGGAGTTACGGAACTTCGGTTATAAAAGAAACGGTGAAGAGCCAGATTTGAGAACGCAGAAACAGAGAGAGACAGAAAGATAGATCCAATCTCGGAGGGGCTCTTGCCCCTCCCATGCCATGGAGGCCAAGGACCAGAGGGGAAACCCTTCTCTCATCTAGGGAGGAGGTCAAGGAATAAGTGTAAGAAGGGGGCCCATCTCTTCCTCTCCTCCGGTGGCGCCGGAACGCTGCCGTGGCCATCATCATCACCGCAATCTACACCAACACCTCCGCCATCTTCACCAACATCTCCATCACCTTCCTCCCTCTATCTACAGCAGTCCACTCTCCTGCAACCCGCTGTACCCTCTACTTGAACATGGTGCTTTATGCTTCATATTATAATCTAATGATGTGTTGCCATCCTATGATGTCTGAGTAGATTTTCGTTGTCCTATCTGTGGTTGATGAATTGCTATGATTGATTTAATTTGCTTGTGGTTATGTTGTTGTCATTTGGTGCCCATCATATGAGCGCGCGCATGGATCACACCATAGGGTTAGTTGTATGTTGATAGGACTATGTATTGGAGGGCAAGAGTGATAGAAGCTTCAACCTAGCATAGAAATTGATGCATACGGGATTGAAGGGGGACCAATATATCTTAATGCTATGGTTGGGTTTTTGTAGCAGCCCCAAAAATTGGGTTATCAATTTTTGTGTTGTTATTCTCTCCTGGCACTCATTTTCAAAACTTTCTCCTGAGTTTGCTGGATGACTCTGAGAAATTTTGTCATTTCCAACCTTTCAAAACCTTGCTCATGTTTTTGTTAGTGGGCAAGACCTCATTTGCATCATCCCAAACCCTCTCAAACCCTAATTCCAAATTTTTGGAATTTGAATGTGCCCTTTTGATTACAAAGGAGCTATCATTTCCTTTGATCTGTTGATCCTCCCAATTGTTCCCAGAGATCCTCCTATCTTTCTGAAATTTGGATATGCAAAAATATTGCTAAGTCCATGCAATATTTTTGAATTGTGATTTATTCCTTTTCTTGCTTTTCTGAGGAATAAAATCCAAAGGCATAGCTAGCCATCTCCTAAATCCATGAGAATTGGTGGAGTTGATATTTATGCCTAATCGAAGCTCTGGCAAAGATATTGGCCATAATTAAATAAGGAAAATTGCCTTTTCCTATTTTAAGCCAATATTGCATTTCTGTCAGTTTCCAAAGGAGCTATCATTTTTATAGCAAGGAAAATTCCCAAATAATTTGTGGAGCTTGTACTTTCCATATCTTCACCCTTTCCATCCAAACCCATGCTCCAAAGATCATAATTTGAGCACATGACCCAATGCAAGTTTCTGCCCTGTCTGAAATTTTTGCAAAGGAAGTGCTTGAACCCTTGGTCCATTTGAGTTCAAATTTGGCAGGGTTATTAACAATGACAAATCACCTCTAGATACCAAAAATCAGCTCAGTCCATCTATCCAATCTTCCTTGGCAATGTTTCAAGTTTCTGATCAGATTTGCTTGTCTGTGAAGGAAGTGCCCTCATGGATGATCAAAATGAGTTGAAACTTTTCCATCAGCCTCTAATGATCATATTATCACATTCCTCCAAGACTCATCTCATTCCATTGAACTATGTGAGCACAGGAGCAATTCTTTATTTTTGTCCACATTTTCAGTTTGTGAAGCAAGTATATTTTATGTTGCTCCATTATGGCTGATAATTTTTCCAGGCCTTCTCCTACTCATATAATCCATCTCCACAAGATTTGGCCTCATTTCAACTAGCCAATTGCCCTAAGGATTTTTATGAAGTTTTTGGGCAGAAATGATAGCTGTGAAGGAAGTACCATTTTGGTGAGTCCATTTGGTATGAAATTTTTACAGAATCATTGTATGCCCAAATCATCAATATCTGTCAAGTTTTAGCTCAATCCATCACTCCTAGTGAGTGCTTCATCACGATTCAGTTTCTGGGTCAGATTTGGTGGTTGTGCAGCAACTATGGTAAATAGTTGTCCAAATTACCTCAAACCTCCCAGGACCGTAGTCCTTTCTACCCTAAGCCTCCCAGACAACCAATTTACCATTTAACCTCTCTGGTTTTATCTCTAGGATGTTGCCAAGTTTGCAACAACAAACTTGTGCAGCTTGGTTTGCTCAGCTCAATGTGTCTCTGCCCGTTTGTTTACCATGGTAATACTCCACTCTGGAAGGACTACGCGGTAGACATGAATTTACATCAGTAAAAAAACAGAGCGTGCCATGCCAGTGATGACTACGAGGACAGCCAGCCAAAACGGTGGTCTAGCCATTGTTCTCGTTGGCAGCGCTGCTCCGACCGTCTCTGGCCTCGGCATTAATGCCCAACAGCTCCCCCTCGACGTCTTCTTCCCCCTGAACCTCTGGCCCCCTTCGTTTTCTTCTCCGGCGAGCCGTGCCAATGACCAAAACAGTGTGCTCCAGTGCATCATCACCTTCCTCCCCGGTGTCCTCTTCCTCCGTTCGTCCGCGAGCGTTGCTCGATTTCGTGAGCCTCTGGTGCTCGTCCGCACCCTCCTCGTCGCCTTCCCGTGCGCCCCCGTGACTGCTGCGGCCGGCAGAGCCGTGGCCGGACTCGCTCGGCGATGACCGGCTCGGTGCTGCCCGCTTCGGCTATATATATAGCCCGTCCGCGACCCTCCCCGAGCAAGCCGGCTCTCTCAAAACCCTTCCCCCTCCCTCCAGAGCACTCCAGTGCCCGAGCCCGACCGAATCTCTCATGGGAGCGCTCGGCTTTCCGGCGAGCCCGCCACTCTGCTCTGCCGCCCTATACCACACCCGAGATTCCCCGAGCCCCGTGCGCATCATGGATGGATGCGCCACATCCCTGCGACCCTCCCTAGCCCGCCGCCCCTCCATTTCCCTCACTGGAGCCCCGTGTCCACCGGAGGCCGAAGCCCCTCTCTACCGCGGGCCGGGTGGCTCCCTCTCCAGTGTTCGTCGCCGGCAACGGAGACTACCCCAGGGTGCGCCTCCTCCTCCTGAACCCGTGGGTAGGTCGCCCGTCGCCTGTCGTGGCCGGATGCGCCGGCGAGCGCCGTCGGGGCTGGCGGCTCCCCTCGGCCAGGCGCGCGTCGAGCGGGAGGAGGAAGAAGCCAGGCCAGGCAGGCCCCTCCTCATGCGGCCCCACCTGTCGGTGACCGACGGGCCTGGCCCAGTGCTAGCGTGGATAAGTGGCGGCGCCCCCGCCGCGCAGCCGCTTTCCGTACGCGAAAGCGTATTTCGGGAAGTGCGCTTTCAGTCGCCGAAAGCGTATTTCTCCTCTTCTTCGGGCCAGAATGCACTTTCCTCTCTGGAAAGTGTGTTTCTGAGAAATACGCGATCTGTTTTTCTGACAGGGCCCAGTTTGTAATGATTTTCTTTACCGATAGGTCCCTAGTAGTTAAAGAGTCATATCTTTTTACGCGTAGCTCCGAATCAGGTGATTCCAAAGCCCACGTCTTCGTTTCATCGAGCCCGTTCTGTTAATGTCATTTACATAATATTTTAACCCAGTGATAATGACCTTTTTGCCCTTGCCCGAAAACAGCCCCCTCCGAGAGAGAACTGTTTCCGGCAACTCTTTCCGCGGTCGTTTCACACTTCTTCCCGGAGTATTTGTCGACCCCCAGGCAAGCCAACCTCTTATCATGAGCCCCAAACTTGCGTGTTGAATTTGCTTGCACCTTGTGTGTGTGTGTAGTTGCAGTTCTTCTTATCGTTTTCAGCTGCAGTTATTCTGTTATGCTTATCATGCATGCTTGTGTTTTCATGATATCTTTTGCCATGCTAATTAGAATGTTGTTGTTAAGGCCATGTCACTACTCTACTTTATTTTCATGTCATTGTTATAAAATGCTATGATGATTGAAATGCCCTGTTAATATGCTAGCACTTGGTATTGTCATGTTCTTTATGTTATAGTTGTGCACTTGAGAAGTTCGATATTTTGCCATGTATTTGTATGATGCATGCTCATTGTTGAATTCATGTTATACATGCTCATGATGATGGAGAAGTTAATAAAATGACTTAATAATAACAAACCTCCTCCGTCATCGATGGGATTGAGTCATGGTGCCACCAAATCGAACTTTTTCAGTGCAGCCACATTTGCCTTTGTGGGAAGGCCTTAATGCGATATATTGTCGTGCCTCTCGTCGGTGCCTCCCATTAGGGAAGGTCATGGGCATGCTTACCCTGATCAGGTAGGCAGACATAACCTTATGTGCCCGTTGTTATAATTTTTGGTACCGGTCCCCGTGAGGGACGTTTTGGCCACGACGGTGGTCGTTGTGTCTTTGGTAGACACGGGGCCACCCAGGACTACCCAGTTGGGAGTGGGTCGGAGTTGCCGGGAGAGTGTCATGCCAGTAGGTCGGTTTCGTCGGAATGTCGTTGGTCCACCCGAATGGGATGACGAGGCCATGGGTTCTGTGGTGTGGGTACAGTGTGCTACCTCTGCAGAGTGTATATAAAGTCTATCGATAGCAACACAGTTCATAGTAGGTCCCACTATCAGGTCTTGGTTGAAATGGAGGATAAACCTGAAATAATTAAGTTGGTAAATAAATATGTGATAACGAGAATATGGTGACTTGGACTATGAGATAGTCATGAGAAGTCACGACGATGTTTTGATATGATCACGAGACGAGGTCTCGGTGAGTATTGGAGACCAAGTGTTTGTCATGGTTGTGATCGCCGGAAAGATCACCGTTTGGTTGCGAGGCAACCCGTTGGTAAGAGAGTCCGAGGGACTCGGTGCATAAATTTGGTTGCATTGCATAAGTAATATGTTGCATTTAAAAACCAAGGCAGAGCAGAGATGATTGCATATAGTTAACATGCTATGTCTACATTGGATATGATCGGTAGTTTATTTCCAGCATAGTCATAATGCCATGCCATGTTTTGATTTATATGTTAAATTATGCCATGATTGAGATGATATGCTATGTTTTGCTATTACCATGTTATAATCATGTTTTGATATTGCCATGTCATTGCCATGTTAGAAGATGCTATGATATTGTTCATGCTCAGTTGACCTCTATCATGCCATGTTTAGTAATTGCTATGCGATAGGCTCTTGCATGCGCTCGGTTCTCGCTTTGTCTTCTGCTTGTTTGGATGTTGTGTATTTGGTTGTCTTGCAAGTACATTCAATGTACTGACCTGGCGTGTCATGCCAGTTTTGTAGGTCGTACCCGAGTTATTTGCTTGGTTCGTCGTGCTAGGCCGTAACCTTGCCAGTCCTGTGAGTTGTGGAGCCCAGCCAGAGTTGATGAGCCGCCAAACCAAGACTTCCACTGTCATTTAAATAGCCTTAGGGCTATGCCAGATAACTGTATTCATCAATGATGTAATCTCATATGCATGTATTTGATGAATATTCTTGTACCTGGAATGTTGTATGATGAATAGCCTTAATGAACGTTAGTAGTTGCGAATGCTTGCTAATAGTTCCAACCATAAGTGCATAGAATTCCAAGTAAGGGATGACATGCTAGCAGTGGCCTCTCCCACATGAAACTTGCTATCGGTCTAGTAAAGTAGTCAATTGCTTAAGGGACAATTTCGCAACTCCTACCACCACTTTTCCACACTCGCTATATTTACTTTATTGCTTCTTTACTTACAACAGCCCCTAGCTTTTATTTACGCTCTCTTTATATTCTTCAAACCTATCCAAAAATACCTACAAAGTACTTCTAGTTTCATACTTGTTCTAGGTAAAGTAAATGTTAAGCATGCGTAGAGTTGTATCGGTGGTCGATAGAACTTGAGGGAATATTTGTTCTACCATTAGCTCCTCATTGGGTTCGACACTCTTACTTATCGAAAACTGTTGTGATCCCCTATACTTGTGGGTTATCAAGACCTTTTTCTAGCTCCGTTGCCGGGGAGTTATAGTGTGGGGTGAATATTCTCGTGTGTGCTTGTTTGCTTTATCACTAAGTAATTTTTATTTGTTGTTCTTAGTTGTTTTCTATCTTTAGTTATGGGTAGGAAACGCAAAATACCAAAAAAATAGTAGTACCTACTGAACCAATGGTTGAAGAACCACTCAAAATCTATCACACTCCTGAAGCTTTTTACTTGGATCATCTTCGATCCCTTTGTGCTCGTGCTGAAACCCCAACTAGCTTAGTTGAGGGCAAATCTTTAGATGAACATGCTTGTTATGCGCGACACCGAATATCTAAAAAAGGGGAAATTCTATTGGGTCAAATTCATCGTTTGCAATGTTATGCTTTGAATTTATGTGAAATATATGATGTTACTTGTTGTTCTGAAAACCCTAAGAAACACCTTCCCTACCAATGTGAGTTTATTGATAATGAAATCCTATCTTTGTATGCTAAGGGTGTTTATAGTTACTATGATATTCAACAAATTGAAGAATTTATTGCTTTTAAGGGTGCTTACGAAATTGCTTCTTTGATTGAAACGTATGATGCTACTTTTCACAAATCTGAAATTTTCCCATACTTAAATATTGCTATGATAATTATGCTTCTAATGCCTATGTTGAACCATATATTGAGGACTACCCCGCTGTCCAAGAAGAGACTAATATTTTGCAGGAGTCTATGGAAGAAGAAATTGATGAAACCGTGAGCTCATTGGATGAAAAAGATGAGGAGGAGAGCGAAGAACAAAAGGAGGAAGAGCGGATTAGCTGCCCGTGCCCACCTTCTAATGATATTAACTCTTCAACTCATACATTGTTTAATTTCCCTTCGTGCTTACCGAAGGATGGTTGCTATGATGACCGTTATGATCCCGTTGATTCTTTTGAAATATCCCTTTTTGATGATGCTTGCTATGCTTATGGCCAAGATGCCAATATGAATTATGCTTATGGAGATGAACTTGCTATAGTTCCTTATGTTAAACATGAAATTGTTGCTATTGCACCCACGCATGATAGTCCTATTATCTTTTTGAATTCTCCCAACTACACTATATCGGAGAAGTTTGCTTTTATTAAGGATTATATTGATGGGTTGCCTTTTACCATTGCACACGATGACTTTGATGAGTATAATATGCATGTGCTTGCTGCTCCTACTTGCAATTATTATGAGAGAGGAACTATATCTCCACCTCTCTATGTTTCCAACACGATAAAATTGCAAGAAACTGTTTATACTATGCATTGGCCTTTACTTTGTGTGCATGAATTGTTCTTTTATGACATGCCAATGCATAGGAAGAGAGTTAGACTTTGTTGTTGCATGATATATGTTGCTTTTTGCTCATTACTAAATACTAAATCATTGTTAATTAAAATTGGCTTTGATATACCTTGGGATCCGGGTGGATTCATTACTTGAGCACTATATGCCTAGCTTAATGGCTTTAAAGAAAGCGTTGCCAGGGAGACAACCCAGAAGTTTTAGAGAGTCATTTATTTCTGTTGAGTGCTTTCATATAGTTTAAAAACAACAAAAATAAAGAGGGGAACCCAAAACTTTTCAAAAAGGAAAGTGAAAGTGAGAAAGACAAGCATTGTTGAAGTGGGAGAGCTCCTTGAACTTCGTTCATACTCACGGCAACTTTGTGAATCTTGATTACAGAAAATTTTCAACAAAAATAATTATCCCCTTGTACAATTCCATTGTATTATAAAAATAATGTGTTAAGGTTTGCCTTTAGGATGTTTACAATGCTTGATGGTTTGTACGGTGCAGGACAAAAACTTTGGCTGTAGTGCGTGATTTTTAATTTTTTTACTAGAACGTCAAATGGTTCTGATTCTTTTTGAACTGTCTTTCTATACAAATTGTTTATTTTCCTAATTTTGGCAGAATTTTTTAAGTATCATAAGTATGGTGAATGTTCAGATTATTACAGATTGTTCTGTTTTTGATAGATTCGGTTTTTGATGCATAGTTTGCTTGTTTTAATGAAACTATCAATTTATATCAGTGGATTAAGCCATGGAAAAGCTATATTACAGTAGACACAATGCAAAAACAAAATATGAATTGGTTTGCAACAGTACTTAGAGTAGTGATTTGCTTTATTATACTAACGGATCTTACCGAGTTTTCTGTTGAAGTTTTGTGTGGATCAAGTGTTCGATGATCGAGAAGGTCTCGATGTGAGGAGAAGGAAGAGAGGCAAGAGCTCAAGCTTGGGGATGACCAAGGCACCCCAAGTAAATATTCAAGGATACTCAAGCGTCTAAGCTTGGGAATGCCCCGGAAGGCATCCCCTCTTTCTTCAACAAATATCGGTGTGTTTTCGGATTCATTTCGTTCATGCAATATGTGCAATCTTGGAGCGTATTTTGCATTTAGTTTTCATTTTTCTTTTATGCACCATGCTGGTATGATATGGTCCTTGATTGATTTATAGAATTCTCTCTGCACTTCAATTATATCTTTTGAGTATGGCTTTATAGAATGCTTCATGTGCTTCACTTATATCATTTGAAGCTTGGATTGTCTGTTTCTCTTTACATAAACAACCCCCACTTGTAGAATGCTCTTTTGCTTCACTTATATTTGTTAGAGCATGGGCATATCCTTTTTAAAAAGAATTAAACTCTCTTGCTTCACTTATATCTATTTAGAGAGAGGACAGGAACTGGTCGTTCACATGGTTAGTCATAAAATCCTACATAAAACTTGTAGATCACTGAATATGATATGTTTGATTCCTTGCAATAGTTTTGAGATATAAAGATGGTGATATTAGAGTCATGTTAGTGGGTGATTGTGGATTCTGGAAATACTTGTGTTGAGGTTTGTGATTCCCGTAGCATGCACGTATGGTGAACTGTTATGTAACGAAGTTGGAGCATGAGGTATTTATTGATTGTCTTCCTTATGAGTGGCGGTCGGGGACGAGCGATGATATTTTCCTACCAATCTATCCCCCTAGGAGCATGTGCGTAGTACTTTGTTTCGATGACTAATAGATTTTTTCAATAAGTATGTGAGTTCTTTATGACTAATGTTGAGTCCATGGATTATACGCACTCTCACCCTTCCATCATTGCTAGCCTCTTCGGTACCGTGCATTGCCCTTTCTCACCTCGAGAGTTGGTGCAAACTTCACCGGTGCATCCAAACCCCGTGATACGATACGCTCTATCACACATAAACGTCCTTATATCTTCCTCAAAACAGCCACCATACCTACCTATCATGGCATTTCCATAGCCATTCCGAGATATATTGCCATGCAACTTCCATCATCACCATATACATGACTTGAGCATTTATTGTCATATTGCTTTGCATGATCGTAAGATAGCTAGCATGATGTTTTCATGGCTTGTCCATTTTTTTATGTCATTGCTACGCTAGATCATTGCACATCCCGGTACACCACCGGAGGCATTCATATAGAGTCATTTCATTGTTCTAGATATCGAGTTGTAATACTAAGTTGTAAGTAAATAAAAGTGTGATGATCATCATTATTAGAACATTTTCCCATGTGAGGTTATCAAAATAAAGTGGCCAAAGAAGCCCCAAAAAGAGAGAGAGAGAGAGAGGCCAAAGAAGCCTACAAAAAAAGAGAGAGAAAAAGAGAGAAGGGACAATGTTACTATCCTTTTACCACACTTGCACTTCAAAGGAGCACCATGTTCTTCATATAGAGAATCTCTTGAGTTATCACTTTCATATACTAGTGGGAATTTTCATTATAGAACTTGGCTTGTATATTCCAACGATGGCTTCCTCAAATGCCCTAGGTCTTCATATGCAAGCAAGCTGGATGCACACCCACTTAGTTTCAGTTTGAGCTTTCATACACTTATAGCTCTAGTGCATCCGTTGCATGGCAATCCCTACTCCTCACATCGACATCAATTGATGGGTGTCGGTGTCAAAATCGGCGGATCTCGGGTAGGGGGTCCCGAACTGTGCGTCAAGGTCGGATGGTAACAGGAGACAAGGGACACTTTATTTTACCCAGGTTCGGGCCCTCTCGGTGGAGGTAAAACCCTACTCCTACTGGATTAATATTGATGATATGGGTAGTACAAGAGTGGATCTACCACGAGATCAAGGAGGCTAAACCCTAGAAGCTAGCCTATGGTATGATTGTGTATGATGATTATTGTCCTACGGACTACAACCCTCCGGTTTATATAGACACCGGATAGGGTTAGGCTTACACAGAGTCGGTTACAATGGTAGGAGATCTCGAATATCCGCACGCCTAGCTTGCCTTCCACGCCAAGAAAAGATCCTTCCGGACACGGGACGAAGTCTTCAATCTTGTATCTTCATAGTCCTGGAGTCCGGCTGAAGGTATAGTCCGGCTATCTGAACACCCCCTAATCCAGGACTCCCTCAGTAGCCCCCGAACCAGGCTTCAATGATGACGAGTCCGGCGCGCCAATCGTCTTCGGCATTGCAAGGCGGGTTCCTCCTCCGAATCCTGTGTACCTGTACGAATAACGTCCGATTTTTGTAATGTAGCGCTCCTCTGCTTCAGTGCCCAATAATGGCCGTCTTCCACGTGCTGAACGAATGCGAAAAGCTTGGGGTGTTTTTACATCCACACCCTTAGTCATATAAACGAGCCGCCTATTTAACGGGATGGGGATTTAGATCCAAACCACATCTTCTCCTCTCCGCGAGTTATCATCAGAGCGTCTCCAGCAAAGGTCCATTCCAACATGGCCAGCTGTCGCAGCTCCTCCCCTCGCCCCTCCAGTCCTAAACCCGGAGACTGGGAGAGTTGCACCATCCCACACAGCGAGTTAGTGTCGCCGCAGGCCAAGGGATTCCTTCCCCAGGCATATATGGTCCCGGTCCGAGCTGGACTCGCCACCTATAATGGCGGAAAGCAAGCGGAGAGCACCCCCAATCCTTCTAAAGGAGAGCGGGTGTGCCTCGTCCCTTATTTATTAAGGGGACTGGGATTTCCAATTCATCCATTCCTCCGCGGGCTTCTGGAGTTCTACGGCCTCCAGCTGCACAATCTCACGCCCAGCTCCGTACTACATATTGCGGGCTTCGTTGCCCTTTGCGAGCTATTTTTAGGCGTCGAGGCTCATTTTGCGCTGTGGAAGAGGTTGTTCTGCTTGGTGCCCCGTTCTCAAAAGGGGTCCATTTATCAAGTGGGCGGGGCCGAAGTATGGCGCATCGCTGGGACCGGATACCCATCCGGAACCCCAAAAGAGGCGTCCAAGGACTGGCCTTCGGAATGGTTTTACATAGATGACGTCCCGCTGCCGGACCCTATCCGGGTCGGTCTCCCCGAGTTCAACAGTGCTCCACCGAAGAAACGCTTGAGCTGGCGTCTGCGGAGCTCTCAGAGAGAAAGTGACAAAGACATCCTTTACCTAATGGGGCGGATAAGACTGTTGGCTCATTCCGGACTAACCATGATTGGAGTCATGACCACATGCATTATGCGGGGGGTGCAGCCGCTTCAATATAGAGGCCACCCCGTGTGGGATTTCAATGGGGAGGATGACGCCACCCGTTACGGTTGTAAGGGGCCAGCCACAGCTGCTGCTCTAGTAAAGATTTTAACATCTTTGTACAAGGGAGAAAAGGAGGACTTCCTACGCGTCAACCCGCGGGCCGGATTCACTATGTACGAACCTCCAAGTTGGGTAAGTGAACAATTGCACTTGCCTGTCTGTTTAACGCTCCCACGACTATATATGTAATCTGACGATTTCAATGCAGGAACTGCGGCAGGAAGTAAAGGGTATCAACAGCCGCCCTCCACAGCCTGAGGACCCAGAACGGTCCCTCGATCCGGACTCCGAAGAGGATCCGAACATATCGGTGGAGCTCATCGACGGGGTGTTCCATCAGTTAAGCAAGGACGACACCTTGGTGGCCATCACGGCCGATTACCCCGGGTTAATCCCGGCCTCCCAGGTGACAGAAACCGAAGTGTTTATTCCCTCAAGAGAGATTCCATTCTCACATATTCCGGCGTTTCAAACGACAACCGTATTTTGCAGCGGAGATTTCCAAGGCGGGAGGCCGAACCTGCAACGGCTAGCCAACGAGGGGCCGTAGGGCCCCGTGGGGCAAAAAGAAATGTAGTCTGGACTGAGATTCTGGCACAAAGGTATAACGCGCCCTCCGTATCCCTGGTGTTATTCTGTCAAGGCATATTAACATTCGTGCTGTTTCTAGGACGAAGAGGCCTCGCCGGACTATGTCCGGAGAGGTCGCCAATCGCGCCTCCACTAGCCAGGTTCCAACGTCTGGTCCGGAAGCGGGGACGAGCACTAGGCGCGCACCGGACGCTCCTCCAACAGAGGATGTAGACCGGCTGTCTGCCACAAATTCAGAAGTGGAGAGTGCCATGAACCACATGCGTCACCGGACAGTTCTATGCGACGCTTGTTTCTCCCAAGAGGCTTTAAATGCCTTTAATTCGGGAGATGTGTACCTTCGTGCCGCTCAAGATGGTTTAGCCAAAGCCACGGAGCAGTATGTGAAAGACATACGGGTAAGAAAATTTTGGTTATATATATATATATATATATATATATATATATATATATATATATATATATATATATATATATATATATATATATATATATATATATATATATATCAGTAGCCCCCGAGACTTAAAACAGTTAAAGTAATTGATTTAAGGATCATATAACATGCAAGTTCTTACAGAGAAGAACACCGTGTTGTCCCTGGAGCTGGAAAAGTGCAAGGCCCAACTAGAGGCCGCATTAGCCGCAACAGGGGAGCCCAAAGGGACCCCCTTAGGTAAGATACACTTCGAAAGATTAGTATTGTGCGGCATGGGTGCAAATCTGACAATTCATGTTGCAGATGGCGCCGGACTTGATCCGGAGAGGCAACAACTCTTACGCCGGTTAAAGGCCGGTGAGAGTATGTTGACAAGGGTGAGGCGAGAGAAGAATGATCTTCAGGATGCCAACACCAAGTTGGATGTTGAACTGAAGGACGTTCATGGCCAGCTGTCGGACTCCATGAAGGAGAATCAGCGGCTTCGACACGGCATATTTAGTAAGTGCTTGAACGAACTTTGAAAAATGAGTTCGGCGAGGAAGTCGAATAACAGAGTATTGTCTGTAGGTATGCTCACAGGTCGTCCTGCAGAGGAGATGCCCGGTTCTACGGGTGACCTACTCCCTGAACTCCTGCAACTTCACAAGCGAATTCGGCAGGCGATGCGAGGCGTTGCCCAAGCCTTATGGCCTGCCCACCCCACGCCCGAGGGCCTTGGAGAGCTTGCGGAGAAGCTAAAGGGAGCTCGGCGGCGCTTCCGGTTGTGGAAGATATCAGCCTGCCGACAAGGCGCTAGGGAGGCCTGGGCCATGGTGAAGACCCGCTTTACGAAGTCTGGCCCCAATCACATGGCGAAGGTCTGACCGGTGGGGCCCGACGGGAAGGAGATCCCTGTGAGCTTAGTGTATGGCCAGGTAGAACTGGCCGCAAAGTATTCCCAGCAGGACTGTAAATTAGACAGCCTGTTAGATGGTATAGAGGAGGAATACGATCAGTCAAGATGACTGTGTAATTTATAATTGACATGTGTAATGCCTTCTAGCCGGATTGTAGATCGTTTGTCGTTGCCGACCTTTTCGCTTCGACCTCGGGACCTGACGGTCCGGAGTGTGTCCGAATACCATAACGGCTATATAAAAGCCGGGGTATGCATGGAGACCAGGTGTAGGGGTCATTAGTGCTTTATCAGACAAGTGCCCAACTAGTTATGTTATATTACATGGTTAGTAAGAAACATCTTCCAGAGAGAATAGTTCCGTTAAGGGTTCCTTTCGCTGGGGTGGCGTGCCCTGAAGTGCACGTCCGGACTGCAAATGCAGGAAAACATCTGGGGGCATGTATAAGTAAAAAAGGTTCAACTTTAGTTCACCGACCGAATATTCCCTTAAGAACGCTAGCTTTCGGCTTCACCCAGTCTGAGGTACACATCCGGCAGTAGCAATCGCAGAGGTGCTCCCTTTACCGCCTAGCCGAACAATCGGGAACGTAGGGGTAAGCACAGGAGCCAGGCAACCCAGCTTGGCCAAAACTTAAGTCATATCGATGCATATAATGGTGAAGAAAAGGTGCACGTGGAAGTCTGACGCATGCGTTGGGTGTGAAACCCGTATAAACAAGCTTCTGTTAAAGAAGCCCCCAGGTTTAAGGAGCGCTGGTAGCGCGTCATATTATGAGCCTTTAAGGGCTAGAAAAGGAAAGAGTGGGAGGAGACAAAAATAAAAACAGAAAGATATATGTAAAAATGGACAGAGGAAGGAGACAAACTCAGAGTTCGGCGCTAGGCATAGATCTTCGGAGACGTGTGGCGTTCCATGGGTTCGGCTCGAGTCGGTTGTCCGACGCGTCTCGTAGGTGGTACGCTCCACCAGTGAGGACTTGGTCAATTATGAAGGGACCTTCCCATTTGTGCTTGAGTTTGTCCTTTTTCTTATCCGGCAGGCGTAGAACTAGTTCGCCAACATTGTAATTTTTGGCCCGTACTTCTCTGCTTTGATATCTTCGAGCCTGCTGCTGATAAAATGCGGAACGGGCTTTAGCCACGTCGCGCTCCTCCTCTAGGGCGTCCAGGTTGTCCTGCCGATCAAGTTCGGCTTCTCTTTCTTCGTACATGCGCACTCGAGGTGAGTCATGAATTATGTCGCAGGGCAGAACTGCCTCAGCACCATACACCATAAAAAATGGTGTGAATCCGGTGGTACGATTCGGCGTGGTTCGCAGCCCCCAGAGTACGGAGTCAAGCTCCTCTACCCAGTGCGTATTAGATTCCTTTAGGGACCGCACTAGTCTGGGTTTGATACCGCTCATGATGAGACCATTTGCACGTTCGACCTGACCGTTAGTTTGTGGGTGATAGACAGAAGCATAATCGAGCTTAATGCCCATGTTTTTGCACCACAGCTTTACTTCGTCAGAGGTGAAGTTTGTGCTGTTATCGGTGATAATGTTGTGGGGGACACCGTAACGGTGTACGACCCCGGATATGAAGTCTATCACAGGTCCGGATTCGGCCGTCTTAACAGGCTTGGCTTCTATCCATTTGGTGAATTTATCCACCATGACCAATAAGTATTATTTCTTGTGGGTTCCACCTTTAAGGGGTCCTACCATGTCAAGCCCCCATACCGCAAAAGGCCAAGTGATGGGGATAGTTCGGAGGGCGTTGGGCGGCATATGGCTTTGGTTTGCAAAGAGCTGGCAACCGACGCATCGTTTGACTAAGTCATGGGCGTCTGCTCGGGCCGTTGGCCAATAAAAGCCTATACGGTAAGCCTTGCTTACAAGGGATCGAGCTGCAGCGTGGTGGCCACCGAGTCCGGCATGAATTTCAGCCAACAGACTCCGCCCTTCCTCTTCTGAGATACATCTTTGGAGGACTCCTGTAGTACTTTTCTTATAGGGCTCTCCCTCGTGGACTTTATAGGCTTTAGATCACTGCACTATGCAGTGTGCCTTGTTTTGGTCCTCTGGGAGTTCCTGCCTAGTAAGGTAGGCGAGGAATGGTTCTGTCCACGGGGCGATGACCGCCATTATTACGTGGGCTGAGGGTGTGATTTCGGTGGCAGGGCCTCTGATTATGTCAGATTGTTCGGCGTCGGGCTGTGCGGTTGTGTTCGGACTGTGTACCGAGGGTTCCCCTTCCCATGCTACAGATGGCTTGAATATTCTCTCTAAGAAGATGTTGGGGGGGACTGCATCTCGTTTTGCTCCAATACGTGCCAGGACGTCCGCTGCCTGATTATTTTCTCAGGCTATATGGTGAAACTCTAGTCCTTCGAACCGAACTGACATTTTTAGGACGGCATTGCGATAAGCTGCCATTTTTGGGTCTTTGGCGTCGAAGTCGCCATTTATTTGGGATATCACGAGGTTGGAGTCCCCGCATACTTCC
The DNA here is from genome assembly GCA_032464435.1 of Aegilops umbellulata. NCBI lineage: Eukaryota > Viridiplantae > Streptophyta > Magnoliopsida > Poales > Poaceae > Aegilops > Aegilops umbellulata. The sequence continues at coordinate 473,258,752 of CP136060.1, forward strand.
AGGCGTTGAATGCCCATGGATACTGCCATCCGGAGACCATGTAGAAGGGCCTCATACTCGGCTGCATTGTTGGAGTCCGCGTACATGATTTGGAGTACATATTGTATTGTATCCCCTGTAGGGGACGTCAAAACGACGCCAGCCCCTAGTCCGGCCAGCATTTTGGATCCGTCGAAATGCATGATCCAGTTGGAATATGTGTCGTACTCTTTAGGGAGTTCGGCCTCTGTCCATTCGGCGACAAAGTCGTCTAGGACTTGCGATTTAATTGCTCGTCGTGGTTTGTAGGTTATGTCGAACGGGAGGAGCTCTATGGCCCATTTGGCTATCCGGCCCGTTGCATCGCGGTTGTTGATAATATCATTGAGTGGTACTTCCGAGGCTACTGTTATTGAACACTCTTGAAAGTAGTGACGTAGCTTCCGGGATGCCATGAACACCGCGTATGCAATCTTTTGGTAATGTGGGTACCGTGATTTGCATGGTGTAAGGACAGTGGACACGTAGTAAACCGACCTTTGAAGGGGGAGTTTGTGTCCGTCCGTTGCCCACTCGACGACGAGTACTGCGCTAACAACTTGATGAGTTGCGGCAATGTATAATAACATGGGCTCGCCAATGTTCGGCGCGGCCAGGACTGGGTTTGTTGCCAAGATGGCCTTTATCTCCTCGAGTCCGGCCGTGGCAGCTTCCGTCCACTCGAAGTGTTCGGTGCGCCTAAGGAGGCGGTAAAGGGGTAATGCCTTTTCTCCCAAGCGGGAGATAAAGCGGCTTAAGGCCGCCATGCATCCGGTGAGTTTCTGTATTTGTTTGAGGTCTTTTGGGACATCCAATTGTGACAAAGCTCGGATTTTAGCTGGATTTGCTTCAATTCCTCTACCGGATACAATGAAGCCCAGTAGCTTTTCGGCTGGAACGCCGAAAGCGCATTTTTCCGGATTGAGCTTAATGTCGTATTTCCGGAGGTTGTCGAATGTGAGCCTCAAGTCGTCTGCTAGAGATTCGACATGTCTTGATTTAACGACCACATCATCTACATACGCCTCCACTGTTTTGCCGATCTGGTTTGCCAGACATGTTTGAATCATGTGCTGATATGTCGCACCGGCGTTTTTTAGTCCAAAGGGCATCGTGTTGAAGCAGAATGGGCCGTATGGTGTGATGAATGCTGTTGCGGCTTGGTCTGATTCTGCCATCTTGATTTGATGGTAACCGGAGTATGTGTCGAGGAAGCACAGGGAATCGTGTCCTGCGGTGGCATCGATGATTTGATCTATTCGAGGGAGGGGAAAAGGATCCTTTAGGCAAGCCTTATTGAGGTCTTTGAAGTCGACACACAGGCGCCAGGATTTGTCCTTCTTTGGTACCATCACCAGGTTTGCTAGCCAGTCCTGGTGTTTTATATCTCTGATGAATCCGGCCTCCAATAACTTGGCTAGCTCCTCTCCCATAGCCTGTCTCTTTGGTTCAGAGAAACGCCGAAGGGTTTGTTTGACAGGTTTGAATCCTTGCTGGATATTTAAACTGTGTTCTGCCAGCCTGCGTGGGATTCCTGGCATATCTGAGGGGTGCCAAGCGAAAATGTCCCAGTTCTCTCGTAGGAACTCTCGCAGTGCGGCGTCTACATGAGGGTTCAGTCGTGCCCCGATGGAGGCTGTTTTATTGGGGTCCGTAGGGTGGACCTGGAATTTTACTATTTCGTCCGTTGGTTTGAAGGATGTGGATTTGGATCTCTTATCGAGTATCACATCGTCCCTGTTAACCGTGGATCGCAGTGCAGTCAGTTCTTCGGCCGCTAAGGTTTCTGATAGTGCCTCGAGGTCCAATGCGGCTGTCTTGTTTTCGGCGCGGAGTGCTATGTCCGGATCACTAGCAAGAGTGATAATTCCGTTTGGCCCAAGCATCTTAAGCTTCATGTACCCGTAATGGGGTATAGCTTGGAAAACTGTAAAAGCCTCCCGCCCTAGTATAGCGTGGTATCCGCTTTTGAACGGGGCTACCTGGAACGTGATCTGTTCGGACCTGTAATTATCCGGCGTGCCGAACACCACATCTAGTGTGATTTTTCCAGTGCAGCGCGCTTCCTGACTGGGAATTATTCCTCTAAAAGTTGTGCTGCTTCGCTCAATGCGGTTCCAGTCTATTTCCATCTTTTGGAGGGTTTCCTCGTAGATGAGGTTCAATCCGCTGCCTCCGTCCATGAGTACCTTTGCGAGGCGACAGCCGTCCACTATGGGACTGAGGACCAGTGCGGCTGGTGCTTTGGCTGTTCGAAATTTAGGTTCGTCACTCGCATTGAAGGTGATAGCAGTATTACTCCATGGATTTATTGTCGCTACTTGATAGACTTCGCGGTGAGGCTGCGAAGTGTTCTTTTTCGCATGTTATTCGATGCGAAAGTCTCAAAGACTGTGAGAACGGAACTGAAATTCCCTGACCGGCTTCCTTCGACCTCTGGAATTAGGAGGTCCTCGCCAATTTTGGCCACCTGCCGGAGTATCCAACATGCCCTGAGGCTGTGGGTTGGGGTGGCGTCCGCTGCACTATGAATCTTGCAGGGTCCATCTAGCCACTTTTCTAGTACGGTTCCATGCCCCCTAGAGGTTTTTGATTTTTTAGTGTTTAGTCCGGGCGCCTTACTGCGGTGCGCCCTCTTGATTCGGACGGGATTGCTATTCAAGGCCGGATTATCCCAAAATTCAATTTCGGTTTTCCAAGCACTTTCCATGGCACAGTATTTTTGTACTATGGATGCCAGGTCAGCAAAGCGTGTAATATTACGACGGCTTATGGCGTTGAGTATTCCCTTGTCCGTGCAGTTACTGCAAAAGATTGAAATCGCGTCTTCCTCGCGGCAGTCCTTTGTCCTGTTCATAAGTAGGAGGAATCTGGCCCAGTAATGATGTACTGTTTCTTCGGGCATCTGCCTAATTTGGGAGAGATCGCTTAAGATCGGGTGGTCGGGCGTCGTTGAATCTGAGACTTCGCCCGGTTTGCTGTTTGGAAGCCGAAGAGCTTCCGGATTCTGAGATCCGGAGTCTTGGACGTTGTCCGATTCGCCTGATTTTAGGCTCAAGTCTTGGATTGTACCCTCCCCTCCGCGGATATCCGGCATGGAGGGTTCAGGAATTCGGACGTGGCTAGTCCTTAAGATAGATGAAGGGTCACCGCATTGTGTTTCCACCACAGCAACATGGTGGGTGACTTGGGGAGAGTTAATTTCCCTTAGATCGGGTTTAAGCCCAACCTGGTCGTAATTTGTAGCGACCCCCAGGGCGGCGATGCGATCCAAGAGCTCGTTTACGGAAGAGAGCTCCATCGGATCCAGCTACTCGGCAAGTTCCGGGCTGACGTGGAGGTTGCTTTCGATGACCCGAGAGGTCACCGTCGGCGCAACGGCCGAGCAGGCGGTCATGAGAAAACCACCTAGCTAGAGGGTTTGGCCGATAGCCAAGGCTCCCTTAGTAACGGCGCCATCTTTAAAGACGGGAAAAGGCATCCTCCCTGATCGCGACGGCACAGAGGAACTCCCAATGAAAGCACCAATGTCGGTGTCAAAACCGGCGGATCTCGGGTAGGGGGTCCCGAACTGTGCGTCAAGGTCAGATGGTAACAGGAGACAAGGGACACTTTATTTTACCCAGGTTCGGGCCCTCTCGGTGGAGGTAAAACCCTACTCCTACTGGATTAATATTGATGATATGGGTAGTACAAGAGTGGATCTACCACGAGATCAAGGAGGCTAAACCCTAGAAGCTAGCCTATGGTATGATTGTGTATGATGATTATTGTCCTACGGACTACAACCCTCCGGTTTATATGGACACCGGATAGGGTTAGGGTTACACAGAGTCGGTTACAATGGTAGGAGATCTCAAATATCCGCACGCCTAGCTTGCCTTCCACGCCAAGAAAAGATCCTTCCGGACACGGGACGAAGTCTTCAATCTTGTATCTTCATAGTTCTGGAGTCCGGCTGAAGGTATAGTCCGGCTATCCGAACACCCCCTAATCCAGGACTCCCTCAATGGGCATCTCCATAGCCCATTGATTAGCCACGTCGATGTGAGACTTTCTCCTTTTTTGTCTTCTCCACATAACCCCCATCATCATATTTTATTCCACCTATAGTGCTATGTCCATGGCTTACGCTCATGTATTGCGTGAAAGTTGAAAAGGTTTGAGAAACGTCAAAAATATGAAACAATTGCTTGGCTTGTCATCGGGGTTGTGCATGATGTGAATATTTTTTGTGGTGAAGATGGAGCATAGCCAGACTATATGATTTTGTAGGGATGAGCTTTCTTTGGCTATGTTATTTCAATAAGACATAATTGCTTGGTTGGTATGCTTGAAGTATTATTGTTTTTATGTCAAAGGATAGACTATTGCCTTGAATCACTCGTGTCTTAATATTCATGCCATGATTAGATACATGATCAAGATTATGATAGGTAGCATTCCACATCAAAAATTATCTTTTTTTTTATCATTTACCTACTCGAGGACGAGCAGGAATTAAGCTTGGGGATGCTCATACGTCTCCGTCGTATCTATAATTTTTGATTGTTCCATGCCAATATTCTACAACTTTCATATACTTTTTGGCAACTTTTTATACTATTTTTGGGACTAACACTACAAAAAATACACTTCCGTGTTGATACGTGTTTGTCACAGTAGGTCGCGTTTTTTGTCATGCATGTACATCCATGACAAATTTATGACAGAATCAAGATAGTCATACATGTGTTGTCGTAGAAGTGTTCCATGACATTACCAAAATTATCATCACGGAAGTGTCCAGTTCCATGACGATAAATTGCGCGTCACAGAAGTGCTTTCGTCAAGGGTGACCGACACGTGGCATCCACCGTAAGGAACGCCGTAAAGCTATCGGGTCGGGTTTTGGATCCGATAACCCGTTAATAGCCCGACCAATAGGAAATTTCCACGTGTAAAATTCTTATTAGCCGGACGAAACATGTGTCAGCTCGTCAGTGGGCCAGATAGGCGCCTATGATACGTCGACACGTGGCACGGCCCAACAGAGGCCCATTCATGTGAAAAGGCCGGCCCGTTTGACTTGGTCAAAAGGTGGCGGGGCGGCCCACGGAAAGCCGGTCAACGGCCTATTCGCGAATAGCCCATTTACAGCCCGCTAACCCAAGGCCCGTTACGCCCTATCCGAATTAGGCCTAGTAGCGTCATCTGGGCCATCCAATATGATTCCAGCCCATTTTCACTTCTGGCCCATGTATGGCCCATGACGTCTTTCGGCCCATATGAGGCCCTATGTAACTCTTGGCCTACTAACGGCCCGTGGTGAAACTGGCCCGTAATGAACAGTGTATCACTTTACACCCATTAACGGCCCATGGTGAAACTGGCCCGTAATGAACAATATATCACTTTATACCCATTAATGGCCCGTTGTTCCATTGGGCCATTTCCAGCCCATGTTATCTTTCGGCCTTCTCAGAGCCCATTTATTCTTGGGCTCATTTCTAGCATTCGTTTACTTACGGCCCGTTACTGTCATTTTCTGCTTGTGGGCCAAATTCAGCCCGTGGTTACAGTCGGCCCGTTTGTGGTCCGTTAATTCATTGAGACGTTTTCATAGCGTCATCAAATACGGCCTATTAACGATGGCCCGTTATGGTCGGCCCATGAAAGGACGATTCCAACTCTAGCCCGTTTAAGGCCATAATGCAGCCTGTTATTGGCCCATGTTTGGTAAATCGATCATACGGCCCGTATAAGGCCCATTGATGATACGGCCCGTAGAAGGCCCATTGTTTCTATAGCCCGTAGAAGGCCTACTGTTTCTACGGCCCATAGAAGGCCCACTGTTTCTACGGCCCGTAGGAGGCCCAGTGTCACTACAGTAAATATTAGCCCGTGGTTATTGTGGCCTAGTTTTAAAAAATAGGTTATTGCAGCCACTAGTTAACCGCGGAAAAAGAACTGCAATGACTACAAGCAAACAAATAAACAAGACAACAAGGAAATAAATAAGCAAGCAACTAACGCTAGGCTATGACGGCTATTACACATATTACATCCACTGTGCATCAAAGTTCGCCACCAGTGCAAATATAGGGAACAAAGCAGCATATCATATACACTGGCCGTCAAAATTGGCCACTAGTGCAAATAAACGCGACAGCAAAACAAGAGCATAACTGAAACAACTTCAGAAGAGCTCAAGAAACGTTATCCTGGGTATCCACCATGCTGGCAATAAGCTTAGCAAGCTAATTAGCTTTGTCCTGTTTGGCGCTAAAATCCTCCAACGCTTGCTGTTGCACCAGGAAGTATGCATTTGAATGCTCCAGGGACTTCTGCAGTCCTCCCGCTTCTTATGCAAGTGGTAGTGGCCAGTAACTCCAACACTAAACCAAGATAGGATGTGTCACTATCCTGAACCTTATCTGCATTACTTCCTTTACCGTTGCTTAATAAGGCACTCTTCCCCAATATACTATCAGCATTCTAAAAGAAGAAACAAGCAGACACATAACAAGTTTAGCATGTACTACTATATGAAACTCATTTCGGTGAACCAGTTCATTAGTATGGTGGACAGGATTAAACTACCAAGTCTTCTATTGCCAAGTACTAGTACATAATAAAAGCATCAAACAAATATATATCTATGTCCTATGGTAGCAATGGAATCTTAAATTAGAACAGTTGTTCTTCAGGTTTAGGCACTTGTTCTACATGAACAGAGTATAGTAAGACGCAAGAATATAATACTTAAAAATAGAAAATGAGCTCATATACCTTACCACATTCTTGGTTCGGGACCAGTACAGAACAAGGTGTTCCCAGTCATCGTCCAGTAAATGTGTCTCACGAGAACGTAAGGGAATTTGATGAGTTCCTTTGCCGGTGAAGTACGTTTTCTTCAGGTAATTCCGATACTGCCACCAAGCATTCTTGAAGATAGCGGAGGTATTAGCACAGGTTACCTCATCCTGAGTTTCCAAATTGGTCCTTCTCTATAGAGAAAAATGGGAAAATTTGTTGTATTATAACCATCATGGAGGTAGGATGTATGGGACGAAGCAAAGTAATTGCCATGAATAACATTACTTACACATAACTCCTGGACAAACACCTGCAACTGGCATTTTCCTTCATCTTCAGTATAATATTTCCAAGATGGGAAGATACGCACATACGATTTAACAACATCAAATGCGATAGATGCCAAACTACGACTAGCTGGTTGTGCTTCCTCCACAGGAATAGGCGTACTAACTGGTGGAGTTGGGGTTCGTTGTGATAGTACTGGTCCTTTGGGCACTGGAGCTGCCTTACTAACTGCTCTTGTTTGGGAGCTCTGTGGTGGAGATGGTGCTGTGTCAACAGGAACTAGGTTACTATCGGCTGGGGTTGGGGTTAGATTGGGTGAAGCTGGTTCTCTGTCCATCGTAGTAGGGGTACAATCTGTGAGAGTTTGGGTTATGTGTGGTAGGGCTGGTTCTTGTGCATGTACAACCGGGGTGCTATCTCCACCAAGAGGTAGCACTGTTTTATTTGAAGACCATGTTTTCAGTCCGCTAGATACTGGCATCACCCGCTCCAATTCAAATGGCTGATAAACAGGAAACATAGTTGAATGTACAGACATTGTATGAGAGACAGATGCAATAGATAGTGTGGAAAAAAGAGGGCATGAAATAGTTGACATGTATATATGTTGTTTAACTAAAACGGATAGCATGACATAATTTCACATATATGATGTCTATCTAAACTGGATAGCATAGCATAACATAATTCAAAGATATGATGAATAACTAAACAGGATCGCATGACATAATTCACCTACATGTTATCTAAGTAATCAGGATCGCATCATTTAATTCACATATGTGATTTATATGCTAAACAGAGGGCATTCGATATGATGTGAACTAAGAACATGGTGTTGAATATTGTGTATATGATATCTAAACTATGCAATGCAAGACACCGTATGCATGATATGAGCAGTATAACCGTGCCAAGTTAGAGCATACACCTCAGTGGGGGAATAGGACTGGTCATCTGTCTCTGAATCCATCTTTGAGGAGCTATCGGGACCCAACAAGAGACCTGCTTCGACAGGCAGCACTGTCTGCTCTGAACGCCTTGTTTTCACTCCAGATTTTCCATCTCCCACCCAAATGGCTGATTCACAGGAAGAGTAGTTTAATGTACAAACATTATCGACAAATGGAAATGTAATGAAGAAAAGGATGGGCAAGATATCATTCAAATATATGATGCCTGGTTAAACAGGATGGCATTGCACATTTCACATATATTATGGCTGGCTAAAAGACATGAGACTGCATAATTCCCATATATGATATAGAAACTAAACAGGTGGCATTACAAAACATGTCTAAACTAAGCAGATGACATATATGATGTCAAAAGTAGGCACTGCAAGGCAACATATGCATGATATGACTAACATCATCATGCCAAGGTAGAGCAAACACCTTGGGGGTAAATAGGAGTGGTCAGCGGCGTCCGAATCTGCCTCAGAACAGATATCTTCCTCTGGATTACAATCTGGAGAGGGGTGGGGAGGGTTTGCCATTGAACCCACCATGGAGCGATGTCTGCATGACATTGTATTGCCGCGCAAAACTCTTCTCTTTTTCTCTACGTTCAGCATGACTGTGTACAATATCTGACATGCATACGAAAAAAATATGGTGAGATTATGTAAGGAGAGCATGCAGAAATTTAGAGTGATGGTAACAACCAGTGGATCGATGTTTTTCCGTTGAACCAAAATAGCCCTAATGGATCGACATGAATGTATAGTAATAAGTGATGCAACAAGTGTACAACCTCTTTGCCGTAGCCGTGTCGACCTCGGCATCATTGGGTTAGTCGCTGAAGCAGTTGAGGCAGAGGTGACTGTCGGAGGTGTGGAGGAAGATCTGAGGAATCTGTAGACGGTGTCCAGGGCACTGCTCTGTTGTGATGGATCGTTCTTTTGTTGGAGCAGCTCCGGTGAGCCGTAAGATGTCAAGGCTGAAGCAGCACAAGACAGACATCGTCAATCTCAAGTGGGATTCTAATAGCATCTTAACATCACCAAAAACCACCTGACTACAACAGATGAGGTAAAAACTGTTGACTCTAAACTTAACTGTCGAAATTGAAATTTACTGTGGAATCTGAATGCTACTGTCGAAACTGAACGCAATGGTAGTAGAGAGGCACTTGACATGTAGTTTAGGGAGGGCCTGCAGTTCATCTTCAACCTGCACCCCCTGAGCCGCCAGCCACCACCAGCCGAACCACCGGCCCCAGCGCCGCCTCGCCGCCCCGAAACAACTCGCCACCGCCGCCCCGGCCAGCCCTCTAGGCCCCCTGCCCCCCCCCCCCCCCCACCCTGAACCCTAAGATAGATAGTGGGGTACCTCTCCGGCGAGCCCCCGTCCCCGCTGCGGGCGGTTCTTCCTTAACCCCGGCGAGCCCCCCCCCCCAACCCCTGAAAATCGACTGACCCAAAAGTCCATTCAGTCGACTGAAGTGTGGCTTAATCGGGGCAGAGCAGCAGCAGCAACTGGGCGAGCAAGCGATCGAGCGAGAGCTGGAGCAGCAGCAGCAGATTCGGCTGGTATGGACGCCGTCGTCGAAGGGGCCTCGCACTGGGGGAGAGCCGCCGTGGGGATGTCGCCCGCGGCGCCGGCTTCAAGGTAGCCGCTCCATGGGGGTGCGGGATGGAGCACTGTCGACGCTGGGAGGTCGAGTTAAGGAGAAGGTGCGATGTGATGAGTGTACAACCCCTTTGATGGCGCTGAGTAGGCCTCTGCTTCGTCCGAGGAGTCGGTGAGGATGTTGCGGTTCCGATGGAGCAGGTTAAGGTCGCGCTGTGGGGATCGAGCAGCCGCGATAGACGAGGCGATCGTCGGAGCAGCTCCTTGGAGGTGGAGGACGGGTGTAAGTGCATCTAGTGCCACCCCTAGTTGGTTTTGGAGTATTGATGACAAATTTGGTTGAGGGACTAATGTGTTTGTGAGAATTGCAGGATAACACAGGTAGTGTCCCTCATTGATTCGGTTTACCTACAGGAGACGACCCCTAAAAATGTATGAAGACATTGACGACAATAGTGGTATATGAAGATATTCATATTGAAGACAATGACATGAGAAGACATTCAGTGAAGACTATGGAGCGCGAAGACTTAGTTGTTTCGTAGTTTCCTTTTCTTATTTGTTGAGTCATAGGAACCACCGTACTGTTAAGTGGGGTCCAAGTGAACATAGTCAGAGTAACTGAAGTGATGCTCAACCCAAATCCTATGTCTTCGAGCAAAGACAATGAGAGCAAATCTTATCCAGAGATGGATAAGTCAGCTTTGCTTGTAGCCCAAGTAAAGTTGCCGTGTGTGTTTGAAATCTGACCGTTGGTACATGTGTCAGTTCCTTAGTGACCCAGGGTCATTTCGGACATATCAGGTCGGGTTTCCTAGTGGCTATAAATAGCCCACCCCCTACACCATAAATTGGTGGCTGCTCAGAGTTAGTGCACGGCTTTTGTCGTTTGAGAGCAACCCACCTCGAAGCCTTTGAGAGAGAAAAATCCTTGCGAGGACAAAGCCCAAACACCCAGAGCCAAAGAGTGTTAGGCATCACTGAAGTCTTTCTGTCTGTGTGACCTGAAGACTTATTACACTTCAGGACTGTGAATCCTCCAGCCGGTTAGGCGTCGCGTTATGAGCATCCAAGAGTCATTGTGGATCGCCGGTGAACAAAGTCTGTGAAGGTTTGGAAGTCTACCTTGAAGACTTACCAGAGTGATTGGGCGAGGACTGTGTGTCCTTAGCTCAAGGGGAATAAGGTGAAGATGCGGTCTTCTGAGTTGAATCTCAGCCTCCCTAACCAGATGTACAGTTGTCACAGCAACTGGAACTGGTCAAACAAATCATGTGTCTTCGACAAGTGACTGGTTCTATCATCTCCTCCCTTTACTTATAGTTTGTCTTCGTGAAGTCATTGCCTGCTTGTCATATCTGATTGACTTCATTGCTTGACTACTATTGTTGTTTGGCTTCATACCATCTTCCATTCCGATCCTTACTACCTAGCTGCTATTAGTCTTCATACTCTCACATTATTGCATACTTGACTATGGCTAGCTTTGTGTAGTTTATCTTCCACTGCATATCAATAGGTTCATTTCTACTGTTTGTCTTCGAAACTTCCATGTTTTGAAGACTCATAAAAATCGCCTATTCACCCCCCCCCCCTCTAGTTGATAACTAGCACTTTCAATTGGTATCAGAGCAAGGTACTCCCTTGTTCTGTGTGATTCGGTTTAACCACCTGGAGTTTTAGCTATGTCGACTGTAGGGATAATCAAAGTCTCCGCTGCTTGCCCCGTGTTCAATGGAACTGAATATCCCTACTGGAAGAATAAGATGCGCATGCATCTTGAAGCCATTGATGTCGACCTCTGGTATGTCGTCAAGAACGGCGTTCCCAAGACTGGTGAAGGTGTCACCCCTGCTGATGTCAAGAAGTTCATTCAACTGGACTCTACTGCCAAGAACATCATCTGTGGTCATCTGACCAAAGGACAGTATGGCCGTGTGAGTGCTCTGGAGACGTCAAAGCTAGTCTGGGACTGGCTATCCAAGGTCAACGAAGGCGTCTCAACTCAGAGAGATCAAAGGATCAGTGTTCTTCGCAACCTCTTCAACCGCTTCAAGAGAAACAACAATGAGAATGTCCAGCTCACGTTTGATCGCCTCACTGACATCACAAATGAGCTTCGTGCTCTTGGCGCCACTGAGATTACCAAGCATGAAATCGTCAAGACATTACTGAGATCACTTGACAGCTCCTTTGACACCCTTGCCCTCATGATACAAGAACGTCCTGACTTCAAGACACTAGATCCGTCTAATATACTTGAGAGGCTCAACACACATGAGTTCCAGCTTTCTGAGAAACGAGATATCTATGGTCCCAACTATGGCCGAACTCGCGCTTTGAAGGCTAAGGTTGTTTCCTCATCTGAAGAAGAATCTGACTGCAGTCCTGATGATCCTGAAGACATTGGAAAGGAACTTGCTATGCTTGTGAAGAAGTTCCAGAAGTTCACCAAGAGGAAGGGCTACAGAAAGTCGTCACGATCCAGCTCAAGAAATGATGAAGCTTCCATTAATGACTACAAGAAGATAACATGTCACAAGTGCAAGAAACCTGGACACTACATCTCTGAGTGTCCACTGTGGGACAATGAGAAGAAGAAGAAGAAGAGCAAGGAATATGATTCTGATGACAAGAAGAAGAAGAAATCTTCAAAGTCTTCTTCCAAGTCCTCATCAAAGTCTTCATCTCATAAGAAGAGCTCATCTGGCAAGGCTCGTGCTTTTGTTGGGAAGGAAATGGATTCAGAGGAGGAGTCTGCTTCTGAGGAGGTGGAGTCTGAGGAGGAGTCTGATCCTGGTGTTGCAAGTCTGGCTCTAGCCACTGCCTATGTTGCCAAATCCATCTTCAACACTGAAGACAATGACTTCCACACCAACACTGAAGCTGATGACAAGGACGACCCTACTCCCACCTACTGCTTCATGGCACGTGGTGCCAAGAGTATGACACCTCGTGCTTCAGAATGGATTATGGACAGCGGATGCACTAATCATACGACTGGTGATCGAAGTCTTCTCATGGACTCAACTCTACGTCCATCTGATAAAAGTCACATCACGTTTGCTGACACTGGTAAAAGCAAGGTATTGGGTCTAGGTAGAGTTGCAATCTCAAGGGATCAGCACATGGATAAAGTGATGCTTGTTGAATCCCTTGGTTTCAACTTAATGTCTGTCTCGATACTTTGTGACTTGAACATGATTGTGCTGTTCGGAAAATATCGTTGCCTTGTACTAATGGAATCTGACAAGTCTCTAGTCTTTGAAGGGTATCGGAAAGATGATCTGTACATGGTAGATTTCTCAGCAGGACCACAGCTTGCCGTATGCCTTCTCACAAAAGCTTCAGAATGTTGGCTATGGCATCGAAGGCTGGGACATGCTGGCATGCGGAACTTACACACTCTCGCCAAGAAGAAGCATGTCATAGGCATCGAGGACGTCAAGTTCAAGAAGGATCATCCGTGCGGTGCCTGCGAAGCTGGAAAGATGACTAGGGCCAAGCATCCCTCAAAGACAATCATGACCACTTCTCAACCCTTCGAGCTGCTACACATGGACTTATTTGGCCCCACTCACTACTCTACCCTTACTATGACTGCCTGTCTCTATGGCTTCGTCATTGTTGATGATTACTCAAGATACACATGAGTGCACATAATTCTCTACAAGACCGAAGTGCAAGATGTTTTCAGACGCTTTGCCAATCGAACCATGAACAATTATGGCGTCAAGATCAAGCATATCAGAAGTGACAACGGCACTGAGTTCAAGAACACCGGACTTGATCTTTATCTGGATACAATGGGAATCACTCATGAGTTCTCTGCTCCTTACACACCTCAGCAAAATGGCATCGTAGAGCGCAAGAACAGAACCCTCATTGAGATGGCTCGGACGATGCTCGACGAATACAAGACACCAAGAAAGTTCTGGCCTGAAGCTATTGATACAGCATGCCACGTCATAAACCGTGTTTACATCCATAAGCTTCTGAACAAAACATCCTATGAGCTCCTCACTGGCAAGAAGCCAAATGTCAGCTACTTCAGAGTATTTGGAGCAAAGTGCTGGATCAAGGATCCCCATCACAAGTCAAAATTTCCACCAAAAGCTCACGAAGGCTTCATGCTCGGTTACGAAAAGGATTCGCACTCTTACAGAGTCTTCAACCTCTATCTCTATAAAATCGTTGAAACTGTAGATGTGCGGTTTGATGAAACCAATGGTTCACAAAGAGAGCTCCTGCCAAGTACTCTTGAAGAAGCTCCACCCAGCGAGTCTATCAAGCTAATGGGAACTGGTGAAATCATGCCTACTGAAGCACAGCCTGAAGAGGAACTTATCATTTCTGCACCAAACCAACCTGAAGACAATGCTCAGCCTGAAGACAATCCTTCTAATGATGACAATGATGAGCAAGAGCAAAGTCTTCGCCCAGTTCATCCTCGTGTTGCAAATGAAGTACAGATTGAGAAGATAATTGATAGCATCAATGCACCTGGTCCACTTACTCGCTCAAGAGTAACGCAGTTAGCAAATTTCTGTGGGCACTTTTCTTTTGTGTCAATATCAGAACCCAAGAAAGTTGCTGAAGCCTTTATGGAACCTGAATGGATTCAAGCAATGCAAGAAGAGCTTCAACAGTTCAAGCTGAGAACTTGTCAAGCGTCCTGACCCTCGCAAGCATAACATCATTGGCACAAAATGGATATATCGCAACAAACAAGATGAGCATGGCCAAGTCGTCAGAAACAAAGCATGTCTTGTTGCACAAGCATATACTCAAGTTGAAGGGATTGACTTCGATGAAACATTTGCTCCTGTGGCTAGGCTTGAAGCTATTCGCATATTGCTAGCCTACGCTAACTAAAAAAACATCTTGCTATATCAAATGGATGTGAAGAGTGCCTTTCTCAACGGCAAGATTGAAGAAGAAGTATACGTCGCACAACCACCTGGATTTGAAGATCCAAAACATCCTGATATGGTGTACAAACTAAACAAAGCACTGTATGGCCTCAAACAAGCTCCTCGCGCTTGGTATGATACTATCAAAGACTTCCTGAAGAGCAAAGGCTTCAAACCTGGATCCCTCGATCCCACACTCTTCACAAAGACATATGATGGTGAACTGTTTGTGTGCCAAATATATGTGGATGACATTATCTTCGGCTGCACCAACCAGAAGTATAGTGATGAGTTTGGATACATGATGCAAGAGCAATATCAGATGTCCATGATGGGTGAGCTGAAGTTCTTCCTTGGTCTTCAAATTCGTCAGCAAAGGAATGGCATCTTCATATCTCAAGAGAAATACCTCAAAGATTGCCTTAAGAAGTTTGGAATGCAAGATTGCAAAGGTTACACGACGCCAATGCCAGCCAAACATCATCTGGGTCCCGACGAAAATGGTAAAGAGTTCGATCAACAGGTATACCGCTCCATGATTGGTTCTTTACTTTACCTATGTGCATCTAGGCCAGATATTATGCTTAGTGTTTGCATGTGTGCTCGATTCCAAGCGGCACCAAAGGAAACGCATCACTTAGCTGTGAAGCGAATTCTTCGATATTTGGCTCACACCCCAACACTAGGATTATGGTATCCAAAGGGCTTAGAGTTTGATCTGGTTGGATTTTCGGATGCTGATTATGCTGGTGACAAGGTGGATCGCAAGTCTACATCAGGCACATGTCATTTTCTGGGACGATCACTTGTCTGTTGGTCTTCAAAGAAGCAGAACTGTGTGTCACTCTCAACTGCTGAATCTGAATACATTTGCTGGATCTTGTTGTGCTCAACTTCTATGGATGAAGCAAACTCTCAAGGACTATGGCATCAATCTGAAACAAGTACCTCTCTTCTGCGACAACGAAAGCGCCATCAAGTTTGCCAACAACCCAGTCCAGCACTCGAACACAAAGCACATTGAAATTCGTCATCACTTTCTCAGAGATCATGTCATGAAGAAAGATATTGATATCATTCACGTCAACACTGAAGAGCAATTGGCAGATATCTTCACAAAGCCCTTGGGCGAGAAAAGGTTTTGCAAGTTACGATGTGAGCTAAATATCTTGGAATCCTCAAATGTCCTGTGATCAGGCACACATCCTAACACTTATGCATTTTGATGACTTAGATGTGCAACACATGAAGTAAAGTATATCTTCAATCAATGAAGACTTACATTCTGAGTGTGAATACATTAACGTGGAATTTGACTTCGGAGCGCCACGATAATTGTGCGTCGTGTCTGGGTCTAATACTTCCAATACGGTGGGTAACGCCACCACCAAATTTTTCTGTTTGAAGTGTTTCACTCATGGCGTTGCATTTGAATGTCTTCGCATTTGGTTTGTCTTCAAATTCCGTTTATCTTCATCTTCACTATGTTGATTTGATTGCTTTCTGATATATATATATATACACACACACACACACACACACACACTAGTGTTCTGTCCTCTACAACATTCACTTATAGCTATGTCTTCCTAGTTGAATCGTTTGAACTAAGTGAATGTGATCGGGCCCTAATCTCTCTATGCTTTCTATCTCAAACTCTATCTGTCCAAATCATATGCATTGTATTGAAACTGTCAAATGTCTTCTCTGCGTCCTTGTCAGCAGAAGACACAGAGACAAACATTAAGTCAATTTTAATGCTCTATCCTTATTGCCTGAAATCCGGAGAAACCGGAACGACCATCCGACAAACCTGACGGGCGTGGGAACGTGGGACAACTCTAAGTATGTTGCATGCTTGCCACGTGCCCGTTATATGTGAACCGCCAGGGGCACCTGCGTAATTGTGCTGTGCCGCCCACTTCCTTATAAATACTTGTCCCCTGCGGTAAAGGAAACTTCTTCCACCTCTCCACATCGTCAAAACCCTAGGGCCACCGCTAGCTCTCGACGACGCCGGCGACGAAGCGCTTAGCTGCCGCAACTTCTCCGACGCCGTCCTCACGCCGGCCGCGGACATCGTCCTCTCCGCCGCCGCCGTAGGTGTCCTCCGTCGCCAAGTTAGGGCACGGTGGATTGAACTGCTCGGTCTCCTACTCTTCCCATCTAGCAGTTCTTCGTGTGGTAAATAAATCTCTCTTTTTACCATCTTTTTGATCTTCAAAGATTCATCCTGTCTACCAAAATAGGTTTCTGCCTATACAAGTTAGATCTCTTCTGTCTGCATCTCATACTGCCTAGTATATTCACTTAAGCTTCATAACAAGTTAGATTCCTCACTTGTTGTCGGTGTACTAGAGTAGGGGTACCCTAGTATCCCGAACTTGTGCACGAGCAGTCGCAGCACCCCGCGGCAGGGCTTGCCAGGTGACAGCCAAGGTCCTCTGTGGCTCCTTTGGAGCCATTCAAGAACAAAGTATTCAAGCCAAGGAGACAAGGCCCCAGCAAGAGGATCTTGCCGGGAAGGCCACTTAAGGCACAAGACCCCAGCAAGAGGAGCTTGCCGGGAAGGCCAACCAAGGCATTTCAAGGAACTTGCCGCGACGCGCCACGCGTCCCGGCGAGGCCCGATGAGCGGCAAGCCTCCGGACGCGACAAGACAACGACCGCGGCAAGGCGTTTGCCGCGGTAAGCTACCACTCCGTACCCACGCTCCAGCACATCCACCAATGTGTCGCTCGGGGACCCTTCCAGGCGTACGTGGCGGAAGGCTGTGCAGCCAGCGGTACGCGGTGGCAAGCGGCGCTGACAAGATTGCCATCGTGGCGAACGGTGGCGTCCCTGACGGTCCCTTTTTGCACTGTTTGGGCGACGCAGATGGGCATTTAATGCCCTTGTCCCCTGCCGTCAGGGTTAGGTATGATACACTGTACAGGTAGTTGTACCAACCGCAACACTTTTCCATTTTTACCCCTGTCTACGTTGCCACCTGTCGGTGACCCCTTGAGCATATAAAAGGAGGCCCATGCGCAACGTAGAAGGGGGAGAGGAACACTCAGGCTCGGTCTCGTTAGCTGCTGGTGTGTACTATAGCATTCAGCGCTCCCGAGCAAGAACTCAATACAAACCACAAAGCAGGAGTATGGTATTACGCATCCATGCGGCCCGAACCTGGGTAAACTGCTCGTGTGCTCCGCCTCGATCTGCTCTTTGTGCGATCTCCGCCCCCGCCGAACCGAAAGGGGCTCGGTCCCCATAGGTGCTCGTGGATCAGTTTCCCCGACATCTTTGGCGCGCCAGGTAGGGGCGTCGAGGTTGTGTGAACCTGATCCGGCGTTCACATGAGCTAGATCTTCATCATCTTCATCGACATGCCGCCGAAGAAGAAGGCTTCGGAGGCGGCTGCTCCGTCCGCGACAAACCCACCACCGCCGGAGCAAACGGCTGGTGGGGTAGACGTCGGCGGAAGAACGGGCGTCGACGAGGGAGCTCACGGTGCCGCCAGGTCCAAGGACAAGGCTGCGCTGCCAATTGGCGGCGTAGCCGGCTCCCACAACGACCCAGATTGAGCTGGTGGATCTCGGAATGCTCAAGACCAGCATGCGCGCCAACATGCTGGCGCGAGCGAGGCACGGTCGCCTAGACGGGATACTGCTCCTTCTAACATAGTTAGAAGTCCGAGCATATCCCGCTCCACACACCGTTCGCCACCGCTACCCGCCACTCCAGCAGAAGCTTTGGCGCGAGCTCAACTGCTCCTAGATTACCCTCCAACGGCGGACAAGATCGATGACTGGAGGGCCACCATTCAGAGCCTCATCGGCTTTGCCAACGGCGACGCTCCACGGCAGCCGAGTACGTCGCAGCGGCGACAAGTCAGCCAGGCACGAGCCAGTGGCGACATGACCGGTGGGGGTGCAACCACCGTGCACTCCCCGCCGCGAAGGCCAAGATCGCCGCCTCGCCGGATCCACCTCGACAGCGACTCCACCGCGTCATCGGATCCACGAGCTCGTCGCGATCAACGCCAAGTTCTTCACAAACGACAGCAATACGACGCTCGAACTCGCATCGAGCGTCGAAGAGAAGCGCGGCGTCAATCGGACCAGCGCGCTGGGCCCTCTGTCGACATGCATGCGCCAGGGGAACCAGGCGACTTGCCGTACGCGGTAGGTTGCCCTGCGTTTACCCGTGAGCTGCGGCAAGTCCAGTGGCCCAACACAAAGAATTTCAAGCCAGACGTACCAGAGAAGTACGACGGCAAGTCGCATCCGTCGGAGTTCCTCAGCATCTACACCATCGCGGTGCAAGCTGCTGGGGGGCGGGACGACAAGATCCTTGCCAATTACTTCCCGCTGGTGCTCAAGCCCAACGTCAGGTCCTGGCTCATGCACTTGCCGGACAATTCCATATCCTCCTGGGCAGACCTATGCCATCAGTTTGTCGGCGCCTTTACAGGCGGCCACAAACCTCATGGCCAAGAGAGTGACCTTCATCTGCTCGCCCAGAAGGAAGGAGAGCCCCTGCGCAAGTACATTCAGAGATTCAGCCGTGTACAGTACAACATCCCAGATGTCCACCCTGCCGCGGTTATCAGCGCGTTCCACCAGAACGTGCGTAACCGCAGGATGCGGGAGGAGTTGGCGATGTGCAAGATCAAAGACGTCAGTGAGCTGTATGTCCTGGCCGACAAGTGTGCACGTGCTGAGGAAGGAAGGAAACTCCATGGAGAGAATGCAGGAGCAGGAGGATCTGACAGCGTGGATGCTGCCCCGGCAAAGAAAAACCGGCGGCGGAACAACAGGAAAAGGAAAGGCAAAGATGTGCTAGTTGTTGAGCAGTCCGGCAACGAAGGCGGCGCCAAGAAAGCCAAAGTTGGTAGCTCCGGCAAGGAGTTTGCCGCATGCGCCAACTGCCAGGCTGTGGCGGTCGCCGACAAGCAGGACGGCACCAACAAACAGTACTGCAAGATTCACAGCACCAAGGGCCATGACCTCCAGAGCTGCAAGAAGGTCGAGCAGCTTGTCGAGCTGCAAAAGGCTGAATACGAGCGACGCGACAAGGAGAAAGCCCAAGGAGGTGCTGGAGGATCCGGCATGAAGCGCCCCGGCCGGGGAGGACGCCGCGGCAAGGCCAAGCAGCGGCAAGGAGACAAACCTCCCCGCGGCCGCGACAAGGATGAAGATGACGACGACGACGAAGACACGGATGATGTCGAGACCAGCGAGCAGGAGTTCCAGAAAGCCACAGAGGTCTTGTGTGTTGACGGCGGTGCTTCTCTGCATACTTCACACTGCCAACTCAAGCAATGGGTGCAGGAAGTCAATGCGGCAGAACCACCCGTCGAGTCACGCAAGCTTCTGAAATGGTCCAGCACGCCTATCATCTTTGATATTGAGGACCACCCTGATCGCACAACTACGGTCGGGTGCTTGCCGATGTTGGTTTCACCAACTATCCGCAACCTCAAGGTCACTAAGATGCTAGTTGACGGCGGGGCCGGCTTGAACCTGATCTCCTCCACTGTGCTCCAGAAACTCCAGGTCCCTGACAGCGAGCTCGAAGAGACCGGCACATTCCAAGGAATCAACCCGGGAAGGAGCAAGCCGAAGGGGAAGATCATGTTGCCGGTGACATTTGGCAGCGAGTTGAACTTCAGAACTGAGAGGGTCACTTTTGACATTGCCGATTTTCCATTGCCTTACAATGGGATTCTCGGCCGTCCAGCGCTCGCCAAGTTCATGGCGGCCTCTCACTATGCGTATAACATGCTGAAGATGCCAAGCCCGATAAGTGTCATCTCTGTCCCTGGCGACAAGAAGGATGCTCTTATCTGTGCCGACAAGATTTACCGGGAAGCGGCAGCTGCAACGGATCGCAAGTCACATGCCGCTGAAGCTCCCGGGGGGAAGAAGAAGACCAAGTCCGGCAAGAGTTCTGATGCCCACTCCGACAAGCGCACCTCTTCGGAGTGTTGCGCTACCGTCGAGGACGCACCATCGAGCTCCACCGGCAAGTGTAAGAAGACAATGGCAGCTCCGCCAGAGACCAAGAAGGTGTCCGCCAAGGAGACGGCACTGGTGGTACCTTCACCATCAGTGCCACTCTCGACCCTAAATAGGAAAGCGCGCTCATTGCTTTCCTGCGGGCGAACGTCGATGTGTTTGCGTGGCAACCGTCTGACATCCCCGGTGTTCCCAGGAAAGTAATTGAGCACCACCTTGCCGTCTGTCCTCATGCGCGGCCCATCAAGCAGAAAGTCAGGAAGCAAGCAGTGGAGCGCCAAGAATTCATCGCAGAAGAGATCAAGAAGTTGGAAGCGGCAGGCCTTGTCAGAGGAGTGCTCCATCCTATGTGGTTGGCCAATCCTGTAGTCGTGCGCAAGGCAAATGGGAAATGGAGGCTTTGTATCGACTTTACCGATGTTAACAAAGCTTGTCCCAAAGACCCATTTCCCTTGCCGCGCATTGACCAGATTGTTGACTCCACGGCCGGATGTGACTTGCTTTCATTTCTTGACGCATACTCAGGATACCATCAGATCTTCATGGCAGAAGAGGATGAGGAGAAGACCGCATTCATCACTCCATGTGGCACGTACTGTTTCAAACGGATGCCTTTTGGTTTAAAGAATGCTGGTTCAACATTCGCAAGGGTAGTCCATACCGCTTTTGAGCCACAAATACACGGAAATGTGGAAGCCTACATGGATGACATAGTGGTCAAGAGCAAGGACAAAGCAACTCTGATTCAAGATTTAGACGAGACTTTTGCAAATCTACGCAAGATCAGCCTCAAGCTCAACCCCGAGAAGTGTGTGTTTGGAATCCCTTCCGGCAAGCTTCTCGGGTTCTTCGTGTCTCAGCGGGGAATTGAAGCCAATCCCGACAAGATCAAGGCCATTGAGCAGATTGAAGCACCAAAGCGCGTCAAGGATGTATGAAGACTTGCCGGTTGCGTGGCAGCTCTCAGCAGGTTTATCTCTAAGTCTGCTGAGCGCGCCCTGCCGTTTTTCAAAATATTGAAAAAGGCAGGTCCAATGAAATGGACTCCGGAAGCGGAGGCTGCGCTGCAGGACTTGAAGAGATACCTGTCCTCCACTCCAATACTTGTCGCACCTAAGCCACAAGAGAAGTTGCTGCTGTATCTGGCGGCAACCAATCAAGTGGTTAGTGCTGCGTTAGTAGCGGAGAGGGAGGCAGATGATGAGCCAGCAACCACGGCAGGCGCATCCAGCGACAAGCAGGGGGCTTCCCCGACAAGCTCTAGTCCCGACAAAGATGGATCCGCGCAGGCACGCGAAGAGATACAGAAGAGAATGGTGCAGCGCCCAGTTTACTTTGTCAGTTCCCTTCTGCAGGGGGCTAGGTCAAGGTACTCTGATGTGCAGAAATTGCTTTTCGGCCTTCTCATGGCCTCGAGAAAGCTGCGCCATTACTTCCAAGCACATGAGATCACAGTTGTCACTCGTTTTCCGCTGAAGAGGATACTGCAGAATCTAGAAGCAACAGGCAGGATTGTTGAGTGGGCACTGGAACTGTCAAGCTTTGGCCTCAAGTTTGAGAGCACTTCAACTATCCAAAGCAGAGCATTGGCAGAATTCATAGCAAAGTGGACGCCAACACCAGATGAAGAAATTCCAGAAACGAGCATCCCCGTCAAGGAAGCAAGCAAAGAATGGCTGATGTACTTTGATGGTGCCTTCTCGCTGCAAGGCGCCGGTGCTGGCGTGCTGCTTGTCGCACCCACCGGAGAGCACCTCAAGTACATAGTCCAGATGCACTTTCCCAAGGAGCAAGCAACAAACAATACTGCAGAGTATGAAGGTTTGCTTGCCGGTCTCAGGATCGCGGCTGACCTTGGGATCAAGAAGCTCATTGTCAGGGGTGACTCGCAGCTTGTTGTCCGCCAAGTGAATAAGAGTTATCAGACTCCATTGATGGAAGCCTACGTTGATGAAGTGAGAAAGCTAGAAGAGCACTTTGACGGCCTACAGATGGAACATGTTCCAAGAGCTCAGAACGACATTGCCGATGGCGTGTCAAAGTGCGCAGCACTTAAGTTACCTGTGGAACCAGGGATCTGTGTGCTCAAGCTGACTCAACCATCTGTAACGCCATCAACTGGACAGAGCAAGAAGAGGAAGTTGATTTCTGGTGACTATTTTCCGGCAGAGCTTCCTGAAGCCGCCGCCAAGAAGCTCCCCAAGATCAACACCAAGAGTGCTGGGGAGCAGTCTGCTCCGGCAAACCCCAGGGTTTGTTCCGTTGAAGCAGACGCTCCCGACAAGTTTTGCTCCGGCAATCTTGCCGGGGAACGTCAAGCTCCGGCTGAGCCGCAGGTTCTCGCTGTAGAAGCGGATGTTCCCGCAGCAGCAGATGTGCCTTTAGTCCTTGTTGTCGAGCCGCAAGCTCCAGCATGGGCACAGCAGATTGTCCGTTTCCTTCAGACAGGAGAACTTCCCGAAGAGCAAGAAGAAGCGGAAAGAGTAGCTCGGCAGTCAAGTATGTACCAGTTTGTCGACAACACACTGTACAGAAGAAGACTCAACGGTGTGAAATTGAAGTGTATTCACCGGGAAGACGGACAAAAGCTGTTGGCAGAGATACATGGAGGCATATGTGGTCACCACATTGGCGCAAGAGCACTTGCCGGCAAAGCATTCCGGCAAGATTTCTTTTGGCCGACAGCCCTCCAGGATGCAACTGCACAAGTAACCAAGTGTGAAGCGTGTCAGTTTCATTCCAAGCAGATACACCAGCCAGCTCAAGCTCTCCAGACGATCCCTTTATCCTGGCGATTTTCGGTCTGGGGGCTCGACATCCTCGGCTCCTTCCCCCGAGCAGTCGGGGGCTTTGAGTACTTGTACGTTGCAATCGACAAGTTCACAAAGTGGCCGGAAGTGGAAGCAGTGAGGAAGGTGACATCACAGTCAGTAGTCAAGTTCTTCAGGTCGATTGTTTGCTGCTTCGGAATCCCTAACAGGATCATCACCGACAACGGTACGCAATTCACGAGCCGCACCTTCATGCAGTACGTCCAAGATCTTGGTGCCAAGGTATGCTTCGCTTCTGTTGCTCACCCCAGAAGCAACGGTCAAGCGGAGAGGGCAAATGCTGAAGTGCTGCGTGGGCTCAAGACCAGGACTTTCGACAGGCTGCACAAGTGCGGAAGAAACTAGATTGAGGAGCTGTCGGTGGTTCTTTGGTCGATCAGGACGATGCCAAATCGAGCCACTGGCCAGACACCTTTCGCTCTAGTCTATGGAGCAGAGGCAGTTCTCCCCACGGAACTCGTATACGGGTCACCTCGAGTGCTCGCTTATGATGAGCTTGAGCAAGAGCAGCTGCGACAAGATGAAGCGCTGCTCCTTGAGGAAGACCGTCTTCAGGCTGCTGTACGAGTTGCTCGCTACCAGAAAGCTTTGCGCCGCTATCATAGCCGCAAAGTTAACGCCAGAAGTCTCGAGGAAGGCGACCTTGTTCTTCGGCGTGTTCAGTCCGCCAAGAATTCCAACAAGTTGACGCCGAAGTGGGAAGGCCCTTACCAGGTGAAACGAGTCACTAAGCCTGGCGCTGTCCGCCTTGAGACCGAAGATGGCATTCCGGTGAGCAACTCCTGGAACATTGAGCATCTTCGTAAGTTTTACCCGTAAGGCACGGTTGCCGGACCCTGTTCCGGCAACCACCTTTTGTACAAGTCTTGCCGCTGTTGCATGTAATCCTTTGTACAAAGCCAGGCGCAGACCCTGTGCATAAATAAAGCTCATGTGATCCGCACATCTTGTCAATTTCATGCTTTTTTTTGCATGAGTTATCTGACACTTTGTGCAGCGCCAACCCCCGGTAAGCAATAACGAGCCATAAGGCTCCATACTTTTTATTTTTCTCTTCTTTCTTTTTTCTCAAGGAAAGGAAGCTTCCCTCGCCCACAAGTCTGCCGGGGGGGAAGGAGAAGATAATGGTATGGACCAGGCGTCGTTCAAGAGGAAGTTTCACCTTGCCGGAAAGCAAACAACAGAAGAGCTAAGTTGCCAAAGTTTGAGCAATCAGATTTTTAAAATTTTTAAAGTTATCTTCCTTGAACGACCTTGCTTTGTATGGAAAACCTGTGCGCGGAGGAACCAGCTCGTGGCTAGTTGCGCCCTTACTTTGTTTTGAGTTCGCTCAACAACTTAAGTGAGCTGCGACTAGTTGCGACAAGGTTTCTTGTCGGTAACGGCACCGCCAGCAGGCTGCTGACGTCCCGCACTCAGCGCTCGCGGCTAAGGTGCCTGCGCCGGCAAGTTCCCTAAAAGCGTAGGGCAAAAACATACAAAGGAAGGAATCAAGTAAAGGAAATAACATTGCAATCACTACCCAAAATAGAGTTATATTACAAGATAGCTTGTCGCGGCTCTAATAGATTGTTTTCATAACATGACCAGCAGCGACAAGAAAAGAAGAAAACAGGCGGCCTAGTCTACACGATCGCCCTCAACCCTCTTGATCCCGCTCACCTTGTCCACAATGGGTGCGACAAGGGCCTTGAGCGCCTCCAGATCAGCTTCCGGCGGCAGGGTCTTGAGGACGTTGGTGAGATTGAGGCCCGGGTTGCGGAAGGCCACCTTCACCAACACCTTTTGAAGAGCTCCCGCGCAGATCTTGCACGACTCGTCAGCCAGCTGCTTTGGGATCCTCTCCCGGAGTCGCTGGAGGGCCGTCGCCAGGCCTTTGAAGAACAAGGTAAGCTTGGCGCTGGATTGGAGGTTCTCATCGGAGGGATACCCGAGATCCTCCATCCCCAGTTGCGCCAGCTCCCTGTCGATATCTGCGGCAGCATTCACAAGACCCTCCGTCCAGTGCTCCATAGTCTCCCTAAAAGTGTTATGGGTGACAGCAACACTCTCCAGCAACGCCTTGTTGACCTTGATCTCCTCCTTCAAGGCCACCTCCTGCTCTCTGGCGCCGTCCAGCGCCTTGGTCAAAGTGGTCAGCTTCAACTCAAGATCTGCGTTGGAGTCCTTGGCGGTGCTGAGCTCCTTGTCCTTCTCGGCGAGACGGGCCTGCAGCTCTGAGTGATTGTAGGCGTCCTTCTCCCGCTCACGCTTAAGCGCGGCAAGCTCCTCGCCGCTCGCCTTGAGATCGGCCTCCAACTGCGCCACCTTCGTCTTCGGCTCCTTCTTGGCGGCCTCGGCAGCTGCGGCAGCGTCCTCTGTTGCTTGAGAGCTCCGCCAAATTTTCGCTCGCGCGGCAAGCTCCTCCTCGTGGCTATCAAGGTTGACCTTCCGCTGCGCCAGCTCGCCCTCCTGCGCAGACAGCTTCTCAGCGGCAAGCCGCTGCTGCTCTTCGACGTCAGCCTTCTCGAGGAGGAAGGCCTTCTGCTCCTCAGCGAGCTGCTCCCGCTCCTCCGCCAGGGACCGGAGAGCTGCCTGGTTGTGACCTCGGAGCTCCTCCGCGCACTTCTCAACGTCTGCTCCTGCCTTCGCGACAAGCGCCTCGCGGGATTCCAGCTTGGCTTGCCGAGCGCGGTAGAGCGACAACAGCTTCCGCAGCAGCCGCTCTTCCTCGGGCTCGCCGCTGCTGCTGCTTGGCGCGTCAACCAGCGTCAGCCCAGCGGAGGCGAGCACCTCTCCGTCAAAGCTTTCTCCTTCGACCGGCGCCCTGGACGTTGACGCCCAGGGGAGGTTGATGAAGACGCCATCGCCGACCTTCAAGTAGACGCCTGGCTGGGGCTCTTTGGAGCCTGGCGCTGCGGCAGCGGCGGAAGGGTCGGCAGTCCGCGTAGCACCTGGCGCTCCTGCGGCCTCAGGGCCGTCAGTGCGATCGCCAGACTCCTCGCCAGCTGCTGCAGCGGCAGCCTTGGCGGCCTCTTCGCCGGCGGGATCATCAGCGCCGGCCGCTTCTTCGGTGGCAGTAGCGTCGTCGACAGCAACCTCGGTCTCCATCGGCTCCGCAGCAGATGGGTCTGATGGCCGGAAAAGGAAGAAAAGTCAAGCAAATATCCAAAAAGAAGATCAAACGAAGAAGAACCCAAGGAAAGTTTCGAAGCAAGAGGTTTACCTGTACCGGGCTCTGCAGTTGTGGTCTCTGCCGCCGGGGGGCCACTGGTGTTGTCCCTTGCCGGAGAAATCCCCCTTGCCGGAGAGCTCTCCCTTGGCGGTGTAGTCGAAGCAGATGGCATGTCAGGGGCGGTCTCAGGACGCTCCTGGTGGGGCTGCTCTGCTCCTACACAAACCAGTAGTCAGATATCAGCAAACAAAGAGTATCCATACGCGCCTAACAGCAGGAAGCAAACCATATACTTACGCTGGGAGCTGCGCTGGGGGCTGCTCTGAAGAACAGTTGTCGGGTCCGGCAAGGGTGTCTCGGACGCACCCCCTGCTGTCGCGGTGGGTTCGTCCTCGATGATAATCAACAGGACCTTGGCTCTCTTTGCCGCTCTCTGGGCTAGAGTCCTAAAAAGGAATAAGTTCAGAGTAAAGCAAATGAGATACAAGACAAAGCAGTAAGAATTGAAGAAATACAAGTACAACAAGAATTTTACTCTTCTTCTTCCTTGTCGGAGCTGAGCGCGGAGAAGTCAAAGCCTGGCTCACCTCCAGCGCGAGGAGGTGGAGGAGTAGGTTCCCTTGGCCGCTTGGCGGGAGCAGTGACAGTGGCCTGAGAAGACCCCGCTCCAGTTGCCGCAGCAGCGTGAGGTGCTTCCGCGGCAACAGAACTTGCCGCGGTGGAGCGTGTCACGCGGCGCGGCGGCTGTTGACTCGCCTGCCGCTCCGCTACGTCCCCGGCCTTGCGGAGACGCCTTCTTGGTGGAGCCGGGGGCTCTGCTTGCGGCAAGCTGCCCGAAGATGAGGAGGAAGAGGAGTCGATCTCCAACGAGCCGCCCGTATCCTCGGCGGGCTCGCTCGACCCGACGTCACGCCCGGCAGGCTCTTCCTCGCCGGCAAGCCCCTCTCGCTCGGCAAGGCTTGCCGCCTCCGCTGACTCTACCTCCTCCACGGTGAACCCAAACTCGCCCGCGGCTGCGGCTGTTGCCGCCTCTTCCAGCCTAGTGGCGATGCGCTTCACCTCCTCATCGGTGGTGTCCCGGGTGAGGCCTCTCTGCTCGTCGGGGCGGATCGGCACTTCTACCAAGCTGTCGAAGAACGCCTGCACGACGTCGTCTGCAGGCTCTTGCCAAGATGGGTCAATTCCATGCGAGTCGCACAGCGGCATCATTGCACGGATGCGGCTGAGCGAGGAATTGTTGCACAGTGGAACGACACCCCTCGGCAACCTGAACACTTTGGGATGTTGAGGGTCGTATTTGAACAGCTCCTGGAGCATCGCGTTAAGCTCCAGAACAGTGAAATTGAAGTTGAGGCCCGGACGCAGCCTCATGATATCCGCCGCCTTTTTGAACTCCCAGGCGGCTCTCCTCCTCTCCTGCAGGGGGCGATGCGGCGGCAAAGGAAATCTGCGCCAACGGCGCCTACAGTGAGCCCGGCAAGCCTGAGGCGTTGGATCCGGGCGACGGCAATCTTCAGCCTATCGTCTTCCGAGGCCACGTTGCTCCAATTGCTGCCGCGCACTACTGGAGTTTGGCGCCGGGCGGTAAATGGCTGCGGGTCCTCCTCGACAATCTAGCACCAGTCTGCTCTCCATTCCTCCCACTTGCTGCGGAGCTCTCCCTCCAGATAAGCTTCCTTCTTGCCGGCTTTTGAGATCCAGGCGATTCCGCCGGATAAAGGCTCTCCTTTCTCAACTCGGGGCGTAAAGAAGTGGCGAAAAAGGGCTACATTTGGATGGACTCCGACAAAGTTTTCGCAAAGATGTGCGAAAACTGCCATGGTCAGGACAGCATTGGGGGTGAAGTCAAGGAGGCGGAGCCCGTAGGTGTTCATCATATCACAGAAGAACTCAGAGAAAGGCGGGCAGAGCCCGCAGTAGAAGAACAAGGCGAAAAAGGGGTATCCAGTTGGAGCCATTTTCCAAGCGACGGCTGTAAGTACCTTCATGCACGGGTGCGCCCGCGTCTCCGTCGACCAAAAGAGGTAGTAGTACTCCCTCAGGTCCCGTGCGGCAAGCTTGGGGGGAAGATTGCCCGCTCCTTTCGCAGCGCCGCGAGCCGCTGCGCCTCGGCCGACTTCACGACCTTCCCCTTCTCGGCTTTCGGAGCCATGGCGGAAGTGGTGAGGGAGGTCGACGGCGATGGTGGTGCTGGTGGCGATGGGGGGCGGAGCGCTGCTCTCTTTCGGCTTTGGGAAGAAGGAGAGTGGCGGAGATTTTCGAGGTTGGAATAGCAACTGGCGGATGGGCGAACTGCCCCTGTTTCCCCTGCTTATAAGGGGAGAGGGGCGGACGTTCCGCCTTTCCGAATAAAGAAACCACCCACGATCTCTCCCACGACGCCGCAATCAACGCGTGTCGTTCGGGGAGGGCACGGTGGATACAGAATGGGATACGGCGTGACCCAGGCCGCGCGTGCCCGTGCCCTGTTTTGGGCCTGGCCCAACAGCGCTTGGCACCGTGTATGGCCCAGGCCTGGGGGCTCCTATCGGTGTACTAGAGTAGGGGTACCCTAGTATCCCGAACTTGTGCACGGGCAGTCGCAGCACCCCGCGGCAGGGCTTGCCAGGTGACCACCAAGGTCCTCTATGGCTCCTTTGGAGCCATTCAAGAACAAAGTATTCAAGCCAAGGAGACAAGGCCCCGGCAAGAGGAGCTTGCCGGGAAGGCCACTTAAGGCACAAGACCCCGGCAAGAGGAGCTTGCTGGGAAGGCCAACCAAGGCATTTCAAGGAACTTGCCGCGACGCGCCACGCGTCCCGGCGAGGCCCGGTGAGCGGCAAGCCTCCGGACGTGACAAGACAACGACCGCGGCAAGGCGTTTGCCGCGGTAAGCTACCACTCCGTACCCACGCTCCAGCACATCCACCAACGTGTCGCTCGGGGACCCTTCCAGGCGTACGTGGCGGAAGGCTGTGCAGCCAGCGGTACGCGGTGGCAAGCGGCGCTGACAAGATTGCCATCATGGAGAACGGTGGCGTCCCTGACGGTCCCTTTTTGCACTGTTTGGGCGACGCAGATGGGCATTTAATGCCCTTGTCCCCTGCCGTCAGGGTTAGGTATGATACACTGTACAGGTAGCTGTACCAACCGCAACACTTTTCCATTTTTACCCCTGTCTACGTTACCACCTGTCGGTGACCCCTTGAGCATATAAAAGGAGGCCCATGCGCAACGTAGAAGGGGGAGAGGAACACTCAGGCTCGGTATCGTTAGCTGCTGGTGTGTACTGTAGCATTCAGCGCTCCCGAGCAAGAACTCAATACAAACCACAAAGCAGGAATAGGGTATTACGCATCCATGCGGCCCGAACCTGTGTAAACTGCTCGTGTGCTCCTCCTCGATCTGCTCTTCGTGCGATCTCCGCCCCCGCCGAACCGAAAGGGGCTCGGTCCCCATAGGTGCTCGTGGATCAGTTTCCCCGACACTTGTACTTATTCGCGGATTCGTACAAATCTAGAACCAACTCTCAACATATAAGTGAATGTCTTCGCATCATGAGGTCAATGTCTTCAAACTGATTTATCTTCAAAATCTTCTGAGAATGCATATGACCTCTTCCCCTTCCCTCGCATCTCTAATGCTGTCACAGGTACATGTCCGTGGGAGAATCCCTTGGTTCTCATAGTCTGCATTCGTTTGCAGAATTTTTACAGCATCACATTCATTCTCCCGAAGCCATTTCCTGTTTGTCCAGCAAGCGGAAGCCTTTGAAGCCTCTGAACGTATTGAAACCTTTCCGTTTGAAGTTCATGGTTGCAGAGAAATCAGTCAGAAAGGGTGGCAGACAGCGTCGAGGAGGAACATCAAGAGATTTGCCTGATGACCTCTCTGAGCTTTACAAGACAGATCCTGAGGCGGATTACAATCAGCGCAAGACACGAATCCAATGGATTCAAAGATATTGGGCTGAACAATGGTTCAAGTACAACTTCGTCACCCAAGAATACGCTGAGAAGAATGCTATCAAAAGTCCTTGGGGTGATATTCTCTTTCGAGGCCTTCCACCCAAGAACAGAACTGAAGCTATTGCACAGGGTTTCTATCCCTGTATGGTCCGTGGACCTCAGCCTGAAAATGCCGACCCATCATCATTGCTCTGGTGTCGTGAAGATAATCTCTTCAAGCGCAACTTCCAGCACGCAAAGGCCTCGGCCAAGGAAAACAAGAAGTCATTGGGATTAGATTTCAATCCTAGTCCTCCTGCTCCCCGTGCTGATGGCTCACGTGATGCAGAACCCAATGTCATCGGTCCCTTCTACAACCTTGATGGCCTCATCACTCACATCACAGTTCAAGGTGCCAAAGTGGACCATTCTGATGAAAATGCTGACTCTGATGAAGCCCCTGCTCCCACTCCAAAGCCGCAGAAGCCAAAGAAGGCTAAGGCTTCAAGATCAGTTGTTCCTCCAAAAGCTTCACGTGCGAAGCCACTGGCAACTGCACCTCCTGAAGACAGTGTGCAGTTTGAAGATTTGTCACGCATCTCCAAGAAGACGGAGAAGAAGAAGAAACTTGTCAAGCATACTGATCAGGCACTGACCCCTGCTGCCATTCTGCGTGAAGAGCACATTGATCTGTCCAGTGATGAAGATCTTGCAGATGATGCCCTTGAACAACTGATCAAGAGCAAGGAAGAGGCAGAAATCTTCAATGATTTGCCTCTCTTTGATGTGGCAATCATTCACAACTTCATTGATGAGTGGTTTGACTCACCAAATCTCAGCTTTGACGATCTGCAACTTCCCATTGGGCTCAGCATTTCCTTCAATGGAGCCATTGCTTCAGAGCTTGCTCTCGCTCAGCGCATCGTTGAGCTGAAGCACAAGATCGACCATGAGAAAGCCCAATTCAAGAAGCATGTGGCTAAGCTCAGCGTGCAAGATGTCAAAAACTTCAAGATCATGCTGCACGAGCTTAAGGAAGCCTTTCTCAAGAAGAGGGAAGAAGCCAAATGCTCTCGAGAGCGCATGAAGAGCCTGGCTGACAAATGTGTGCAAGCCTACAATGAGGCTGAGAAGCGCAAGGCACTTGGTCGTCCTGGCATTGACCCAAGAATGGCTGCAAAGAAGAAGAAGCCATCGACTGACCAAACTGTTCCTACAAGGCAGGAAGAGCCGCGCATTGTCTTCCCAACCAGGATGACCGGCTCGAAGCCAAAGGTCATATCAACCGCTTCTGAGCTGAAGAAGACAAGAACTGCCGAGGCTGAAGCTAGGAAAAGGAAAAATCCTGAAGCCTCTGATGCTGCTCCCTCCAAGAAGAAGCGCAGAACCAAGAAGGATAGGGCTGCTCCCTCAGAGCCCTTGGTTGTTGAACCCATATCAATGGTTTGCCCTGCCTTTGAACACCAAGAACGATGGATGATAGTTCATGAGCCTGCTTCCACAGAGGCTCATGAAGCTGAAGACATTCCAGCAGTTGACCCCACCGCTGCTGAAGACATTGGTCACCACGACAATGTTGAAGATGATGTAGTGCTTCCTCAGATCGAACACAACCTGGTATCATCGCCTGTTCTCACGACCAGCAAACTCATCAGCATTGGTCGTCCTCTAACGCCAATCGCTCAGGATGCTTCGTGGGCTGATCACCCACAACAACAAGAAACCCCAAGTACTCCCCAACACCAACAAGTCACACCACCTGTGCAAGCAGAAGATGATGACTTTGAGGCCCAGCCAACTCCATCTCCGAAGGCGTCGCCAGTGTTACGCAGGCTTCGCAAAGGACCAAGGCCTCAAGTCACCTCCTCGAGCGTTCCAGAAGGAGAAGTGCCCCAACAATTTGTTGCACGTCAAGTGTTTCCAGATGCCACTCCCAATGTGAATGTCTCTGAGTCTGAAGCCAAAGGTGCTGAAGACATTCCGGCTGCATCAGCCGATGAAAGACAAGAAGAAGATCGTGTCCCAATTCCCCCCATTACTGAAGAAGTGGTTCCTGAAGTGAACCTGCCAGTGCCAGACCCTCCAGCTCATCAAGTGGAGGTTGAAAATATTGAGGCTGCCACCACCAACACCAATGAAGCCGATGACGTTGTCATGGCTGAAGAAAATGTGGAGCCTGCTCCAACGACTGTGCCTGCAACAAATGAAGCCAATACTGCATCCGTACCTGAAGCTAATGTTGACGCCACTGCTCCTGTTCCTCCACCAAGGCCTCACACGATCGAGCAAGCATTCAACTATGGCCAGCTTATCACTGTCAAATGGCCTTTTCTGACTCCTCCGGCTGCTACTGGTCCTCAGTTTGATTACCATGTTGAGCACAGGCCTCGAGTTCAGAAGCCAAAGCCAAGGCTGCCCAGATTTCCAGGTACTGCATCAGCACTCGGATCGTTTAATATCAATGGCTTCAAGGCACACAATACCTTCTTTGACAGAGCCAAGAACCCTTACTCAAGGCCAAGAATATCCTATGATCGGTTCTGGAGCTATCAGCAGCGAAGCTATTACTCATGCATTTTGTACAATCAAGGTCGCATTTTCCCTCATATGCGTCTTGATACTGAAGCCATAACTGGTTTGCCCTGCTTGGAAGAAGCTCTGGACTGCTTCAGAGAGTCTGGCCTTCTGCAGTTTGTCACCGATAAGGAGCACTGGAATGAAGAGTTACTGCTCCAATTCTATTCCACTCTCCATATTCGTGGTTACTACAAGGATACGAAGACATGGGTTCTAGAGTGGATGACAGGAAATGTTCATCATGAAGCCAAAGCTATTAATGTCATTGAGCTTACCGGCCTGCCCTCTGCAGATGATATTTATGAACCTGGTTGTCAGCTTCATAATGATGCGATGGAGAGCATCTTCCACAAGCCTGAGCCAAATATGAGTCAGATGCTCAGCATGATGAAGCCATTGCCTCCAGATGCTGAATATCCAAAGGTGTTCCTTGTTAAAGACCTTGAGTATCTGCCCCGCACCATCTATCACATAGTCAGGCAAACTCTTTGGCCTATCAAAGGACACTCTCCTAATGCCAAGCTGGAAGGCGCAATGAAGACTCTGGTTTTCCATATTCTTCATGGCAAACGCTTCAATGCACAAGATTTCTTTATCCACCAACTTGCTGCATTAGGATCTGACATCTTTGGTCTGAAGTTCTATGCTCCCTGGATCATGCGACTGATCAAGCTTCACTTTGCCTTCAACTATCAACCCTCTGCACGCAATCATATCATATTTATGCCAGATGTTGATTTGTCTGTTGAAGCCATATACCCAGAGACTGCAAAGGAGCCCCTTAGTCTTCAAAATGCTGACCATCAAAGCTTCACCCAAAACGATGAAGGAATTCAAGCTATTGCTTGTGTCTATCCATTGGCTAGGATTACTCGTATGCCTCATCGCGCGCAAACATAAGCCACTGAGAGCACAATTGCCCAAAGGCCTAGGAAGCTCTCCCGCATTCTCAATGACCGAGAGCTTCTGGTTGCCCTTCATCAGAAACAAGATAAGCATCATGACTGGCTGAAGCGCCAAATGCAAAGCCTCTTGGTGGACGTCAATCGCATTCGCAATCTTGCCAGCAAGAATGCCTTTGTCACGCATGAAACATGTCGGCGATCATGGAAGAGTTTGACACTGCTCAGTGCTGAAGCGGATCTTCAAGACGATGGCTTCACTGAAAAATTCAAGTTTGACTCCACTCCTCCATGGAATGCTGTCCTTCGTCGAACTCCATCTCTTGAAGACTCTGAATACTCCTCTTCTGCTGCAACTGTGAATGCCAAAGTGATCGATGAAGAAGACGATGCTACTTCACCGACACCTTCTGCTAGAATCGACACTGCACCAAGCTCGTCTGCACCGCCAAACGACAACACCAACCCGCTGCATCACCTATTCCTCATGGGGACGAGTAGATGCTCTATGTCTTCAATCCTTTTTGGTCATTACTGACAAAAGGGGGAGAAGCATATGAGTTTGATAGTCTTCAAGCGGGTTCATATGGGCGGTTGCTTTATATTTTGCCTAGTGTTTACAACTCGCGTTTTGATACATTTGGTTCTTTGAGTTGTAACACTTAAACTTGATGGTCGTCCGCTACTTATTTGCTATTCTGTGATGCGATGATAAATTCCGCATGTGCGATGATAACTTCCGCACTTAGGTCATTCAGCAGACGTCCATTTTTCATTATGCATGTCATTATCTTCGTCATATCCTATCATGCATGATGAATTGTCGCCATAAGTTGAAGAGGATCTCCACAAGTACAACCTGCCATGTGCATTTGCATTCCAAAAGCAAATTACTTATATGCACATCTTCAGGGGGAGCCCTTAAAACTTATGAAGACAATCCTCTATCATTTACAATTTCACATACTTTATCCCCGTTGAAAACTTCAACCAGTTTGTCATCAATCACCAAAAAGGGGAGATTGTAAGTGCATCTAGTGCCACCCCTAGTTGGTTTTGGAGTATTGATGACAAATTTGGTTGAGGGACTAATGTGTTTGTGAGAATTGTAGGATAACACAGGTAGTGTCCCTCATTGATTCGGTTTACCTACCGGAGACGACCCCTAAAAATGTATGAAGACATTGACGACAATGGTGGTATATGAAGATATTCATATTGAAGACAATGACATGAGAAGACATTCAGTGAAGACTATGGAGCGCGAAGACTTAGTTGTTTCGTAGTTTCCTTTTCTTCTTTGTTGAGTCATAGGAACCACCGTACTGTTAAGTGGGGTCCAAGTGAACATAGTCAGAGTAACTGAAGTGATGCTCAACCCAAATCCTATGTCTTCGAGCGAAGACAATGAGAGCAAATCTTATCCAGAGCTGGATAAGTCAGCTTTGCTTGTAGCCCAAGTAAAGTTGTCGTGTGTGTTTGAAATCTGACCATTGGTACACGTGTCAGTTCCTTAGTGACCCAGGGTCATTTCGGACATATCAGGTCGGGTTGCCCAGTGGCTATAAATAGCCCACCCCCTACACCATAAATTGGTGGCTGCTCAGAGTTAGTGCACGGCTTTTGTCGTTTGAGAGCAACCCACCTCGAAGCCTTTGAGAGAGAAAAATCCTTGCGAGGACAAAGCCCAAACACCCAGAGCCAAAGAGTGTTAGGAATCACTGAAGTCTTTCTGTCTGTGTGACCTGAAGACTTATTACACTTGAGGACTGTGAATCCTCCAGCCGGTTAGGCGTCGCGTTCTGAGCATGCAAGAGTCATTGTGGAACGCCGGTGAACGAAGTCTGTGAAGGTTTGGAAGTCTACCTTGAAGACTTACCAGAGTGATTGGGTGAGGACTGTGTGTCCTTAGCTCAAGGGGAATAAGGTGAAGACGCGGTCTTCTGAGTTGAATCTCAGCCTCCCTAACCAGATGTACAGTTGTCACAGCAACTGGAACTGGTCAAACAAATCATGTGTCTTCGACAAGTGACTGGTTCTATCCTCTCCTCCCTTTACTTATAGTTTGTCTTCGTGAAGTCATTGCTTGCTTGTCATATCTGATTGACTTCATTGCTTGACTACTATTGTTGTTTGGCTTCATACCATCTTCCATTCCGATCCTTACAACCTAGCTGCTATTAGTCTTCATACTCTCAAATTATTGCACACTTGACTATGGCTAGCTTTGTGTAGTTTATGTTCCGCTGCATATCAATAGGTTCATTTCTACTGTTTGTCTTTGAAACTTCCATGTTTTGAAGACTTTCATAAAAATCGCCTATTCACCCCCCCTCTAGTCGATAACTAGCACTTTCAACGGGGCGGCTGAACCGGCGGGATGGTGAGATGGACGATGGATCCTCATCCGGGGAGGTGGACGAGGGACGTCGAGCTGTTGCGGTGGACGACATCGTCGGGGAAGAGGCTCCGGCTGGGCAGCGGGGACGTGGCGTACGGAGGAGGGTGGGGTTTCGCGGCTGGAGCAGAGAGGTTATGGCGGCCTAGGATTTCGAATGGCGAAAAGGGGGGAATGGGAGGGGGTGAAGCATGACTTAGGAACGCGCTTGTCCAAAATGTAGGGTGTGTTACAGAAGTACCCCCCACCGATTTGAACTAGCGGCCCTTTCGGCTCAGGGTTAGAAGGGGGATTTCGCGTGTCGGGATTTGGCAGCTAGAGGGAGTTTTCGCGCGCGTTGTAATTTCAGGATAACAAGGCGCGGGTTGTGAAGGCGCTAGTTTTGGGAGCATGATATCTGAATTTTTGGGATATAACAAGATGCGGGTTGAATTTTAGGGACAAGCCTAACGTGTCGTAATATTGTACTTGTATGTCCCAAATCAATTCGCACTTCCCTCAACCAAAAAGAAAACGAAAAAATAAAACTATTCACACCACACAAAGAGAGAGTCTTGCCCCGTTTTACTATACAAATGCTATTCCAAGCTACTCCCTCCTTCCATCTATATAGGGCCTAATGCGTTTTTCGATGCTAACTTTGACCAAATATTAGAGCAATGATATATGACATGCAACTTACACAAAGCACACCATTAAATTCGTTTGTGAAAGGTTCTTTCAATGATATAATTTTCACATTGTGCATGTCATGTACTATTAATCTTGTCAATAGTCAAAGGCGGTCTTAAAAATCTCATTACGCCCTATATAGATGGAAGGAGGGAGTATGAATCCATGTTATGTCCGATTAAATTTTTTCGCTTGCTGTATAATGCATGTAACCTACTCATACCAACATTTTAGTGCATTCCAAATGTCTATACTACCGCTGCAATTCGAACTAAATTTGAATTCGTTTCTCTATTTCAATAAGAATCTACAATCATGATTGTTGCCAACTTCAACCATCATAGTTTCCTTGCTATCCGCCAGATATAAATCAGACGGCCTATAATGCAGGATGGCAGGCACACCATCATCAACAACTCCGTTTTTTATAAGAGTAGAGATAAAATATATTAAATGTAGTATACCATGTTCATAACCACACCATGTGTATCACCGTTATATATATTCACACATCCGTCGGTTTGAAACACTATGATAAATTCTTCAAATATCCGAATTCGCTTTTTATAATGAAGTGTATATGATCTCTATTCGTCTTTTACACCCACACAACCCTCTTATCTTTGTAGCTAACGCTAACTTTCTCTTGTGCATGCACACGCCCGCATCCCTCTCACCCTCCCTTAGCATTCTCTAGCTCCATCACGCAAATTCGTCTTTTCACTTTAGGTCGTTCACCCACGGTGTGTGTAGGCCCCCCATCTCCTTCTTTCCAGCACACATTGATCGATATGCCTCTCTAGCCAGGTGTGCCTAGCACAAGCACAAGCTTCCCCTCTTCTCTTGTCACCGTCCATGCCTCACTCCCACCACTCTTTTCATCGTTCTCGTACTCGCACACTCCTCCCCCTCGATATAGTATGCCTCTCGTACCACCTCCTACATGCATCCCTCTCTCTCTATCCTTTTCCTCGTGCCTCATTTGCTTCTAACACACACATGCATGTATACCGATCGATCTCCCAACATATACCTAGATCGACTTTAACTACCCCCCCCATCGATCGACGTACCTCACAAGTTATGTCTTTCCTTTCTCTTACAAAGGGCGATTGATCTTCCTATGTAATTACGTCTACTTACCACAGCCACATCGTCCCCCCTCATCATTCGTGCATGCCTCCTGACCCGTCTCTCACACGCACGTGCACAGACAACAAGCAGCCATCTCCTCTCTTATTGATATTGCGGGCGTGCCCTCTGTTTGTCTAGCAAGCCTATCCCACCATTTATTAGAAGCAACTCCACTACCACCCCCTCCAACACTCTAGCTCTGTCTCACTCCCAACCTTATTCATCTCCTGCACATATGCATGGATGCCGATCGATCTCCCTTAATACATGTGGCAGATCGATCTCCTTAATACATGAGGTAGGCCTCTCTCCTCCTCCACACATATACCTGCCATTGTACCTCTATAGTTAATTGGGCCTCCCTCTTCCCCCACCACACACCGATAGTCGAGCGCTGCAGGTAAGTATCCATGCCACAGAGACAAACTGCACATGTCCCATCTCACGTTCTAGTAGGCCAGCCATTCTATATCTTTGACGTGGGCACACACAAATTCGATGGCACTCTTTATCGATCGCGCGCGCACACACACACACATCATCATCCCTCTCTTCGATTCTATGGACACCTCAAGCCGATGATACCTCCACTCTCTTCTCGTGGATCGCCCCCTCTATATATATGTTATATCCAGGACTCTATTGTGGACTTGATTGCGGTTACCACGCCCTAATTAATTTTTTTAGATTTTACTATTCATGGTGGTATCAAAAGAGCTAAAACTCAGATGTGCACTTTCCAACACTTTTTTCATGAATGCAAATAACACTGACATATAGGTGATGTTTTTCTGAACATTTTGGTATCTTATTTGTATTTTTCTGATTTAGTATGAATTAGTTATGAAGTTTTCAAACTGACAGTCAAACGGTCAAAGGGCAAAAGCATAAGAGGAGCAAAGTGACTTGGACAGAACCGGTGACTTTTGGAAATTAGGGGTAAAACAGACGAGTGGGACACAACTAGGGGCATAAATCTAATTATCCCTAATTGATTCCTTTTTTGCCTCTGTTTATACAGGGATATCTATTCAACTTGTTGTTATTGCGACATTTTGCTTCGCTACGCGAAACACTTTGCTTGATTTCAGTGCAACTGCACAAAACGAGATTGGATTTCCTATTCGTGTTGGCAGATTCGTATTTTATCGTTGTCGGTCTCATGAAAGGTCAGTACATGCATCATCCACATGATTGTGCAGTGTGCTTTGAGATGTTGTGCTACTTGTATTGGTACTGTTTTAAATAAATGTTGAATTGAAGATATTGTATTGCTGCCTTTTCCCATTAAGTAGTGAACAAAAATGGAACCAACCCAGACATGATGCTTGTTGCTTTGTTACAACAAACTCTGCATCACCCCCTTTATAAGTAGATGGAAGCACATACTGTTGTTGCGCCCACTCTACCCTAGAACTGTTTATGCTTTTCGTTAATCTAATGCCGCTGGTAAAATTAAGCAATGCCACTCTCAGAATTAATTAACTACTGAATCTTAGTTCAAAACTGCAACACTTGTTAGGGATTGGCGGGATTACCATTTTTGTGGCCGCATGTTTCATCCTCCTTTATTGGCCAGTAATTGATTCCTTTTTGCCTCTGTTAAAACAGGGATATCTTTTCAACTTGTTGCTATTGCGACATTTTGCTTCGCTTAATTTTGGTGGAACTGCACAAAATGAGACCGGATTTCCATATATGTGTTGAGATCTTCCTCACGAGTTGTTTCAAATCTTGGTCTTGAATGGTCAGTACCGACCTTCCTCCGAATTAACTATTGAATCTTAGTTCAAAACTGCAAACACTTGTTAGGGATCGGCAGGAGTACCATTTCTGTTAGGGATCGACCGGAGTACATGTTTAAGAAATGTATTGTTCAGATAATGTCTCTGTTATTATATATCAGTTACGGACTTACAGTGTTTTACAAATGGTACTATCCTGCTTTGTAGTTCTTTCTACATGTTTAACCAAGGTATTGTTAAGATAATGTCTCTGTTAAAATGAGTCAGTCACATTGTTTTAGGAATCATACTTTTCTGCTTTTTCGTTCTTTATACATCTTGAAACAAGGCATTGTTAAGATAATGTCTCAGTTAATATGAATGAATCACACTGATTGAGAATTGCTACTCTCCTGCTTTGTTTCCCATTAAGATAAGGTAGATCTGTAGATGTTTTTCTTCTGGGAGTACAAGTCATCAACTGTTATTTCTCATTAGTTGTTTCCCTTATACCTTTTGTTGCTTACAGGGATATCAAAATTAAAGCTCGGTTTTATTCTGACTTCGATTTTAGTTCAACTGCACAAAAGGAGCCAATGTGTCCAAGGCAAACTGCTGCATTACTGGGTCCAGTTGGTCGTTCCACTTTGCATAGAGAAGCAGTAATTGTTTGCGCTACATTACAAAAGGAATGACCGAGAAGCTTTACAGAGTATTAGGCCTTCCACTATGTAGGCCAAAAGAGGTGCCAATTTCACCTTTTCTTAGTTTGGCACCGAATCCCTCCATTGCTACAGCTGGTGCCATAAATATTAGACACCGGTGACATGACTAGTCTGCAGAGACCATTGGCAATTTAACAACATGTGGAGAGCCCTGGGCAAGAAGTGCCCAAACAAGTACAAGAAGTGACATGACTCCACGATCATAGGCATTACATATTTTGAATGGGAAAAGCTTGTCAAATTTTAATCATTGATGTTAGCAAGAAGCGACAGGACTCCACGATCATAGGCATTACATATTTTGAATGGGAAAAGCTTGTCAAAGTTTAATCATTGATGTTAGCAAGAAGACGTTAGTTTAATATATTGGAATTGGAAAACCTTGTCAAAATTTGCTCATTGATGTTAGCCAGAAGACATACATTTGATATTTTTGAGTGGGATGCCCTTGCTGTGAGCAGCATCGAGTGTTTTTTCCTATTCCTGTGTTCAGTTTAGAAGTAAATAGTTACTCTGCTGAGATATTCCTGTGTTAAGAGTTTGTTCTGAATATTGTCTATGTAATGCCAGGCCTTGTGTTTTGAGCTTCGAATGTTGTGGCATGCGGCATCACGAGCTGTTCACCGTGCCTCCCAAGACTAATGCTTCGTATTGTTTTGCATGTCGATCTAATGCCAGTGATTTGCTTGTTAAGAAGATCATCCTCTTCTGTTGTTTCCGTGCTTAAGAAGTTCATCGTCTGATGTTTCATTCATAGCCTATACGACAAGTCGGGTAGGTTAGACGTGAAACCATATGATCTTCCAACCAACTCATGATATTAGGCCGTGATTGGATCGTCATTTTCCAACCAAAACCGCTTGTAAAACTGACGCTTGTAAATTAAAGCAGATGGTCTCGGGCGAAGGCGCTTGGTTGGTCGATTTCGACTAGTAAAATATTGGAAGTACTTGACACACGATAAAAACGCTGAACGAAACTCGGATGATTGCTAATCTAGCTGTTAGCTGTTGTTTCAGCCTTGCCCATGGATGGCATGATACGCACGTCGTACATGTATCGTCTGGTAATGTCGTCCATATAGCAGTGCTCGTAAAATATACACTGGTCTCTCAAATTACACGCGTAACCCGCCGGTTTTACTTACAGACCTCGGGCCCTCGGTTTCATTACGCCTGTATTTTACGCGTTGTTTTGTATGACGAGTAAATTACACTTGTATGTTAATACAGGTTTGAAATAAACTAGAGCTCCCAAGCGCGGCCTTACCGTTTCAGGCCGTCTCAATTTCTCGAAGGTGCTCATGGGTGTCCGATGATCCTGGCTTCCTGAATGAGTAGCGGGCGCTGTATCAGACCATCCGTAGGGCCCGTGAGGCCCTCTCCGTTGTCCTTCGAGTTGTTGCGCTCGCCGTGGCGCCGAGCATTGTTAACATCGTCAACGAACATGAGGATTCAGGAGATGACTTTATTTTGACTGGATGACACTAGGGACCCACTAGGGCCATAGCCGTACGTACGCAAGTGCCTCCTTATTATGTACAACTATATTTTTTTGCTTTC
The DNA here is from genome assembly GCA_032464435.1 of Aegilops umbellulata. Classification (NCBI taxonomy): domain Eukaryota; kingdom Viridiplantae; phylum Streptophyta; class Magnoliopsida; order Poales; family Poaceae; genus Aegilops; species Aegilops umbellulata. The sequence continues at coordinate 473,300,952 of CP136060.1, forward strand.
TCCTGGTTTCCTGACATCACGGTCCCACACCATTGTCAACCTATGTAGTCAATATAAACGAGAGAATTGCACAAGGTGCGGCCGACAGCTGGGACCAAGCAGCTCGAGCAGTATTTGTGTTTTTGAGGCGTGAGAGCTGCAGAGTTTTTCTTGGCGATGATTTCGTTGTTGTTCAGAGGAGAGCAGGGTATTAACTGGGTGGGCTGTGGCCCGTCTAGCCCAGGCCAGATATCCAGCCCAGATACTAATTTTTTCGAGATGAAAATGGCTAGCCCAGCTATACGTCTTTTTGAGGAATACCCAGGCAAGGTCAACTTGTTATTCTCCGCCCCGCTGGGCTGCAAATCTTTCCTAGGAGGGATGCATTAGGATTAACAGGAAAATGGGCTTTAAAAAATAATAAATGGGATGTAATTATAAAAACTGGGCAGTAACTATAAAAAATGCACCAAACACGAAATTAGTTTATAAAATATTATTTATGGATTTTGAAAATCTTAAATTTTCATTGTTGCGCGCGCAATGTTTTGTTGGATTTTTACGTAATACAAATTTATATTTAATCTGACTAGAAATTTTGGGATAAAGATATTTCGCAGCCCATCAAAATGTGGGAAATTTTATTGAATTCTGTCTTCAACGGTTGGTTGAAATTATTAATCATTGTCCTAGCTAGAAAATGGGTTGTACTTTTAACAAACTGCAAATGGGCTGTTGTAAATTCCATTAGAATTCCAAAATGGGCTGTACATTCTTACAAAACGTAAATGGGCTATAAGTTCTCTGCCACACACCTGTGGGCCTACTAAGTGACGCGTCCCAAAAAAAATAAGTTGACGCGTATGCAAGGCTTTGCCAACTTATTATAGTCAACACACGGTTCTAGCAGCAGTGGCCGTTGGATATCTATCCAACGGATGTCGTGCTTCTTCTTCAATCTCGGATATTCTTAGCTTCGGCCGCCCAAAAAATGATTCCTCCCCTGACATCTGGGGCGCACCGTTTCAGAGGCTGACCTATGGGCCTACTAAGTTGGAGCGTACCAAGGGCTTTGTCAACTTAGTCAATAATAAACGTTTCTAGCTTCAGTGACCGTACGATGTCCATCCAACGGGTGTAGTGCTTCTTCAACCTCTGTCTTCTTGGTCCAGCCGCCCAAAGCAGTGCCGATCGTGCCGCCTGCTCCTGCCTCCCGTGGCCGGCTGTGCTGCCGCGGAGGCCTCACCGCCCCCATACTACTCCCACCGCTGGCCAGGCCATCCCTCCACTCACCCACACCCCCTGTTATTCTGCGGCGACGGCAGCCTCACACCGCAGCCGAACCAGTGAACCCTCGTACTCCTCTCCGCGCGGGCTTCCACTGTTGCGTCTTCCCCGGCTCCGCGTCGTCCCCTTCCTAGGCCTCGCCGTCGTCCAGACCACCGCCCTGGTGCTCTCGGCGCGGCGTGGTCAATGTGGTCAACGACCGACTTCCGTCGGAAGAGTACTATACGTGGAGAGGCTAACAGCTGGGTCCAGGCGGCCGCAAGGAAGTGCCTCCTTATTACGTGCAAAATAATTATTCCTCCACCTTACAGCAGGGACCCACTGGACGGGCCACCTTATTTTGCGAAAAAACGATTCCCCCTGACTGCTCGGACCCACCAGACAGGACAGCGTATTTTGCGAAAAAACGTTCCCCCCGCTGTCAGCTCGGACCCACCAGAAGTGCCTCCTTATTACGCACAAAAAAATGAATACTCCCCCTGCTAGCTAGGACCCACCATGGTGGGAGGCTGACTTGTGGGCCTACTAAGTTGACTGGGACGGGGGCCTTTGTCAACTTTAGTCAATATGAACGATTCTATCTCCAGTGACCGTACAATGTCCATCCAACGGCCGTAGTGCTTCTTCAACCTCTGGTCTTCTTGCTCCAGCCGCCCAAAGCAGTGCCGGTGGTGCCGCATGCTCCTGCCTCCCGTGGCCGGCTGTGCTGCCGCGGAGGCCTCACCGCCCCCTACTATTCCCACCGCTGGCCAGGCCCTGCGGCGACGGCAGCCTCACACCGTAGCCGAACCAGTGAACCCTCGTACTCCTCTCCGCGCAGGCTTCCACTGCCGCGTCTTCCCCGGCTCCCCGTCGTCCCCTTCCTAGGCCTCGCCGTCGTCCGCCGCCTTGGTGCTCTCGGCGCGGCGTGGTCAACGTGGTCAAGGAACGACTTCCATCGGACGTGGACTGTACGTGGAGAGGCTGACAGCTGGGTCCACGGCCGCAGCAAGGAAGTGCCTCCTTATTACATGCAAAACAATCATTCCTCCACCTGACAGCGGGGGCCCACCGGACGGGCCATCGTATTTCGCCCCCCTGACTGCTGGGACCCACCAGCTACATCTTCGCACGCAAGGAAGTGCCTGACAGTCGGGACCCATCTGGTCGAAGCGTACGTAGCGTTGTCATTCTGGTCGCGAACGTGTACGTACATATATACTGGTCGATGTAGAGGCGCGCACGTGTCATAGTAGAGGCGCGCACATAGCATGTACACGTACGTAAAGCGGCCAGGGTGCAAGAAAGAAAATACGGCCACGTATGTGTACATACGGGCGGGGTCTCGAACGCCTACTCGCGCATTCGTACGGTCAGGGCTCGTGTACATGGCTGAGTCGGAACGGAGAAACAGCGTCGTCGTCGTGTTCATGGGGAGGCAATGGAATGCGTCGTTTTCATGGGGAGGCAACGGAATGCGTCGTGTTCATGGGGAGGCAACGGAATGCGTCGTGTTCATCGGGAGGGCTTGGACGGAACATGCGATGGAAACGAGGCCTGGCGTACCGCACAACAAAGGAAACAGACCTCCTACGGTCGAAACAGGGGTCCTGTTGATCGGGAGGGGTGTGGCTTACCACAAAACGGACGAAACAGACTTGTGTTGGAGCGCTACGGTCGAAACGGGGGTCCTGGTCATCGAGAGGGGTGTGGCGTACCGCAAAACGGGACTCCACGGGATACTGTTCATCTTCACCGTCGACCCCCTCCAGCCTCCATGAGCTACTGTTCATCCACCGTCGACCTCCTCCAGCCTCCACCTGCGACCGTTCATCCACGGGCTCCTGTTCATCCAGCCTCCACCGCGCGCTACTCCACCGGCTATTGTTCAACCAGCCCTCTCCACGGGCTCATGTTCAACCACCCCTTCACGGGCTACTGTTCATCCTGCCCTCCACCATCTATTGTTCATCCAGCCCTCCACGGGGTGGTCCTGTTCATCCAGCCCTCCATGGGGTCCTGTTCATCCAGCCCCAACCGGCTCGATCGATCGGGGTCCTGTTCATCCAGAGGCAACACCACGGGGTCCTCTTCATCCACCCCCACCGGGAACTGTTCATCCACCCCCCCCCCCGCAACACTCACTGTTCATCTAGAGGCAGCATCGATCGGCTTCAGTTAGCAGCAGTAGCGAAGGAATCGCTCGATCGGGTTCAGTTAACAGCCATCGATTGATCGCTCGGGTTCAGTAACGCGTAGCCTGTAGTGCAATCGCTCGGGTTCAGTTAGAGCCCAATGCCTCACTCGGGTTCAGTTAGAGCCAACGCCTTGCACACACGCGCGTACGTGTACGAGAGATACACGCGTCGCTCGGCCCCGACCTCCCACCGTAACCGGGAACTCCCCGAAATTTTCCTCCCCCTCGCTTCTACCATGGTTTTTTCCGTCATGGACGGCCCAAAGAATGTCATGCAGCTGCGTCTCCGGCCCGCCCAGGACAAAAAGCCCATTTTCTGTCATGATTTTTTGTCATAGAAGTAGGAGCCCACCACATCTATGATGATACCGGGTTTTGTCACAATTATCGTCATAGAAGTGGCATATATATGATAGAAAAAATTTGTTTGGCCCAAAATGTCACGGATGTGTCTTTTTTTTGTAGTGTAACATATTGATCCAGTGCCCAGTGCCATTTCCTGTCTGTTGCATGTTTTTGGTTTCGCAGAATATCCATATCAAACGGAGTCCAAACGGGATAAAAATTGACGGAGATTTTTTTTGGAATATTTATGATTTTTGGGAAGAAGAATCAACGCGATACGATGCCCGAGGGGGCCACGAGGCAGGGGGCGCGCCCCAGGGGGTCAGGCGCTCCCTGGACCCTCGTGGCCACCCCGTAAGGCGGTTGGAGCCCTTCTTTCGCCGCAACAAAGCTAATTTCCGGATAGAGATCGTGTCCAAAATTCAGCCCAATCGGAGTTACGGATCTCCGGTTATAAAAGAAACGGTGAAGGGCCAGATCTGAGAACGCAGAAACAGAGAGAGACAGAAAGACAGATCCAATCTCAGAGGGGCTCTCGCCCCTCCCATGCCATGGAGGCCAAGGACCAGAGGGGAAACCCTTCTCCCATCTAGGGAGGAGGACAAGGAAGAAGAGGAAGAAGGGGGCCCCTCTCCCCCTCTCCTCCGGTTGCGTCGGAACGCTACCGTGGCCATCATCATCATCACCGCGATCTACACCAACACCTCACCAACATCGCCATCACCTTCCCCCTCTATCTACAACGGTCCACTCTTCCGCAACCTGCTATACCCTCTGCTTGAACATGGTGCTTTATGCTTCATATTATTATCCAATGATGTGTTGCCATCCTATGATGTCTGAGTAGATTTTCGTTGTCCTATCGATGGTTGATGAATTGCTATGATTTATTTAATTTGCTTGTGGTTATGTTGCTGTCCTTTGGTGCCCATCATATGAGCGCGCGCGTGGATCACACCATAGGGTTAGTTGTATGTTGATAGGACTATGTATTGGAGGGCAAGAGTGACAGAAGCTTCAACCTAGCATAGAAATCGATGCATACGGGATTGAAGGGGGACCAATATATCTTAATGCTATGGTTGGGTTTTACCTTAATGAACGTTAGTAGTTGCGGATGCTTGCTAATAGTTCCAATCATAAGTGCATAGAATTCCAAGTAAGGGATGACATGGTAGCAGTGGCCTCTCCCACATGAAACTTGCTATCGGTCTATAAAGTAGTCAATTGCTTAAGGGACAATTTCGCAACTCCTACCACCACTTTTCCACACTTGCTATATTTACTTTATTGCTTCTTTACTTACAACAGCCCCTAGCTTTTATTTACGATCTCTTTATATTCCTGCAAACCTATCCAAAAACACCTACAAAGTACTTCTAGTTTCATACTTGTTCTAGGTAAAGTAAACGTTAATCGTGCGTAGAGTTGTATCGGTGGTCGATAGAACTTGAGGGAATATTTGTTCTACCTTTAGCTCCTCGTTGGGTTCGACACTCTTACTTATCGACAACTGTTGCGATCCCCTATACTTGTGGGTTATCAGTTAGCACTGATAATAACATGATATATCTTCTTTTCATCAAGATAAGCATATTTCAAAGTGTCTGCCAATTGTTTTAATTCAAACACAGGATCAACTTTAGGTGGAGGAGGACCTCCTAGAGTTTCAATAGGCAAATTGTGTTTAAGCAGAGGATGTTGTTCAAAGAAAATCTTATCTGTTTCATTTCTTTCATGCATATGTAAATCATTTTCATGGTCTAGCAAATATTGTTCTAGTGGATCAGTAGGTGGTATAGCAATAGAAGCAAGACCAATTAATTCATCTTTACTGGGCAATTCTTTTTCCTGAAGTTTTCTACTAAACTTGGAAAAATTAAACTCATGAGACTCATCACCAAAACTAACACCGACAGTTTGTTTCTCACAATCTATTTTAGCATTAATGGTGTTCAAGAAAGGTCTACCAAAGATAATGGGATAAAAGTCATCTTGTGGGGAACCAAGAACAAGAAAATCAGTAGGGTATTTTATTTTCCCACACAAGACTTCAACATCTCTAACAATCCCAATTGGCGATATAGTGTCTCTATTAGCAAGTTTAATAGTAACATCTATGTCTTCTATCTCTGTGGGTGCTATGTCATGCATAATTTCTTGATATAAGGTGTAAGGAATAGCACTCACACTAGCACCTATATCACATAAACCATGATAACAGTGATCTCCTATTTTAACTGAGATGACAGGCATGCCAACAACAGGTCTATGTTTATCCTTTTTACCAGGTTTGGCAATTCTAGCAGCTTCTTCACAGAAGTAAATAACATGCCCATCCATATCTTCTTCCAAGAGATCTTTAACCATAGCAATACTAGGTTCTACTTTAATTTGTTCATCGGGTTTAGGTGTTCTAATATAGCTTTTGTTAACCACAGTTGAAACTTTAGCATGTTCCTTTATCCTAACAGGGAAAGGTGGTTTCTCAATATAAGCAGAAGGAACAACTGGATCAACATTATAAATTATAGTTTATTCTTTAAGTGGTACCGGTTGTTCGATTTCTTCTTTAATAGGTGGGTGATATTTAAACCACTTCTCTTTAGGGAGATCAGCATGAGTAGCAAATAATTCACAAAAGGTGGCTACTATCTTAGAGTCAAGTCCATATTTAGTGCTAAACTTTTGGAAAGCATCGGTATTCATAAAAGATTTAACACAATCATACTTAATCTTAATACCTGACTCTTTACCTTCGTCGAGTTCCCAATCTTCAGAGTAGCGTTTAATTCTTTCTAAAAGATCCCACCGGAATTCAATAGTCTTTTTCATAAAAGATCCAGCACAAGAAGTATCAAGCATGGTTTGATCATTACGAGAAAGCCGAGCATAAAAGTTCTGGATAATAATTTCTCTTGAGACCTCATGATTAGGGCATGAATATAACATTGGATTAAGCCTCCCCAAGCTACAGAGATACTTTCTCCTTCACGGGGCCAAAAATTATATATATATAATTTTGATCACGATGAACTAGATGCATAGGATAATTTTTTTTGGTGGAACTCCAATTTCTATTGATTCTAATTCCAAGATCCAATATCATCGCATAGCCTATACCATGCCAATGCTTTCCCCTTCAAAGATAAAGGGAAAACCTTTTTCATAACTTCATCCCTGGGTAAACATGCAAGCTTAAACAATCCACAAATTTGTTCTACATATATCAAGTGCATATCAGGATGTTCAGTTCCATCTCCTGCATAAGGATTAGCTAGCAGTTGTTCTACCATACCCTAAGGAATTTCATATTCAATATTTTCAGTAGGTTAAGGGGTATCTAATTGTGGTTTTGGTTGAGGTGAAGATACCCCGAACAAACCCCTCAAAGGATTGTTTTCCATAGTAACAAGTGACAATAAATTTCAGCACACTATATAAATGTTTCCTTACCAAATTTCACTTACCAAAGGCGCTTCACTCCCCGGCAATGGCGCCAGAAAATAGCCTTGATGACCCACAAGTATAGGAGATCAATTTTAGCTCTTTTCGATAAGTAAGAGTGTCGAACCCAACGAGGAGCAGAAGGAAATGGCAAGTGGTTTTCAGTAAGGTAATGTCTGCAAGTGCTGAAATTGTAAGTAGCAGAGTAGTTTGATAGCAAGATAATTTGTAACGAGCAAGTAACGATAGTAGTAACAAAAGTGCAGCAAGGTTGCCCAATCCTTTTGAGGCAAAGGACAGGCCAAAACGGTCTCTTATGATAAGCAAAGCGTTCTTGAGGGTACACGGGAATTTCATCTAGTCACTTTCACCATGTTGGTTTGATTCGTGTCTGGTACTTTGATAGTTTGATATGTGGGTGGACCGGTGCTTAGGTGTTGTTCTTACTTAAACAAACCTCCTACTTATGATTAACCCTCCCGCAAGCATCCGCAACTACGATAAAAGTATTAAGGATAAATTCTGACCACAACATTAAACTTTTGGATCCAATCAGTCCCTTACGGAATAGCACATAAACTGGGGTCTAAGCTTCTGTCACTCTCGCAACCCATCATCTAATTTGCTACTCCACAATGCATTCCCTTAGGCCCAAATATGTTGAAGTGTCATGTAGTCGACGTTCACATGACATCACTAAGGGAATAACAACATACATACTATCAAAATATCAAACACATATCAAGTTCACATGATTACTTGCAACATGATTTCTCCTGTGACCTCAAGAACAAAAGTAACTACTCACAAATGATAATCATGCTCAAGATCAGAGGGGTATTAAATAGCATGGATCTGAACATATAATCTTCCACCAAACAAACCATACAGTAATCAACTACAATATGTAATCAACACTACTAGTCACCCACAAGCACCAATCTATAGTTCTGGTAACAAGATTGAACGCAAGAGATGAACTAGGCTTTGAGATGAGATGGTGTTGTTGAAGATGTTGATGGAGATTGCCCTCCCAAAGATGGGATAGTTGTTGGTGATGATGATGACGATGATTTCCCCCTCTGGGAGGGAAGTTACCCCGGCGGAATCGCTCCGCCGGAGGGCAAAAGTGTTCCTGCCCAAGTTCCGCCTCGAGACGGCGGCGCTCCGTCCTGAAAGTCCTCTCTTATTTTTCTAGGTAAAAATGACTTATATAGCAGAAGATGGGCACCGGAGGTGGGCCTAGGTGAGCACAACCCACCAAGGCGCGCTTGGGCTGCCTGGCGTGCCCAGGTGGGTTGTGTCCACCTGGTGGGCCCCCTCTGGTAGTTATTTGCTCCAATATTCCTCAAATATTTGATAAAAAATCTCCATGAAGTTTTAGCTTGTTTGGAGTTGTGCAGAGTAGGTGGCCTGACGTAGCTTTTCCCGGTCCAGATTTCCGGTTGCCGGAATTCTCCCTCTTTGTGTATACCTTGCATATTATGAGATAAAAGGCATTAGAATTACTCCAAAAAGCATTATTATGGATAATAACATCATAAATAATAGTAAGAAAACATGATGCAAAATGGACGTATCACCCCTCTTTGGTAGACATACGTCGTTTCTACAATCTCTGTCCGCCCTCGCCACCTTCTTATATGTTTTCCGTGACTGGTTCTTCCCCCCTCCCCTACTCTTAGAACTCTTTCCTACTTAGGTCGTAATCTCTTGAGGCTTCATCTCCACTTCCATGTTTGTCTTTTCTTCAGCATTCTTGGCCCCCTTCTCTTCGGCCATAGTTCCGGTACGATTCACTACGGCCCCTCCAACATGAACATCACTACCTGTGCCCATTCCCAGTTTCCTGGGTACACTGTTTCTTGCATGCTGCATGGTCAGCTTCGAGGGATTTGTTACCTCATCTCCTTTCTCCACTCTACCACCTCCTCCATCGCTCGACCTGGATCCATCCTTGCGCCATGTTAGGCTGTCATTGCCACTCCCAGTCCGTCCGCTCGACCTACTAAAGCCATAGTTTCTGGTTCCACCTATACCCCTTCTCCCATGCCTCCACCCTCCCTCCTCTGGGTTACTTCACCGATGATTCATGTCAGCCTTCAACCATCTCCCGCATTGGGGCTTTTCTCCCTTTTTAAGTTTGATGGCACAATCTTTCTCACCATGGCCAATCACACCACACGTATAATAGAAGTCCGGCAAGAACTCGTACTCGAATCTGCACCAATCTCCTTCATCCTCCTCTCTATGTCCCTCCTTATCATTATTCTTCCTCCTAGTGTTTCTTCCCTCTTCATCATCGTCCAATGTGAATCCCCTCATTATAGGCTTGTCAATTCTCATCCTGATCTTAATTCTCATAAACTTGCCAATGGCGTTACCATCTATTCCTGTATCCGCCTCAACAAATCGGCCAATAATATTGCCTAGGTTCTTCATTCATCATGCCCCAAGGGGAGGTTGAACACCTTGACCCAGATTGGGATATCATTGAAGTCATAATCTTCCATCCTCCTGCTAGGCACAAAATCCTCCACAACAACCAAGTCCTTATCAAACATCCATGGACAGTTATCCCGCGCCTTCCTCTTCCCCGACTCCTGATGGAACGTGAACACAAACAGATTCTCCCCAGCCTTCATGCATCCAATCCCCTTGATCGGGCACCGCACCCGGCCTAGAGACAGGCAGATCGCCTTTGGGTGCGCCAGCTTCTCTGACAGGATCTTGCCTACCGCTTTCATCTCCACCGCCTTCCCCTTTTCCTTCGACGGGATCCTGATCTTGACACCCTTTTTCTCCTCGTCAAAGAGCTTCAGACCCTTCATCAACCCTGCTACATTCGCCATGATCTACCCACCAACACGCCCTGCCTCCTCCTCCTAGGGTTAGGGCAAAGGGATTATAACGTGTAAAGAGAAAAGAAGAGAGAAAAGAGCGAATGATGGAACAATTATATCATTGATTGAAGATTGGGGTATTTATACCCAGTTTACAAGGCAGTTACAATAGGAGGCAGTTGCCAAAAGTGGCACCGGCATAGCAGTGATTAATAGTTAATTAACCTAATTAATTAATTTCTAACAAGCACCTCAGCATCCATGTCGAATGCTGGGTGGTGCGGCAAGCAATTTTCCACAACATGAATGCCCTGGTCGTTGAAGACGAGGACCCTCAGGTTGGCGGGGCTCACCAACTTGAATGTGAGAAGGCTCCCGAAAGGCTCCCGATCCTGATGTCATGGGCTACAACTTGCCATTCATCATCTTCATGGTGACCTTCCAGGTGCTGTTGTTATGCGTCGTCAGCCTGAACATCTCTGGGACGGGGACGAGGTACTTGCTGAAGGATGGGGGCATCTGCATAACCTCCTACTTAGGTCTGAAGACAGCCTTGCAGAAGTGCATTGGGCTGACGTTCTCATGGTAATGCCATAATTCTTCACCCTCTTCGGGAGGGGTGGGGGTGGCGACCTCCATCCTCAGCACTATCTCCTTCTTGTCGGAGGCAACCTCCTTCCCGTTCCCGGCAGAGGCGACCTCCTTGCCCTTCCCAGCAGAGGCAACCTCCTTGCCAGCCTTGTTGTTGCCTTTGAGAACGAGCTTCTCAATCTGCATTGAGCATGCACATATGAACTACTAGATTGAAAAACACATTGCACGTAAGATAAGGTATATTACTCAGCCTGGCTCTAGGCTACCACCAGTCTGACTACAAGCTCATCGAGGTGGATGACTACAAGCTCTATCACCAGTCTATTCAAACCCTCAAGCCATCCAAATTCATAGCACGTGTGTATGAAAACCATCGAATCGACTATAGGGTTTTCACAGACTGGTGTTCAAACCCTCGAAACCCCTACCCGTGAAACCGTAAAATTGATTCAATCAATCCCAGATCACAATGGATTCAATCGATTCCTAATCGAAGCCTACTAACCGTCAATCAAATAGGTGCAATATACAACCCATGGTAAATCGAGCGCGCCCCCTTATTTATGCTACATAGGGGACATGGTACATACCACCATTGACGCGAAGGGAGTGTTCGTCGCCGATGCTTGGCGCTGGTACTCGTTGTGCAGATCTTATGGTCGCGTCTGGGGAGAGGCAGAGGGGAGATTGAGCTATGGAGGACGGTAAAGTGAAGCAGTGGGAGAAGGGAGAGTGAGCAGTGGAGGGGAGGGGGTGAGGGGAGTTATGGCGCCGCGATTGGAGCCAACACGTTTTCTGCCGCATGTCCCCATGTGTGTAGCCTGTCGTTCCTACGCGCGCCCCCTCGCATCCCACAGGCCTGGTTCGCTGGAAACATCCGATTCGGTGCAGGGGCCAAGATTTTGATGCGTCCCAGTCTACCAAACAGGCCAAAACTGCACCCCGCGGGTCTGAGTGGACCTAATGCAGGTAACCAAAGGCATCCTTGGTGCACCAGATTGGATGACGGTCTCCTATCCGCTGTCTGTGGACATTTGACTTGTCCTTTTTTATTTTTGATGTACACAGTTGAAGATGCCCTAAACCCACTCAAGTATCTATTTCAGCACTCCCAAAAGCCCACTTAAATTGAACATCCTAACAATTGGAACCCCTAAAAAAAGAAAGAAAGAATCAGAAGTCAGGCCATAGGGTTGAGCAAAAGTAGCATCAGGATCAGATGCTCAAAGGAGTGTTTGTTCCCTGCCGCACACCCGTTGTTCTAGCACGAAAGAGCAGATCGGCAAGGCGCAACACCTTTGACTTGACTGTATCCAGCAGGCGACGCTGTATTTTTCAGTGAAAAAGAAGCAGGTGACGTCGTCGTACCCGGATTGTCTGTCAGAGAACGGAAAAGGATATACACACGACACGGTATCCACTTACGGTCCAACCAGCGGGCCAGTGGAGCCAGCCCATCGAGTTCCCGAATCGTAGAGCTCCCGACACGATCCAACGGTCCAGAGCGCAGCGCGACGCAGCCCGCAGCCCCTCAGTGGGCTAGCCCAGGCTACACCTCGCCTTCGCCTGCGCGCACGGGCACGACTCGTCTGAGGAGAGGAGTTTTCCCTTTCCCCTCGACGCCCCTACGCGAGCGCCCGAAAACCTAGCCGCCAAATCCAGCCATGGCTCGCCGCGGCCGCGACGACGACGACGACGAGGTCGAGGAGGAGGAGGAGGACGAGGAGGAGGCCTACGACCTCGACGACGAGGAGGAGGACGAGGGGGACGACTACGAGGAGGAGGCGAGGGGCCGGGGCAAGGCGGCCTCCCGCTCCCGCGCCCCCGCCGGCGGGGTGCGGAAGAGATCGCGCCAGGACAACTTCATCGACGACTCGGCCATCGAGGACGACGACGAGGACGAGGAGGACGACGGCGGGAGCCGCCCGAGGAAGAAGGGCGGCGGCGGCGGCGTCCGCGGCTTCTTCGACGAGGAGGCGCAGGTCGACGAGGACGAGGAGGAGGAGGACGAAGGCGAAGGCGAGGATGGTGAGTTTTTTTTTCTTTTGCGCTGTCCGATTGCGGTTACGATGCCATGCTTTGTGTATTTCCGCCGCCTTTGGCGAGATCTGAACATGGTTGGCTTGATTTGCAGAACTAGATTTGAGGTGTAAGTGTTTTTTTATCCTGTTTTGTTCTTTGGGTGCTATTATTTTGTATGCATGATTTGCGGTAAGCCACGTTGGTGGAAATATTAGGACATAGTAGTATTGAATTTTGCCTAAGAGCTAGGTGTCGGCGATTTTGATGCCATCATATGGCTTTTTTTGTCATAAATTGGAGCTTTTTATCGTTTAGTTGTCATGGGCAATGGTTGCACACTGAGACTTGTGGTTATTTAGTACTCCACATCCGTCCCAAATTACTTGTTGCATTTCTAGATACATCCATTTCTGCCACAAGTAATTCCGGATGGAGGGAGTAGAACTTTGTATATCCCGGTCATTATTTGGTAGTACATGCTCGTTCAAGCTTAAGCTGATTTGGTTGCTTCAGTTCTGATCTGTTGCTGTGCTTATGTTCATTGAGAGGTGGTGAATCTGGATGCCTATCTTCTAGTAAAATAATTTGAATACGAATAGGATGACATGAACCCCCTTATTGATGCTATACTTTATGGTATGTTTGGTCCTGAGCTTGGACTCGAGTCAAGTCGAGAGTTTTTTCAGGCATGTGAACTTTCCTGTTTGAAAGCACACTTAATGTTTATAGATCTTTGTTTCCTGTTTGTTCATTAAAATCATGCCGAAATTGTGCTCCCTATAGAGCCATAGACAAGTTGTTTCTGAATAAATCTATGTTATCACATCCTACATGGAACAGAACTAATCGAAGATTATGTGGTATTAACAACTAGTAGTAAGTACTTCCAGTCTTGTGTCAAGCAGACCATGCATATGACCTAACTGAACCACACTACTTCCTTTTCTTGTCTTGGGTAGTTATCTAAATTCATACAGTCTTCCGAATGCTGGACAAAATAGCTCTGAATACAACTTGATCTGGTGCAGATAAAAAAGTACATATTAAGCTTGACATATCTTTTGCTACCATGGTGAAAACCAGTTAATTATTGATCCGTAAGCTGCAGCACGGCTTAAAAGATTCATTGTTATGAGCAAGGAAAATAGATCGACATTATGTCCTGTATATCTGACTGGTGTAATTGTGTGATGCAAGGTTTGTCCAATATAAACTATGTCTCCTAGGAGTAATAAAAATCCGTCAGGTTTCGGACTCCCCTGCTTTTATCCTGAACATTGGTAACCACAGCATTTATGAAATACATCACGTGGAGCTGTAAGTATGGTAACCAATCATAGTGTCATGGCTAAAATGATAAATAGATTGTGCAATTCTCCACAATTTGAAAGAGGGGCTGTAAAGGATAATCAGTATGGTGTCATCAAGGGATTCAATGTGTAAACACAATTTTTTAGATGGTCAATTTTATTGTTGAGCCGTCAGACTGAATTGAGATGACTAAGATGGTCTACGTCAAACCCTAAGTAGTACTTTGTATATTGGTATGGATGTAGATAGATAATTTCTGAAGAATCACTTGATAATCTATTTTGCACTTGTCCTCATTGTACCTGTCAAAATCTTCATGTGCTACCAAATACTCCCTCTGTCCGAAAAATCTTGTCCCTCAAATGGATGTATCTAGCACCAAGGTAGTACAATGCATGGTTCACTCAAAACCCTAAAATTGCCATTTGAATGGGAGGAGCCAACTAAAAACTATTTCTAATGGAGCCTTTTCAATCTATCTCCTGCATTTTGTATTACATGACAACATGCTTCATGCTGGTAACCAGTGCTAATATCTGTAAGGGTACGTTTGGATCCTAGGCAAGGGCAGCCCCTAGCCTTGCTAGGCAAGGATAGCTTTGGTAAGGAAAATAAAACTAGCTTTTGAGGGCAACCTAGCCTGCCACTGCCGATAAAAGCTTGCCGATGGAGGCGAGCCAATTTGGTTCTCCCGCACAGGCAAGAACACAAATCATGGGTAGTTAAATCGTGGGTAGTTAACGCTTTAATTGCTACTCATCCAAACAACCAGGCTTGCTTTTGACGACTCTGGCCACGGCCGGCTAGGAAAAACTAGCCCAGCTAAGCTAGGTGAGCTAGCAAACCAAACGTTCCCTAGATGACACATCAGGTCCCGAGCAACATATCTTTTGGCACTGATGGTCCCACTAATTCATGACAGACCTGAGTCCTAGCTCTCCTGTTCCAATTGATTGTCAGAATCCATGAAGAATCATGCTTTGTCATTATGATGATGGTTCCCCTAGTTCTAGTAGGTTAAGGAAAGCAATGGTTGAACATTAGCGAAACCATCTAGTATTTTTGTGGCAGTTTTGTGATCTATTTCAGTACATCTGCCATGTATCTGCCACCAGCAGCGTTGCATTTGTGTAATAGGAACGATTGTACTAGAATATAAAATTGATTGACCTGCCTTGACTGCTGCTTGAGGATGAGAGGATCTGGATCGAACTAATTGACGAATTAGATGGTTATTTACGGAAATAAATGAGAGGTTAGTGTGTTAAGATATTGTGATGGCCATACAGCAAATTCAGCTTTTAGTAGCATAGTAAGTGTTCTGTTAGTGTTACCAAGGAATTTAACACTATTCAGATGTGTACTGGATGGATGCCGAACTAGTTTCATAACAGTTATCATACTGATTTACAGAAGCAAGGCTAGATAGGTTTCTAAATTCTAATGCACTGATCTCTGTTCATTGGCCATTGTTCAGACTTTATCAATGATGCTGGAGCCGACATTCCTGATGACGATGCCGGCAGGGGCTCCAGATCACGTCACTCTATCCCTATGAGGGATGAAGAAGAGGATATTGATGAGATTGAACGACAAGTACGGGAGAGATATGCAAGATCTACTCATATTGAGTATGGAGAGGAAGCTGCAGACGTTGAACAGCAAGCTCTCTTGCCATCTGTGAAAGATCCAAAGCTTTGGATGGTGAAATGTGCGGTAGGGAAGCTGTAGCTTAATTGAACTACCTGCCATCTTTTCTTAGCACTGTCTGTACTCTACTAATGTCACATTATGATTTCAGATTGGGCATGAGAAGGAGACAGCAATCTGTCTAATGCAAAAGTTCATTGATAGGACAGATCTCCAGATAAAGTCTGTTGTTGCGTTAGATCATCTAAAAAATTATATTTATGTCGAAGCGGAAAAAGAGGCCCATGTCAAGGAGGTATGCATATGCGTGGCATTATATTTCTTTTGGTAGCGCAACCCTACTAATTATTTATATGCAGGCTTGCAAAGGTCTACGAAATATCTATGCTTCGGCAAAAATAACGTTAGTCCCAATAAAAGAAATGGCAGATGTCCTCTATGTTGAGAGCAAGAATGTTGATCTTGCAAGGGATACTTGGGTCCGAATGAAGCTGGGAGTATATAAAGGTGACCTTGCTAAGGTATGATCACATCACTTCTCTTAGATATGTTTCTCTAGAAACTGAGATGGTCTTTTTGCAGGTTGTTGATGTTGACAATGTACGCCAAAGGGTAACTGTGAAGCTCATCCCTAGAATAGATTTACAAGTTTTGGCTAGTAAACTGGTAAGTCACATATCTCTTTTTTCTAAATCTAATTTGGCACAACAATAGGTTGATCTGTGATACAAGATGATGCTACCTCTAACTTAATATAAGACGAACTGGAAAAATGTCTTATATTAAGGTACAGAGGTGTATATCATAAGTAGGAGTAGTATTTAAAGTTATCCTTTTCATGTTATTTTCTTTTGTCCCCTCTTGTGCCTTTTTCTGATGGCAAAACATCTGTTCGCTGAGTCCTGAGTTATCACTCCCTCTGTTCCAAAATACGTGTCGTGGTTTTAGTTCAAATTTGAACTAAAACCACGACACTTATTTTGGAATGGAGGGAGTACTTACTAAGGATTGCTCTGATTGTCATGACTACGATTTAGATTCCTTGTTTTGGATGGTGTGAATTTGATGGGTAATTTATAATTTCAGGAAGGGAGGGTGGTTGCAAAGAAGAAAACCTTTGTCCCACCACCAAGATTCTTTAATATTGATGAAGCCAGGTGTTCTCCTCCTCCTCTGTCATCAATTATTTTATGTTCTTTTTGTCATTGTTTGCTAACTTTCCCCCCAATAGGGAAATGCATATACGTGTGGAGCGGAGGCGGGATAAAGACTCTGGGGAATACTTTGAGATGGTTGATGGCTTGATGTTCAAAGATGGTTTCCTGTATAAACCGGTCTCAATAAAATCAATCCACACACAGGGCATTCAGCCATCATTCGATGAATTGGAGAAGTTCAAGAAACCTGGTGATGACATGAATGGGGATATGTCTAGCTTGAATACTCTGTTTTCTAATAGGAAAAAGGGACACTTTATGAAGGGTGATGCTGTCATTGTTGTTAAAGGCGATCTGAAAAACTTAGAGGGGTGGGTTGAGAAAGTAGAGGACACAACTGTCCACATCAGGCCAAAAATATCCGATCTTCCGGTAATTGTTTGCACTTTTAGCTATCATTAACATTAGCTGTTTGATCTGGTGAATTATGCATCTCTTTGTAACTGCAGAAAACATTAGCCTTCAACGAGAAAGAACTATGCAAATATTTCAAACCTGGAGATCATGTGAAAGTGGTATCGGGTGTCCAAGAGGGTACCACCGGCATGGTTGTTAAAGTTGATGGGCATGTCTTAATCATTTTATCAGACACAACTAAAGAACACGTGAGCAATTTTGTCCAATTTAATACTCCCTCCGTTCCTAAATAGATGACTCAACTTTTTATACTAACTAGTAAAGTTAGTACAAAGTTGGGTCATCTATTTTGGAACGGAGGGAGTAGTTATTATGTTTGGAGACGACTCAGTCTAATCTCTACTAAATAATTTATGTCTTCTCATCTTTTCATGATGATCGCAGATACGTGTGTTTGCCGACCATGTTGTGGAGAGCTCCGAAATCACCACAGGAATTACAAGAATCGGTGATTATGAACTACATGATCTTGTTCTTTTAGAGTAAGTTGTCTTTCCAGTGTACCATAAGGTTAGCTCATTTGTGCAAGTGCTTACCTTAATTTCCAATATTTTCAGCAACTTGTCATTTGGGGTTATTATAAGAGTGGAAACTGAAGCATTCCAGGCAAGTGTGTTTCTCAGGATATTTAATGGATGTTGAAGTCCACAAAAATATTTACCACACTTATGTTTAGGTTCTGAAAGGAGTGCCAGATAGACCTGAAGTGGTGCTTGTAAAATTAAGAGAAATAAAAAGCAAGATTGATCGGCGTACATCAGCGAAAGATAAGTTTAATAATATGGTCGCAACTAAGGATGTTGTCAGAGTTGTTGAGGGAGCATGTAAGGTGTGTATCCTTTCACATTTATTATTATATTTTAGCACACTTTATTATGTAATCCCAATACAGTTATATTCATTTTTTCCCCTCTTGAACTAGGGAACACAAGGACCTGTGGAACACATACATAAGGGGATATTGTTCATATATGATAGGCATCACCTTGAACATGCAGGCTTCATTTGTGCAAAAGCACAATCGTGCATTCTTGTCGGTGGATCGACTGGTGGCCGTCGTGGAAATGTTTGTACTGGAGTATTAGTACCCTTGGTAAAAAAATCTGATTATTTTTTTCGTGGATTAACTTGCCATTTGTTTTGTGCATGCAGGGTATGGATGCTGCAGATGCTAGGATGGGTGCTTTGAGATCCCCGGCAAGCATTTTGCAGTCTCCAGGAAGGCTGCCCCCAAGAGGACCACAAATGAACTGTATGAAACTTCTGTGCCTCATTTTGTGAATGTGAAAAATATGTGTTCTGCTTCAGTGTTGATTCTCAGGCAGCTCCATTAATTGGGCAAACACGGTAGCTTTGTTAACTGAAGCTGATGTAGTAATACGGCCTTGTCATTCAATGCAGATGGTGGAAGATTTGGAGGAGGTGGTCGTGGTGGAAGAGGACATGATGCCTTGGTTGGCAAGTGTATCAAAATTAAATCTGGTCCTTACAAAGGGTACCGTGGCCGCGTTAAAGAGGTGACTGGGGTGCTTGTGCGTGTGGAGCTTGATTCGTTAATGAAGATTGTCACAGGCGAGTAATCTTATTTTATTGCATTCCTTGATCTCTCACGTGCTTGTTGCTAATATGGTACCAAAATACAGTTAAGAGAGATGATATTGCCGACACACCTACTGTTGCAACACCATTCCGGTAACTCTCTCTCTCTCTCTCTCTCTCTCTCTCTCTCCTTTGCATTTTGGGCATTTGTTCGATAACTAACAGGACTTATTATCACCAGTGAACCCCGATTTTCGTTGGGTAGTGAAACACCGATGCACCCGTCTAGGACGCCGCTTCATCCTTTTCAGACTCCAATGCGGGACCCTGGAGGTATGATTGCCTTCTGTCCTCATGTTTCAACCATTCAACCATCGCATGTCAAATTATATTATCACCATGATCCATCGTGTTCACGTTCCCAGCTGTTTCATTTCAACTTACAGTGTTGATATGAACTGTTGTTGAAAGGGTGCTATCTGATTGTTACCTTTTGTTGTTGTTTATTTTGATACTCTATAACCTCAGTAGTGCTCAGTCACATTCTAGTCTTAACTATGCGATCAAACGTTTCAACCTAAGTAGGCTTCTGATAAGGTCATGAGAAAGTTAACGTTATTTGCGCCCTTTTAACAAATGTTGGTTGAGTATAAAACCAATGCATCAGTATTTGCGCTATTCATTCATAGTCGTACTTGTCAGTTATTTTCTATGCTTATGTATTAACAATATCCTTCATTTTCTACAGCAACACCGATACATGATGGAATGCGAACCCCGATGCGTAGTAGGGCCTGGGCTCCTATGAGTCCTCCAAGGTTGTGCAACCTTTATATAGATATACTCCCTCCGTACCAAAATATAAGATGTTTTTGCAGTTCAATTTGAACTGCAAAAACAATTGAACTGCAAAAACGTCTTATATTTTGGTACAGAGGTAGTATATTTCTGATCCATGAAGATCTCTTGTCACTAGGGTGTATTATTGTGTTTGTGTTTATGTGTTGATGTTCATGACTTTGTTGGTAATTTGCCAGAGATAATTGGGAAGATGGAAATCCTGATACTTGGGGAAGCAGTCCAGCTTACCAGGTTAGTACAACTTTAGTACTAACTGGGAAGATGGAAATCCTGATACTTGATGACTTGTTTATTTGTTCCTATTACCTTCTATATCTGATCTCACTTTTTTATTCTTGTTAATTTTCAGCCAGGAACACCACCAGCTCGGCCATATGAAGCCCCAACACCTGGATCAGGGTGGGCAAATACTCCAGGAGTTAGTTATAATGACGTCCCAACTCCTAGAGAGGGCAACTATGGTAATGAAATATGTGCAAGTGTCTACTTTGTGTTACTTAACATGACATGCCATTACGGTGAAAGACGTATTTTTTTGTTCTAATTGTTTCTGTTCTCTTAGCGAATGCTCCAAGCCCATATGTGCCTTCCACACCTGTTGGTCAGCCAATGACACCAAATTCTGCTGCGTACCTTCCTGGTACTCCTGGTGGTCAACCGATGACTCCAGGCAATGCTGGAATGGATATAATGTCTCCTGTAATAGGTGTGTATTCTCAGCATTATCTGTAGAATTGTTTAGTGAAGTGCCATCAGAATCACCAAAATAGGCAAAAGCAGCCCTGATAACTCAACTAATTATATGCCCAACTCCTTGCAGGTGGCGAGGGCGAAGTTAACTGGGCATTGCCAGATGTGTTAGTTAATGTCTTGGCGGCAGGTGATGAAGGACCTGGTGTGGTCAGGGAAGTGCTTGGGGTATGTGTCGTGGAGAGCATCTTTGGGTTCCAAGATGTCTATGTGAATTGTTTTGTGTCCTAAGCTGTTCTGATTACCCTGAACGTTTGAACTTGCAGGATGGAACTTGCCGTGTGGCACTTGGGTCGTCAGGCAACGGAGACATTGTGACGGTCCTTCCGACTGAGCTCGAGGTCATCAGACCAAAGAAGAGTGACAGGATCAAGATCATGAATGGTACCTTCCGCGGATTTGTTGGAAAACTTATAGGAATAGACGGTTCTGATGGCATTGTGAAGCTCGACGACACCTATGAGGTCAAGATCTTAGATATGGTGATTTTGGCCAAACTGGCGGCTTGAGCTGGATGTATATTTGTAACCTGTCCCTCATATAGCCTTTGTTGTAACAAGTGTCGTTGCTTTCTCAATAAAACATATGTTATTTTTGTTTCATTAGTTGTATCCCAGATTTTGACATCAATAGAAAAGAAAAAAACCCATGAGGGAAATGTTTGTCTGCAGCCATTGTTATTTCCATTATTCTCTTCTATGGATTTGGTGGTGTCGGTTGTCTTCAGTCTAAGTGTTCTTGTTGGGGTGTAGAGGTGTGGTGGGTTCATGGTTGTGGCGCATTCAGAGTGTTGGGTCGACGGTGAGGCAATTCTTTTCCCTCTGTTTCAAAAATAAAAATAAATCATTCTCTTCTACCAGCTCTTGAAGTGTCCAAATGAGTAAGAAGAGATGTATAGATTGCCAAAGTAGCATCCCAAAATCAGACTCGATGATAATGGCGTTCTGTATCTGTGAGGTCCGTATCCCATTTTTACACAAGAACAAAAACTGCTATCTTCGTAAAGAACAGATCGATATACTATTATTGTACGTACGCAAGGAAAGGAAAACTGCAGCCGAGACATCACGGCCTGTACTGTGGTTGCGCTCCTCCCGGCCTCAGGCAACGTCTTGCTTGCACTGCTGGAACACCTGGAGGAGGTTGCTGTACGGGCACGGGCTCCTGGACGACGGCGACCCGGCGACGGCGCGCTGGCGCTTGCTGCTCGACGGCCGCGAGTCCGGGCTGGGCGTCGGCTCCGGCTGGGCCTCCCCGAGCTCCTCCTCCGCGTCCTTCTCCTTCCGAAGGGTCTCCAGGAAGGACTCCTTCACCGCCCCATCGATCTGATACCACCAAACATCACCGACAGAGAGAGAGGAAGGCAGGACATCAATTCCGTTTCCGATTTTACAAGTTCAATCCAACCGCAACGAACGCAGGCCGGGCGCTCACCGTGAGAGGGCAGAAGTCCGGCATGGGCCAGCAGACGGGGCCGGCGTCGTCGGGGGGCTCCGCCATGGGCTCCACGGGCTCCATCTCCACCTCGTCGCCGTCCACGCTCCCGGCGACATCCTCGTCGTCATCCGCAGCCGCCGCGGCCACCGCCTGCTCCTCGACCTTATCCTACACGCCCGGCGCAGCGCAGAGGGTCAAAACCAACGGAAATCGGGCGAAGAGAAGCGGAAAACCAAGGAAGGAAACCCAATCGCGCGGAGGAGGCGGGAGCGATGGAAAGAGGCGGAGATGGGGGAGGAGATCTCGAGTTCCAAGTACCATGAAGCACGCGGCGATCTCGACCATTCCCCTTTTGCTCTCTCCCCGCACGCGCTCCCTCCTCTGTCTCCGCGCCCCGAAAGATCTTTTCCGGATCCTTCCTTCCCTGTGCGGCGGTGGATTTGGAACGGGGGGCGGGCCTTTTCGGGGCTGGTTCGTTTCCTTTTCCGTGGTGGTTTGAAACCGGGAGCGCGTAATAGGGTGCTTGTTTATGGGTCGAGAGATTTGGGGGAAAAGGCAACGGCTACTTTTCGTGCGGGCTGGCTGTGCCGTGCCTAGTTGGCTTGTGGGTTTACCGAGGTAGATCGGATTTTTTTTTTGACTTGAGGTAGATCGGATTTGGGGGACGGAAAGGCGCGCGGTGGAGTCTTCTGATGAGATCGGGTGCCCGGTGGCTGGTCGGTGGGCCTAATAACAACACGAGCAACTCCTTTCAAACACACACACACACCAGCAACAATTTATTTAGGCGGAATTGGTTGCAGCACTACTGGACCAGCAACCGTGCACCTGGCAGGAATCAAACTTACTCTTTGACCTTGGATGGGTACCATTATGAAAATTACAATCGAAGAAGTGGTAGCCTCAGCCGGTTCAAGCACCGGCTCAGGACAGGGCTTGATCATACATGGACCACTTCATTTTCAACTTCCAAAAGGGACCTAAAGCGAATTCAATTATCATTTGTGTTGTTTGGGCTTGGAGTGGTTGGTCATCACTCTAGTTGCGCAGTCTGAAAACTAGCGTAAATCCATAGGATTATTTATTGCAGGCGAATGTGTGACAAATGATCAAAGTCTTTAAATACAGAGGAAACTCAACAACTTATGATCCTTTCCCTCGTCTCGCCCAGCCCGCTCCCGCGAGCGCGGGAGGGGGGGGGGGGGACCCACACGCCGCCGCTTCTAGCCCTCTCCCACCCCGCCTCCTCCTTCGCCGCCACCGCAGCGCGCCGCCGGGCAAAGGCCGGCCGGCGTCAGTGGCGGCGGGGCTCGTTTGCCTTCCTCGCAGTGCTCGCTGGCGCGGGACGGCGACATCTGGCGGAAGCGCGACGCTCTGCAGGGCGGCGCGGCGAGGCTGCGGGTGGGGCGGCCGGCGGTGGCGCCCTGGTGCGGATGCGCGGATGACTGCGCTGCTGTGGTGTGGTGGAGCGTGCTTGTGCGGCGAGGCGGCACATCGAGGTGGTGGTCTCTTACAGATCTGGAGCGGGCTGCTCCTCCGGCCGGCTGCCCGCGGGCGGCGCGGGCTGAGGCAGCTAGGGTCAGCCGTCACTGATAACCCACAAGTATAGGTGAGGGAGTCCTGGATTAGGGGGTGTTCGGGTAGCCGGACTATACCTTCGTCGGACTCCTGGACTATGAAGATACAAGATTGAAGACTTCGTCCCGTGTCCGGATGGGACTTTCCTTGGCGTGGAAGGCAAGCTAGGCGATGCGGATACTCAAGATCTCCTACCATTGTAACCGACTCTGTGTAACCCTAACCCTATCCGGTGTCTATATAAACCGGAGGGTTGTAGTCCGTAGAGAAGGATCATCATCATACACAATCATACCATAGGCTAGCTTCTAGGGTTTAGCCTCCTTGATCTCGTGGTAGATCTACTCTTGTACTACCCATATCATCAATATTAATCAAGCAGGAGTAGGGTTTTACCTCCATCGAGAGGGCCCGAACCTGGGTAAAAACATTGTGTCCCTTGTCTCCTGTTACCATCCGGCCTTGACGCACAATTCGGCACCCCCTACCCGAGATCCGCCGGTTTTGACACCGAGATTGGTGCTTTCATTGAGAGTTCCTCTGTGTCGTCGCCTTTAGGCCCGATGGCTCCTCTGATCATCAACAACGATGAGGTCCAGGGTGAGACTTTTCTCCCCGGACAGATCTTCGTCTTCGGTGGCTTCGCTCTGCGGGCCAATTCGCTTGGTTGTCTGGAGCAGATCGAAAGCTACGCCCCTGGCCATCAAGTCAGGTTTGGAAGCTTAAACTACACGGCTGATATCCGCGGAGACTTGATCTTCGACGGGTTCGAGCCACAACCAAGCGCGCCGCACTATCTCGAGGGGCATGATCTAGCTCTGCCTCCGAACAGTGTCCTGGAGGCCGCACATGCATCGGTTCCAACCTTAGACTCGGAGCCTATTACACCTGTCGAGGATGAGCGGTTGGACGTCACCTCGGGGGCTGCGATCTCAAAGGCAATTGAGCCGAACGCCAGCCCCGCACTCCGCACGGCCCGTGACTCCGAGGGTCCGGACTCCTATCCGGACTCCGAACCCCCCGTGCCCCTGCCAATCGAATCCGATTGGGCACCCATAATGGGGTTCACCGCCGCAGACATCTTTCAGCACTCGCCTCTTGGCGACATCTTGAATTCTCTCAAGTCTCTCTCTGTATCAGGAGAGCCCTGGCCGAATTACGGTCAGCGAGGATGGGATACGGACGATGAGGAAATTCAGAGCCCACCCACCACCCAATTTGTAGCCACCGTCGACAGCCTAAACGACGTGCTCAACTTCGACTCCGCAGACATCGACAGCATGGATGACGATGCAGGAGATACCGATGAACCAACGCTCATAGGGCACTGGAAATCCACCGCATCTCATGATGTGTGCATGGTAGATACCCCTAAGGGAAACGACAACGAGGACAAAGGGCATGGAACGGGAGATAGACCCCCCGGAAAGCAATCAAAGCGTCGGCATAAACGCCGACCCAAGCCCCGCCTCGATAAAAACCCAGCCATAGAGCAGGACAAGCCGGTAGGCGACGAGCAAGCCTTAGAGCAGCCGTCCGAACAGGGCAACACGGATAGAGAAACCGAAACTCCCTCCCCCGGCGAAAACGGCATTCCGGACAACCTTACGTCGGATAAATCCATGGAGCAGAAAAGTCTCCACAAGAGGCTCGTTGCAATTGCACGAAGCCTGAAAAAGCAGAAGCGGAAGCTAAAGACAGCGGAAGATGCACTCCGTATTAAATGGAACAAAGTAATCAACACCGCAGACAGATACGGCAACGATCGCCGTACTAAAAGCTATCCAAAGAGAAAGCTATTGCCAGAATTCGACGAAGAGGCCCTAGAGCCCTCGCACTCAAAAAATAAAAAAGCCATACGGTCGGATAGACGACCCAATAAGGCGGCAAGTGGCATCGCACTCAAATCGATATGCGACCCACCTAAGGAGTCACATCATGGCCCAGCCAGGTCCATTTACGGGCCAAGAAAGCAAGCTCCTGCGAGCAATGCAAAAAAGCCATCATCAGAATCCGGCACACCCAAATATAGGGGCGCCGCACACCCCCTATGCTTCACCGATGAGGTTCTGGACTATGAATTTCCAGAGGGATTCAAACCCGTCAACATAGAGGCGTATGATGGAACAACAGACCCCGGAGTCTGGATCGAGGATTATATCCTCCACATACATATGGCCAGAGGAGATGATCTCCACGCCATCAAATATTTACCCCTTAAGCTTAAAGGGCCAGCCCGACACTGGCTTAAAAGCCTTCCCGAAAACACAATTGGAAGTTGGGAAGAGCTCGAGGATGCTTTCCGAGCAAATTTTCAAGGGACCTATGTCCGCCCTCCGGATGCAGACGATCTCAGTCACATAACTCAACAGCCCGGAGAATCAGCTCGGCAGTTCTGGAATAGATTCCTTACTAAAAAGAATCAGATAGTCGACTGTCCGGACGCCGAAGCCTTAGCAGCTTTCAGGCATAATGTCCGAGACGAATGGCTCACCAGACACCTCGGCCAGGAAAAGCCAAGAACAATGGCCGCACTCACAAGCCTCATGACCCGCTTTTGCGCAGGAGAGGACAGCTGGTTGGCAAGATGTAACCCCAGCGACCCAAGTACTGTTGGGGAACGTTGCAGAAAATAAAAATTTTTCCTACGGTTTCACCAAGATCCATCTATGAGTTCATCTAGCAACGAGTATTCAGATTCATCTACATACCTTTGTAGATCGCGTGCGGAAGCGTTCAAGGAACGGGGATGAGGTAGTCGTACACGACGTGATCCAAATCACCGGAGATCCTAGCGCCGAACGGACGGCACCTCCGCGTTCAACACATGTACGGTCAACGTAACGTCTCCTTCTTCTTGATCCAGCAAGGCAAAGGAGAGGTTGAGGAAGATGGCTCCAGCAGCAGCACGACGGCGTGGTGATGGTGGAGCTGCAGTACTCCGGCAGGGCTTCGCCGAGCTCTACGGAGGAGGAGGAGGTGTTGGAGAGGGAGAGGGAGGCGCCAAGGCAAAGGGTGCGGCTGCCCCCTCCCCTCCCCCTTTTATATAGGCCTCTTGGGGGGGGGGGGCGCCGGCCCTGGGAGATCTGATCTCCCAAGGGGGCGGCGGCCAGGGAGGATTTCCTCCCCCCCAAGGCACCTAGGAGGTGCCTTCCACTTGTGGGACTCTTCCCCTTTGGAACCCTAGGCGCATGGGCCTCTTGGGGCTGGTTCCCCTTGGCCCATGTAGGCCAAGGCGCACCCCCTACAGCCCATGTGGCCCCCCGAGGCAGGTGGCCCCACCCGGTGGACCCCCGGGACCCTTCTGGTGGTCCCGGTACAATACTGGTGACCCCGAAACTTGTCCCGGTGGCCAAAACAGCACTTCCCATATATAATTCTTTACCTCCGAACCATTCCGAAACTCCTTGTGACGTCCGGGATCTCATCCGGGACTCCGAACAACATTTGGATTACTGCATATACATATCCCTACAACCCTAGCGTCACCGAACCTTAAGTGTGTAGACCCTACGGGTTCGGGAGACATGCAGACATGACCGAGACGGCTCTCGGGCAATAACCAACAGCGGGATCTGGATACCCATGTTGGCTCCCACATGCTCCACGATGATCTCATCGGATGAACCACAATGTCGAGGATTCAAACAACCCCGTATGCAATTCCCTTTGTCAATCGATATGTTACTTGCCCGAGATTTGATCGTTGGTATCCCAATACCTCGTTCAATCTCGTTACCGGCAAGTCACTTTACTCGTACCGTAATGCATGATCCAGTGACCAAACACTTGGTCACATTGAGCTCATAATGATGATGCATTACCGAGTGGGCCCAGTGATACCTCTCCGTCATACGGAGTGACAAATCCCAGTCTCGATCCGTGTCAACCCAACAGACACTTTCGGAGATACCCGTAGTATACCTTTATAGTCACCCAGTTACGTTGTGACGTTTGGCACACCCAAAGCACTCCTACGGCATCCGGGAGTTACACGATCTCATGGTCTAAGGAAAGGATACTTGACATTGGAAAACTCTAGCAAACGAACTATGCGATCTTATGCTATGTTTAGGATTGGGTCTCGTCCATCACATCATTCTCCTAATGATGTGATCTCGTTATCATTGACATCCAATGCCCATAGTCAGGAAACCATGACTATCTATTGATCAACGAGCTAGTCAACTAGAGGCTTACTAGGGACATGTTGGTGTCTGTTATTCACACATGTATTACGATTTCCGGATAACACAATTATAGCACGAATAAAGACAATTATCATGAACAAGGAAATATAATATAATAATCATGCTTTTATTATTGCCTCTAGGGCATATTTCCAACAGTTTCCCACTTGCACTAGAGTCAATAATCTAGTTACATTGTGATGAATCGAACACCCATAGAGTTCTGGTGCTGATCATGTTTTGCCTTAGGGAGAGGTTTAGTCAACGGATCTGCGACATTCAGATCCGTGTGCACTTTACAAATTTCTATGTCTCCATCTTGAACATTTTCACAAATGGAGTTGAAGCGACGCTTGATGTGCCTGGTCTTCTTGTGAAACCTGGGCTCCTTGGCAAGTGCAATAGCTCCAGTGTTGTCACAAAAGAGTTTGATTGGCCCCGACGCATTGGGTATGACTCCGAGGTCGGTGATGAACTCCTTCACCCAAATTGCTTCATGTGCTGCCTCCGAGGCTGCCATGTACTCCGCTTCACATGTAGATCCTGCCACGACGCTCTGCTTGCAACGGCACCAGCTTACTGCCCCACCATTCAAAATATACACGTATCCGGTTTGTGACTTAGAGTCATCCAGATCTGTGTCGAAGCTAGCGTCGACGTAACCCTTTACGACGAGCTCTTCGTCACCTCCATAAACGAGAAACATTTCCTTAGTCCTTTTCAGGTACTTCAGGATATTCTTGACCGTTGTCCAGTGTTCCTTGCCGGGATTACTTTGGTACCTTCCTACCAAACTCACGGCAAGGTTTACGTCAGGTCTGGTACACAGCATGGCATACATAATAGAACCTATGGCTGAGGCATAGGGGATGACCCTCATCTCTTCTATATCTTCTGCCGTGGTCGGACATTGAGCTGAGCTCAATTTCACACCTTGTAATACTGGTAAGAACCCCTTCTTAGATTGATCCATATTGAACTTCTTCAATATCTTATCAAGGTATGTGCTTTGTGAAAGACCTATGAGGCGTCTCGATCTATCTCTATAGATCTTGATGCCTAATATATAAGCAGCTTATCCAAGGTCCTTCATTGAAAAACTCTTATTCAAGTAGGACTTAATGCTGTCCAAGAGTTCTATATCATTTCCCATCAAAAGTATGTCATCTACATATAGTATGAGAAATGCTACAGAGCTCCCACTCACTTTCTTGTAAACGCAGGCTTCTCCATAAGTCTGCGTAAACCCAAACACTTTGATCATCTCATCAAAGAGAATGTTCCAACTCCGAGATGCTTGCACCAGCCCATAAATCGAGCGTTGGAGCTTGCACACTTTGTCAGCATTCTTAGGATCGACAAAACCTTCCGGCTGCATCATATACAATTCTTCCTTAAGGAAACCATTAAGGAATGCCGTTTTGACGTCCATTTGCTATATCTCATAATCATAGAATGCGGCAATTGCTAACATGATTCGGACGGACTTTAGCTTCGCTACCGGTGAGAAAGTCTCATCATAGTCAATTCCTTGAACTTGTCGATAACCCTTAGCGACAAGCCGAGCTTTATAGATGGTCACATTACCATCCGCGTTTGTCTTCTTCTTAAAGATCCATTTATTTTCTATGGCTCGCCGCTCTACGGGCAAGTCAGTCAAAGTCCATACTTCGTTTTCATACATGGATCCTATCTCGGATTTCATGGCTTCTAGCCATTTGTCGGAATCTGGGCCCGCCATTGCTTCCTCATAGTTCGAAGGCTCACCGTTGTCTAACAACATGATTTCCAAGATAGGGTTGCCGTACCACTCTGGTGCGGAACGTGTCCTTGTGGACCTTCGAATTTCAGTAGGAGTTTGATTAGAAGTATCTTGATCATCATCATTAATTTCCTCTCTAGTCGGTGCAGGCACCTCAGGAACGTTTTCTTGAGTTTCGCCATTTTCCGGTTCAAGAGGTAACACTTCATCAAGTTCTACTTTCCTCCCACTTACTTCTTTCGAGAGAAACTCTTTCTCTAGAAAGGATCCATTCTTGGCAACAAAGATCTTGCCTTCGGATCTGAGGTAGAAGGTATACCCAATAGTTTCTTTAGGGTATCCTATGAAGACGCATTTTTCCGACTTGGGTTCGAGCTTTTCAGGTTGAAGTTTCTTGACATAAGCATCACATCCCCAAACTTTTAGAAACGACAGCTTAGGTTTCTTCCCAAACCATAATTCATACGGTGTCGTCTCAACGGATTTCGACGGAGCCCTATTTAAAGTGAATGCGGCAGTCTCTAAAGCATAGCCCCAAAAAGATAGCGGTAAATCGGTAAGAGACATCATAGATCGTACCATATCTAATAGAGTGCGATTACGACGTTCGGACACACCATTACGCTGAGGTGTTCCAGGCGGCGTGAGTTGTGAAACTATTCCACATTTTCTTAAGTGCGTGCCAAATTCGTGACTCAAGTATTCTCCTCCACGATCTGATCGTAAAAACTTGATTTTTCTGTCACGTTGATTTTCAACCTCACTCTGAAATTCCTTGAACTTTTCAAAGGTCTCAGACTTGTGTTTCATTAAGTAGATATACCCATATCTACTCAAGTCATCAGTGAGGGTGAGAACATAATGATAGCCACCGCGAGCCTCAACACTCATTGGACCGCACACATCAGTATGTATGATTTCCAATAAGTTGGTTGCTCGCTCCATTGTTCCTGAGAACGGAGTCTTGGTCATTTTACCCATGAGGCATGGTTCGCACGTGTCAAATGATTCATAATCAAGAGACTCTAAAAGTCCATCTGCATGGAGCTTCTTCATGCGTTTGACACCTATGTGACCAAGGCGGCAGTGCCACAAGTATGTGGGACTATCATTATCAATTTTAACTCTTTTGGTATTCACACTATGAATATGTGTATCATCACGTACGAGATTCATCAAGAATAAACCATTAACCATCGGAGCATGACCATAAAACATATCACTCATATAAATAGAACAACCATTATTCTCAGATTTAAATGAGTAGCCATCTCGAATTAAACGAGATCCAGACACAATGTTCATGCTCAAACTTGGCACTAAATAACAATTATTGAGGTTTAAAACTAATCCCGTAGGTAAATGTAGAGGTAGCGTGCCGACGGCGATCACATCGACCTTGGAACCATTCCCGACGCGCATCGTCACCTCATCCTTCGCCAGTCTTCGCTTATTCCGCAGCTCCTGCTTTGAGTTACAAATGTGAGCAACTGCACCGGTATCAAATACCCAAGAGCTACTACGAGTACTGGTAAGGTACACATCAATTACATGTATATCACATATACCTTTTGTTTTGCCGGCCTTCTTGTCCGCTAAGTATTTGGGGCAATCCCGCTTCCAGTGACCACTTCCCTTGCAATAAAAGCACTCAGTCTCGGGCTTGGGTCCATTCTTTGGCTTCTTCCCGGCAACTTGCTTACCGGGCGCGGCAACTTCCTTGCCGTCCTTCTTGAAGTTCTTTTTACCCTTGCCCTTCTTGAACTTAGTGGTTTTATTCACCATCAACACTTGATGTTCCTTCTTGATTTCTACCTCTGCTGATTTCAGCATAGCATATACCTTAGGAATGGTCTTTACCATCCCCTGCATGTTGTAGTTCATCACAAAGCTCTTGTAGCTAGGTGGAAGCGACTGGAGGATTCTGTCAATGACCGCTTCATCCGGGAGATTAACTTCCAGTTGAGTCAAGCGGTTGTGCAACCCAGACATCTTGAGTATGTGTTCACTGACAGAGCTATTTTCCTCCATCTTACAGCTAAAGAATTTGTCGGAGACTTCATATCTCTCGACCCGGGCATGAGCTTGGAAAACCATTTTCAGCTCTTCGAACATCTCATATGCTCCATGTCTCTCAAAACGCTTTTGGAGCCCCGGCTCTAAGCTGTAAAGCATGCCGCACTGAACGAGGGAGTAATCATCGAAACGTGACTGCCAAGCGTTCATAACCTCTTGTTCTGCAGGGAGAACAGATGCGTCACCCAGCGGTGCTTGTAGGACATAATCTTTCTTGGCAGCTATGAGGATGATCCTCAGGTTCCGAACCCAGTCCGTGTAGTTGCTGCCATCGTCTTTCAGCTTGGTTTTCTCTAGGAATGCGTTGAAGTTGAGGACTACGTTGGCCATTTGATCTACAAGACATATTGTAAATATTTTAGACTAAGTTCATGATAATTTTAAAGTTCATCTAATCAAATTATTTAATGAACTCCCACTTAGATAGACATCCCTCTTCTAGTCATCTAAGTATTACATGATCCAAGTCAACTAGGCCGTGTCCGATCATCACGTGAGACGGACTAGTCAACATTGGTGAACATCTTCATGTTGATCGTATCTTCTATACGACTCATGCTCGACCTTTCGGTCTTCTGTGTTCTGAGGCCATGTCTGTACATGCTAGGCTCGTCAAGTCAACCTAAGTGTTTGCATGTGTAAATCTGTCTTACACCCGTTGTATGTGAACGTTAGAATCTATCACACCCGATCATCACGTGGTGCTTTGAAACAACGAACTGTCGCAACGGTGCACAGTTAGGGGGAACACTTCTTGAAATTATTATGAGGGATCATCTTATTTACTACCGTCGTTCTAAGTAAACAAGATGCAAAAACATGATAAACATCACATGCAATCAAATAATAATAGTAGTGACATGATATGGCCAATATCACATAGCTCCTTTGATCTCCATCTTGGGGCTCCATGATCATCTTGTCACCGGCTTGACACCATGATCTCCATCATCATGATCTCCATCATCGTGTCTCCACGAAGTTGCTCGCCAACTATTACTTCTACTACTATGGCTAACGCGTTTAGCAATAAAGTAAAGTAATTTACATGGCGACACGCAGGTCATAAAAGAATAATGACAACTCCTATGGCTCCTGCCGGTTGTCATACTCATCGACATGCAAGTCGTGATTCCTATTACATGAACATGATCTCATACATCACATATATATCATTCATCATTCATCACAACTTTGGCCATATCATATCACCAAGCACTTGCTGCAAAAACAAGTTAGACGTCCTCTAATTGTTGTTGCAAGTTTTACGTGGCTGAATTAGGGTTCTAGCAAGAACGTTTTCTTACCTACGTAAAAGCCACAACGTGATTTGTCAACTTCTATTTACCCTTCATAAGGACCCTTTTCATCAAATCCGCTCCAACTAAAGTGGGAGAGACAGACACCCGCCAGCCACCTTATGCAACTAGTGCATGTTAGTCGGTGGAACCGGTCTCACGTAAGCGTACGTGTAAGGTTGGTCCGGGCCGCTTCATCCCACAATACCGCTGAAGCAAGATAAGACTAGTAGCGGCAAGAAAGTTGACAACATCTACGCCCACAACAAATTGTGTTCTACTCATGCAATAGAGAACTACGCATAGACCTAGCTCATGATGCCACTGTTGGGGAACGTTGCGGAAAATAAAATTTTTTCCTACGGTTTCACCAAGATCCATCTATGAGTTCATCTAGCAACGAGTATTCAGATTCATCTACATACCTTTGTAGATCGCGTGCGGAAGCGTTCAAGGAACGGGGATGAGGTAGTCGTACACGACGTGATCCAAATCACCGGAGATCCTAGCGCCGAACGGACGGCACCTCCGCGTTCAACACATGTACGGTCAACGTAACGTCTCCTTCTTCTTGATCCAGCAAGGCAAAGGAGAGGTTGAGGAAGATGGCTCCAGCAGCAGCACGACGGCGTGGTGATGGTGGAGCTGCAGTACTCCGGCAGGGCTTCGCCGAGCTCTACGGAGGAGGAGGAGGTGTTGGAGAGGGAGAGGGAGGCGCCAAGGCAAAGGGTGCGGCTGCCCCCTCCCCTCCCCCTTTTATATAGGCCTCTTGGGGGGGGGGGCGCCGGCCCTGGGAGATCTGATCTCCCAAGGGGGCGGCGGCCAGGGAGGATTTCCTCCCCCCCAAGGCACCTAGGAGGTGCCTTCCACTTGTGGGACTCTTCCCCTTTGGAACCCTAGGCGCATGGGCCTCTTGGGGCTGGTTCCCCTTGGCCCATGTAGGCCAAGGCGCACCCCCTACAGCCCATGTGCCCCCCCGAGGCAGGTGGCCCCACCCGGTGGACCCCTGGGACTCTTCTGGTGGTCCCGGTACAATACCGGTGACCCCGAAACTTGTCCCGATGGCCAAAACAGCACTTCCCATATATAATTCTTTACCTCCGGACCATTCCAAAACTCCTCGTGACGTCCGGGATCTCATCCGGGACTCCGAACAACATTCGGATTACTGCATATACATATCCCTACAACCCTAGCGTCACCGAACCTTAAGTGTGTAGACCCTACGGGTTCGGGAGACATGCAGACATGACCGAGACGGCTCTCGGGCAATAACCAACAGTGGGATCTGGATACCCATGTTGGCTCCCACATGCTCCACGATGATCTCATCGGATGAACCACAATGTCGAGGATTCAAACAACCCCGTATGCAATTCCCTTTGTCAATCGATATGTTACTTGCCCGAGATTTGATCGTTGGTATCCCAATACCTCGTTCAATCTCGGTACCGGCAAGTCACTTTACTCGTACCGTAATGCATGATCCAGTGACCAAACACTTGGTCACATGGAGCTCATAATGATGATGCATTACCGAGTGGGCCCAGTGATACCTCTCCTTCATACGGAGTGACAAATCCCAGTCTCGATCCGTGTCAACCCAACAGACACTTTCGGAGATACCCGTAGTATACCTTTATAGTCACCCAGTTACGTTGTGACGTTTGGCACACCCAAAGCACTCCTACGGCATCCGGGAGTTACACGATCTCATGGTCTAAGGAAAGGATACTTGACATTGGAAAACTCTAGCAAACGAACTATGTGATCTTATGCTATGTTTAGGATTGGGTCTCGTCCATCACATCATTCTCCTAATGATGTGATCTCGTTATCATTGACATCCAATGCCCATAGTCAGGAAACCATGACTATCTATTGATCAACGAGCTAGTCAACTAGAGGCTTACTAGGGACATGTTGGTGTCTCTTATTCACACATGTATTACGATTTCCGGATAACACAATTATAGCACGAATAAAGACAATTATCATGAACAAGGAAATATAATATAATAATCATGCTTTTATTATTGCCTCTAGGGCATATTTCCAACAGTCTCCCACTTGCACTAGAGTCAATAATCTAGTTACATTGTGATGAATCGAACACCCATAGAGTTCTGGTGCTGATCATGTTTTGCCTTAGGGAGAGGTTTAGTCAACGGATCTGCGACATTCAGATCCGTGTGCACTTTACAAATTTCTATGTCTCCATCTTGAACATTTTCACGAATGGAGTTGAAGCGACGCTTGATGTGCCTGGTTTTCTTGTGAAACCTGGGCTCCTTGGCAAGTGCAATAGCTCCAGTGTTGTCACAAAAGAGTTTGATTGGCCCCGACGCATTAATTTCCTCTTTACTGTCTCTTGTTGCAATACATCCCCTGGTTCTTTCCTACATAACCAAGGAGGAGGCTGGCGTCTTGGCATGTGTCCACGTCAGAATTTTTTGCACGTACCTAGACACTAGGGGCTTTTTAGCAAAGAGTGTTGTTTAGCCCGCACTCATAAAGACCGAACACCTTAGGGAGTGTTCGGTGTCGCGAGTTTTGGCATTATATGCATCAGCTCCGAATCATGTCTTTGGTCAAATGTTGGGTTGCCCGGCTCTTGAGTTCGGCTACCTTACGTTCCGCTCTATCGGCTAAGGTAGCACCAGGAGAACTACTGCGATTGTGCCCCGGTTCGGCCGGGCAAGCACCTCAGTAGAGAAAGCCGAAAACTGACTGTCATGATGTAGCGTGAGACTGGTCAGCCACTCGATGACCTATTGGAATCTATCGGATTCCTCCACGTTAACGAAGGGCCGCTTCTCGGTCAGGCACATACGCGCCCCGAACTCGGGCGAGCGCAGTCGCCACCAATGGGCTACCTAAATAGTCCCACTGTCAAGCTCCTATGGCTAAGTGAAAGTGTTAAAGCATTATAGTCCGGTTGCCTGGCCCGCTGCGCTATCACCTCCTTTGTGGGACCAAGACGTTGGGTTAAGTGTGAAAATGCGTCTTCTGCGAGCACCCCCGCACTATGTGCGTGGGGGTTGAAGCCAACGACTGCAATCTTTCAGATTTTATACATATATTTTTAAAACGGCCGCACAGGAGGTGTTCACAATACTTGAAGGCACAAGTATAAAAAGGCCACTACAGTCTATAAAGATATTACTTCATCATTACATATGCTATAATAACATAGCATCCTTCGAGCACTGCGACTCTATTACACGAGCGCCTTCAAGGACTTCCTGAAAATAGTGCTCGGAGGATATTCGGCTTTTCTCCGAATCTCGGGACGCAATAACGGTGGTCTCCATCTCTTCCCAGTATGTCTTGACACGGGCAAGAGCCATCCTTGCACCCTCTATACACGCCGACCTCTTCATTGCATTAATGCGCGGCACTGCGTCAAGGAATTGCTGCACCAAACTAAAATAACTCTTCGGCTCCGACCTCCCCAGCCACAGATGATCCATGACATATTTCATGGCGAGTCCGGACAACCTATTGAGTTCGGCCCATTGAGCCAAACGATCGTCCACTGCTAGTGGACGCTCTGGATTATGAAATTGCGACCAGAACAGTTTTTCCACTTCACGATCTTCCAGATCTCGGAAGTGTTCGGTTGCATCAGCAGCACTCGCTGCCAAATCCAGATAGGTGTCCTCCACACTCCACATCTGGTCCAACGGAGCAAACTTCGGATCGCAAAATTTTCTCCGCAGCATGAAGGGCTTTCCAGCCGCAATCTGTTCAGCCTGGCGCAGCTCCTCCTTCGCAGCTCTCATTGCAGAGCGCGCATCCTTGGCATCGGCAACGGCCTTTTCTAGGACCGACTGTCTCGCCTGGTCTTCTTTCTCAAGAAGTATGCAACGGTCTGCAGTGCTCTTTAACTTTTCGGCCATAGTGGCCATCTCTTCCTTGCTTCGGCAATGAGAAGCCTGTTCGGCTCTCAGCTCTTCAAGGGCCTTCTTCGCAGCCACATCACTTCTCCTGGCTTGACCTTTAGCTTGGGCAAGTTCTGCCCTAAGACTCTCCACGGCGGCCACACCATCTGTGTCAAGCACACATATCGTAAGACGATGGCATAAAACTCTTCTTACCTAATGCTGCCCAAGGAATCACATACCTTGAGCCTCATCCAACCGCTTGTTGACAAGCGCGATGTTGGCATCTACCACGTCCAGTTGCCGCTTTAGTTCGGCAAAACCAGCAGTTCGGATTGATTCCGGACACCCTGCAGCCTACATTAAAAGGCGAAATTTTAGACCGGGAATTATGATCCTCCGCGTGCCGTCATTTCTTGACGACATGCAGAGTCTCAGGGGCTACTATCTACATAGGGCGCATCTTATTTACGCGCAACTAACAAAAGTATACATTATCTAATGTACCTCAAAACCCGTCAATAAACTTTCGACGGCCTCACGCAGTCCGCTCTCCGCGGACGAAATCCTTTCGATCACCGTGCCCATTAATTCACGGTGCTCCTCTAAAATAGAAACTCGCCCTAGAAGAACCTTTAGCTCCTCCGGCCGAGCACCAGATGGTGCCGGACTCGTCCCATGGCCTCTTTCGAAGGCCGGACGCGGAGAACTTTGGGGGGCCCCATCGCTATCTTCCACCCCTGCCGAACTCGGAGAAACCCTCCGTGATGACACCTCAGGGTCGCCCGCCTCGCTAGGCGGCCCAGCAGAAGGAGGCGTCCCACTCTCCATCATCTCCGGAAGAAGATCCCCCGAAGACGAGCTCTGCTGAGAAGGGCTGAGGTCCGAACTACAAGGTAAGAATTCGGTTAAAATTCTTAGATATAAATCATGGATTGCTCTCATCCCTCGAAAGGAAAATCTTTCTCTACTTACGGCTCGTTGGAGGGCAGATCTCCTTGAGTACGCAGTCCGGCCGAGGAGCTCCCCGGTGCCGGACCCTCTGACGAGGATCTTTTCCCCCGCTTCGAGACCACGATCTTCGGATCGTCAGAGGCGGCTCTCTTCTTTTCCCTAGGAGAGGAATCGTCGGTTCCTCCCTTCAGAACAGCCTCCTTCGAGGAGGCCGTAGTTTCCTTGTCCTCCCCCTTGCTTCCCTCCAAAGGCGCTACCTCCAGCATCCTGACTAGTACGGGATCCGGCCTGGTTTCGAGAAGGGGAGCCGAACACCTGATCAACTTCGCCTTCGCTATCCACTCCTGTTTAAAAGGAGAGTTCTGTTAAGGGCACATTAATTATGCGGATAGAAGGTCCGGGCACAAGGTTACTTACTTGAGTATCTAGGCGATTGCGGCTTAGGCCTGCCTCCTCGGTCAAATCCGGACACACTTCTTGTGATCCGAAGAACAGTTTATACATCTCCGCGGGCGTCGCGCTCATAAAATCCCGAAGAGCTCGTGGTCCCTCTGGATTAAACTCCCACAGGCGAAGGGGGCGACGTTTGCCGGGCACTATCCGGCGAATCAGCATGACCTGTGTCACCTTGACCAGGTTGAGGTCTCCTTCCAAGAGATCCTTAATGCGGCCCTGCAACAAGGGTACGTCTTTGGGCAAGCCCCAATCTAACCCTATGTTGATCCACGACGCTAGTCGTGGTGGGGGACCCGAGCGAAAGGCAGGAGGCGCCACCCATGTGGTGCCCCGAGGAGCGGTGATATAAAACCACTCTCGTTGCCACAAGCCAAGTTCCTCTTGAAAAGAGCCCTCGGGCCATGGAGCATCGTCATTTCTTCTTATGACAGCGCCTCCGCACTCTGCGTGTCGCCCCTCGATCATCTTCGGCTCCACTTTGAAGGTCTTGAGCCAGAATCCGAAGTGAGGGGTAACATGGAGGAACGCTTCACACACTACGATAAATGAGGAGATATGGAGGATGGACTTCGGAGCTAAGTCGTGAAAATCCAACCCATAATAAAACAACAGTCCCCTCACAAAGGGATCCATGGGGAAGCCTAACCCCCGAAGGAAGTGAGACATGAACACCACGCTCTTGCCGGGCTGGGGACTGGGAATAACCTGTCCTTGAGCAGGCAACCTATGCGAAATCTCGCCAGTCAGGAACTTAGCCTCCCTCAACCTTAATACGTCCTCCTCTGTGACGGAGGAAGGCGTCCATCGGCCTTGAAGGTCAGAGCCGGACATTGTCGAAAGTCCGAAGCGCCTGGAATCTGAAGTTGAGGGTGTTGGAACTCGAGGCGACAGGCAAACTCGTTTGAGATTAAGAAAAGGAGCGAGGCCTTGGTCTCTTTATAAGAGGCTGAATACCAAGAGCCCTCCCCGTAACCGTTTTGGACTCGCCTTTAATTAAGGGAACGTGCTAACGGGCACGATTGGGTTACCCACGTCCATATTGATGAGAATCCCGTTAAAAGGGGCACACGATCTCTGCTTCGACAAGACGTGCCAAGGAAACTGCCTCGCTAAACGCGCTGAGGTGGAAAAGTAAAAACAATTCGTATAAAGAGCTTGGCCGCAGTGTGTTGACGCACTGCGGAATACGCCAGCAGATTTGATTTGTGTTAATATTATTCTCTCTATGGCAATATGTGGAAACTTATTTTGCAGAGCCGGACACTATTTTTGGTGCTTACAATCTTCTATGAAGGACTTGGAGGAGGAACCCGCCTTGCAATGCCGAAGACAATCTGCGCGCCGGACTCGTCGTCATTGAAGCCTGGTTCAGGGGCTACTGACGGAGTCCTGGATTAGGGGGTGTTCGGGTAGCCGGACTATACCTTCGCCGGACTCCTGGACTATGAAGATACAAGATTGAAGACTTCGTCCCATGTCCGGATGGGGCTTTCCTTGGCGTGGAAGGCAAGCTAGGCGATGCAGATACTCAAGATCTCCTACCATTGTAACCGACTCTGTGTAACCCTAACCCTATCCGGTGTCTATATAAACTGGAGGGTTGTAGTCCGTAGAGAAGGATCATCATCATACACAATCATACCATAGGCTAGCTTCTAGGGTTTAGCCTCCTTGATCTCGTGGTAGATCTACTCTTGTACTACCCATATCATCAATATTAATCAAGCAGGAGTAGGGTTTTACCTCCATCGAGAGGGCCCGAACCTGGGTAAAAACATCGTGTCCCTTGTCTCATGTTACCATCCGGCCTTGACGCACAGTTCGGGACCCCCTACCCGAGATCCGCCGGTTTTGACACCGACAATAGGGGATCGCAACAGCTTTCGAGGGTAGAGTATTCAACCCAAATTTATTGATTCGACACAAGGGGAGCCAAAGAATATTCTCAAGTATTAGCAGCTGAGTTGTCAATTCAACCACACCTGGAAACTTAGTATCTGCAGTAAAGTGTTTAGTAGCAAAGTAATATGATAGTGATGGTAACGGTAACAAAAGAGTAATGAAAGCAAAGTAATATTTTTGGTATTTTGTAGTGATTGTAACAGTAGCAACGAGAAAGTAAATAAGCGTAAACCAGTATATGGAAAGCTCGTAGGCATTGGACCGGTGATGGATAATTATGCCGGATGTGGTTCATCATGTAATAGTCATAACATAGGGTGACACAGAACTAGCTCCAATTCATCAATGTAATGTAGGCATGTATTCCGAATATAGTCATACGTGCTTATGGAAAAGAACTTGCATGACATCTTTTGTCCTACCCTCCCATGGAAGCGGGGTCCTATTGGAAACTAAGGGATATTAAGGCCTCCTTTTAATAGAGAAGCGGAACAAAGCATTAACACATAGTGAATACATGAACTCCTCAAACTATGGTCATCACCGGGAGTGGTCCCGATTATTGTCACTTCCGGGTTGCCGGATCATAACACATAGTAGGTGACTATAGACTGCAAGATAGGATCAATAACACACATATATTCATGAAAACATAATAGGTTCAGATCTGAAATCATGGCACTCGGGCCCTAGTGACAAGCATTAAGCATAGCAAAGTCATAGCAACATCAATCTCAGAACATAGTGGATACTAGGGATCAAACCCTAACAAAACTAACTCGATTACATGATAGATCTCATCCAACCCGTCACCGTCCAGCAAGCCTACGATGGAATTACTCACGCATGGTAGTGAGCATCATGAAATTGGTGATGGAGGATGGTTGATGATGACGACGGCGATGAATCCCCCTCTTCAGAGCCACGAACGGACTCCAGATCAGCCCTCCCGAGAGGTTTTAGGGCTTGGCGGCGGCTTCATATCGTAAAACGCGATGATTTCTTCTCCTTGATTTTTTTCTCCCCGAAAGAAAATATATAGAGTTGGAGGTAGGGGCGTCGGAAAGTCTCCAGGGGGCCCACGAGGTAGGGGCGTGCCCAGGGGGGCGCCCCCACCCTCGTGGACAGGGTGTGGGCCCCCTGGTCTTCATCTTTGGCGAGGATTTTTTATAAGATATTCCGTGGAGTTTCAGGTCATTCCGAGAACTTTTGTTTTCTACACATAAAACAACATCATGGCAATTCTGCTGAAAACAGCGTCAGTCCGGGTTAGTTCCATTCAAATCATATAAGTTAGAGTCCAAAACAAGGGCAAAAGTGTTTGGAAAAGTAGATAAGACGGAGACGTACCAGTCACCGGCAGTCAAGGCTGCTGGAGGTGGTTGGCGTCGGGGTGGAGGTGGTGGTTCGTGCTGGTGGTGGCGCTGGCGGCGGTGTGGGCTTCGGCCGGCCCTTGCGTGCGGCGACCTTTAGCGGCAAGGGTGGTGGCGTTCCTGCTGCAGGACGGCTCGAGGCTGCCCCTCGGGGTCCCGGCGTCAGTTGGTTTGTGAGCACCCTTGTCGACCTTCGATTCCTCTCATCGTCGTACAGACGTTACCTTCATGGAAGTGTTCGCCCTCTCCCAATCGCGGTCCATCGCTTGTCTCGCGCCCGGCAGCAGGACTGAGCTCGTCTCGCGCCCGGTAGTAGAACCAGACTCGTCTCGCGCCCGACAGCAGGATGGGCTGATGGAGGCCAGTTTTGGCCGACCTATTGGGTCTCGGCGCTGGGGGCAGCTCAGGGGTGCTAAAGGCGGAGCCTTGCCACTCGTCTCTTTGGTTGGGGTAGTGTTGGGTGGCGGGTGAGGTGACGTCGAGGTCTTGGATGCTGGGGCGGCGGCCCTGGTGGTGGTATCGCGGTGCTTTTAGGCCAAGCCCATGGCTTGGTGCTGCCCTGTGACCATGGTCGTGTGGGCGGCATGGTCGCCGGGGTGTGGCGTTCAGGAGTGGTGAATATTGGGCGGGGTGAAAACCTGTTTTATCTATGGACGGACCGACAGCGGCGAAGCATACTCCCTTCTTGAAGGCGTCGTCGCGGCCATTATTGCCCACGTGTTGCTTTAGGGAAACTCTGACCCTCGGGTCGGGCGGTGGCGGCGCTCCGGTGTCGTATCCTTCCTGAAGGCGCCGCCTTGGAGCCCACGTTTCGCTGTATGCGGCTTCATCTCTTCGCGGTGGTGTGTTCACGGTTAAGGACCCGACTGCTCTTGTAGTGCTTTGGGTGATGTTGTTGCGCTCAGCGTCTATGTATCTTTTTTTTTGAGATCTGAAGTAGGGTCATCTACTCAGATAGGGGAGTACACTCGGAGATCATCAAGGATTGAAGACTACTCGGTATGTTTGCTATAAGCGACTGCTTTCCTGAGCTTCTTGTAAGTTCAGCAAGGCCATGAGCTAAAGATTGCATCCACGCCTCGCATACTGAACTTTTCATGCTGCAAAGCTGGCCATGGCCTGTTTGATGTCCATGATCAGACCATAGTGAGGGGAGCGTGTCCGGCTTGGTGCATTCAGTTCGTTGACAATGGCTTGGTTATCCAACTCCAGCACAATCTGACCATTAGAATGTGCCACCATTGCCTTTAGTCCCGCGAGAGCAGCGCGGCTTCGGCCTCTTCAGCACTCTGATAGCGCGGCAAGTTCATGCAGATAGATAGGAGAACAAGTCCTTGGTGATCTCTGCCGACTATTCCGGCAGCACTTTCTCCGGTCTCGGCGAGGAAGGACGCGTCCGTATTGATTTTTGTCATACCCAAACCCGGCGGCGACCATTTGTCCATGGCCATAGCCACAAGCCGCTCTCCATAGCTCCCATCTGTCAGTGTCTCCCTCTTGCTAGATCCCTCACTAGGATCAGTTGCAGCTCTCAGTTCCTCTTCATATTTTAGCAGAAACTGCTTTGAACTCCCAATCGTTTCTCTACCGCAATTACATATGCAGTCTTCTCTTAAGTACTAGCTTCTCCATAACAGCAACATAATTTTTGTCCGGTCTTCATCATTGACTGTGTCTAGCAGGGTTTGCAGCCAATTCTCTCCGGTATACCTGAACTTGTTTTCAGTGGGCAAGCTCCACACTTCTCTCATGGCTGACCTGAGAGCTCTGCTCTTTGTGCACATGATTACTGCATGGTGCTCATTCTCAGTTCCATTCCCATATATAGTACAAGTGTTGTCAAGTTCTAGCGTTCTATTCCACTTATTTTCCTTTGTGGCTAACGTATTTTTCGCCACTCTCCAACTGAAAATTCGCACTTTACCAGGCACTTTTGATTTCCAAATGAGGTCCCAGATACTTCTGTCATTTGGTTCACTGGATGAGCTCGACGGGTTCTGTGCCATTTGGGGGAGGTCTGCAGCTGCTAACTTGTACGCACTCCTTACCGAGAAGATGCCGCTCTTCTCATAGTGCCATGCAATTTGGTCATCCACATCCGACGAGGGCATATTCAGCTTGCAGATTTCATTAGCATCAAACGGGAAGAAAAGTTGTCTAATTAGGGTCTCATTCCACTCTTTGCGGTCCGGAAGCATGAGTTGGCTTACCCAACGGATCCTCGATCTACGGATAAACGAGGTGGTTTTCAAGCCCTCTCGTCTTGGGATCCATTGATCTCTTTGTATCTGAATGTTTCTCCCATTGCCAATCCTCCATATAATACCCTTTTTCAGAAGTTCAAGTCCGAACTCAATAGCCCTCCAAACAGGAGACGCACCATAGCCACAAGCCGCTCTCCATAGCTCCCATCTGTCAGTGTCTCCCTCTTGCTAGATCCCTCACCAGGATCAGTTGCAGCTCTCAGTTCCTCTTCATATTTTAGCAGAAACTGCTTTGAACTCCCAATCGTTTCTCTACCGCAATTACGTATGCAGTCTTCTCTTAAGTACCAGCTTCTCCATAACAGCAACAGAATTTTTGTCCGGTCTTCATCATTGACTGTGTCTAGCAGGGTTTGCAGCCAATTCTCTCCGGTATACCTGAACTTGTTTTCAGTGGGCAAGCTCCACACTTCTCTCATGGCTGACCTGAGAGCTCTGCTCTTTGTGCACATGATTACTGCATGGTGCTCATTCTCAGTTCCATTCCCACATATAGTACAAGTGTTGTCAAGTTCTAGCGTTCTCTTCCACTTATTTTCCTTTGTGGCTAACGTATTTGTCGCCACTCTCCAACTGAAAATTCGCACTTTACCAGACACTTTTGATTTCCAAATGAGGTCCCAGATACTTCTGTCATTTGGTTCACTGGATGAGCTCGACGGGTTCTATGCCATTTGGGGGAGGTCTGCAGCTGCTAACTTGTACGCACTCCTTACCGAGAAGATGCCGCTCTTCTCATAGTGCCATGCAATTTGGTCATCCACATCCGACGAGGGGATATTCAGCTTGCAGATTTCATTAGCATCAAACAGGAAGAAAAGTTGTCTAATTAGGGTCTCATTCCACTCTTTGCGGTCCGGAAGCATGAGTTGGCTTACCCAACGGATCCTCGATCTACGGATAAACGAGGTGGTTTTCAAGCCCTCTCGTCTTGGGATCCATTGATCTCTTTGTATCTGAATGTTTCTCCCATTGCCAATCCTCCATATAATACCCTTTTTCAGAAGTTCAAGTCCGAACTCAATAGCCCTCCAAACAGGAGACGCATCGGAGGCAAACACCATATCTAGGAGGTTACCGTTGGGGTAGTATTTGGATTTTAGTACCCTCACACACAGGCTATCCGGGTTTT
The DNA here is from genome assembly GCA_032464435.1 of Aegilops umbellulata. NCBI lineage: Eukaryota > Viridiplantae > Streptophyta > Magnoliopsida > Poales > Poaceae > Aegilops > Aegilops umbellulata. The sequence continues at coordinate 473,345,696 of CP136060.1, forward strand.
GAAGTAGTCTCCATCCCCGTTTGGCTAGGAGTGCTTGGTTGAATAGGTGCATATCTCTGAAACCAATGCCTCCTGCCCTCTTCGGTTTTGTCATCCGCTCCCATGACATCCAATGCACCTTCCGGTGCCCATCCTCATCTCCCCACCAGAAATCTCGTATCATTCGTTCATATTTCTCGCAGAAACCTTTGGAGAGCATAAAGACACTCATGATGAAGGTGGGGAGAGCCTGCACAACTGATTTAACATGGACCTCCTTAGCTGCATAGGACATGAACTTTTCTGACCAGTTGCTACATCTCTTCCAGAATCTGTCCATGATTGGCTGGAATTGCTCATCTTTCATTCTACCCTCCGGGGTCGGCAAACCAAGATACTTGCTTTCAAAAGTATCCGATGTCACCCCAAGAATGTCCTTAATTTCCTCCCTAATTGCCGTAGGGCATACTTTGCTAAAGAGGATGGAGCATTTGTTGGCACTGAGCAGCTGTCCCGTGCATTTCTGGAATTTTGCCAGGACACTCTTTATGGTCTCTGCTTGTCTTGGGTAAGCTCTGAAGAAGATCAAGCTATCATCTTCAAATAGAAGATTAGAAATACCCGGACTGTTTCTCGCGATTTTGATGGGGGACAGTGTGTTCTCCGCCATTTCCTTCTTCAATAGGTGCACAAGCCCGTCAGCGACAAATAGAAAGAGATAGGGGCTAAGGGGGTCCCCTTGTCTCAATCCCCGGGATGGGGAGAAAGCCTCCAATAACTCACCATTACATTTTACCGAGTATCTCACCAAACTGACACAGTGCATCACCCACCCAACCCATTTGTTGCAAAAACCAAACTTCCTCAACACCCCTTTTAGGTATCCCCAATCCACTCTGTCATAGGCTTTGGCAAGATCCAACTTATACGCACAGTAGTTATCTCTTGGGTTTTTGCTGTGTTGGATCTTGTGGAAACACTAGAAATCAATGATGGCATTATCCGTTATCATCCTGCCTAGGATGAAAGCACTTTGGGTCTCCGAGATGATTTCATCGAGCATGGGTCTCAGTCTATTCACAAGGCACTTTGAGACCACTTTGTATATCACATTGCATAGGCTGATTGGTCTGTAGTCCTTGAGGGATTGCGGATCATTACCTTTAGGTATGAGGACTATCATCGTGTCATTTATCCCCTCCGAAAGCACTCCCTAATAAAAAAACTCACGTACTCCTCGCAGAAGATCCTGTTGGGGAACGTAGTAGTTTCAAAAAATTTCCTACACACACGCAAGATCATGGTGATGCATAGCAACGAGAAGGGAGAGTGTTGTCTATGTACCCTCGTAGACCGAAGCGGAAGCGTTGACGCAACGTAGAGGAAGTAGTCGTACGTCTTCCCGATCCGACCGATCCAAGCGCCGTTACTCCGGCACCTCCGAGTTCTTAACACACGTACAGCTCAATGACGTTCCCCGGGCTCCGATCCAGCAAAGCTTCGGGGACGAGTTCCGTCAGCACGACGGCGTGGTGACGATCTTGATGTACTACCGACGCAGGGCTTCGCCTAAGCACTGCAACAATATGACCGAGGTGGAATATGGTGGAGGGGGCACCGCACACGGCTAAGGAACGATCACGAAGATCAACTTGTGTGTCCTAGGGTGCCCCCTGCCCCCGTATATAAAGGAGCAAGGGGGGAGGCCGGCCGGCCCTTGTGGCGCACGCCAGGAGGAGGAGTCCTCCTCCTAGTAGGAGTAGGACTCCCCTCTTTCCTACTCCTACTAGGAGGGGGAAAGGAAGGGGGAGAGGGAGAGGGAAAGGGGGGCGCCGCCCCCTTCTCCTAGTCCAATTCGGACCAGAGGGGGAGGGGGCGCGCGGCCCACCCTGGCTGCCCCTCTCTCTCTCCACTAAGGCCCATGTGGCCCAATACTTCTCCCGGGGGGGTTCCGGTAACCCTCCGGCACTCCGGTTTTCTCCGAAACCACTCGAAACCATTCTGATGTCCGAATATAGTCGTCCAATATATCAATCTTTATGTCTCGACCATTTCGAGACTCCTCGTCATGTCCGTGATCTCATCCGGGACTCCGAACTCCTTCGGTACATCAAAACTCATAAACTCATAATATAACTGTCATCGAAACCTTAAGCGTGCGGACCCTACGGTTCGAGAACAATGTAGACATGACCGATACACGTCTCCGGTCAATAACCAATAGCGGGACCTGGATGCCCATATTGGCTCCTACATATTCTACGAAGATCTTTATCGGTCAGACCGCATAACAACATACGTTGTTCCCTTTGTCATCGGTATGTTACTTGCCCGATATTCGATCGTCGGTACCCAATACCTAGTTCAATCTCGTTACCGGCAAGTCTCTTTACTCGTTCCATAATACATCATCTCACAACTAACTCATTAGTTGCATTGCTTGCAAGGCTTAAGTGATGTGCATTACCGAGAGGGCCCAGAGATACCTCTCCGACATTCGGAGTGACAAATCCTAATCTCGAAATACGCCAACCCAACAAGTACCTTCGGAGACACCTGTAGAGCATCTTTATAATCACCCAGTTACGTTGTGATGTTTGGTAGCACACAAAGTGTTCCTCCGGTAAACGGGAGTTGCATAATCTCATAGTCATAGGAACATGTATAAGTCATGAAGAAAGCAATAGCAACATACTAAACGATCGGGTGCTAAGCTAACGGAATGGGTCATGTCAATCACATCATTCTCCTAATGATGTGATCCCGTTAATCAAATGACAACTCATGTCTATGGCTAGGAAACATAACCATCTTTGATCAACAGGCTAGTCAAGTAGAGGCATACTAGTGACACTCTGTTTGTCTATGTATTCACACATGTATTATGTTTTCGATTAATACAATTCTAGCATGAATAATAAACATTTATCATGATATAAGGAAATAAATAATAACTTTATTATTGCCTCTAGGGCATATTTCCTTCAGTCTCCCACTTGCACTAGAGTCAATAATCTAGTTCACATCGCCATGTGATTTAACAGCAATAGTTCACATCACCATGTGATTAACACCCATAGTTCACATCATCATGTGACCAACACCCAAAGGGTTTACTAGATTCAGTAATCTAGTTCACATCGCTATGTGATTAACACCCAAAGAGTACTAAGGTGTGATCATGTTTTGCTTGTGAGAGAATCTTAGTCAACGGGTCTTTCACATTCAGATCCGTTATGTATTTTGCAATTTTCTATGTCTACAATGCTCTGCACGGAGCTACTCTAGCTAATTGCTCCCACTTTCAATATGTATCTAGATCGAGACTTAGAGTCATCCAGATCAGTGTCAAAACTTGCATCGACGTAACCCTTTACGGCGAACCTTTTTGTCACCTCCATAATCGAGAAACATATCCTTATTCCACTAAGGATAATTTTGACCGCTGTCCAATGATCTACTCCTAGATCACTATTGTACTCCCATGCTAAAATCAGTGTAGGGTATACAATAGATCTGGTACACAGCATGGCATACTTTATAGAACCTATGGCCAAGGCATAGGGAATGACTTTCATTCTCTTTCTATCTTCTGCCGTGGTCGAGTTTTGAGTCTTACTCAATTTCACACCTTGTAACACAGGCAAGAACTCTTTCTTTGACTGTTACATTTTGAACTACTTCAAAATCTTGTCAAGGTATGTACTCATTGAAAAAACTTATCAAGTGTCTTGATCTATCTCTATAGATCTTGATACTCAATATGTAAGCAGCTTCAACGAGGTCTTTGTTTGAAAAAATCCTTTCAAACACTCCTTTATGCTTTGCAGAATAATTCTACATTATTTCCAATCAACAATATGTCATTCACATATATTTATCAGAAATGCTGTAGTGCTCCCACTCACTTTCTTGTAAATACAGGCTTCACCGCAAGTCTGTATAAAACTATATGCTTTGATCAACTTATCAAAGCGTATAATCCAACTCTGAGATGCTTGCACCAGTCCATAGATGGATCGCTGGAGCTTGCATATTTTGTTAACACCTTTAGGATCGACAAAACCTTCTAGTTGCATCGTATACAACTCTTCTTTAGTAAATCCATTAAGGAATGCAATTTTGTTTATCCATTTGCCAGATTTCATAAAATGCGGCAATTGCTAACATGATTCGGACAGACTTAAGCATAGATACGAGTGAGAAACTCTCATCGTAGTCAACACCTTGAACTTGTCGAAAACCTTTTGCGACAATTCTAGCTTTGTAGATAGTAACACTACCATCAGCGTCCATCTTCCTCTTGAAGATCCATTTATTTTCTATGGCTTGCCGATCATTGGGCAAATCCATCAAAGTCCATACTTTGTTCTCATACATGGATCATATCTCAGATTTCATGGCCTCAAACCATTTCGCGGAATCTGGGCTCATCATCGCTTCCTCATAGTTCGTAGGTTCGTCATGGTCAAGTAACATGACCTCCAGAATAGGATTACCGTACCACTCTGGTGCGGATCTCACTCTGGTTGACCTACGAGGTTCGGTAGTAACTTGATCCGAAGTTACATGATCATCATCATTATCTTCCTCACTAATTGGTGTAGTAGTCACAGGAATAGATTTTGTGATCAACTACTTTCCAATAAGGGAGAAGGTACAATTACCTTATCAAGTTTTCTACTTTCCTCCCACTCACTTCTTTCGAGAGAAAACTCCTTCTCTAGAAAGGATCCATTCTTGGCAACGAATGTCTTGCCTTCGGATCTGTGATAGAAGGTGTACCCGAAAGTCTCCTTTGGGTATCCTATGAAGACATATTTCTCCGATTTGGGTTTGAGCTTATCAGGATGAAAATTTTCATATAAGCATCACAATCCCAAACTTTAAGAAACGACAACTTTGGTTTCTTGCTAAACCACAGTTCAGATTGTGTCGTCTCAACGGACTTAGATGGTGCCCTTTTAAACGTGAATGCAGCTGTCTCTAATGCATGATCCCAAAACGATATTGGTAAATCGGTAAGAAACATCATAGATTGTACTATATCCAATAAAGTACGGTTATGACGTTCGGACACACCATTATGCTGTGGTGTTCCAGGTGGCATGAGTTTGTGAAACTATTCCACATTGTTTTAATTGAAGATCAAACTCGTAACTCAAATATTCTCCTCCACGATCATATCGTAGAATCTTTTATTTTCTTGTTACGATGATTCTCCACTTCACTCTGAAATACTCTGAACTTTTCAGACTTATGTTTGATCAAGTAGATATACCCATATCTGCTCAAATCATCTGTGAAGGTCAGAAAAATAATGATACCTGCCGCGAGCCTTAACACTCACCGGATCGCATACATCAGTATGTATTATTTCCAACAAGTCAGTTTCTCGCTCCATTGTTCCGTACAACGGAGTTTTAGTCATCTTGCCCATAAGGCATGGTATGTAAGCATCAAGTGATTCATAATCAAGTGATTCCAAAATCCCATCAGCATGGAGTTTGTTCATGCGCTTTACACCAATATGACCTAAACGGCAGTGCCACAAATAAGTTGCACTATCATTATTAACTTTGCATCTTTTGGCTTCAATATTATGAATATGTGTATCACTATGATCGAGATCCAACAAACCATTTTGTTGGTGTGCATGACCATAGAAGGTTTTATTCATGTAAACAGAACAACAATTTATTCTCTTACTTAAATGAATAACCGTATTGCAATAAACATGATCAAATCATATTCATGCTCAACACCAAATAACACTTATTTAGGTTCCACACTAATCCCGAAAGTATAGGGAGTGTGCGATGATGATCATATCAATCTTGGAACTACTTCCAACTTTCATCGTCACTTCACCCTTAACTAGTCTCTGTTCATTCTGCAACTCCCGTTTCGAGTTACTAATCATAGCAACTGAACTAGTACCAAATACTGAGGGGTTGCTATGAACACTAGTAAAGTACACATCAATAACATGTATATCAAATATACTATTGTTTACTTTGCCATCCTTTCTTATCCACCAAATACTTGGGGTAGTTCCGCTTCCAATGACCAATCCCTTTGCAGTAGAAGCACTTAGTCTCAGGCTTAGGACCAGACTTGGGTTTCTTCACTTGAGCAGCAACTTGCTTGCTGTTCTTCTTGAAGTTCCCCTTTTTCTTTTTCTTTTTGCCCTTTACTTGAAACTAGTGGTATTGTCTACCATCAACACTTGATGTTTTTCTTGATTTCTACCTTCGTCGATTTTAGCATCACGAAGAGCTTGGGAATTGTTTCCGTTATCCCTTGCATATCATAGTTCATCACGAAGTTCTACTAACTTGGTGATCATGACTAGAGAATTCTGACAATCGCTATCTTATATGGAAGATCAACTCCCACTTGATTCAAGCGATTGTAGTACCCAGACAATCTGAGCACATGCTCACTAGTTGAGCGATTCTCCTCCATCTTTTAGCTATAGAACTTGTTGGAGACTTCATATCTCTCAACTCGGGTATTTGCTTGAAATATTAACTTCAACTCCTGGAACATCTCATATGGTCCATGACGTTCAAAACGTCTTTGAAGTCCCGATTCTAAGCCGTTAAGCATGGTGCACTAAACTATTAAGTAGTCATCATATTGAGCTAGCCAAACGTTCATAACGTCTGCATCTGCTCCTGCAATAGGTTCGTCACCTGGCGGTGCATCAAGGACATAATTATTTTGTGCAGCAATGAGGATAAACCTCAGAATACGGATCCAATCCGCATCATTGCTACTAACATTTTTCAACACAATTTTCTCTAGGAACATATCAAAATAAACATATGAAAGCAACAACGCGAGCTATTGATCTACAACATAGATATGCTAATACTACCAGGACTAAGTTCATGATAAATTAAAGTTCAATTAATCATATTACTTAAGAACTCCCACTTAGAAAGACATCCCTCTAATCTTCTAAGTGATCACGTGATCCAAATCAACTAAACCATAACCGATCATCACGTGAAATGGATTAGTCTTCAATGGTGAACATCATTATGTTGATCATATCTACTATATGATTCACGCTCGACCTTTCGGTCTCCGTGTTCCGAGGCCATATCTGCATATGCTAGGCTCGTCAAGTATAACCCGAGTATTCTGCGTGTGCAAAACTGGCTTGCACCCGTTGTAGATGGACGTAGAGCTTATCACACCCGATCATCACGTGGTGTCTGGGCACGACGAACTTTGGCAACGGTGCATACTTAGGGAGAACACTTCTTGATAATTTAGTGAGAGATCATCTTATAATGCTACCGTCAATCAAAGCAAGATAAGATGCATAAAAAGATAAACATCACATGCAATCAATATAAGTGATATGATATGGCCATCATCATCTTCGTGCTTGTGATCTCCATCTCTGAAGCACCGTCATGATCACCATCGTCACCGTCACGACACCTTGATCTCCATCGTAGCATCGTTGTCGTCTCGCCAATCTTATGCTACTACGACTATCGCTACCGCTTAGTGATAAAGTAAAGCATTACAGGGCGATTGCATTGCATACAATAAAGCGACAACCATATGGCTCCTGCCAGTTGCCGATAACTCGGTTGCAAAACATGATCATCTCATACAATAAAATTTAGCATCATCTCTTGACCATATCACATCACAACATGCCCTGCAAAAACAAGTTAGACGTCCTCTACTTTGTTTGTTACAAGTTTTACGTGGCTGCTACGGGCTTAAGTAAGAACCAATCTCACCTACGCATCAAAACCACAATGATAGTTTGTCAAATAGACTCCGTTTTAAACTTTGCAAGGACCGGGCGTAGCCACACTCGGTTCAACTAAAGTTGGAGAAACTGACACCCGCCAGCCACCTGTGTGCAAAGCACGGCGGTAGAACCAGTCTCGCGTAAGCGTACGCGTAATGTCGGTCCGGGCTGCTTCATCCAACAATACCGCCGAACCAAAGTATGACATGCTGGTAGGCAGTATGACTTGTATCGTCCACAACTCACTTGTGTTCTACTCGTGCAAAACATCAAACCATAAAAACCTAGGCTCGGATGCCACTGTTGGGGAACGTAGTAATTTCAAAAAATTTCCTACGCACACGCAAGATCATGGTGATGCATAGCAACGAGAAGGGAGAGTGTTGTCTACGTACCCTCGTAGACCGAAGCGGAAGCGTTGATGCAACGTAGAGGAAGTAGTCGTACGTCTTCCCGATCCGACCGATCCAAGCGCCGTTACTCCGGCGCCTCCGAGTTCTTAACACACGTACAGCTCGATGACGTTCCCCGGGCTCCGATCCAACAAAGCTTCGGGGACGAGTTCCGTCAGCACGACGGCGTGGTGACGATCTTGATGTACTACCGACGCAGGGCTTCGCCTAAGCACTGCAACAATATGACTGAGGTGGAATATGGTGGAGGGGGCACCGCACACGGCTAAGGAACGATCACGAAGATCAACTTGCGTGTCCTAGGGTGCCCCCTGCCCCCGTATATAAAGGAGCAAGGGGGAGGCCGGCCGGCCCTTGTGGCGCGCGCCAGGAGGAGGAGTCCTCCTCCTAGTAGGAGTAGGACTCCCCTCTTTCCTACTCCTACTAGGAGGAGGAAAGGAAGGGGGAGAGGGAGAGGGAAACGGCGGCGCCGCCCCCCTTCTCCTAGTCCAATTCGGACCAGAGGGGGAGGGGGCGTGCGGCCCACCCTGGCTGCCCCTCTCTCTCTCCACTAAGGCCCATGTGGCCCAATACTTCTCCCGGGGGGGTTCCGGTAACCCTCCGGCACTCCGGTTTTCTCCGAAACCACTCGAAACCATTCCGATGTCCGAATATAGTCGTCCAATATATCAATCTTTACGTCTCGACCATTTCGAGACTCCTCGTCATGTCCGTGATATCATCCGGGACTCCGAACTCCTTCGGTACATCAAAACTCATAAACTCATAATATAACTGTCATCGAAACCTTAAGCGTGCGGACCCTACGGTTCGAGAACAATGTAGACATGACCGAGACACGTCTCCGGTCAATAACCAATAGCGGGACCTGGATGCCCATATTGGCTCCTACATATTCTATGAAGATCTTTATCGGTCAGACCGCATAACAACATACGTTGTTCCATTTGTCATCGGTATGTTACTTGCCCGAGATTCGATCGTCGGTATCCAATACCTAGTTCAATCTCGTTACCGGCAAGTCTCTTTACTTGTTCCGTAATACATCATCTCGCAACTAACTCATTAGTTGCATTGCTTGCAAGGCTTAAGTGATGTGCATTACCGAGAGGGCCCAGAGATACCTCTCCGACATTCGGAGTGACAAATCCTAATCTCGAAATACGCCAACCCAACAAGTACCTTCGGAGACACCTGTAGAGCACCTTTATAATCACCCAGTTACGTTGTGACGTTTGGTAGCACACAAAGTGTTCCTCGAGTAAACGGGAGTTGCATAATCTCATAGTCATAGGAACATGTATAAGTCGTGAAGAAAGCAATAGCAACATACTAAACGATCGGGTGCTAAGCTAACGGAATGGGTCATGTCAATCACATCATTCTCCTAATGATGTGATCCCGTTAATCAAATGACAACTCATGTCTATGGCTAGGAAACATAACCATCTTTGATCAACAGGCTAGTCAAGTAGAGGCATACTAGCGACACTCTGTTTGTCTATGTATTCACACATGTATTATGTTTCCGATTAATACAATTCTAGCATGAATAATAAACATTTATCATGATATAAGGAAATAAATAATAACTTTATTATTGCCTCTAGGGCATATTTCCTTCAGATCCTCCTTTAGCACCTCCCAGTTCCGCTGGAAAAAACGGCCCGGAAGTCCGTCGGGACCCGGAGCTTTGAGGGGGCCGATCTGAAACAATGTGTCACCAATTTCCGTGCTTGTGAACGGTTTTGTTAGCTGATTATTCATGTTAATGTCAACATGCTCCAAAATTAGGTCCAGGATATCGGTTGGGTCAACCTCCTTCTCTGCCTCATACAATTTCTTGTAGAAGGCCGAAGTCATATCCTGTACTTTCTTATTATCCTCAACCCAAGCGCAACTATTATCTTTCAACTTCAAGATCGCATTTTTCTTTTTCCTCCAAGTAGCCCTCTGTTGGAACCACTTGGTGTTCTTGTCCCCTTCTCTAATATAGGTGGCTCTCGACCTTTGTCTCCACATTAGCTCCTCTCTCAAGAGTAATTCATCTAGCTCGGCTGACAATTTAATTTCCTCACTTCTTACATGATCCGTAGGTGGTAAGTTCCATAACCTGCTCAACTTTCTTTGGATCTCTGCTGTTTTCTTGACAACTGACCCAAAATCCCTCTCGGCCCAGCCTTTTAGTGCCCCTTGTAGGTGCAGAATTTTCTCACGAACCTCTTGGAGGTTTTCTGCTAGTCCATTCTGCTTCCAAGCGTTCACAATAGTATTCTCCAAAGTGTCCACTCTTTCCCACATCTGCTCGTACCTGAAAATGCTCGTATTCCTTTTATCCACCGGCCTCCACTCCTTTCTGCTACCCACTCGGAGATAGATGGGGAGGTGATCTGATCTTGACGAGCATATGTGCTCAACCGAGGCATTCCTGAAGTGGTCCGACCACTCTGGTGATGCCACAAATCTGTCCAGACGGGCACACACATTACTCTTCCCTTCCTGTTTGTTGTAGTAAGTCCATGAAGGTCCTCTAAAACCCAGATCAAAAAGGTTGCAGTCCAAAAGAGCTTTGCAGAAATTATCCATGTTGCTCTCGGATCTTTTTGAAGCAGAAAAGTGCTCTTCTTGCCTCATAGTCTCATTAAAGTCCCCCACCATCAGCCATGGGAGGTTGCTAGTATCTTTGATTCTTCTTAACAAGGTCCACATGTGATGGCATTCATGCGCTTTTGGTTCTCCATAGACAAATGTAACCCTCCATTGGAAGCCATTCGGATTTAATCGGACCAACACATCAATATACCTCGCCCCTGCGGCAATCTTCTTTATTTCCACACTCTCATCATAAAAGAGGGAAATGCCGACACCTTTTCCCAGGCCGGGTTGCGTGATACAATGGCGGAGGCCAAGCCCCACTTTAGACTCTTGACGTACTTATTATTCTGCCGCGTTTCAGATAGGAAGACGAGTTTGGGCTTATACGTGTGCACGAGGCACACTAATTCCTGAACTGTGCGAGGTTGCCCGAGGCCTCGACAGTTCCAAGCTAGCACCGTCATGGCTCCTGGCAGGCGCCGTCCTTGGCACCCACCAGTTTGCCGGGAGCCCCCTGCCCGGTCGCTTCCAAATTTTCCACCTTCTCCCCTCCCTCATCCTCCATCTTCCCTGCACCACATTGTTTCTTCAACTGCTCATGTCCTTCTCCTGCATTTGTTGTCCCATCCCCCTCAGAATCCTCACCCTCACGCTCGCCTCTTTTCCCCAGCATAGTGGCAGCCAACACCGATTTTGGAAAGTTGCCCCTCCCAGATTTCTTGAGCCTCTTCTTCAGATGTTTGTCTGCAGTCCCACCTGTCGCCTCCAGTGCCTCACCTGTCAGACCGGTGAAGCGGGGGATAGGCCCAAAGCCAGGAGGGAACGCAGGTTCGTCCGAGTCCATGGCAGCCCTAGCTTGGCTCCCGCTCCCGACAAGAGGATCAGCGGTGGCTAGTTCCACCAAAGTTTCTGAAGGAAATATGCCCTAGAGGCAATAATAAAGTTATTATTTATTTCCTTACATATCATGATAGATGTTTATTATTCATGCTAGAATTGTATTAACTGGAAACATAATACATGTGTGGATACATAGACAAACAGAGTGTCACTAGTATGCCTCTACCTGACTAGCTCGTTAATCAAAGATGGTTATGTTTCCTAATCATGAACAAAGAGTTGTTATTTGATTAACGAGGTCACATCATTAGTTGAATGATCTGATTGACATGACCCATTCCATTAGCATAGCACCCGATCGTTTAGTATGTTGCTATTGCTTTTATCCATGACTTATACATGTTCCTTTAACTATGAGATTATGCAACTCCCATTTACCGTAGGAACACTTTGTGTGCTACCAAACGTCACAACGTAACTGGGTGATTATAAAGGTGCTCTACAGGTGTCTCCGAAGGTACATGTTGGGTTGGCGTATTTCGAGATTAGGATTTGTCACTCCGATTGTCGGAAAGGTATCTCTGGGCCCTCTCGGTAATGCACATCACTTAAAGCCTTGCAAGCATTGCAACTAATGAGTTAGTTGCGGGATGATGTATTACGGAACGAGTAAAGAGACTTGCCGGTAACGAGATTGAACTAGGTATTGGATACCGACGGTCGAATCTCGGGCAAGTAACATACCGATGGACAAAGGGAACAACGTATGTTGTTATGCGGTCTGACCGATAAAGATCTTCGCAGAATATGTAGGAGCCAATATGGGCATCCAGGTCCCGCTATTGGTTATTGACCGGAGATGTGTCTCGGTCATGTCTACATTGTTCTCGAACCGTAGGGTCCGCACGCTTAAGGTTTCGATGACAATTATATTATGAGTTTATGAGTTTTGATGTACCGAAGGAGTTCGGAGTCCCGGATGAGATCGGGGACATGACGAGGAGTCTCGAAATGATCGAGACGTAAAGATCGATATATTGGACGACTATATTCGGACATCGGAAGGGTTCTGAGTGGTTCGGGTATTTTCGGAGGTACCGGGGAGTTACGGGATTACGGGAGAAGTAATGGGCCTTGATGGGCTTTAGTGGGAAGAGGAAAAAAAGGCTGCTGCGCCCCCCCTCCCCTCTAGTCCGAATTGGACTAGGGAAAAGGTGGCCGGCCACCTCTCCTTCTCCTCCTATTCCTTCTCCCTTCCTCCCCTCTTGGTGGACTCCTACTAGGACTTGGAGTCCTAGTAGGACTCCATATCTTGGCCGCACCAATTGGCTTGGCCGGCCTCCTCCTCCTCCATCCTTTATATACTGAGGCAAGGGGCACCCCTTGGACACACAATTGATCATTGAGATCTTTCCTTAGCCGTGTGCGGTGCCCCCTTCCACCAAATTCCACCTCGGTCATATCGTTGCAGTGCTTAGGCGAAGCCCTGCGCCGGTAACACATCAAGATCGTCACCACGCCGTCGTGCTGACGGAACTCTTCCCCGACGCTTTGCTGGATCGGAGCCCGGGGATCGTCATCGAGCTGAACGTGTGCCAAGAACTCGGAGGTGCCGAAGTAACGGTGCTGTGATCGGTTGGATCGCGAGGAGAACGTACGACTACTTCCTCTACGTTGCGTCAACGCTTCCGCTTCAGTCTACGAGGGTACGCAGACAACACTCTCCCCTCTCGTTGCTATGCATCACCATGATCTTGTGTGTGCGTAGGAATTTTTTTTGAAATTACTACGTTCCCCAACAGTGGCATCCGAGCCTAGGTTTTTATGGTTTGATGTTATTTGCACGAGTAGAACACAAGTGAGTTGTGGACGATACAAGTCATACTGCCTACCAGCATGTCATACTTTGGTTCAGCGGTATTGTTGGACGAGACGATCCGGACCAACCTTACGCGTACTCTTACGCGAGACCGGTTCCCTCGACGTGCTTTGCACATAGATGGCTTGCGGAAGACTGTCTCTCCAACTTTAGTTGAACCGAGTGTGGCTACGCCCGGTCCTTGAGAAGGTTAAAACGGAGTCTATTTGACAAACTATCGTTGTGGTTTTGATGCGTAGGTAAGATGAGTTCTTGCTTAAGCCCGTAGCAGCCACGTAAAACTTGCAACAACAAAGTAGAGGACGTCTAACTTGTTTTTGCAGGGCATGTTGTGATGTGATATGGTCAAGGCATGATGCTAAATTTTATTGTATGAGATGATCATGTTTTGTAACCAAGTTATCGGCAACTGGCAGGAGCCATATGGTTGTCGCTTTATTGTATGCAATGCAATCGCGATGTAATGCTTTACTTTATTACTAAGCGGTAGTGATAGTCGTGGAAGCATAAGATTGGCGAGACGACAACGATGCTACGATGGAGATCAAGGTGTCGCGCCGGTGACGATGGTGATCATGACGGTGCTTCGAAGATGGAGATCACAAGCACGAGATGATGATGGCCATATCATATCACTTATATTGATTGCATGTGATGTTTATCTTTTATGCATCTTATCTTGCTTTGATTGACGGTAGCATTATAAGATGATCTCTCACTAATTATCAAGAAGTGTTCTCCCTGAGTATGCACCGTTGCGAAAGTTCTTCGTGCTGAGACACCACATGATGATCGGGTGTGATAGGCTCTACGTTCAAATACAACGGGTGCAAAACAGTTGCACACGCGGAATACTCAGGTTATACTTGACGAGCCTAGCATATAACAGATATGGCCTCGGAACACAGAGACCGAAAGGTCGAGCGTGAATCATATAGTAGATATGATCAACATAGTGATGTTCACCATTGAAACTACTCCATCTCACGTGATGATCGGACATGGTTTAGTTGATTTGGATCACGTGATCACTCAGAGGATTAGAGGGATGTCTATCTAAGTGGGAGTTCTTAAGTAATATGATTAATTGAACTTAAATTTATCATGAACTTAGTCCTGGTAGTATTAGCATATCTATGTTGTAGATCAATAGCTCGCGTTGTTGCTTCCCTGTGTTTATTTTGATATGTTTCTAGAGAAAATTGTGTTGAAAAATGTTAGTAGCAATGATGCGGATTGGATCCGTGATCTGAGGTTTATCCTCATTGCTGCACAGAAGAATTATGTCCTTGATGCACCGCTAGGTGACGGACCTATTGCAGGAGCAGATGCAGACATTATGAACGTTTTGCTAGCTCAATATGATGACTACTTAATAGTTTAGTGCACCATGCTTAACTCTTAGAATCGGGACTTCAAAGACGTTTTGAACGTCATGGAGCATATGAGATGTTCTAGGAGTTGAAGTTAATATTTCAAGCAAATACCCGAGTTGAGAGATATGAAGTCTCCAACAAGTTCTATAGCTAAAAGATGGAGGAGAATCGCTCAACTAGTGAGCATGTGCTCAGATTGTCTGGGTACTACAATCGCTTGAATCAAGTGGGAGTTAATCTTCCAGATAAGATAGTGATTGACAGAATTCTCTAGTCACCATCACCAAGTTAGTAGAACTTCGTGATGAACTATAATATGCAAGGGATAACGGAAAATATTCCCAAGCTCTTCGCGATGCTAAAATCAGCGAAGGTAGAAATCAAAGAAAAACATCAAGTGTTGATGATTGACAAGATCACTAGTTTCAAGAAAAGGGCAAAAGGAAAGAAGGGGAACTTCAAGAAGAAAGGCAAGCAAGTTGCTGCTCAAGTGAAAAAGCCCAAGTCTGGTCCTAAGCCTGAGACTAAGTGCTTCTACTGCAAAGGGACTGGTCACTGGAAGCGGAACTACCCCAAGTGATTGGCGGATAAGAAGGATGGCAAAGTGAACATAAGTATATTTGATATACATGTTATTGATGTGTACTTTACTAGTGTTCATAGCAACCCCTTAGTATTTGGTACTAGTTCAAGTTGCTAAGATTAGTAACTCGAAACGGGAGTTGCAGAATGAACAAAAACTAATTAAAGGGCAAGGTGACGATGTGTGTTGGAAGTGGTTCCAAGATTGATATGATCATCATCACACACTCCCTATACTTTCGGGATTAGTGTTGAAACTAAATAAGTGTTATTTGGTGTTTGCGTTGAGCATGAATATGATTTGATCATGTTAATTGCAATACGGTTATTCATTTAAGTAAGAGAATAAATTGTTGTTCTGTTTACATGAATAATACCTTCTATGGTCATACACACCAATGAAAATAGTTCATTGGATCTCGATCGCAGTGATACACATATTCATAATATTGAAACCAAAAGATACGAAGTCAATGATGATAGTGCAACCTATTTGTGGCACTGCCGTTTAGGTCATATTGGTGTAAAGCGCATGAAGAAACTCCATGCTGATGGGATTTTGGAATCACTTGATTATGAATCACTTGATGCTTGCGAACCATGCCTGTTGGGCAAGATGACTAAAACACCATTCTCCGGAACAATGGAGCAAGCAACAGATTTGTTGGAAATCATACATACTGATGTATGTGGTCCGATGAATATTAAGGCTCGCGACAAGTATCATTATTTTCAGAACTTCACAGATGATTTAAGCAGATATGGGTATATCTACTTAATGAAACATAAGTCTGAAACGTTTGAAAAGTTCAAAGAATTTCAGAGTGAAGTGGATAATCATCGTAACAAGAAAATAAAAATTTCTACAATATGATCGCAGAGGTAAAATATTTGAGTTACGAGTTTTGGCCTTCAGTTAAAACCGTGTGGAATAGTTTCACAAATTCATGCCACCTGGAACACCACAGCATAATGGTGTGTCCGAACGTCATAACCGTACTTTATTGGATATAGTACAATCTATGATGTTTCTTACCGATTTACCAATATCGTTTTGGGATCATGCATTAGAGACAGCTGCATTCACGTTAAAAGGGGCACCATCTAAGTCCGTTGAGACGACACAATATGAACTGTGGTTTAGCAAGAAACCAAAGTTGTCGTTTCTTAAAGTTTGGGGTTGTGATGCTTATATGGAAAATTTTCATCCTGATAAGCTCAAACCCAAATCGGAGAAATATGTCTTCATAGGATACCCAAAGGAAATTGTTGGGTACACCTTCTATCACAGATCCAAAGGCAAGACATTTGTTGCTGAGAATGGGTCCTTTCTAGAGAAGGAGATTCTCTCGAAAGAAGTGAGTGGGAGGAAAGTAAAAACTTGATAAGGTAATTGTACCTTCTCCCTTATTGGAAAGTAGTTCATCACAGAAATCTGTTCTTGTGACTACTACACCAATGAGTAAGGAAGCTAATGATGATGATCATGTAACTTCAAGATCAAGTTACTACCGAATCTCGTAAGTAAACTAGAGTGAGATCCGCACCAGAGTGGTACGGTAATCCTGTTCTGGAAGTCATGTTACTAGACCATGACGAACTTGCGAACTATGAGGAAGCGATGATGAGCCCAGATTCCGCGAAATGGTTAGAGGCCATGAAATCTGAGATATGATCCATGTATGAGAACAAAGTATGGACTTTGAGGGATTTGCCCGATGATCGGCAAGCCAAAGAAAATAAATGGATCTTGAAGAGGAAGACGGACACTGATAGTAGTGTTACTATCTACAAAGCTAGAATTGTCGCAAAAGGTTTTCGACAAGTTCAAGGTGTTGACTGCAATGAGAGTTTCTCACTCATATCTATGCTTAAGTCTGTCCGAATCATGTTAGCAATTGCCGCATTTTATGAAATCCGGCAAATGGATAAACAAAACTACATTCCTTAATGGATTTATTAAAGGAGAGTTGTATACGATGCAACTAGAAGGTTTTGTCGATCCTGAAGGTGTTAACAAAATATGCAAGCTCCAGCGATCCATCTATGGACTGGTGCAAGCATCTCGGAGTTGGAATATACGCTTTGATAAGTTGATCAAAGCATATAGTTTTATACAGACTTGCGGTGAAGCCTGTATTTACAAGAAAGTGAGTGGGAGCACTACAACATTTCTGATAAGTATATGTAAATGACATATTATTGATCGGAGATAATGTAGAATTATTCTATAAAGCATAAAGGAGTATTTGAAAGGAGTTTTTCGAAGAAGGACCTCGGTGAAGCTGCTTACATATTGAGCATCAAGATCTATAGAGATAGATCAAGACGCTTGATAAGTTTTTCAATAAGTACATACCTTGAAAAGATTTTGAAGTAGTTCAAAATGGAACAGTCAAAGAAAGAGTTCTTGCCTGTATTACAAGGTGTGAAATTGAGTAAGACTCAAAGCCCGACCACGGCAGAAGATAGAAAGAGAATGAAAGTCATTCCCTATGCCTCAGCCATAGGCTCTATGAAGTATGCCATGCTGTGTACCAGATCTATTGCATACCCTACCACTGAGTTTGGCAAGGGAGTACAATAGTGATCTAGGAGTAGATCACTGGACAGCGGTCAAAATTATCCTTAATGGAATAAGGATATGTTTCTCGATTATGGAGGTGACAAAAGGTTCGTCGTAAAAGATTACGTCGATGCAAGTTTTGACACTAATCTAGATGACTCTAAGTCTCAATCTAGATACATATTGAAAGTGGGAGCAATTAGCTAAAGTAGCTCCGTGCAGAGTATTGTTGACATAGAAATTTGCAAAATACTTACGGATCTGAATGTGACAGACCCGTGGACTAAAATTATCTCACAAGCAAAACATGATCACACCTTAGTACCCTTTGGGTGTTGGTCACATATCGATGTGAACTATGGGTGTTAATCACATCGTGATGTGAACTATTGCTATTAAATCACATGGCGATGTGAACTAGATTATTGACTCTAGTGCAAGTGGGAGACTGAAGGAAATATGCCCTAGAGGCAATAATAAAGTTATTATTTATTTCCTTACATATCATGATAGATGTTTATTATTCATGCTAGAATTGTATTAACTGGAAACATAATACATGTGTGGATACATAGACAAACAGAGTGTCACTAGTATGCCTCTACCTGACTAGCTCGTTAATCAAAGATGGTTATGTTTCCTAATCATGAACAAAGAGTTGTTATTTGATTAACGAGGTCACATCATTAGTTGAATGATCTGATTGACATGACCCATTCCATTAGCATAGCACCCGATCGTTTAGTATGTTGCTATTGCTTTTATCCATGACTTATACATGTTCCTTTAACTATGAGATTATGCAACTCCCATTTACCGTAGGAACACTTTGTGTGCTACCAAACGTCACAACGTAACTGGGTGATTATAAAGGTGCTCTACAGGTGTCTCCGAAGGTACATGTTGGGTTGGCGTATTTCGAGATTAGGATTTGTCACTCCGATTGTCGGAAAGGTATCTCTGGGCCCTCTCGGTAATGCACATCACTTAAAGCCTTGCAAGCATTGCAACTAATGAGTTAGTTGCGGGATGATGTATTACGGAACGAGTAAAGAGACTTGCCGGTAACGAGATTGAACTAGGTATTGGATACCGACGGTCGAATCTCGGGCAAGTAACATACCGATGGACAAAGGGAACAACGTATGTTGTTATGCGGTCTGACCGATAAAGATCTTCGCAAAATATGTAGGAGCCAATATGGGCATCCAGGTCCCGCTATTGGTTATTGACCGGAGATGTGTCTCGGTCATGTCTACATTGTTCTCGAACCGTAGGGTCCGCACGCTTAAGGTTTCGATGACAATTATATTATGAGTTTATGAGTTTTGATGTACCGAAGGAGTTCGGAGTCCCGGATGAGATCGGGGACATGACGAGGAGTCTCGAAATGGTCGAGACGTAAAGATCGATATATTGGACGACTATATTCGGACATCGGAAGGGTTCTGAGTGGTTCGGGTATTTTCGGAGGTACCGGGGAGTTACGGGATTACGGGAGAAGTAATGGGCCTTGATGGGCTTTAGTGGGAAGAGGAAAAAAAGGCTGCTGCGCCCCCCCTCCCCTCTAGTCCGAATTGGACTAGGGAAAAGGGGGCCGGCCACCTCTCCTTCTCCTCCTATTCCTTCTCCCTTCCTCCCCTCTTGGTGGACTCCTACTAGGACTTGGAGTCCTAGTAGGACTCCATATCTTGGCCGCACCAATTGGCTTGGCCGGCCTCCTCCTCCTCCATCCTTTATATACTGAGGCAAGGGGCACTCCTTGGACACACAATTGATCATTGAGATCTTTCCTTAGCCGTGTGCGGTGCCCCCTTCCACCAAATTCCACCTCGGTCATATCGTTGCAGTGCTTAGGCGAAGCCCTGCGCCGGTAACACATCAAGATCGTCACCACGCCGTCGTGCTGACGGAACTCTTCCCCGACGCTTTGCTGGATCGGAGCCCGGGGATCGTCATCGAGCTGAACGTGTGCCAAGAACTCGGAGGTGCCGAAGTAACGGTGCTGTGATCGGTTGGATCGCGAGGAGAACGTACGACTACTTCCTCTATGTTGCGTCAACGCTTCCGCTTCAGTCTACGAGGGTACGTAGACAACGCTCTCCCCTCTCGTTGCTATGCATCACCATGATCTTATGTGTGCGTAGGAATTTTTTTTGAAATTACTACGTTCCCCGACAGTTTCAGCTGCAGCACCCAGGCTGAATGATTCAGCTTCAGGATCCTTCATGTGATCCTGAGTAACCCCCCTGTTCTGGTGGGTTAGCAGTTGGAGATTGGTCAAGCAGGGCTCCCGCCAAAGCTTCTTCTGTGTTGGTGAGCACCAGGGGCTTGGCCACCTAGTCCATATCTATCTCGCCAGCAGCATCCCCAGCGACACGAGCTTGAGTAGGTGCCTTTTGGGACCCTGTCTGCTTCGGCAGGCTTCTGTCATCAGTCACCTTCAGGGCGCTCACGACCGCGATAGCGCTCTGGACCAGAGGGTTTGCTAGTACCTCCTCCGGTGTCAGCTCAAGCCCGGTTTTCCATCTCGATCCACCCTCATGCTGAGCACCTTTACCAAAACTAAGAAGGCGCCTAGCACTATTCGCTACAGGGCAACATACCCACCCCTACTATTGCTTTTCTTAAACGGGGAGGCTCGCATTGTTGCCATGTACCTCATCTCTTGGAGGTCCACCAGCAACTTACAGTCGCGTTGGCCATGCCCGAGAAAGCCACAGAAGCCACAAAACCTAGGCACTCTCTCATACTTCACCTCTAAGAAGAACAATTCGTTTGCTGGCTTATCATGTGAGGTGATGCTACTACGGACAGGTTGATCCACATCATGATTGATACGTACCCTGATGAAGTCACCCCACAGATGACCGTGGATATCAGTGTCCACTTCGAGGACCTCACCAAGCTTGGATCCAAGTTTCCAAGCCACCGCCTCATCCAGCATGATCGGGGGGACGTCGTGGATGCGTACCCATATGGGCATATGGGCCACCTCCACATCACCGGGTCTTGTGCTGCCATCCACCTTCACCATGAGGAAGGCGTCGCCCTTGTGAGTCCAGGGGCCGTTGTCGAGGATGAAGTGGCGGTCCCCCTCCCTCTCGAACTCCAGCAGGAAACGGTTGTTCTTGAGCGGGGTGTAGTTGAGGCGGCCACGGAGCCCCCACTTGCTTTTGAGTTCGCCGAAGAGCCCGTCGTTGTTGTAGGGCAGGGGCGAGAAGAAAAGCCCTACAGCGATCCAGCGAGTCCTCATGGCTGCCCGCTCTCTGGAGAGGTCGAGCTCGACCACATCATCTACCTTCTGCCCCAGGTTGACTGGAAAGCGAGGGGCAACGACATCGCCACCCGCGCTCAGCCTCCTCATGGTTGCCCTGCCTGATTGGGAACGGGAGGTTTCCCCACGGAGGAGCACCCTTTAGATGGTCCTCCCATCTCCAGGACGGGAGGAGTCACCGCCCTCCGACGCAACGCCCTTGTTCTTCTGGTCGTTCTGGTCAGCCATCGTCAGAGTGGGGGAAGTGCTCTTTGCAGATGTTGCAAGGTTGTGGCAGAGATCATCTGGTGTTGGTCCTTTTAAATTCGAGGTAGCCTCCTGCAATTCCAACATCGCCGGGATTGTCAAAGATTTCTCCGATACTGAGATCGTCGGGCTGCTTCTATCCTTCAAACCGGGATCTGTTTCCCCTCCGCCCTTATCTGGTGGTTCGTCCACCGCATGGCCTATGGTGTCTTTGCCCCCGGGGGTCTGATTTTTTCACCTAAACCAAGTTTCAGATCCTCTTTCATTGCAATCATCTTTTCCTTAATTTTCTCTAGAGTGTCACCATTGGGATTCTGATCTTTACCTCCTGATTCCAGACGAGTTTTAGACGACACTTTCCTTCTAGATTCGATCTTTTTTATCTCCTTCCTCATGCGCAGCCATGCTTCCCGCAGGCCCAGCGGATCCACCACCCGGATTCGATCATCTCCTTCCTCGCGCGGAGCCCAAAGCTTGCATCCATCTCGGAATCTTGCCGTCGGTAGGCTCGTCTCAGTCGCGATCGGGGATCGCCTCTCAGTCGCCTTGGGAGAGGCAGCGTGATTTACGCTCACCATTAACAAAGGTAATTTGTGTGTAATAATCTTCATCCCAGCGTCTATGTATCTTTGCCTTAGGTGTGTGCGTGTGTTGTGACGGCGTGTGTTTGTACCAGGTTGTTATTGTTGGTCATTGCTTTAGTATATAAAACGGGGCGAAAGCCTTTTTCGGTAACTTGGCAACTTATGCCCGTCTAGAAAAAAAATCATATGCCATCATGCTGGCGATGATTTTTGGGCCCTCAAAATGTTTCCCGATACCTCGCTTATTTATGGAAAATGTTTCTACTCATCTAGCTGATTTCAGCCAGACTTAAGCCGCCTCCGCAAGCCTCCACGTTTCTGTGATTCCGGCTGATTCCACGCTCGTTCATTGTTGGGTCCCACGGCTGCTGCTACTGTTTTTCCTTTTGAGAGAATCTGTTGCTACTGTTTAATTCCCGCACCCGCATGCGCCCACACCACTACTGCTGCTACTCTCTCTCATCTGTGAAGGAAATATGCCCTAGAGGCAATAATAAAGTTATTATTTATTATCTTATATCATGACAAATGTTTATTATTCATGCTAGAATTGTATTAACCGGAAACATAATACATGTGTGAATACATAGACAAACAGAGTGTCACTAGTATGCCTCTACTTGACTAGCTCATTAATCGAAGATGGTTATGTTTCCTAACCATGAACAAAAGAGTTGTTATTTGATTAACGGGATCACATCATTAGAAGAATGATGTGATTGACATGACCCATTCCATTAGCTTAGCACCCGATCGTTTAGTATGTTGCTATTGCTTTCTTCATGACTTATACATGTTCCTATGACTATGAGATTATGCAACTCCCGTTTGCCGGAGGAACACTTTGTGTGCTACCAAACGTCACAACGTAACTGGGTGATTATAAAGGTGCTCTACAGGTGTCTCCAAAGGTACATGTTGGGTTGGCGAATTTCGAGATTAGGATTTGTCACTCCGATTGTCGGAGAGGTATCTCTGGGCCCTCTCGGTAATGCACATCACATAAGCCTTGCAAGCATTGCAACTAATGAGTTAGTTGTGAGATGATGTATTACGGAACGAGTAAAGAGACTTGCCGGTAATGAGATTGAACTAGGTATTAAGATACCGACGATCGAATCTCGGGCAAGTAACATACCGATGACAAAGGGAACACCGTATGTTGTTATGCGGTCTGACCGATAAAGATCTTCGTAGAATATGTAGGAGCCAATATGAGCATCCAGGTTCCGCTATTGGTTATTGACCGGAGACGTGTCTCGGTCATGTCTACATTGTTCTCGAACCCGTAGGGTCCGCACGCTTAAGGTTTCGATGACAGTTATATTATGTGTTTATGAGTTTTGATGTACCGAAGGAGTTCGGAGTCCCGGATGAGATCAGGAACATGACGAGGAGTCTCGAAATGGTCGAGACATAAAGATCGATATATTGGACGACTATATTCGGACATCGGAAAGGTTCCGAGTGATTCGGGTATTTATCGGAGTGCCGGGGGGGTTATCGGAAACCCCGGGGGGACTATTGGGCCTACATGGGCCATAAGGGGTCCGAATTGGACTAGGGAAGGGGGCGCGCCCCCCTTTCCTTCTCCTTTCCCTCTCCTTCCTTCCCCCTTCCTTTTCCTAGTTGGACTAGTAAAGAGGGGAGTCCTACTCCTACTAGGAGGAGGACTCCTCCCCTCCTTGGTGTGCCCCAAGGATGGCCGGCCTCCCCCTTGCTCCTTTATATACGGGGGCATGGGGGCACCTCTAGACACAACAATTGATCATTGATCTCTTAGCCGTGTGCGGTGCCCCCCTCTACCATAGTTCACCTCGGTAATACTGTAGCGGTGCTTAGGCGAAGCCCTGCGTCGGTAGAACATCAAAATCGTCAGTACGCCGTTGTGCTGACAAAACTCTCCCTCAACACTCGGCTGGATCGGAGTTCGAGGGACGTCATCGGGCTGAATGTGTGCAGAACTCGGAGGTGCCGTACGTTCGGTACTTGGATCGGTTGGATCGTGAAGACGTACGACTACATCAACCGCGTTGTCATAACGCTTCCGCTTTCGGTCTACCAGGGTACATGGACACATTCTCACCTCTCGTTGCTATGCATCACCATGATCTTGCGTGTGCGTAGGATTTTTTTTTGAAATTACTATGTTCTCCAACAATCTGCACTTCACTACCATTGGTGTCAGCCTATTTCCTTTACTGAGTTGACCGGATGGCTCTACATGCTGCATGCATTAACCGTTCTGAAGAAGCTAGCTCTACATAGATTAGCACTGACCATTGTCCATTAGTAACAACAAATTATATTTGGCTGACCTGTTTTATTTTTGTGTCAAAAAGCTTACATAAGTGTAATATGTTTTTAATTGATATTTTCCAATGATCAAAAAAGATATTTGCTACATACGAAAGTGAGTAATGCGGACGCTAGAAGGATGGGTGACGCTACTGCATACACTCGACGCTATAAGACTAACCCATTGTAAAAACAGACGAGTGGCGTTGGGTGGTCGGTGGGGTGCTACTGCAAATTAAACATGCAATGCTACAAGTTGGCTCGCCACTAGCTTTTCTAACGCGCGCTATTTTATTGTCTGGCTGACACATGGATGCCTTCAGAACTATTGGAAGACGCGCGGTACAGTCGCTTGATTTGGACGCATTAGCCATTTAGCTGTGGCCACCATTCACATCATGACTCATGTTGCACTAGCCATTTGCAACATGACCTATGTTGCGCTCAGGAGGTTATGAAACTAGGCCGGCATTGCAAACACTCATCGCCACACAACATCGCAATGTTGCATCCACACAACAAGTCCCATGTTGCAATCACAACCTTTCCCAAGTTACAGCCATCACCGCACAATATCGCCAATGTTGCGGCCATCACAACATGTTCCATGTTGCAATCACAACCTGTCTCAAGTTACACATGCCGCCGCACAACATCACTCATGTTGCGGTTGCTATATCACCGACGTTCCAGCCATCGCAACATGTCCCACGTTGCAGTTGCTATGATGGAGCATCGTCGAACCGCCGGAGCATCACCGGTGCTACGATGGAGCAATGTCGGACCGTCGAAAACATCGCCCGTGTTGCAATGGAGCTCTGTGGAGCATCACACATACTGCTACGGAGCGTCGTCGATCGTCGGGGCATGATCCATGCTGCGATGGAGCATCATCAGGGCCACTGAAACATCGTCGTTGCTGCAATGAAGCTTTGTGGAGCATTACTGGTGCTGTTATGGAGCAGTGCTGGGTCATCAGAGCATCAGTGGTGCTACGATGAGCATCGTCGGGCTGTCGGAACATCATCGTTGCTACAGTGGAGCTTTGTGGAGTATCGCCGGCGCTGTTATGGAGCGTCGTTGGGGCCGCGGGAACATCACCATTGCTACAATGGAGCAAGTCGGTGCTGCGATGGAGCATCGCCGGGCCACCAGAGTATCGTCGGGTCATCTGAGGATCACCGGTGCTACGATGAGCATCACCGGGGCCGCGGGAACATCGTTGTCGCTACAATGGAGCACGTCGGTGCTGTGATGGAGCATCGCTGGGCCGCCGCAGTATCGTCAGGGTCATCAGAGGATCACCAGTGCTACGATGAGCATCGTGGGGGCCATCGAAACATCGATGTTGATACAATGGAGCGCGACGGTGCTGCAATGGAGCATCAGCGGCCCGTCGGAACATCCTCGGTGCCGCGATGAAGCAATCGTCGGACCGCCGGAACATCGACGGCGCTGCGAAGGAGCATCACTGGCGCTATGAGGGAGCATCGTCGGGCCGCCGAAACATTGCAGGTACTGCAACGAAACATGCCTAAGCCGTTGGGGCATTGTCGGGCCGCTGAAACATTACCGGTACTGCAATGGAGCATGGCTGAACAGTCGGAGCATCATCGGCACTGCAATGGAGCATAGCCGAGTCACCGGAGCATCGTCGGTGCAGCAACGGAGCACCAATGTGCTTGAAAGGATGTCCGCGCTAGGGGCGTTGCTTCAACCCCAGAGCTCATCGGCGCTGTTACTGTGGCTGATATATGGCAAGCACGCCGGCCATTTTGCTGTAAGGTGACCGGCCATATGGCTTGCTGATATATGGAGCATCATCGTGGGACACAATGCTGGTGCTCTCGTTAGGGCATCTCCAGCCGTCCCCCCAAGAGGCTTTTTTCATCGCCGGCGCGTATTTTTCACACAGTCAGGCCCCCACGAGTCCAAAAAGCGCCGGATTTGATGAAAGTTATGCCCGGCGGTACCAACCCAAACCCAAAGAGCTGGGGCGCAGCTGGGGGCACCGGCGCTCCATTTTGCATGCAAAACCCCACAAGTCAGCCTCAGACCTCACTCTCTCTCCTCTTTTCCTCCCAGGCCCACCATGTGCATGGCCAGCGAACGCCTTCTTCAGCGCGTGCATGGCAGGCCGAGGCGGGGACCCGGCCATGGGGCAGTGCTACCTCGCGCGGCGCCGCCGAGCGGAGACGCACTCGCCGGCCCCGGCCAGCGCGGCAGACGCCGCCATCGCGGCACCCCAAGCCGGCCGCCGCGGCCGGGACCGGGACCCCGCGCCGCCGCAACTCCGGATCGACCACGCCCGCGCACCAGACGCCCGGGGTCGCCTGGCCCAGCCCGTACCCCGCGGGGCACCAGCCCGCTGCTGGCCGGGGTGTCGCCTTCACCTGACCACTGGCAGTTGCGGATGAGGAAGACGCCGGCGTTGAGGCCGACCCAGGACCTGGCCTCGTACACCTCCCTGTCCCAGCCGTGGACGACGAGGTTGTAATCCTTGTACCTGGTGGCGAGCGGGAGCGCGAAGTCCATGTCGGTGACGACGGCGTCGGCGTCGAGCCACCAGACCCACTCGGCCACCGGGTGGGCGAGCATGGCGGCGCGCACCACGGGGATCTTGGCCCAGTAGGCCACCATCCGGGGCGCGGGCACGAGCGGCCAGACGCAGGCGCGTGGGCGCGAGCGGCCAGGCGCGGGCGAGCGCGCGAGCGGCACGGGCGCGGGCGCGGATGCGGATGGAGCGGATACGGTGGCGCGGCGAGTATGACGGGCCTCGCTTGGGATGGATACGGCTGGAGATTTTCTCGTTCGCAGGACAAAATTCTCGCCGGCAGCCCCCCAAGCGGTGATAAAAACGCCTCCTGGGGGGCCGAACGGCTGGAGATGCCCTTAGAGTACGCGCGTGCGGGGATTTTGCGTTGTTTTTTTTACGGATGCGGGGATATCGCGTTGGTGGCTGAAGCTGCGGGAGACATGTGCAAGTTGGGATTTAAGTCGTGCTGTGGTCCAGTCGTCAAGGAATCCAGCGACCCAGATCGTACTGAAATCAACGACGGGAAGGCGGCTTATTTCCCCGGGACATCATCAGGATGACTACTAGGCGCCCTTATTTATCCATGAGATTTGGGTCGAGTGGCGATTTGTGTAAATCTTCCTTCTAGTTGAAAGAGGACTGCCAATTCGCCTCTTTGTTTTCACTGCGAGGCCATGTGGTTGGTAATCCATATTTGCTGCTTACTACAGCAAGGTGTCCGAGTAACGCATAGGGAGACTCACACTAGTTTGCTGTAGCACGGGTTACTGCAGTGTGGCTACTGCAGCGCGGTTTCGCGACAGCGCATGGATGTTGCAGCACATGGTACTGTAGCAGTGCCTTTTGAAAACGTGTCCATTTTTTGAAACCTACACAATTATCAAAATTTAATTGTTTTCAATTTTATTTGAATATTTCCGGAAAATTGGACATTTTATAAATATTGTGAACATTTTTTGAAAAGGCAAACAAAATTTTCAAACAATAAACTTTTTAACAAATTGATTTTTTCGAAGACATGAATATTTTTTGAAATTCTCCACTATTATTCAACCGTATGAAAAAAAAATCACTGCTCAGTCCATTTTTATGCAAAATCATGAGGCCGAGCCAAAAACGAGCAGGAGATAAGGACGGGAGCGCGTATTGCATGGCTGCGAGAAGGGGACCGCAATACCCAGTTCTTTCATCGGAAGGCTGTTTGGCGTGCACGCAAAAATCGCATTAAAATTCTCATTGATGATGACGGTGTCACGCATGAGGACCACGGGTCCATGGCGGCCATGGCAACAGCTTATTTTGCCAAACTTTTTACTGCTGACCCCTCTCTTCGTGCGGACCCAGTAATTGATCTAATTAAACCTCGTGTGTGTGACCGCATGAATGCTGGATTGTGTGCAGATTTTTCAGACAAGGAAATTGCCGATGCTCTATTTCAGATTGGTCCGCTCAAGGCGCCGGGTCCGGATGGCTTCCCCGCCCGTTTTTTCCAGCGCAATTGGGATGTGATGAGAGAGGAGGTAATTGCGGGGGTCAAGGAGTTTTTTCGGACAGGGATTATGCCTGAGGGGGTGAACAACACTTCTATTGTTCTCATCCCGAAGGTGGATAACCCTGAGAGGCTTACGGAGTTTCGCCCAATCAGCTTATGTAATGTCATCTACAAAGTGGTGGCAAAATGTCTGGTAAACCGGTTGAGGCCTATTCTGGATGATATTATCTCTCCTGAGCAGAGTGCCTTTGTTCCTGGACGTATGATCACTAATAATGCTTTGATTGCGTTTGAGTGCTTTCATTCTATTCAGCAGGAGAAAGACCCAAGCAAAAGTTTTTGTGCATATAAGCTGGACCTCTCCAAAGCTTATGATAGGGTGGGCTGGATCTTCTTGAAGCGAATGATGATTAAGATGGGTTTTGCTCGCCGGTGGGTGGACTGGATTATGGCTTGCGTCACCTCGGTGAGATATACAGTTAAATTTAATGGAACCCTTCTGGAATCGTTCGCACCGTCGCGTGGGTTGCGGCAAGGTGATCCTTTGTCCCCATTCTTATTTCTGTTTGTGGCTGACGGTCTATCTGCTCTCTTGAAAGAAGGAGAGGAAAAAGGCGACTTCACCCCGCTTAGAGTGTGCCGCAGAGCTCCGGGTATTTCTCATCTTCTGTTTGCAGATGATACTTTACTGTTTTTTAAAGCAGTGGGGGAAGAGGCCCAAAAGGTTCAGGAAGTACTAAACACATATGCTAATGCCACTGGACAATTTATTAATCCGGCCAAAAGTAGTGCCATGTTTGGTGCTACGTGTGCCTTGGATAAACAGGAAGCGGTGAGAACAACCCTCAACATAGGCACTGTTACATTTGAGGAGAAATATTTGGGACTTCCAATGCCCGAAGGTCGCATGTCATGAGGTAAATTTCAGAATTTACAATCTCGGTTATTGAAGAGGATTATTGCATGGGGTGACACCCTCTCTCTGGCGGGTAAGGAAACCATGATTAAAGCAGTTGCTCAAGCTATTCCCACTTATATTATGGGTATTTTTAAGCTCTCAATGTCAGTGTGTGATGACCTGAATAGAATGGTTCGTAATTTCTGGTGGGGCGCCTCTGAGGGAAAGAGGAAGACCCACTGGTTGGCCTGGCCAAAGATCCAGGCTCAGAAAAGCAAGGGCGGTCTGGGCTTCAAAGATTTTCGTCTTTTTAACCAGGCTCTCCTAGCGAGACAGGCCTGGCGGTTGCTTACTAAACCCACCAGTTTATGTGCGCAGGTTTTAATGGCTTGATACTATCATGATGGACGCCTGGAGGACACAGTGTTCTCGGGAAATGCGTCCCCAACTTGGCAGGCTATCCAACATGGTCTTGAGCTCTTGAAAAAGGGCATCATTTGGCGTGTTGGGAGCGGGCAGGACATTCGCATATGGCGGGACCGATGGCTGCCGCGGGAGCCCTCGCGCCAGCCGATCACTCAGCAGGGCACTTGCCGCCTGAGGAGGGTGGCTGAGCTCCTCGATGGAGGGGGATCTTGGCGCACCGATCTACTACAGCGATACTTCCTGCCGGCGGATGTCGCCATCATCACCACCATCAGGACTTCCCCACGCGTCACTGACGATATCATCGCCTGGGCACCGGAGAAAAACGGTATCTTCACCGTTCGATCCGCGTATCGCCTGGCAATGGACGAGCGCGAGCGTCCATTGGCCACCGCCACGAGCAGGGCACCGGATGGTCGTCGCGCCATCTGGAAGATCATATGGGGGTGCCATGCTCCCCCAAAGGTACGCGTGTTTGCATGGAGGGTCGTCACAAATTTCCTTGCTACCTGGGCTAACAAAGCCTCACGACACCTCGAGGTTACTGACGTGTGCCCCCTGTGTGGTGTGGAACACGAGGATGGATTCCACGCGCTATGCAGGTGCCCACTGGCAAGGGAGCTTTGGAGAATCATGGCGTTGGACTGGAACATCCCCAGGGTGGAGACTATCCGAGACACGGGGCCAGAGTGGCTTTTCGCTCTGTTGGAACCCCTGGATGAAACGGCGAGGCTGGTGGTACTCATGATCATGTGGAGAGTGTGGCATGTACGCAATGAGATTACCCATGACAAACCACCACCCCCGGCCGAGGCCTCTCGTCGGTTCTTACAGGGGTACATTAATTCCCTGCTATGTATTCAGCAACACCCGACGGCTAACATGGAGAAGGGCAAGATGGTTGTATGTACCACCCCGCAGCGCGTGAAACCCAGCAATATGGATAGGGTGCGGGCACGCTGGATCCCCCCTAGTGCGGGATGGGCCAAGCTTAACACGGATGGCAGTTTTGTTGCAGCTACAGGAGCAGCGGACGGAGGTATGATCCTTCGGGATGACAGAGGGGATATCATCTTCAGCGCCTGCAGAGAAATACGCACATGTGATAGTGCGCTGGAGGCGGAGCTCTCAGCTTGTAGAGAAGGCATAGACCTTGCTCTACACAGGACCATGATGCCTATCATCATGGAGTTGGATAGCGCGGAGGCGGTGGCGATGCTCAAAGCACCAACGACAGACAGGTCACAACACCGCTCTCTCGTCGAAAAGATTAGCAGCTTAGCATGCCGTCATGCTAGAGAGCTTGTATTCGTGCAGTGTAGCCGTTGGCAGAATACCGCGAGTCATGAGTTGGCCGCATATGGCCGTAGCACCCCACGTACGGCAGTCTGGTTCGCAGGAGGACCGGACTTTCTTGTAAACTTGGTTATGGCCGAGAAGCCTCCTTGAGTAATGAAAAAATTTCCCCTCGCAAAAAAAAAGATAGGACGGGAGCGAGCCAGAAGCTTTGGCAGTGGGCACCGGAGGAAATTCCTAAAACGCCTATATATATGCCGCAGTGTCAAGTTCACTTGTCACGCGATCGGACTATCCTCTTTCTTGAATTGTACGCATGCAACCACGATACTAGCCACCTTTTGAACTTCTTTGCCTCCTTTTTCCATGATTTGACGATATAATGTCTACATCAATGCAAGGAGTTTTTTTATTACGTGCATTACCATTTTACTAGTTAAATACTACCTTCGTTCGGAAATACTTGTCATCAAAATGAATAAAAGGGGATGTATCTAGATGTATATTAGTTCTAGATACATCCCTTTTCATCCATTTTGATGACAAGTATTTTCGGACGGAGGGAGTATGTGGTTAAACTTTGACCCAAAATACGATGGACTAATAAACCCAGCAGGAGGTAGCAGGATATGCAAACGTTTCTGAAAACATGATTTTTTTGGTTATTTCGAAAACACACACATTTTTTTGAATTCACGGAGATTTTCTAATTTTGAATGTTGCTTGAAAACATGATAATATGTTCAACCTATTCAAATATGTTTATCGAATTCAAAAAATGTTTTCAAATTCTAATTAGTTCATCAAATCCAAAATTTGTTCATCAAACTCAAAAAACGTTCATGATATTAAAAAAAATATTCTTGAATTCAAAATTTCGTCATAAATTCTTAAAGAATTTCATTGAATTTAAATTTTGTTCGACAACGTGCAGTTTTTTGAAATCGAGAATATTTTTCTTATCGGTGAACCTTTTTTGAATCAATGAATGTTTTTGTGAAATTCATGAATATTTTTTGAATTCACGAACATATTTTAAATATGCGATTTTTTTCAAAAGCATAAACATTTTTTAAATGAAGAACATCTTTAAATTTCTGAAACATTTTTGAAAATTCAAAATTTTGAAGGTTGGAACTTTTTTAAATTCGGAATTATTTTAAAGAGGAAGAAAATAAAAATAGAAAAAAGCGAAAGGCAAAAAAAAAAGAAAGAAACTGGGATGTCCAGCCCCGCTCATGGACCGGACCAATAGGGGCGTGCGAGAGGAGAGGATTGCGTGCTGTCATGTTCAGAATGCGCCAAACAGCGAAATCACTAGTTCAGGAGCACTCTTTACAAAAATTAATTCCACCTCCCAGGCTGCGACAAGCGTCGGACTGCATGTACGCCACTTGTCGCAACTGAAAGTTTTCCTTTTTTTCGTAGATTCATTTATTCAAAACGTTTTATCTCTCAAATCATGCGTCCAAATCTCGAACTGTTTTTCCTGTTGGATTCCTCCCGTCGAGATCTTCAAAACTAGATCTCATGTTGATATGTTACGACAAACTTTTTTTTTGCATGAAAAAACCAAACGCAAAAACCCGAAAGGGAGCATGTTTTTTTCCTTTTCAAGAGGCACGACCGTGCCCTCGCAAAAGCAAATCCATGCCTTCACGAGAAGTACATATGTGTCTCTTGGGGTAGAAAGAAAAATAAAACGCGCCCCCTTTTGTGAGAGGCAGGACTGTGCCTCTCGCGTAAGCAAATCTGTGACTCCACAAGAAGTAAATTTATGCCTCTCACGAAAGAAAAAAAGAAAATGCGTTTTTTCCTTTCCAAGAGGCACGGTTATGCCTCTCGCAGAAGCAAATCCGCACCTCTACGAGAGGTAAGTGCGTGCCTCTCTCGAGAAAAAAAAGAAAACACATTTTTTCCCTTTTCGAGAGGCACGGCCATGCCTCTCGCGAAAGCAAATCCGTGCCTCTACGAGAAGTTAATCCGTGCCTCTCGTCGTAGGAAAAAAAAATAAAGCGCACCCCCCCCCCCTTCGCGAGAGGCACGATCATGCCTGTCGCCGAAGCAAAAAAAGCGCATTTTTTCGCGGCAATTTTCTTTCTAAAATTGTTTTTTTCCAAAACCTAAGGAAAGCCGGGGAAAAACCGAAAAGCCAAAAAAAAACCAAAAAAACACCCAAAAGGCGAAAACTTGTGTAGAAAAATAAAATTAAATAAAATCCGAAGGCAGAGTCCAGAGCATGACATGTGACGGCGGCTCCGCATTCTCAACCCACCCCAAGTGACTCTTGGGGAGGCTCCCGAAGCAGCGCTCTAAGTTCCCCTATATGAGAGCCCCCTTGACTCTTTGTGCGTCAAAATGGTGGTCGAACGCACAATAGTGATCCTTATGGGCCATCCCAACCGAGAGAGTTGCATTGTGCGCCTTACCAAGCGACACCTTCTTCCCTAAAGAAAAACCAAGCGACACCTTCGGTCTTTCAGCGATGTTTTTCTGGTTTTTAGGTGGTTTTCTTCATTTTTTGAAAATTATGGAAAAAATATTTTAAAAAATGTTTAAAAACTAAAATATGTATGCGGATTTTGATTTTTTTGTGTGAATTTATTTATCTCTTGTAGATTTTAAAAATGTTATAGAAACTTTAAAATTGCTCACCAGTTTGTTCAAAAATTGCTTGTCTATTTTGAAAATATTCTC
This sequence comes from Aegilops umbellulata, assembly GCA_032464435.1. Taxonomy (NCBI): domain Eukaryota; kingdom Viridiplantae; phylum Streptophyta; class Magnoliopsida; order Poales; family Poaceae; genus Aegilops; species Aegilops umbellulata. The sequence continues at coordinate 473,379,459 of CP136060.1, forward strand.
GAATTTAGGAAACCTTTTTTCCATTTTTAGACGTGTCATTTCACCCGAAATTTTACTTGTTTGCTACTTGGTAAATCTTTCTGCTTACCTACTTGTTGACCTTAGGATAGGAAATGCATATGACTTGAAAGCTGGCCGCTCGGCTGGCACACTAGCAGTTAGGTTGGCTGGAACAGAACCTCTAATAGCAACTCTAGCAGACCCCACATACGGCGCAAACCCGCATAATTTCGGCGATTATATAGGCTCGGCCCATTTTTCTGGCCAGACAAGAGCCCGCATCGGTGTCCGGCCCGTAAATATTTTTGCTGCACCCCGCAAACGCAAACCCCGAGCCATTATAACTGCGGGTTTGCGGGGCAGATGCGGGTCGAAACCCTACCCCCCCTTAGCCGCGTTCCCCTCCAATTCCCCACCGCGCCGCTCGATTTATCGCCGTCGGCGAGGCTTGGACCACCATGGCCGACTTGGGGGATGAGGCGGAGCGCCGCCGCCGCGCCAGATATGACGCCGCGCGCAAGCAGTGGGTGCGTCGGTGGCTCAACCACGGTGCCCAGCCGCCGCCCACATTCAACCGGCGCGAGCTCGACGAGTTCGAACTCGAGCGCGCCCGTCGCCGCCGCGCCTCCTCCGGCAACTGGTCCGCGGGGATCTCATCCGGCACTGGTTCCGCGAAGTGCTCATCCGCGGGCGCATCGAGCTCGCGGCTCGTTCCGGTGAAGAGGGAGCCGGAGGAGGCCGTGCCCGATGCGCCGCCACGCCGAGGCGTCATCGGACCCGAGGACTACCTCCCACCGGGGCAGGAGGAGCTCCTTGAGCGCGTCGTCCTCGAGCGGTCGGCGAGGAATCAGGAGGAGATGGAAGAGCGCATCCGTCGCGAGCTCTAGTACGAGCGACTCTTCCTCGAGACGGGCCTCACGGCATCACAAGCGCACGCATCGAAGGAGGCTGACCTGCGCGTGATGAAGGCGGAGCAGGCGAAGCTCTACATCGAGGTCGACTCCGACTCCAACTGATCGCCGCCGGTGGACAGCTACCGCAGGAGCTCCGGTGAGCTCAATTTTGTTGTAGTGGTGCGGTAGCGTAGGCCCTGTCTAGCATATCTATCATATCTAGAGGTGGGAGAAAAATGTACATTTTGTATTATTTCTCTGAAACCTTGCTTACGTTTCACTTCCCTTCACTAACCTCAGAGGGTACTACAGTAGTCGAATCTCTAAGATATCCATGTAAACTTAATAAAAAAAAGGCATGAAACCATTTACTAAACTCTCAAAAAACTGCTACCGGAAAAAACCACCCCGCCCTTCACCTCTTGGGCCAGGCCCATATGCATCGCACTATGTGAATACCCAATATTTTGATGCAGTTGAATGTCAGATAAGGTTCACCACTATGTGGTGAGTGACCAGGGATAAAAGCGGAGTGAAAACTTTCTTCTTTTACGGAGGAAAAACAAAAATGGATAGGAAATGTGGAAACAAAAACAAAAATGAAACAATGTTTTCTGATGGAATAGATACAGAAAAGGAACTTCCACTACCGCAGGAATGCTTAGTAGTGACGGGTGGGGAAAACCTAGCAGTGATGGGCGAGGCTCCTAGGGGCACCCGCCACTGATACCGCCACTGCTATTATGACGTCAGTGGCGGGCGCGCGCCCGCTACTGGTAGAGACTCTGCAGTGGTGGGCATACCCCGCAGCCCACTGCTGAAATATATTGTTAGTTGTGGCGGGCAATCTGGGGCACTCGCCACAATTACATGTTCAGTTGCCAACACAAATCCGACATTAAATAGCATCAACAACTAATGTATGTGATTATACACATTACAATAGATGTGTCTCAGATTAGCCACAACACGATTTACCATAACAAGTAGCACATTTTACCATAACAATAATCCAAATACAATACAATAGATGTACACATTAGAGTACAACTCAAGTAACATCATTAGTACACATAGCCTTCTAAGCGAAGCCTCCCACATGTTACATACATATAAGACCTCATGGTAACAACAACACCATAATAACTATGAACTGGATAAAGATAATCAAATTCTTTACTCGTCCAATTGTCCACACCGTCTCGCATACTTCATAGTTGATTTTCTCTTTGCTGACAAAGTTAGCGTAACAATCATTTGCTTCTTTTTTAGTCTTATATCCTTTATAGCAGTTGTTCTCATAACCGTCCACTTGTTCATTATATTTCTCCCATGAATCATAGACTCCTGGATTCTTCCCATAGCACACCACATACCATTCCCACTTCATCTACAAAGATAAATAAACAAGCTAACAAGTCAATTTCATAGTTATCCAATCACATAGAGCAAAGTCATATAGCAATCTTCCTAGCATCATATAAAAGTACGTTCAGAAGCATCGATGATACAAATGACATAAAGGCAGTTCACTAGTAGTTCTGAAGCAAAAGTTCAGCTCCATCATAGCAACATAGAAATTACGTTCAAGCACATCGATCATATAGATCACATAAAGACAGTACACCAGTAGTTTAGAAGTAAACTTCCAGTGCTATCATGAGCTCTCCTCGCCCTCCAACATCTTCGTAATCTTGGCTTGGGCGGTCCTCACAGCTTCGACGGCTGCTCGCGCACTCTCGATGACTGCTCTAGTGCTCTCAGGGAAAGTTCTTGTGTTCTCGACATATGCTGCAACGTTCTTGACGTATGCCCATGCGCTCTCGGTGGCAGATCAAGCGCTCTCGGCATAAGCGTGCATGATCTTTGTGTACTTTGTCACTCTCCTGACGATGTCTACGACGGTAGGAGTTCCATCTACGGGTGTAGGAGTCCTAACGAGGCGTCTCAACTTCTCCATCCGAATCGCATTAAACAAGTTGACATTTAGATAAAAGACATTTATCATGAAAGCAAATTTGTGATAATAAAAAAGATAGACTGCTACGACAACAATCCATATTTGTCCTTTGGGTGGACATTTCTTGCTCTTAAGTTGGGTCCTTTGACCACGGTGATGGTCGTTCTTCACCCTCTCCTCCCGCTTTACGAAGGTTTTAGATGAGGAAGAGGGAGAAGAACGAACCTGTATGACAACAGTCAGTTCATCTCGCAAGTGGTTGTATATATGGTGTACACTCAAACTCACCGTAATTTTGACTGTCGGTGATGGTCGTTCTTCCCCCCTTGTTGGTGTCAAAACCGGCGGATCTCGGGTAGGGGGTCCCGAGCTGTGGATCTTGGATCAATGGGGAACAGGGAACACAAGGACAATGTTTACCCAGGTTCGGGCCCTCTCGAAGAGGTAAAACCCTATATGTCCGGCTTGATTATATTGATGTGTGTATATGGTTACAGAGTTGATCTACCACGAGATTGTATGAACTAAACCCTAGGAGAGTAGGATGATGGTTCTCCTTCTAGCCTCTACGGACTAAACGCTCGGGTTTATATAGACACCAGGGGTACCTAGGGTTACACATAGTCGGTTAACATCAGGGGATAAACACGCCGATTCTCCTATCTTGACTTGGAGGAGACACCAAGGCTTCAAAGGTTTTTCCCTTACGAACACGGAGTTGTCTTATAGCTTGGCCTTCCAATAGTAGTCACAGAATGGCCCACTTGTCCGACCCATAGAGATAGGCCGGCGGCCCGAGGACCCCTTAGTCCCTGACCCCCTCACCCCTCTCCTCCTGCTTTACCAAGGTCTTAGAGGAGGAAGAGGGAGAAGAACGACCCCTTAGTCCCGGGCTCCCTCAGTAGCCCCCGAACTAGTCTTCAAAGCCGAAGTATGTATGGGAACCATCGGCTTTGTGGACCAGTTCCTCTCTTCATGGTGCTAGGGCCAAGCATATAGCTACCCTTAGCCGAACCTTTAAAAGGTTGCCCGACCAAGTTTGGTCGTGTTTCCTCCGGACTATGTCCTGATTTCCGGATTGCATATATTACTTAGCCTCGAAGGCCAACCACTCAAATGCGAACAATGCCCTCGTCTGACAACTTTTTGGCAAAAGTTCACAACCGGCCATAGCCATTGACCGGTCACGAAAAGCTCGATTCGTGGTTTGAGGCAGTTTCTCTATTGGCACGTCTCGTCAATATGGAGATTGTGCCCCGGTTTTCAAGGGATATTATCAATGATTCGGGTTATCCCATGCGCGCATAATGGCATGATTATATCAGGAAGTGGCGAGGTCCGTGGCACGGTAAAAGGGACTCTTGGTATTACGACAACTTATAAAAGGGAAACAACCACCACTTCCCCTGTATGCTTTCTCCTACCTCCATCGCCATTGCTTCCCCAATCTCTTGAGCTCCAGCGCCCCGATCCAACCTTCCTCAAGAATATACTCTAACCACTTCCTCAACCCGGCCATGGCTTGTTCTGGCTCGAAAGGCAAGTGGGAGGCCTCCAGTGTCACCAATGATGACATCGAGGGGCTGAAGCGCGCCGGCTACCTCCCGATAAACGTCACCCACCGAGCTTCGGAGGTGGGCCAGGTCATCCCTATGCCCCAGCCAGATGAAAGGGTGGCGTTCGTCCCCCACTTCATCCAGGGACTAGGCTTCCCGCTCCACCCCTTTGTCAGGGGATTGATGTTCTTCTACGGGCTGGATTTTCATCTTGCCCCAAACTCTTTCCTGCACATTTTGGCCTTCATTGTTATATCGGAGGCTTTTCTTCAAGTCCAGCCAGACTTCGGCTTGTGGCTGAAGGTCTTCAATGTCAAGCCGAAGATAGTCGATGGCCAGCAAGCAGGCTATGGAGGGGCGATGATTAGCAAGCTTCCCCGGGTTGAGTGGTCAGAGGGTACCTTTATAGACACCATCAAGATCTGGCAAAAGGAGTGGTTCTATATCACCGAACCATGCGGCGCGGACTGGACAACAACCCCCGAATTTAGATCCGGACCTCCCACCAGGCTAACTGAAGGAAATATGCCCTAGAGGCAATAATAAAGTTGTTATTTTATATTTCCTGATATCATGATAAATATTATTATTCATGCTAGAATTGATTTACCAGAAACTTGATACATGTGTGGATACATAGACAAAACACCGTCTCTAGTAAGCCTCTACTAGACTAGCTCGTTAATCAAAGATGGTTAAGTTTCCTAACCATAGACATGTGTTGTCATTTGATGAACGGGATCACATCATTAGGAGAAAGATGTGATGGACAAGACCCATCCGTTAGCTTAGCATAATGATCGTTAAGTTTTATTGCTATTGCTTTCTTCATGACTTATACATATTCCTTTGACTATGAGATTATGCAACTCCTGGATACCGGAGGAATACCTTGTGTGCTATCAAACGTCACAACGTAACTGGGTGATTATAAAGATGCTCTATAGGTATCTTCAAAGGTGTTTGTTGGGTTGGTATAGATGGAGATTAGGATTCGTCACTCCGAGTATCGGAGAGGTATCTCTGGGCCCTCTCGGTAATGCACATCATAATAAGCCTTGCAAGCAATCACTACTAGGGAAAACCTTATACACAGAATCTTAGCAGCAGCGCGGTACAGGAAGAGGCGCTACTGCTAATTAGCAGTACCGCAGAATAAAAACAGGCGCTACTGCTACTCACTTAGCAGTAGCGCGGCTCAGTGGAACCACACTACTACTAAAATCGACCGACAGTTCCCGCCACCCTAGGTTTAGCAGTAGCGCGCTCTTGCTAACTGTGCTACTGATAAAGTAACAGTAGTAGCACATTTTTTGGGTGACGCTACTGCTAATTTTGAAACTGGCGACATGGCGGGACCCGCTTGTCAGTAGCGCGTGTGCCAGAAGCGCGCTGCTGCTATCTTATTAGCAGTAGCGTGGTGATACGTCCATTTTGCATCATGCTTTTATATAGATATTTATTGCATTATGGACTGTTATTACACATTATGTCACAATACTTATGCCTATTCTCTCTTATTTTATAAGGTTTACATGAAGAAGGAGAATGCCGGCAGCTGGAATTCTGGCCTGGAAAAGGAGCAAATATTAGAGACCTATTCTGCATGACTCCAAAAGTCCTAAAACTCCACGGAAGTCATTTTTGGAAATAATAAAAAATACTGAGCGATGAAAATACCAGAGGGGGCCCACACCCTGGCCATGAGGGTGGGGGGCGCGCCCCCTGCCTCGTGGGCCCCCTGGCAGGCCTCCGGTGCCCATCTTCTGCTATATGAAGTCTTTCGTCCGAGAAAAAAATCATAAGCACGCTTTCGGGAAGAAACTCCGCCGCCACGAGGTGGAACCTTGGCGGAACCAATCTAGGGCTCCGGTAGAGCTGTTATGCCGGGGAAACTTCCCTCCGGGAGGGGGTAATCATCGCCATCGTCATCACCAACGATCCTCTCATCGGGAGGGGGTCAATCTTCATCAACATCTTCACCAACACCATCTCCTCTAAAACCCTAGTTCATCTCTTGTATCCAATCTTTGTCCCAAAGCCTCAGATTGGTACCTGTCGGTTGCTATTAGTGTTGATTACTCCTTGTAGTTGATGCTAGTTGGTTTATTTGGTGGAAGATCATATGTTCAGATCCTATATGCATATTAATACCCCTCTAATTATGAACATGAATTTGATTTGTGAGTAGTTACGTTTGTTCCTGAGGACATGGGAGAAGTCTTGCTATAAGTAGTCATGTGAATTTGGTATTCGTTCGATATTTGATGAGATGTATGTTGTCTTTCCTCTAGTGGTGTTATGTGAACGTCGACTACATGACACTTCACCATTGTTTGGGCCTAGAGGAGGGCATAGAGAAAATGCTAGCTAATCCTTTTGCAGGAGATGGAACATTGCATCCCGATTTACATTTAATCTATGTGGATGAAGTTTGTGGATTATTTAAGCTTGCAGGTATGCCCGATGATGTTACCAAGAAGAATGTCTTCCCTTTATCTTTGAAGGGAGAGGCATTGACATGGTATAGGCTATGTGATGATATGGGATCATGGGACTACAAGCGATTGAAATTCGAATTTCATCAGAAGTTTTATCCTATGCATCTTGTTCATCGTGATCGTAATTATATATATAATTTTTGGCCTCGCGAAGGAGAAAGCATCGCTCAAGATTGGGGGAGGCTTAAGTCAATGTTATATTCATGTCCCAATCATGAGCTCTCAAGAGAAATGATTATTCAAAATTTTTATGCTCGGCTTTCTCTCAATAATCACTCCATGCTCGATACTTCTTGTACTGGTTCTTTTATGATGAAGACTATTGAATTCAGATGGGATTTATTGGAGAGAATTAAACGCAACTCTGAAGATTGGGATCTCAACGTAGGTAAAGAGTCAGGTATAACACCTAAGTTTGACTGTGTTAAATCTTTTATGGATACCGATGCTTTCCGTGAATTTAGCACTAAATATGGACTTGACTCTGAGATAGTAGCTTCTTTCTGTGAATCCTTTGCTACTCATGTTGATCTCCCTAAGGAGAAGTGGTTTAAATATAATCCTCCCATTGAAGTAAAAGTAGTTGCACCTATTAAATTTGAAGAAAAGACTATCACTTATAATGATCCTATTGTTCCTACTGCTTACGTTGATAAACCACCTTTCCCTGTTAGAATAAAGGGTCATGCTAAAGCTTCAACTATAGTCAACAAAAGTAATATTAGGACACCCAAACCCCCTGAGCAAATTAAAGTTGAAACTAATATTGCTATGATTAAAGATCTCTTGGCTGATAATATTTATGGGCATGTTATTTATTTCTGTGAGGAAACTAATAGAATTGCTAAACATATACCTGTTGTAGGCATGCATGTTATTTCTGTTAAAATAGGAGATCATTGTTATCATGGCTTATGTGATATGGGTGCTAGTGCTAGTGCAATACCTCATTCTTTATAGGAAGAAATTATGCATGATATTGCACCTGCTGAGATAGAAGATATCGATGTTACCATTAAGCTTGCCAATAGAGATACTATTTCACCGATTGGGATTGTTAGAGATGTTGAAGTCTTGTGTGGGAAGGTTAAATATCCTGCTGATTTTCTTGTTCTTGGTTCCCCACAAGATAGCTTTTGTCCCATTATATTTGGTAAACCCTTCTTGAACAGTGTTAATGCTAGGATAGACTGCGAAAATGATGTTGTTACTATTGGTTTGGGTGATATGTCTCATGAGTTTAATTTTGCTAAATTTCGTAGACAACCCCGTGATGAGGAATTGCCTAGTAAGGATGAAATTATTGGTCTTGCTTCTATTGCCGTGCCTCCTAATGATCCTTTAGAACAATATTTGCTCGACCATGAAAATGATATGTTCATGAATGAAAGAAGGGAAATAGACGAAGTATTCTTTAAACAGGGACCTATCTGAAACACAACTTGCCTGTTGAAATCCTAGGGGATCCTCCTCCACCCAAGGGTGATCCCATGTTTGAGCTTAAACCGTTACCTGATACTCTTAAATATGCTTATCTTAATGAAAAGAAGATATATCCTGTTACTATTGGTGCTAACCTTTCAGAGCATGAAGAAGAAAAAATATTGAAAACTCTAAAGAAGCACCGTGCTGCTATTGGATATACTCTTGATGATCTTAAGGGCATTAGTCCCACTCTATGTCAACACAAGATAAATTTGGAGAAAGACGCCAAACCAGTTATTGATCATCAACGATGGTTAAATCCTAAGATGAAAGAAGAGGTAAGAAAGGAAATATTAAAGCTCCTAGAGGCAGGTATAATCTATCCCGTTGCTGATAGTCAGTGGGTAAGTCCTGTCCATTGTGTCCCTGAGAAGGGAGGTATTACTGTTGTCCCTAATGATAAAGATGAATTGATCCCACAAAGAATTGTTACAGGTTATAGGATGGTAATTGATTTCCGCAAATTAAATAAAGCTACTTAAAAGGATCATTACCCTTTGACTTTTATTGATCAAATGCTAGAAAGATTATCCAAACATACACATTTTTTCTTTCTAGATGGTTACTCTGGTTTCTCTCAAATACCAGTGTCAGCTGAGGATCAAGAAAAGACCACTTTTACTTGCCCTTTCGGTACTTTTGCTTATAGACGTATGCCTTTCGGTTTATGTAATGCACCTGCTACCTTTCAAAGATGCATGACGGCTATATTCTCTGACTTTTGTGAAAAGTTTTGAGAGGTTTTCATGGATGATTTCTCCGTTTATGGATCCTCTTTTGATGATTTCTTGAGCAACCTTGATCGAGTTTTGCAGAGATGTGAAGAAACTAATCCTGTCTTGAATTGGGAGAAATGCCACTTTATGGTTAATGAAGGCATTGTCTTGGGACATAAAATTTCTGAAAGAGGTATTGAACTTGATAAAGCTAAAGTTGATGCTATTGAAAAGTTGCCATGTCCTAAGGACATTAAAGGTATAAGAAGTTTTCTTGGTCATGCCGATTTTTATAGGGGGTTCATTAAGGAGTTCTCAAAAATTTCTCGTCCTCTGACTAATCTCTTACGAAAAGATATTCCTTTTGTCTTTGATGATGATTGTGTAGAATCATTTGAAATACTTAAGAAAGCTTTGATTTCTGCACCTATCGTTCAGCCACCTGATTGGAATTTACCTTTTGAGATTATGTGTGATGCTAGTGATTATGCTGTAGGTGCTGTTTTAGGGCAAAGAGTGGATAAGAAATTAAATGTTATTCAATATGCTAGTAAAACTCTAGACAATGCCCAGAGAAATTATGCTACTACTGAAAAAGAATTTTTAGCAGTTGTTTTTGCTTGTGATAAGTTAAGACCTTATATTGTTGATTCTAAAGTAACTATTCACACTGATCATGCTGCTATTAAATACCTTATGGAAAAGAAAGATGCTAAACCTAGACTTATTAGATGGGTTCTCTTGCTACAAGAATTTGATTTACATATATTGAGAACCCCGTTGCAGACAACTTGTCTAGGTTAGAGAATGTTCTTGATGACCCACTACCAATTGATGATAGCTTTCCCGATGAACAATTAGATGTCATAAATGCTTCTCGTACTGCTCCATGGTATCCTGATTATGCTAATTACATTGTTGCTAAATTTATACCACCTAGTTTCACATACCAGCAAAAGAAAAAGTTTTTCTATGATTTGAGACATTACTTTTGGGATGACCCACATCTTTATAAAGAAGGAGTAGATGGTGTTATTAGACATTGTATACCTGAGCATGAACATGAACTGATCCTACACAAGTGTCTCTCCGAAGCTTATGGAGGACACCACGCTGGAGATAGAACTGCACATAAGGTATTGCAATCCGGTTTTTATTGGCCTACTCTCTTCAAGGATGCCCGTAAGTTTGTCTTGTCTTGTGATGAATGTCAAAGAACTGGTAATATTAGTAGACGTCAAGAAATGCCTATGAATTATTGACTTGTTATTGAACCATTTGATGTTTGGGGCTTTGATTATATGGGACCGTTTCCTTCCTCTAATGGGTATACACATATTTTAGTTGTTGTTGATTACGTTACTAAGTGGGTAGAAGCTATTCCAACTAGTAGTGCTGATCATAACACTTCTGTTAAGATGCTTAAAGAAGTTATCTTTCCGAGGTTTGGAGTCCCTAGATACTTAATGACTGATGGTGGTTCACACTTTATTCATGGTGCTTTCTGTAAAATGCTTGCTAAGTATGATGTTAATCATAGAATTGCATCTCCATACCACCCATAGTCTAGTCGCCAAGTAGAATTGAGTAATAGAGAGCTCAAATTAATTTTGCAACAGACCGTTAATAGATCTAGAAAGAATTGGTCCAAGAAACTTGATGATGCATTATGGGCCTATAGAACTGCATATAAAAATCCGATGGGTATGTCTCCATATAAAATGGTTTATGGAAAAGCATGTCACTTACCTCTCGAACTAGAACATATGGCATATTCGGCTATTAAAGAGCTCCACTATGATTTCAAACTTGCCGGCGAAAAGAGGCTATTTGACATTAGCTCACTTGATGAATGGAGAACCCAAGCCTATGAAAATGCCAAATTGTTTAAAGAAAAAGTTAAAAGATGGCATGACAAAAGGATACAAAAGCATGAGTTTAATATAGGTGATTATGTGTTGCTATACAACTCTCGTTTAAGATTTTTTGCAGGAAAACTTCTCTCTAAATGGGAAGGCCCTTACGTTATCGAGGAGGTCTATCGTTCCGGTGCCATAGAAATCAACAACTTCAAAGGCACAAATCCGAAGGTGGTGAACGGTCAAAGAATCAAACATTATATCTCAGGTAACCCTATAAATGTTGAAACTAAGAAACCGTAACCCCGAACGAATACATAAGGGACACTTTCTAGAATGTTTCAGACTCCGAAAAGGAATAGGTACGTGGTACGGTAAGTAAACCGATTCCAAAACAGTTATAATGGCAATTTTCTCCGTTTTTGAATATTTAAGAAAATAGGAAAATAAGAAGTAGTCCGAGAAGGACACGAGGCTTCCACGAGGGTGGGAGGCACGCTCCCTGCCTCGTGGGCACCTCGTGCGCCCTCCGGACTCCGTTTTCTTGCACGATACTTCTTTTGGTCGGTAAAAATTCATTATATAATCTTTCGAAGGTTTTGACCACGGTACCACGCAAATATCCTCTGTTTTTGTTTCGAGCTGTTTCTGCCGCAGATTAGAGCAAGATGTCTTCTCAAGAGTCAGTCGGGGAGAGTCAGGTGTCTCATACGACACCAGGTCCAAGGGCAAACAGCGATGCCCATCACTTTGGGCCCTCAACGGAGGAAGAGATGGAAGTTGACTTGAAAAGGATAGATGCCATGGAAGAGGATTAAGAAGTTACTTCTCGCTTCCGGACAGGATTCACGATGGGGGAACTACAGAGCTCAGCTATCCCAAACTCGGTCATCCCCTCTCCAATGTTAAATTTCTCTCATATGAAAATATGAAAAGGAGTGTTACTTGCTCTCTCGCAGCTATGCAGCATCCATGGGTGCAAGGAGCTTTAACCGTCACGAGTAGGCTCAGTAAGGAAATATGGATCTTAAGCGGCAAGTCAACAAGCTCGAGGAGGAGAATCGTATCTTTAGGGGTATCATAGCCAAGAATATCACATCACCACCCCCGAAGAAGGAGACATAATCACATGGGTATGGGCACTCCCCTTGGCAACTGCCAAGGTTGGGGGAGGTGCCCTGGTATCGTATCACCATCACACTCCTATCTTTACCGTTTTTCTTAGTTCGATACTTTTTGGTAATATCTTGATCTAGTATAATAAAGTTTTAGTATGATTTGGTCTTGAGTTTTGCTTTATGATCCCTCTATGTAATCGAGTCCGTGAGCTATATATAATAAAGATTAGTGTTGAGTCAAGGGCTTGATTATCTTGCTATGATCTTGAGGGAATAAAATAAAAAATAAAAAGAAACAAAGAGATCATATTTATCTTATGGGGAGTAATGACTTCACATATAAAGAGTATGATGATTAAAAGTTGTTGAGAGTTGACAAACATAGTTTTGTTCATCATTGCAATTAATAGGAAGTAATAAAGAAAGAGAGGTTCTACATATAAATATACTATCTTGGACATCTTTTATGATTGTGAGCACTCATTAAAATATGACATACTAAAGAGTTCATGTTGGACAAGGAAGACAATGTAATGGGTTATGTTTTCTTATATCCAAAATAAAGTATATTGTCATGGATCATCCAACATGTTGAGCTTGCCCTTCCCTCTCATGCTAGCCAAATTCTTTGCACCACGTAGAGATACTACTTGTGCTTCCGAATATCCTTAAACCCAGTTTTGCCATGAGTGTCCACCATATCTACCTATGGATTGAGTAAGATCCTTCAAGTAAGTTGTCATCGGTGCAAGCAATAAAAATTTCTCTCTAAATATGTATGATTTATTAGTGTGGAGAAAATAAGCTTTATACGATCTTGTGATGTGGAAGAAATAAAAGCGACAGACTGCATAATAAAGGTCCACATCGCAAGTGGCAATATAAAGTGATGTTATCTTGCATTAAGATTTTGTGCATCCAACCATGAAAGCGCATGACAACCTCTGCTTCCCTCTGCGAAGGGCCTATCTTTTGCTTTTACCTTATGCAAGAGTCATGGTGATCTTCACCTTTCCTTTTTACATTTTATCCTTTGGCAAGCACATTGTGTTGGAAAGATCCTTATATATATATATATATATATATATATATATATATATATATATATATATATATATATATATATATCCAATTGGATGTAAGTTAGCATGAATTATTATTGTTGACATTACCCCTGAGGTAAAAGGTTAGGAGGCGAAACTATAAGCCCCTATCTTTCTCTGTGTCCGATTTAAAACTCCAAACCCATAAGTATTGCGTGAGTGTTAGCAATTGTGAAAGACTAAATGATAGTTGAGTATGTGGACTTGCTGAAAAGCTCTTATATTGACTCTTTCCGATGTTATGATAAATTGCAATTGCTTTAGTGACTGAGATTTTAGTTTGTTAGTTCTCAATGAAGTTTTTGATTCATACTTGACATTGTGGATAGATTGTTACTTTAGCATAAGAAATAATATGGCAATATTCATAAATGCTGTTGTTATAAGAATGATCATGATGCCCTCATGTCCGTATTTTATTTTATCGACACCTCTGTCTCTAAACATGTGGACATATTTATCGTTATCGGCTTGCGCTTAAGGACAAGCGAGGTCTAAGCTTGGGGGAGTTGATACGTCCATTTTGCATCATGCTTTTATATTGATACTTATTGCATTATGGGCTGCTATTACACATTATGTCACAATACTTATGCCTATTCTCTCTTATTTTACAAGGTTTATATGAAGAGGGAGAATGCCGACAGCTGGAATTCTGGGCTAGAAAAGGAGCAAATATTAGAGACCTATTCTGCACGACTCCAAAAGTCCTGAAACTCCACGGAAGTAATTTTTGGAAATAATAAAAAATACCGAGCGAAGAAAATACCATAGGGGGCTCACACACTGGCCACGAGGGTGGGGGGCGCGCCCTACCCCCTGGGCGCGCCCCCTACCTCGTGGGCCCCTTGGCAGGCCTCCGGTGCCCATCTTCTGCTATATGAAGTCTTTCGTCCGAGAAAAAAATCATAAGCACGCTTTCGGGAAGAAACTCCGCCGCCACGAGGCGGAACCTTGGCGGAACCAATCTAGGGCTCCGGCAGAGCTGTTCTGCCGGGGAAACTTCCCTCCGGGAGGGGAAAATCATCACCATCGTCACCGCCAATCCTCTCATCGGGAGGGGGTCAATCTTCATCAACATCTTCATGAGCACCATCTCCTCTAAAACCCTAGTTCATCTCTTGTATCCAATCTTTGTCCCAAAGCCTCAGATTGGTACCTGTTGGTTGCTAGTAGTGTTGATTACTCCTTATAGTTGATGCTAGTTGCTTTATTTGGTGGAAGATCATATGTTCAGATCCTATATGCATATTAATACCCCTCTGATTATGAATATGAATATGATTTGTGAGTAGTTACGTTTGTTCCCGAGGACATGGGAGAAGTCCTGCTATAAGTAGTCATGTGAATTTGGTATTCGTTCGATATTTTGATGAGATGTATGTTGTCTTTCCTCTAGTGGTGTTATGTGAACGTCGACTACATGACACTTCACCATTTTTTGGGCCTAGAGGAGGGCATTGGGAAGTAATAAGTAGATGATGGGTTGCTAGAGTGACAGAAGCTTAAACTCTAGTTTATGCGTTGCTTCATAAGGGGCTGATTTGGATCCATATGTTTCATGCTATGGTTAGGTTTACCTTAATACTTCTTTTGTAGTTGTTGATGTTTGCAATAGGAGTTAATCATAAGTGGGATGCTTTTCCAAGAAAGGACAACACCCAAGCACCGGTCCACCCACATACCAAATTATCAAAGTAACGAACGCGAATCATATGAGCGTGATGAAAATTAGCTTGACCATAATTCCCATGTGTCCTCGGGAGCGCTTTTCTCTATATAAGAGTTTGTACAGGATTTTCCTTTGCTACAAAAAGGATTGGGCCATCTTGCTGCACTTTATTTACACTTGTTACTTGTTACCCGTTACAAATTACCTTATCACAAAACTATTTGTTACCGATAATTTCAGTGCTTGCAGAGAATACCTTGCTCAAAATCGCTTATCATTTCCTTCTGCTCCTCGTTGGGTTCTACACTCTTATTTATCGAAAGGACTACGATAGATCCCCTATACTTGTGGGTCATCACGCGGTTTACGACCAGCGCTACTGCTAAGCCGCAACATATACCACCTTTTCCCCTCCCCCTCCCCCTCCCCCATCCTCTCTTCCTCAATTTCCCCTACCTCCCACCTCCTCTCTCCCTCACTTTGCTTCTTCCTCACTACTTCTCCCCCATTACTCTCCTTCTTCCACCTATCTTTATCTCTCTTTATTGCTCCTAGCTAACTACACCACCTCCATTAATGCATCTCCTTTCTCTTTTTCCTCCCCCTCCACTAGTTGAAGTTGTCTCCTCCCAAATTAGCTAGCTAGTTAGATGTAGCATTTAGTGAAGTGACCTATGTACCCCCTAACTGGATCTAGCTTTGTCAAGAAGAGATTTGTCCAGTTTTGATCTCCCTACTACATCATCATCTCCATCGTGTGCTCGATCTCGAGATAGGTGATTAAAAATTCATGCTTTTGCAAGAATGGAAATATGTGTATGTGTGTGCGATATGATGGAAATTGTGTGTGTGGCATGAGTTGACGCCGAATTGTGCTTGTGAGTTGCCTATGTTTTGCAGAAATGTCGATTTATTTTTGTTTCAGCGAATTCCGGGCAATGTCTAGATATATATGTCCTATTTTTAGGGAAGGTCATGCCGAATTTTTGTATGACTTTGATGCATGCACACATTTTTATAATCAATCTGTTTATTATTACCATGCAGGCGTTCATGATGGTCAATGGAATGATGGTGGTTAGGTGGTGGCGGTTGGCGGTGCAGGACATGAAAGAAAATAACCTAACAGAGGTTTTATGTCCGTGTCGAAGATGCAAAGGAACAGTTTGGCTCGACCCCTATGACGATGGTTGTGTCGAAGCGCACCTGCTCATGACTGGTTTCATGGATGGCTATACTCAGTGGATAATTGAAGATGAGGATGATGATGTTGAGGACGCCGATGGGGCAGGCAATGACGACACGGGGCAAGTCGAAGAGATGATCGATAATGGCGGCGGGGAAGAGGCCGTACATGGCGGCGGAGAAGGTGCCGGACATGGCGGCGGAGAGAACGTGGACTCCACGTTGCAGAGTTCGTCAGTACTAAGTTCAATCATGCGGGACCCTCATGTTCAAGCACTTCTTCGCAAGGAGACGAGTACTAAGAGAGCTACTTCTAGAGAGGAGGCTAAGCTGCAGCAACTGGTGGTAGACTCGAACACTCCATTGTATGATGGTTGCAATCCTGAGGTGACCCACTTAAGTTTCATGCTCCAACTCCTGAAGACGAAGGCTAAAAACAAATGGACCAACACTAGCCTCGATGAGCATCTCAAGTACCTAAAGGATGTTCTTCCCGCGGGGAATCTATGTCCTACTAGTGTGGATGAGGCCAAGAAGATCGTGTGCCCTCTTGATCTGCTACACGTTAGATACCATGCATGCATCAACGAGTGCATAATTTATCGGAAGGAGCACACAGAAAAAACAAGCTGCCCGGTGTGCAATGCTTCTCGACACAAGAAGGCCAGGAAGAAATCTCCCCAGAAAGTTGTATGGTACTTACCGATCACTCCCCGTCTCCAGCGGTATTTCATAGATCCCAAGGAAGCAAAGCTCATGAATTGGCACGCGGAGAGGAAGAAGCCCGACGATGGAGATGATCCGAAGCTGAGACACGTCAAGGATGGAAGCCAGTGGAGAGCGTTGAATGGCTTCAATCGGTATTTCGAATGTGATGCAAGGAAAATTGTGCTTGGCGCATGTACCGATGGCATGAATCTGTTTGGCAACCAGAACACCAACCACAACACATGGCCCGTGTTTGTATGGATGTACAACCTCCCCCTGGTTGTGCATGAAGTCAAAGTACATTCACATGAGCATGCTGATTCAAGGGCCGAAACAACCGGGAAATACTATTAATCTGTATCTGGGGCTACTTTAAGAGGAGTTATACACGTTATGGAAAACATCGGCCAAGACATGGGACGCCAGCAATGGCGAGTATTTCTACATGAGAGCCGCGCTGGTTGTGCATGATGGTGCACGACTATCTCGGTTACGGATATGTCACAGGCCAGGTGTGCCATGGATATTGCGGATGCACACGGTGCATGGATGATACGACGTCTCAGCAGCTAATGTCAAGGAAATATGGCGGGTCTGGGAAAATCATGTACATGGGGCATCGAAGATGGCTCGATCAGGACGACCAGTGGAGAAACCGTGGAGATCTATTCAATGGTCATGCTGAGCATCGAGGACCTCCACGTAAGCGAAGCGGCGCTGAAATCGATGAGCTGTTGAAAAACTGGGAACAGTGCCCCGCGCCGGGAAAGACGATGAAAAAGGCGCCGGAGCCGCTGCTGAAGGTATGGAAGACGAGGTCTATGTTCTGGGACTTGGAGTACTGGCACAAACTCGACACACCTCATTGCCTTGATCAAATGCATATCTGTAAGAATGTCCTTGAGAGCTTGCTCGTGACACTGATGAACATGTCGAATAAGACCAAGGATGGGCCGAAGGCAAGAAAAGACTTGCAAGATTTGAAAATCAGGAAAGATCTGCACATGTCGCCCCGTAAAATGTCAGACGAGACAGAGACGAAGACAAAGGCGTGGGAGAAGAAGGGCAAAAAAGTAAAGGAACAGGATTATTGCCCCCCTTCTTGCTTCACCTTAAGTCCGGCTGAGATCGATCAATTCTTTAAGTGCCTTACCGGAGTCAAAGTTAGTTCCGGTTACTGTGGCAAGATAAGAAGATATCTAGACATGAACAAGAAAAGGTTCAGCGGGATGAAGTCCCATGGCTGTCATGTGATGATGACACAGATACTACCTGTTGTCCTTAGAGGGATTATGGACAAGCACATCCGGTGACACGCTTATTGGTCTCTGCAACTTTTTCGATGTCATCTCTTGAAAGTCGATTAGTGTGAAGCAGCTCCGAAGGCTACAGGAAGAGATCGTTGTGATACTGAATGAGCTTGAGATGTACTTCCTGCCCGCGTTCTTTGACGTCATGGTGCATCTGTGTGTCTATTGTGGACGACATAATAGACCTGGGGCCGTCATTCCTGCACAACATGATGCCATTTGAGAGGATGAACGGGATCATCAAAAGGATTCGTTCGTAACATGTCCCATCCGGATGGAAGCATCGTCCAGGGCTATTTGACACAAGAGTGCATCTCTTTCTGCGAAACTTTTCTATATGGCACAGGCCAGCCGCCTGGTGTTGGTGTTGGTTTGCCCGTTAACAAGCATGATGGGAGGCTCGAAGGAGAAGGTCACTCCAACGGTCGCAGGGAACTGCACGTGGCATACTTAGATCGACGCAACAACTTTGACAGAGCACACTTGGCAGTGCTACAACACCTAGACAAGGTAGATCCTTTCATGGCACTGCACAAAGAAATTATCGCAAAGAAGTATCGTGACCGGGGGGTATCCAGGACGGACGCTGAAGTTACTAGAGAGCACAACTCCACTTTCTTGCATTGGTTCAAAGAGCATATTATTGCTAATCCCCCGGAAGAGGGCTCTAAGGATGGATTGCTCATATACGCCTTAGTACATGGCCCCTCGCCCAACCTCGTCACCTATCAGGCATACGATATCAACGGATACACGTTCTACATGGAGGCCAAAGATATGGAAAGTGATGATCAAAACTCAGGGGTGATGATGGAATGCATGACCGGCAGTGACAACGGCGCAACTGACAGATTTTACGGAAGGGTCGAGGAGATCTGGGAGCTTGACTACTCTGGACTGCACAACATGATGATGTTCCATATCAGATTGGCTAAGAATGTCGAAAGATAAAACCGGTATTTCACTACCATGACTATACCCGACGCCAAGAGCGCTACCGTGAACGCTATCGCAAAAAAACAAGCCATGGGTACATGCTAAGCACGTGACACAATGCTTCTTCATAACACCCGTGCAATACCAGCCGTGTTGTCCTGAGGAGAGGCAAAAGGAACATCATTGGAATGGATGGAGTCGCCAACGAGGAAGACTACGACCTGTATGACAACCCAATGAGGGAAGATGACGATGATGATGACGATGAAGTATACGTCAAAAGAAGAATCAATACTACATTACCTAAGAAAGATCGTACTCCATGGAAAAGGAAAAGTCACAGTGAGGGGCTCAATTATTCTTCAATGAACAATAAGGAAAAGAAGCTCACTCAAAAACGAAAACGTCAACGCTGAGGAACCGTATGTTATCGGTCAAATGATGTAATATATATGTTCCTATTTTGTATACATACTTAACCGTCAAATGATGCAATATTTATCGCCTTAGTTACATAAATTGTATCACCTTCCCTTCGTTCACTACTCTCGGATAAAAGGAAAATAAAATAAAAGAAAAGGGAGAGAAAATAAAGGAAAAGAAAATAGAAGAAACAAACTAGAAAACTGCTATAGGTACTGGTTATAGCAGTAGCACTTTTCTGAAAAAGAGCTATAGCTAGTGAAGGTAGCAGTAGCGCTTTTTGTATAAAAAGGCTATAGCTACCTGTAATAGCAGTAGCGTTTTCTGGATAAAAGCGCTATAGCTAGCTTAGCTACAACGCGTTTGTCCGGAATGTGCTACTGCTGAAGGAAATATGCCCTAGATGCAATAATAAAGTTGTTATTTATATTTCCTTATATGATGATAAATGTTTATTATTCATGCTAGAATTGTATTAACCGGAAACTTAGTACATGTGTGAATACATAGACAAACAGAGTGTCCCTAGTATGCCTCTACTAGACTAGCTCGTCAATCAAAGATGGTTAAGTTTCCTAGCCATACACATGTGTTGTCATTTGGCGAACGGGATCACATCATTAGAGAATGATGTGATGGAAAAAACCGATTTGTTAGCTTAGCACTACGATCGTTTAGTTTATTGCTATTGCTTTCTTCATGACTTATACATGTTCCTATGACTATGAGATTATGCAACTCCCGAATACCAAAGCAACACTTAGTGTGCTATCAAACGTCACAACGTAACTGGGTGATTATAAAGATGCTCTACAGGTGTCTCTGATGGTGTTTGCTGAGTTGGCATAGATCAAGATTAGGATTTGTCACTCCGATTATCGGAGAGGTATCCCTAGGCCCTCTCGGTAATGCACATCACAATAAGCCTTGCAAGCAATGTGACTAATGAGTTAGTTGCGGGATGATGCATTACAGAACGAGTAAAGAGACTTGCCGGTAACGAGATTGAACTAGGTATGGTGATACCGACGATCGAATCTCGGGCAAGTAACATACCGATGACAAAGGGAACAACATATGTTGTTATGCGGTTTGACCGATAAAGATCTTCGAAGAATATGTAGGAGCCAATATGAGCATTTAGGTACCGCTATTGGTTATTGACCGGAGATGTGTCTCGGTCATGTCTATATAGTTTTCAAACCCGTAGGATCCACACGCTTAACGTTCGATGACGATTCGTATTATGAGTTATGTGATTTGATGTACCGACAGTTGTTCGGAGTCCCGGATGAGATCACAGACATAACGAGGAGGCTCAAAATGGTCGAGACATAAAGATTGATATATTGGACCATGTTATTATGATACCAAAAGTGTTCCTGATAGTTTTGGATAAAATCAGAGTGCCAGAGGGGTTACCGGAACACCCCGGGGAAGTAATGGGCCTTAGGGGAGAGAGAAGGCAGCAGCCAGGAGGTGGTGCACCCCCCAAGGGGAGTCCGAATAGGACTAGGGGAGGGGGGCGCGACCCCTCTTTCCCTTTCACTCTCCCTCTCCTTCCTTCTTCCCCCTTCCACCAAGTGGAATCCTACTAGGACTTGGAGTCCTAGTAGGACTCCTCTCCTTGGGGCGCACCTCTAGGGGTCGACCGGCCTCCTCCCTCCCTCCTTTATATACGGGGGAGGGGCATAGACACACAAGTTGATCTTTTAGCCGTGTGCGGTGCCCCCCTCCACAGTTACACACCTCGGTCATATCGTCGTAGTGCTTAGGTGAAGCCCTACGCCGGTAACTTAATCATCACCATCACCACGCCATCGTGTGGACGTAACTCTCCCTGGGCCTCAACTGGATCAAGAGTCTGAGGGACGTCACCGAGCTAAACGTGTGCTGATCGAGGAGGTGCCGTGCGTTCGGTACTTGGATCGGTTGGATCACGAAGACGTTCGACTACATCAACCGCGTTACTAAATGCTTCCGCTTTCGGTCTACGAGGGTACGTGGACACACTCTCCCCGCTCGTTGCTATGCATCTCCTAAATAGATCTTGTGTGATCGTATGTAAATTTTTTGAAATATCGCGTTCCCCAATAGTAGCATCAGAGCCAGGTCTATGCGTAGATGTTATATGCACGAGTAGAACACAAAGAGTTGTGGGTGATAATAGTCATACTGCTTACCAGCATGTCATACTTTGATTCGACGGTATTGGTGGATGAAGCGGCCCAGACCGACATTACATGACCGCGTTCATGAGACTGGTTCTACCGCCGTGCTTCACACACAGGTGGCCAGTGGGTGTCTGTTTCTCCAACTTCAGTTGAACCGAGTGTGACTACGCCCGGTCCTTGTTGAAGGTTAAAACAACACACTTGACGGAAAATCGTTGTGGTTTTGATGTGTAGGTAAGAACGGTTCTTGCTAAGCCCGTAGTAGCCACGTAAATTTTGCAACAACAAAGTAGAGGACGTCTAACTTGTTTTTGCAGGGCTTGCTGTGATGTGATACGGTCAAGACGTGATGATATATAAATTTTTGTATGAGATGATCATGTTTTGTGAAAGTTATCGGCAACTGGCAGGAGCCTTATGGTTGTTGCTTTATTGTATGATATGCAATCGCCATGTAATTGCTTTACTTTATCACTAAGCTGTAGCGATAGTCATAGAAGCAATAGCTGGCGAGACGATAATGATGCTACGATGGAGATCAAGGTGTCAAGCCGGTGACGATGGTGATCATGACGGTGCTTTGGAGATGGAGATCAAAAGCACAAGATGATGATGGCCATATCATATCACTTATTTTGATTGCATGTGATGTTTATCTTTTATGCATCTTATTTTGCTTAGTACGGCGGTAGCATTATAACATGATCTCTCACTAAAATTTCAAGGTATAAGTGTTCTCCCTGAGTATGAACCGTTGCGGCATTTCTTCGTACTGAGACACCACATGATGATCGGGTGTGATAAGCTCTACGTTCACATACAACGGGTGCAGGCCAGTTTTGCACATGCAGAATACTCGGGTTAAACATGACGAGCCTAGCATATGCAGATATGGCCTCGGAACACTGAGACCGAAAGGTCGAGCGTGAATCATATAGTAGATATGATCAACATAGTGATGTTCACCATTGAAAAATTCTCCATCTCATGTGATGATCGGACATGGTTTAGTTGATATGGATCACGTGATCATTGAGATGACTAGAGGGATGTCTATGTAAGTGGGAGTTCTTATGTAATATGATTAATTGAACTTTAATTTATCATGAACTTAGTCCTGATAGTATTTGCATAACTATGTTGCAGATCAATAGCTCGCGATGTAGCTCCCCGTTTATTTTTGATATGTTCCTAGAGAAAAACTATGTTGAAAGATGATGGTAGCAATGATGCAGACTAGGTCCGTGATCTGAGGATTATCCTCATTGCTGCACAGAAGAATTATGTCCTTGATGCACCGCTAGGTGACGGAACTATTGCAGGAGCAGAAGCAAACGTTATGAATGTTTGACAAGCTCGGTATGATGACTACTTGATAGTTTAGTGCACCATGCTTTACGGCTTAGAACCAGTACTTCAAAAATGTTTTGAAATGTCACAGAGCATATGAGATGTTCCAAGAGCTGAAATTGGTATTTTGGACTCATGCCCGAGTCGAGAGGTATGAGACCTCTGACAAGTACTTTGCCTACAAGATGGAGGATAATAACTCAACCAGTGAGCATGTGCTCAGAATGTCGGAGTACTACAATCGCTTGAATCAAGTGGGAGTTAATCTTCCAGATAAGATAGTGATTGAAAGAGTTCTCTAGTCACTATCACCAAGTTACTGGAACTTCATGATGAACTATAATATGCAAGGGATGACGAAAATGATTCCCCGAGCTCTTTGTGATGCTAAAATCGACGAAGGTAGAAATCAAGAAAAGCATCAAGTGTTGATGGTTGATAAGACCACTAGTTTCAAGTAAAAGGCCAAGGGAAAGAAAGGGAACTTCAAGAAGAATGGCAAGCAAGTTGCCACTCCTATGAAGAAGCCCAAAGCTAGACCCAAGCCTGAAACTGAGTGCTTCTACTGCAAAGGAAATGGTCATTGGAAGCGGAACTGCCCCAAATACTTGATGGATAAGAAGGATGACAAAAGTGAACAAAAGTATATATGGACGTGAAGTTTCTACACCAGGAGCAAATGCTCCTGGTGTGAACAGTAAAATCAAAAAAAATGAAAAAAAGTTCAAAAAAATCTGAAATTTATTTGAGGAATACTTTCACAAATGTTTGTTGTGCATGCAAACTTTCATCACAAAATCACATTGGTGGAAGGTGTGGTAAAAAAAACAAAATCGATGCTCTGAAAATGTTACTTACAAAAGCATTTTGGAACTCCGATTTTGTTTTTTTTGGCACGGCTTCCACCAATGTGATTTCACGATGAATTTTTGCGTGCACGACAAACATTTGTGTAAGTATGTCACAAAAAAAATTCAGAATTTTTTGAATTTTTTTCTATTTTTTTGATTTTACTGTTCACTCCAGGAGCATTTGCTCCTGGGTGTAGAAAGGCACTTTTGAGTATATATATGATATACATGTTATTGATGTGTACTTTACTAGTGTTCATATTAGCACCTGGGTATTTCATACTCGTTCAGTTGCTATGATTAGTAACTCAAAACAAGAGTTACAAAATGAACAAAGACTAGTTGAGGATGAGGTGACGATGTGTGTTGGAAATGATTCCAAAGGTTGATAAGATCACCATCGCACACCCCCTTTACCTTCGGGATTAGTGTTGAACCTAAAATAAATGTTATTTGGTGTTTGCGTTGAGCATAATATGATTGGATCATGTTTATTGCAATACGGTTATTCATTTAAGTCAAAGAATAATTGTTATTCTGTTTACATGAACAAAACCTTCTGTGGTCATACACCTAAGTTGAATGGTTAATTAAATCTCGATCGTAGTGATACACATATTCATGATATTGATGCCAAAAGATGCAAAGTTGATAATGATAGTGCAACATATTTGTGGCACCGCCATTTAGGTCATATTGGTGTAAAGCGCATGAAGAAACTCCATGCTGATGGGCTTTTGGAATCACTTGATTATGAATCACTTGATGCTTGCAAACCATGCCTCATGGGCAACATGACTAAGACTCCGTTATTCGGAACAATGAGCGAGCAACAGACTTGTTGGAAATAATACATACTGATGTACGCGGTCCGCTGAGTGTTGAGGCCGCGGTAGGTATCGTTATTTTCTGACCTTCACAGATGATTTGAGCAGATATGGGTATATGTAGTTGATGAAACATGTCTGAAACATTTGAAATGTTCAAAGAATTTCAGAGTGAAGTGGAAAATCATCGTAAGGAGAAAATAAAGTTTCTACGATCTGATCGCAAAAGCGAATATTTGAGTTACGAGTTTGGCCTTCAATTAAAATAATGTGGAATAGTTTCACAAACTCATGCCACCTGGAATACCACAGCATAATGGTGTGTCCGAACGTCGTAACCGTACTTTATTAGATATGGTGCGATCTATGATGTCTCTTACCGATTTACCACTATCGTTTTGGGGGTATGCATTAGAGACAACTGCATTCACATTAAATAGGGCACCATCTAAAAATCCGTTGAGACGACACCATATGAACTGTGGTTTAGCAAGAAACCTAAGCTGTCGTTTCTTAAAGTTTGGGGTTGCGATGCTTATGTGTAAAAGTTTCAGCCTGATAAGCTCAAACCCAAATCGGAGAAGTGCGTCTTCATAGGATGCCCAAAAGAAACTGCTACACCTTGTATCACAGATCCGAAGGCAAGATCTTTGTTGCTAAGAGTGGATCCTTTCTAGAGAAGATGTTTCTCTCGAAAGAAGTGAGTGGGAGGAAAGTAGAACTTGAGGAGGTAATTGTACCTTCTCTCGAATTGGAAAGTAGCTCATCACAAAAATCAGTTCCAGTGATTCCTACACCAATTAGTGAGGAAGCTAATGATGATGATCATGAAGCTTCTGATCAAGTTACTACCGAACCTCGTAGGTCAACCAGAGTAAGATCCGCACCAGAGTGGTACGGTAATCCTGTTCTGGACGTCATGTTACTTGACCATGACAAACCTACAAACTAC
This sequence comes from Aegilops umbellulata, assembly GCA_032464435.1. Lineage (NCBI taxonomy): Eukaryota > Viridiplantae > Streptophyta > Magnoliopsida > Poales > Poaceae > Aegilops > Aegilops umbellulata. Next base: position 473,405,038 of record CP136060.1, read on the forward strand.
GAGGAAGCCACGATGAGCCCAGATTCCGCGAAATGGCTTGAGGCCATAAAATCTGAGATGAGATCCATGTATGAGAACAAAATGTGGACTTTGGTTGACTTGCCCGATGATCGGCAAGCCATAGAAAATAAATGGATCTTCAAGAAGAAGACCGACTCTGACGGGAATGTTACTGTCTACAAAGCTCGACTTGTTGCAAAAGGTTTTCGACAAGTTCAATGACTTGACTATGATGAGACTTTCTCACCCGTAGCGATGCTTAAGTCTGTCCAAATCATGTTAGCAATTGCCGCATTTTATGATTATGAAATTTGGCAAATGGACGTCAAAACTGCATTCCTGAATGGATTTCTGGAAGAAGAGTTGTATATGATACAACCAGAAGGTTTTGTCGATCCAAAGGGTGCTAACAAAGCGTGCAAGCTCCAGCGATCCATTTATGGACTGGTGCAAGCCTCTCGGAGGGGGGATCCCTCACCAGTGGCCATCTTCATCATCCTGGCACTCTCCATGACGAGGAGGGAGTAGTTCACCCTCGGGGCTGAGGGTATGTACTAGTAGCTATGTGTTATCTCTCTCTCTCTCTCTCTCTCTCTCTCTCTCTCTCTCTCGTGTTCTTGAGGTGATACGATCTTGATGTATCGCGAGCTTTGCTATTATAGTTGGATCCTATGATGTTTCTCCCCCTCTACTCTCTTGTAATGGATTGAGTTTTCCCTTTGAAGTTATCTTATCGGATTGAGTTTTTAAGGATTTGAGAACACTTGATGTATGTCTTGCATGTGCTTATCTGTGGTGACAATGGGATATTCACGTGATCTACTTGATGTATGTTTTGGTGATCAACTTGCGGGTTTGGTGACCTTGTGAACTTATGCATAGGGGTTGGCACACGTTTTCGTCTTGACTCTCCGGTAGAAACTTTGGGGCACTCTTTGAAGTTCTTTGTGTTGGTTGAATAGATGAATCTGAGATTGTGTGATGCATATCGTATAATCATACCCATGTATACTTGAGGTGACATTGGAGTATCTAGGTGACATTAGGGTTTTGGTTGATTTGTGTCTTAAGGTGTTGTTCTAGTACGAACTCTATGATAGATCGAACGGAAAGAATAGCTTCGTGTTATTTTACTATGGACTCTGGAATAGATCGATTAGAAAGAATAACTTTGAGGTGGTTTCGTACCCTACAATAATCTCTTCGTTTGTTCTCCGCTATTAGTGACTTTGGAGTGACTCTTTGTTGCATGTTGAGGGATAGTTATATGATCCAATTATGTTATTATTGTTGAGAGAACTTGCACTAGTGAAAGTATGAACGCTAGGCCTTGTTTACTAGCATTGCAATACCGTTTGTGCTCACTTTTATCATTAGTTACCTTGCTGTTTTTATATTTTCAGATTACAAAAACCTATATCTACCATCCATATTGCACTTGTATCACCATCTCTTCGCCGAACTAGTGCACCTATACAATTTACTATTGTATGGGGTGTGTTGGGGACACAAGAGACTCTTTGTTATTTGGTTGTAGGGTTGTTTGAGAGAGACCATCTTTATCCTACACCTCCCATGGATTGATAAACCTTAGGTCATCCACTTGAGGGAAATTTGCTACTGTCCTACAAACCTCTGCACTTGGAGGCCCAACAACGTCTACAAGAAGAAGGTTGCGTAGTAGACATCACCCCTCTTTCCCTCTCCCTCTCCCTCTCCCTATCCTTCCTTCTTCCCCTTCCACCAAGTGGAATCCTACTAGGACTTGGAGTCCTAGTAGGACTCCTCCCCTTGGGGCGCGCCTCTAGGGGCCGGCCGGCCTCCTCCCTCCCTCCTTTATATATGGGAGAGGGGGGCACTTTCGGTGTCAAAACCGGCAGATCTCGGGTAGGGGGTCCCGAACTGTGCGTCTAAGGATCAAAGGTAACAGGAGGCAGGGAATACGATGTTTACCCAGGTTTGGGCCCTCTTGATGGAGGTAATACCCTACTTCCTGCTTGATTGGCTTTGATGAGTATAGGGGTTACAAGACTTGATCTACCACGAGATCGTAATGGCTAAACCCTAGATGTCGAGCCTGTATGATTATGGTTGCCTCTACGGACTAAACCCTCCGGTTTATATAGACACCGGAGGAGACTAGGGTTGTACAGAGTCGGTTTACAGAAAAAGGAATCTTCATGTTCAAACACCAAGCTTGCCATCCACGCAAAGGAGAGTCCCAACCGGACACAGGGGAGGGCCTTCTATCTTATATCTTCACGGCCCATCTGTCCGGCCCACGTCAAATAACCCGGACATCCGAGGACCCCATAATCCAGGACTCCCTCAGTAGCCCCTGAACTAGTCTTCAATGGCGATGTGTCCGGCGCGCATATTGTCTTCGGCATTGCAAGGCGGGTTCCTCCTCCGAACACTTCAAAGTAGTTGATCACCAGTAGTATATTCAGATCTGTACAATAGTCACAACTTTGAATCACAAGGGAAAAATACAAATAAGTTCTCTCCTCTGACGATTTTATTGGCGAGACGTTACATCCGACCACTTTATTATTTCGAACCCTTTTTCGGCCTCCCGTTTCGCGTTTTGATACACAGCCTCCGGCGACACGTCTTGTCAAAGCAGAGATCATGCCCCCTTATTACGGGATTCTCATCCCAACCGTACCGTTTTGCACAACCCCTTGGGAATAGGTGAGCTTTAAGGCTCGTGGGGGATGCATGATATTCACTGCCTTTATAAGGAGGTAAGATTCCCCTTTTTACCCCACACCTCCCTCTTCCTCAGCCCATCCGTCCTCAAGCTCCAGCGCCCAAGCTTCAATCCTCTCCGTTCCCAGAAAGTACTCCAGCCATGTCCGGATCCGGAGCGCAGGGCAAGTGGATGGCTTCCTCCATCACGGAGAGAAACATCAAGGAACCCCGGGAAGCGGGGTACCTGGCCAAGGAGATCGCCCATCGGTCTCGGCCAAAAAGCAGATCATCCCCACACCAAAACCCAACGAGAGGGTAGTGTTTATCCCTCATTTCCTCCGCGGACTGGGGTTTCCCCTCCATCCTTTCGTTCGCGGCCTCATGTTTTACTACGGGCTAGATTTCCATGATCTAGCCCCAAATTCCTTCCTCAATATTTTGGCGTTTATCGTCGTATGCGAGGCATTCCTCAGCATTTCCCCCACTTTGGCCTATGGCTCAAGGTCTTCAACGTCAAGCCGAAAGTGGTGGACGGCCAGCACGTGGATTTCGGTGGCGCTATGGTAAGCAAACTTCCCAACGTCACTTGGCCCAAGGGCACCTTTCTGAGATACCGTGAAGGGATGGCAGCAGGAGTGGTTCTACGTCACAGAGCCCCGTGACTCCACATCGGCTGCTCCTACGGAGTTCAAGTCCGGACCCCCAATGCGGCTGGCATCTTGGCTCAACAAATGCCTGGACTGGGCGTCGTCTGACAAGGTGATGATGCTGCAGAAGCACATCAAGAGCATGGTGGATAAAAATACCAGCCTCGCCAGCGTGATCCAGGTGATGCTCTTCCGCCAGATTCTCCCCTGTCAGGCGTGTCAAGAGTTTATGTGGGATATCGACCCGGCCGGTCCCCGGACACTACATCGGTTCTTTGGCACGAAGCACGAAGACATGTGGAAGCTACTCTTTAAGACCCAGTAGTCGTGGCCGGAGACAACCGAAGACCTCGGTTACGACCGCACCCATGCTGCGACCCCCGTAAGTTTTTTGACAACCTTACTTTGCAAGCCCAAGGAGCATACTAAACTCCCCATTTTCTTTCGCAGGGTTGGACAAAGAAAGCGGAACGGATTCACTGTCCGATTCCGCTGCCCGAAGACTCAGCAATTCCTCTGTTGACGAGGATGCTGGTCCCGACGCCATACTAGGCACCAGAAGAGAAGGCCAAGAAGAAGGGCAAGGAGGCCAAGAGTGGCCTCCGCCGTAAGGGTGCCTCGGACGTGGTGTCTAAGGACACATGAACCCTCTCCTCCCCTGACGAAGAGGTAGAGGAGGAGGAAGAGAGCAATTGCCCCCCTAAAGGGGAGAAGAAGAAAAGGGCCGCCTCCGCCAATCTAGAGGCGGAGGCATCCAAGAAAGGGAGAACCTCCCTTATGGATGAATCCGTGTCGGACGCCGACGAGTGGTGCCCCAGGCCAAAGCCCCTAGCCGGATCGTAAATACTCAAAGGTATATATATATATATATATATATATATAGGGGGTATATTATGATAACACCCCTTAAGACCTTATTCTAACAACACCTACCCCGTATTCTGATAACACCCCACGTACCGCTGTAGCTACAAAATAACCACCGAACCGCGTCTGCCAAAAAAAAGAGTTAATACCACAGTTGGTACATAAACTTGTAGGGGTGGGAACAGATTCATACAGAAACTAAAAAACTCCACAAAACAAGTCCTCCAACTTGACTGTTGTAACAAAATCATACAAAACAGCTGTGGAAGCGACATTTGGCATGCCACGTTGGCTCTGGTAATTTTGCAGAAAGGCCCTCCAGTTTATTTTTTTACACCGCGCTCCTGCAACCCCTCTTGCCCGTTCCCCATTTACAAATCCCTATCCCCGAGCTCCTCTCTGTCCACTCCACCGCCGCCCCTCTCTGTCCACTCCGCCGTCGCTCCGGTCACGCCACCGCCGTCCTCTCGCTTCCACCGGCCGGCTCGTGCGACATGAAGGGGTCGACATCTTCAGGATGGAGGGAGCAGGTAGGACGTCGTGGGGCAGGGGCAACGCCGTCGTCAAGCCAGCGTCGCCCGCTCCATGGAAGTGACCTCGCGGGCGCCGACAAGACGAAGGGCGGCGAGCCCTGGGTGAAGATCACCGGTGAGGTGCGCTACATGGATGTTGATTCTTGCAAGGTGTGTACCCTCTCCTCAATTTGAAGATGGACTTGCATGATGTAGTGAATTTCTTTCAATTTTGTACTAAATGTGGTAACTTTCTGAAGATGTTTTGGTTGGATATGATTGTAGGGGACTGCAATACTTCCAGACTTTGATTGGAGTATATCTCCATCCTCCCATGATGCTGTTTTCAATGGCATTGACACTAGTGACCAATGTTGTCACTTTCTGAACCCAGCAAGAAGAGTTTGTTGTGAGGGCTATGACTATGGTCGTATATTTCTTGTCTGTCCTGTTGAGGTTAGAATTCAGCAAACATATCTGAAGTGTGTTCCAAAATGCTTGTTTAGAATGGATGCTAATTTACTAAATGTGTGTTCCAAAATGCTTGTTTGCTATTTTCAGGGTTATGGTACATGTGCTTATCTGAAGTGGGTGGACAAATAATGGCAGGGGAGGCTTAGGCAGGTGATTGGCAAACTTGCTGAAGAGAATGTGGCTCTTCAGAAATTTGTCTTTGACAAGGATGCTGAAATTATGAGGGTGAAGGAAGAGAGGAAGGCCATGATCATGAAGCACAAGAAGGAGATCAGAAATAGGGGTAGGAGGGAAATTTAGTTAGCCTGTTTGGTCTGCTGCTCTGCACTGTTGTATGGTGTTGTAGCTCTAGTGATAAGAGGTTTTGTGTAGGTTAGGTAATTTAGTATTTGGCATGATGTGAGAGGTGAAACTATTTGTTATCAGTTGCTACTTGTACTGATTATATGAAATCAGTGGCTACCTATTATCTATGTTGAGTGTTGTAAACATTCCAAACTGTTTGATGTGAGAGGTGAAATCATTTGCTACATATTGTTATTCAAAAAGTTTGGCTTGTTCTCGTAATGATTCTCTTATTTGACATGAAAATAAACTCATTTTGACATGATTGACATTACAAGCTTTAGCACAAGCACACAAGCTTGACATTACAAGCAAATTTCAGTTAACTTATTAGATGAAGCAAAATTCAGTTAAATTAACAGTGCAAATTTCAGTTAACTTAACTGTAAGCAAAATTCAGATGAAGCAAAATTCAGTTAACTTAACAGTGCAAATTTCAGTTAAGTTAAATCTTAGCTCAATATATTAACACGCTTGTCTGTGAAATTGCTAAAGCGCGAGGGTTTCTCTGTAAAAACACGCTTCGGGCCCGACAGAGCTTACCTGGCGCACCACGTGTGCAGTTCGGGGTGGTTTTGTATGATTTTGTTACAACAGTCAAGTTGGAGGACTAGTTTTGTGGGGTTTTTTAGTTTTTGTATGAATCTGTTCCCACCCCTACAAGTTTATGTATCAATTGTTGTATTAACTAAAAAAAAAAAAACACTCACCTTATCCTGTTCGAACTCCCCTACCTCCCCGTGCCCCTCCACTCCCCACGACCACCACCTCCTACCCCGCCGCCGCACAACCTCCACCTCCTACCCCCGGCGGCGCCGCCCCGCCTCTTCCTCCTCCAGCCCGGCGTCTCCCCGCCTCCTCCTCCTCCCGTCCGAAGCCGCCCCGCCTCCTACACCTCCCGTCCGGCGCCGCCCCGCATCCTGCTCCTCCCGCTCGGCGATGCCCCGCCTCCTCCTCCCGCCCGGAGCCGCCCCGCCTCCTACTCCTCCCTTTCGGCGCCGCCCCGCCTCGTCCTCCTCCCGTCCGGCGCCGCCCTGCATCCTCCTCCTCCCGCTCGGCGTCTCCCCGCCTCCTACTCCTCCCTTCGGTGCTGCCCCGCCTCGTCCTCCTCCGTTCCAGCGCCGCCCTGCATCTCCCCCGCATGCCTCTGACCTGCAGCGCCGCCCAGCGACGGCCCCGGCCCCGCCCCGCTCCAGCCATGGCCACTGCCCCGCCATGCGCCCTACCCCATCCATCGCGCCGCCTCGGCCCGATCTGTCGGGCGCCGAATCCGCAACGGCGAGAGGATGAGCCGCCTCCCCCGCATCAGTGCATCCGGATCCGGCCGGGCTGCCCCCGCGATTGCCGGCCTCGACGGCCACGGCCCCGCCCCGCAACGGCCGGCCTCCCTCCCCACGTCGAGCCCCTACCTCGTCGGCATGCAGTACAGGCACGCGAAGCCGTGCAGTTTGCCCGTGCGGATCCGGCCCCCGACGAGCTGCCCCTCCTCCCCGCGTGCAGTTCCGAGACGCTGAGTGTTCGGTTTGAATTCCTTTTTCCTTCAAAAGATGTGTTGTGCAGTTCCTTACCGATGTATCTCCAGTGCATTCTTTCAGATGGGTGCTACTTCTTTGATCCATTATGGAGGCAAAATGAGAAGGCAACATTCTTGTTCATAAGTGCACTTGTGAACTTGATGTCTTCAAGTCATATAAGGAAACTAACACTTCTACTCTACTTGTGAACAAAAATTCAGTCCGACACAAAAGGGGCAGCGGGTGTGGGCAAAAGCATTGCCGTTTGGGCGCGTGCAGTTTTGTTTGTGTTTGGATACATTAACTCGGTTGCCATGTACGGTGAACACAAACATGATTTGTGTTTAAAAAAATGTTGTCCATAAAAAGCATGCTCTTGTGGTTCATTCTTTTCGATCATGCGGTGCACTTCGGTCTAAAAAAAGGTCCACTAGGAAGGACTTTTCAGTAAACTCCATTTAAAACAAAATGCATTTAAAAAACATGCAAATGCGGTGCACTTTAGACTAAAAGAAGTCCACTACGAAGGACTATTCAGTACACTCCATTTAGAACAAAAACACATTAAAAATAATATGCAAATACGGTGCACTTTGGTCTTAAAAAAATTCCACTATGAAGGACTTTTTTGTCCACTCCATTTAAAATAAAATGCATAAAAACAATGAGGTTCGCTTGCCCGTCTAATGCAGTGCGGTTTTCTATATGAAGTGGTGCGGACGGCCGTTTGATGATGTTCATCTCGTAAATGCAAGAAAAAACGTTACCGAAACAAGAACAAAAAGTAACGATGTGAAGCGCACTTCACTTCCTCGCATGAGAAAAATTAAGTCTGACAAAAGAAACGATGCAGTGCACTTGCCCATGTGATGTAGTGTGGTTTTTAGTCTGAAGCAGTGCGGTTTGCTACCTCGTTTGCAAAATTATACATCCCACAAAAAATCATGCAGTGCACCTGTCCGTCTGATGAAGTGTGGTTTTTAGTCCAAAGCAGTGCGGTTTTTAGTCCGATGCAGTTCCCTTCGTCGATTTTGGGTCCGCGAAAAACAGTGTCCACATTTCGGTAAATTTAAAACTGCTCTTGAACCGTAAGGAACTAGAGGGAGTGTTCTACATAAAAAAGTTGCGTCTCGTCGATATCTTTCCAACGGGATATCGTTTGAATCTTTTGCGAAAAAGGACCGCTGCCACTCGTCGCCCGCCGCACGATTTTCAAAATTAACTTAAAACCGTAAGGTATCCCAAAACCCTTTCAACATATCAAAGTTGCGCCTCGTCCATAGCTTTTCAACTATATATTACACGCCTCATTTCGACAAACGGTTAAAAAACTGGAGAGAAAACAGTACCAAAAATTTGAAAAAATTTGAAAAACAGAATTCCGCGATTTAGTAAAATTGAAACTGCTCTTAAACCGCAACGAATTGGAGAAAGAAATAGATATGAAAAAGATGCGCCTCGACGATATCTATCCAACGGTGTATCATTTGCTTCATTCCAAGGTGCGGTTTAGAAAAAAAAGCGATAAAACGATCGCTGCCACTCGTTGTGGGCTGCACCATTTTCAAAACTGCTCTTAAACCATGAGAAATCTCGGAAAGTGTTCAACATGGCGAAGTTGTGCCTAATCCATAGGTTTTGAACGATATATTACACGCCTCGTTCCAACAAACGGTTAAAAACTAGAGCGAAAACAGTACCAGAAAAACACTGCGTGCAGTTTTTGCCACGGGAAGTTCACTCGCCTCAGTACTGCAGCACACTTGGTTCAAACAATGACGTGCACTTGCATTGAGCGTTCAATGCGGAAGTGTTATCAGAATAACTATTATGATAATATTATCAGAATAGACCGGCTGTATAGGCATATGGGCATCCTATATAGGTAAAATAGATGGTGCACCTAGGTGCCTGGGCACCTTGTTAGTTTTGGAAACTGTGATACATTTAATTTTTTTTCTAATTATTTTTCATGCAAGACTTTCCATGCTTACGTTTTATTTTTGGGTCTAATTATTAGGCATGCAACACCTGTCATACAATAACATATATTAATGTTGATTTTGTTCGATTTGCTACAAGTATATAATACATGTATTTTTGTTTTCTAACTATTTAATACAGGTATCTAATACCTACCAACGAAATTATATACATATGCATGTACATATATATTTAGTAATTTATTTTTTGAACTATTACATTTTTTCCTAATTATCTAAAATGGGTATCATACTTACTAACGAAAGGTTGTACGTACGTGGGTATGTATATAAATAATAATTTATTTGTTGACTAACTGCATTTTATTTTTGTTTCCTAACTATGCAATACGGTTATACAATACCTACTGACGAAAATATTGTAACACCCGGTCGACGTATATAAGGCTATATGAAAAAGGGTAGGAAAATATTGTACATAGCCGGTCAATGTATATACCCGGTTATGTGAAAAAATGTAGGAAAATATTATCCATCAAATAATATACTTCAAGTGAAAATACCAAGGTGTCTGCACACTTGTATACCCAGTTGTGCGAAAAAAGCTTGGAAAATATTGTACATAACTAGTCGACGTGTGTACCTAAAGTAAAATATGGCTATGTATATGCCTGACTACGTGACGTATGAGTATCTAATATATACCCAACATATTCTGAGTCAAAAACATACCTAAGATATTTTGGGTTATGTATGTATATACCTAGTAATTTATTCAAGTTATTAGATACTCGGTGAAAAATAAAGGAGCGCACATAAAAAATACGACCTCCATTATACACAAAAAGATACCCAGCTACGTGACGTATGAGACATGCATGGGATTAATTCGGGAGGTTATTAAGTGTCCATATCAAGCAATAATTAGCAAGAATTCTTTCCTAATAAAAATCTAATGCATTTATGAATTACTGCTAATACTAATTACACGTGCACACATCTTAGTGTGATCCAACGGTTTCTAGGCAAGGTGCCCAGGCACCTAGGTGTCCCATATGGGCATCATCCTTTCGTTAGTAAGTATGATACCCATTTTAGATAATTAGGAAACAAAAAATTTAATAGTTCAAAAAATAAATTACTGAATATATACGTACATGCATATGTATATAATTTCGTTGCTAGGTATTAGATACCCATACTAAATAGTTAGAAAACAAAAATACGTGTATTATATACCTGCTGCAATTCGAACAAAATCAAAATTAATAGATTTTATTGTATGGCAAGTGTTGCATGCCTAATAATTAGACCCAAAAATAAAACTTAAGCATGGAAAGTCTTGCATGAAGAACAATTAAAAAACAAATTAAATATATCACAGTTTCCAAAACTAACAAGGTGCCCAGGCACCTAGGTGCCCCCTATTTTCTACCTTATGGTTGTAATACGTTTAAATTGCATGTTGCAGTCCGGTTCATGTCCTCCCCTAGCGATCTTCCTCTTCTGGGAACTCACTGGGTCCGAACATGATGGAGAGCGAGTCACCTCCACTAGCATCATCGGAGAGGCTATGGTGTTGATGTAGAAGCCCTCCGTGATCGATGCCCCCTCCGGCGGAGCGCCGGAAAAGGCCCCAAGATGGGATCTCACGGGTACAGAAGGTTGCGGCGGTGGAAATAGGGTTTCGTGGTGCTCCTGGATGGTTTAGGGGTACGTAGGTATATATAGGAGGAAGAAATAGGTCGGTGGAGCCACGAGGGGCCCACGAGGGTGGAGGGCGCGCCCAGGGGGGTTAGGCGCGCCCCCTGCCTTGTGGCCTCCTCGGTGATTTCTTGACGTCCACTCCAAGTCCTCTGGATCATGTTGGTTCAAAAAATAACTCTCCCGAAGGTTTCATTCCGTTTGGACTCCGTTTGATATTCCTTTTCTGCGAAACACTAAAATAGGCAAAAATACAGCAATTTGCACTGGCCTTGGGTTAATAGGTTAGTCCCAAAAATAATATAAAAGTGTAAAATAAAGCCCATTAAACATCCAAAACAGAATATATAATAACATGGAGCAATCAAAAAATATATATATGTTGGAGACGTATCAAGCATCCCCAAGCTTAATTCCTGCTCGTCCTCGAGTAGGTAAATGATAAAAACAGAATTTTTGATGTGGAATGCTACTTAGCATATTCTTCAATGTAATTTTCTTTATTGTGGCATGAATGTTCAGATCCGAAAGATTCAAGATAAAAGTTTAATATTGACATAAAAATAATAATACTTCAAGCATACTAACAAAGCAATCATGTCTTCTCAAAATAGCATGGCCAAAGAAAGTTATCCCTACAAAATCATATAGTCTGGCTATGCTCTATCTTCATCACACAACCCCCGATGACAAGCCAAGCAATTGTTTCATACTTTTAATGTTCTGAAACTTTTTCAATCTTCACGCAATACATGAGCGTGAGCCATGGACATAGCACTATATGTGGAATAGAATGATGGTTGTGGAGAAGACAAAAAGGAGAAGATAGTCTCACATCAACTAGGCGTATCAACGGGCCATGGAGATGCCCATTAATAGATATCAATGTGAGTGAGTAGGGATTTCCATGCAACGGATGCACTAGATCTATAATGTATGAAAGCTCAACAAAAGAAACTAAGTGGGTGTGCATCCAACTCGCTTGCTCACGAAGACCTAGGGCATTTTGAGGAAGCCCATCATTGGAATATACAAGCCAAGTTCTATAATGTAAAATTTCCACTAGTATATGAAAGTGACAACATAGGAGACTCTCTATCATGAAGATCATGGTGCTACTTTGAAGCACAAGTGTGGTAAAAGGATAGTAACATTGCCCCTTCCCTCTTTTTCTTTCATTTTTTTATTTGGGACTTTTTCTTTTTCTTTTCTTTGGCCTCTTTTTTCCCTTTTTTTATTTTTCGTTCGGAGTCTCATCCCGACTTGTGGGGGAATCATAGTCTCCATCATCATTTCCTCACTTGGGACAATGCTCTAATAATGATGATCATCACACTTTTATTTACTTACAACTCAAGAATTACAACTCAATACTTATAACAAAATATGACTCTATGTGAATGCCTCCGGCGGAGTACCGGGATATGCAATGAATCAAGAGTGACATGTATGAAAATTATGAACGGTGGCTTTGCCACAAATACGATGTCAACTACATGATCATGCAAAGCAATATGACAATGATAAATCGTGTCATAGTAAACGGAACGGTGGTAAGTTGCATGACAATATATCTCGGAATGGCTATGGAAATGCCATAATAGGTAGGTATGGTGGCAGTTTTGAGGAATGTATATGGTGGGTGTATGATACCGGCGAAAGGTGCACGGTATTAGAGAGGCTAGCAATGGTGGAAGGGTGAGAGTGCGTATAATCCATGGACTCAACATTAGTCATAAAGAACTCACATACTTATTGCAAAAATCTATTAGTTATCAAAACAAAGTACTACGCGCATGCTCCTAGGGGGATAGAATGGTAGGAAAAGACCATCGCTCGTCCTCGACCGCCACTCATAAGGAAGACAATCAATAAATAAATCATGCTCCGACTTCATCACATAACGGTTCACCATATGTGCACGCTACGGGAATCACAAACTTTAGAACAAGTATTTCTAAAATCCACAACTACTCAAATATCACCATCTTCATATCTCAAAACAATTATCAAGTATCAAACTTCTCTTAGTATTCAATGCACTTTAAAGTTTTTATCTTGGATGCCTATCATATTAGGACTAAATTTATAACCAAAGCAAATTACCATGCTGTTCTAAAGGACTCTCAAAATAATATAAGTGAAGCATGAGAGATCAATAATTTCTATAAAATAAAACCACCCCGTGCTCTAAAAGATATAAGTGAAGCACTAGAGCAAAAACTATATAGCTCAGAAGATATTAGTGAAGCATAAAGAGTATTCTAACAAATTCCGAATCATGTGTTTGTCTCTCAAAAGGTGTGTACAACAAGGATGATTGTGGTAAACTAAAAAGCAAAGACTCAAATCATTCAAGACGCTCCAAGCAAAACACATATCATGTGGTGAATAAAAATATAGCCCCAAGTAAAGTTACCGATAGACGAAGACGAAAGAGGGGATGCCTTCCGGGGCATCCCCAAGCTTAGGCTTTTGGTTGTCCTTCAATTTTACCTTGGGGTGCCTTGGGCATCCCCAAGCTTAGGCTCTTGCCAATCCTTGTTCCATAATCCATCAAATCTTTACCCAAAACTTGAAAACTTCACAACACAAAACTTAGCAAAAAATCTCGTGAGCTCCGTTAGCGAAAGAAAACAAAACACCACTTCAAGGTACTGTAATGAAATCAGTATTTATTCACATTATTGTAATATCTACTGTCTTCCAACTTCTCTATGGTTCGTACCCTCCCATACTACTCATAGATTCATCAAAATAAGCAAACAACACATAGAAAACAGAATCTGTCAAAAACAGAACAGTCTGTAGTAATCTGTATCTAACGCAAACTTCTGGAACTCAAAAAAATCTACCAAAATAGGACGACCTAGATAATTGTTTGTTTATCTACTGCAATTGGAATCAATATTTTATCATGTTCTGGTGATTTTAAACAATTGTTTTCGTGAACAGAAAGTTTCTAGAATTTTCAGCAAGATCAAATAACTATCATCCAAGAAGATCCTATAGGTTTTACTTGGCACAAACATTAATTAAAACATAAAAACACATCTAAACAGAGGGTAGATCTAAGATTTATTACTAAACATAAATAAAAATCAAGAAAATAAAACAAAATTGGGTTGCCTCCCAACAAGCGCTATCGTTTAACGCCCCTAGCTAGGCATAAAAACGAGGATAGATCTAGGTATTGCCATCTTTGGTAGGCAATCCAGAAGTGGCTCTCGTAATAGATTCATAAGGTAATTTAATATTCTTTTTAGGTAAGTATTCCATGCGTTTCCTTAAAGGAAATTGGAATCTAATATTCCCGTCCTTCATATCAATAATTGCACCAATCGTTCTAAGGAAAGGTCTACCAAGAATAATAGGACATGAAGGATTGAAATCTATATCATGAACAATAAAATCTACGGGCATATAGTTTCCATTTGCAACAATAAGAACATCATTAATTCTTCCCATAGGTTTCTTGATAGTGGAATCCGCAAGATGCAAGTTTAAAGAACAATCATCAAAATTACGGAAACCTAGCAAATCACACAAAGTTTTTGGGATCATAGAAATACTAGCACCCAAATCACGCAAAGCATTGCATTCATGATCTTTAATTTTAATTTTAATTGTAGGTTCCCACTCATCATAAAGTTTTCTAGGGATAGAAACTTCCAACTCAAGTTTTTCTTCGTAAGATTGCATCAAAGCGTCAACGATATGTTTAGTAAAGGCTTTATTTTGGCTATAAGCATGAGGAGAATTTATCACGGATTGCAACAAGGAAATACAATCTATCAAAGAGAAATTATCATAATTAAATTCCTTGAAATCCAAAATAGTGGGTTCATTGCTATCTAAAGTTTTAACCTCTTCAATCCCACTTTTACCAATTTTTGCATCAGGATCTAAAAACTCCGATTTTTGGGACGCCTTTTAACTAAAGTTGACTCATCTCCAGTCCCATCATTATCAAGATTAATATTGCAAAACAAATATTTAATAGGAGACACATCAATAACTTTTAGATCTTCATCTTTATTCTCATAAAAACTAGAAGGACATGCCTTCACAAAGCAATCTTTGTTAGCACGCATCCTAGCGGTTCTTTCTTTGCACTCATCAATGGAAATTCTCATGGCTTTGAGAGACTCATTGATATCATGCTTAGGTGGAATAGATCTAAGTTTCAAAGAATCAGCATCAAGAGAAATTCTATCCACGTTCCTAGCCAATTCATCAACCTTAAGCAATTTTTCTTCAGGCAAAGCGTTGAAATTCTTTTGTGAATTCATAAACTATTTAACACTAGTCTCAAATTCAGAGGGCATCTTATTAAAATTTCCATAAGAATTGTTGTAGGAATTACCATAATTATTAGAGGAATTACTAGGGAATGGCCTAGAATTAAAGTTTCCTCTATACGTGTTGTTACCAAAATTATTCCTACCAACAAAATTCACATCCATAGATTCATTATTATCATCAATCAAAGTAGACAAAGGCATATCATTAGGATCATAAGAAACACTCTTATTAGCAAACAATTTCATAAGTTCATCCATCTTTCCACTCAAAACATTAATTTCTTCTATCGCATGCACTTTTTTACTAGTAGATCTTTCAGTGTGCCATTGAGAATAATTAACCATAATATTATCTAGGAGTTTAGTAGCTTCTCTTAAAGTGATTTCCATAAAAGTGCCCCCCGCGACCAAATCTAAAAGGTTTCTAGAAGCAAAATTCAATCCGGCATAATTTTTTTGTATAATCACCCACAAATTCAAACCATGAGTAGGGCAATTACGTGTCATTAATTTCATCCTCTCCCAAGCTTGTGCAACATGTTCATGATCAAGTTGCTTAAAATTCATAATATCGTTTCTAAGAGAGATGATCTTAGCGGGAGGAAAATACTTAGAGATAAAAGCATCTTTTCACTTATTACAAGAATCAATACTATTTTTAGGCAGAGATGAAGACTAAGTTTTAGCACGAGCTCTAAGAGAAAACTGAAATAGCTTTAATTTAACAATATCATTGTCCACATATTTCTTCTTTTGCATATCACACAAATCAACAAAGCTATTTAGATGGGTAGCGGCATCTTCACTAGGAAGGCCAACGAATTAATCTTTCATGACAAGATTCAGCAAAGCAGCATTAATTTCACAAGATTCAGCTTCGGTAAGAGGAGCAATCGGAGTGCTAAGAAAATCATTGTTGTTGGTATTGGCAAAGTCACACAATTTAGTATTGTCTTGGGCCATCATGACAAGCAAGCAATCCAACACACAAGCAAACAAGAACCAAGTGAAAAAGAGGCGGACGCAAAGAGAGGGCGAATAAAACGGCAAGGGTGAAGTGAGGGAGAGGAAAACGAGAGGCAAATGGCAAATAATGTAATGTGAGGGATAAGAGTTTGTGATGGGTACTTGGTCTGTCTTGACTTGTGCGTAGACTCCCCGGCAACGGTGCCAAAAATGGCTCGTTGTCGGGAAATCAAATCTTGACTTAACTTGGTGTACACCTCCCCGGCAACGGCACCAGAAATCCTTCTTGCTACCTCTTGAGCACTGCGTTGGTTTTCCCTTGAAGAGGAAAGGGTGATGCATTAAAGTAGCGTAAGTATTTCCCTCTGTTTTTGAGAACCAAGGTATCAATCCAGTAGGAGGCCACACTCAGGTCCCTCGTACCTACACAAACAAATATGAACCTTGCAACCAACGCGATAAAGGGGTTGTCAATCCCTTCACGGCCACTTGCAAAAGTGAGATCTGATAGAGATGATAAGATAATATTTTTTTGGTATTTTTATGATAAATACTAAAAGCAAAATAAACGGCGCCAGAAATAGCTTGTTGACGAGAGATTAATAAGATGGAAAATAGACCCCGGGGCCATAGGTTTCACTAGTGGCTTCTCTCAAGAGCATAAGTATTACGGAGGGTAAACAAATTACTATCGAGCAATTGATAGAATTGAGCATAGTTATGAGAATATCTAGGTATGATCATGTATATAGGCATGACGTCCGTGACAAGTAGACCGATTCCTGCCTGCATCTACTACTATTACTCCACACATCGACCGCTATCCAGCATGCATCTAGAGTATTAAGTTCATAAGAACGGAGTAACGCTTTAAGCAAGATGACATGATGTAGAGGGATAATCTCATGCAATATGATATAAACCCCATCTTTTTATCCTCGATGGCAACAATACAATACGTGTCGTTTCCCCTACTGTCACTGGGATCGAGCACCGCAAGATTGAACCCAAAGCTAAGCATTTCTCCCATTGCAAGAAAGATCAATCTAGTAGGCCAAACCAAACTGATAATTCAAAGAGACTTGCAAAGATAACCAATCATACATAAAAGAATTCAGAGGAGATTCAAATATTGTTCATAGATAATCTTGATCATAAACCCACAATTCATCGGATCTCAACAAACACACCGCAAAAGAAGATTACATCGAATAGATCTCCAAGAGAATCGAGGTGAACTTTGTATTGAGATCCAAAGAGAGAGAAGAAGCCATCTAGCTAATAACCATGGACCCGAAGGTCTGAGGTAAACTACTCACACATCATCGAAGAGGCTATGGTGTTGATGTAGAAGCCCTCCGTGATCGATGCCCCCTCTGGCAGAGCACTGGAAAAGGCCCCAAGATGGGATCTCACGGGTACAGAAGGTTGCGGCGGTGGAAATAGGGTTTCGTGGTGCTCCTGGATGGTTTCGTGGTACGTAGGTATATATATGAGGAAGAAGTAGGTCGGTGGAGCCACGAGGGGCCCACGAGGGTGGAGGGCGCGCCCAAGGGGGGGGGAGGGGTAGGCGCCCCCCTGCCTCGTGGCCTCCTCGGTGATTTCTTGGCGTCCACTCCAAGTCCTGTGGATCACGTTTGTTCCAAAACTAACTCTCCCGAAGTTTCATTCCGTTTGGACTCCGTTTGATATTCCTTTTTTGCGAAACACTAAAATAGGCAAAAATACAGCAATTTGCATTGGGACTTGGGTTAATAGGTTAGTCCCCAAAATAATATAAAAGTGTAAAATAAAGCCCATTAAACATCCAAAACAGAATATATAATAGCATGGAGCAATAAAAAATTATAGATACGTTGGAGACATATCAATGTGTCGTCCCAAAGGACCCTTCCGGAACAGGGAGAGGTGTCGGAGGCTGCTAAGACGGTGCAGAAGGGTGACACCTCGGCTGGCGAGAACATGGGGGAACCGACCCGCATGGAGACTGGAGACGGGGGCCATGTCCAGTTTGGCCCCCAACCAAATGTCGTTCGGGAAACCCACACGGTCCTGTAGACAGATGAGCAACCCTCTTTACCAGAAGGGGCGCGCATACAACACCGGCGTCCTCTGTCAATGCGGAGGCGCCGAACATTCTGGTGAGAGCGCTTCACAGCGCCACCATTGTGGAAGAACATCGTACCCTTATCGGTAAGGTGATTGAAAAGGTTCAGTCCATGAAAAGCGGACTGAGCGAAGCCTACACTAGCCTTTTAAGAGGCTTTGAGGTATGTGCTTTACAGTGTCTTTTAGCTGTATAAAAGAGTGCCTGTATATAGACAGTAGCCCCTGAGACTCTGTCCGGTGTTCGGAAAGAAAAACCGAACAGAGGATCTAATAACTCACACAAGAGGCTAACGTACATGTCTATTTGAACAAACAGGCTGCGAAACAGGTGTCAGATGCCCATGACGCTGAAGCGACCGAGCTAAGGTGGAAGTTAGAAGAAAAGCAAGGTATGTGATCCCGAAACATGTCTGAAATGATGTCAGCTCTAATGTGTTATCTAAATGAGTTTCATAATTATGTTTGTAGCTGACATGTCTGAGGTCGAGTCCCTCAAGAGTGCGCTCGCCGAGGCCAAGAAGGAGGTGGAGGAGGAGCGAGCCTCCCACCTTAAACATGAATCGCGGGTGGAGGAAGTCCAGCAAGAGATCAAGGATGCCATAGACAAATCCGAGTCCTTAGAGCATAAGAGTTCGGAGCAAAATTCTGAACTTGCTAAGGCACTCCAAAGTGCACAAGAAGCCTGGGCTGAAGCCCAAAGCGTTGTCCGGGAGATTCAAGAGGCAAAGCAAATTGCGGCGGGTAAGGCCTTTAACATGCAGAGCAAATTTGTGACAAAAAAGTATATCTTTCTAACCCAGATTTGGAGTTCTCTAGGAGTGTTTACGGACCTGACCCGGAGTGTTGCTGATGCCGTGGAGTTCTTCCGGGCTGAAGAGGGGAGCTCAACGAAGAAGCTGCTCTGGTTGAAGTACCTTGCGCCAGAGCATCCCGTGCCCCTCAACGATCAGCTGAAGCAATGGAACGACCTGCATAGGGTGGCTGAATTGGCCATGAGGGATTTGATAATCCGTCTTTGGCCCGCCGAACCCATGCCCAGTAGTTACTTTGGTCTCGTGAAGCGGCTGGTCAGCGCCTGCCCTCGGCTTGATGCCGTGAAGCGGTCGGTTTGCATTCAAGGTGCGTGGATGGCCTTCTCCCGTGTCAAGGTGCAGTGGGCGAAGATGGACACCGTCAAGCTTGCAACCAAGGGACTGCCCGCTGGCAAAGAGCACCGCACGCCGGAGCGGTATTTCGATGATCTCCTGAAAGGATCCCGCATTGTGGAGGGCCAGTGTTCAAAGGATATCATTTTTAAATGTATGTATCTATGATGTCCAATCTTGTATTATGAAACAAGGCTTTATGTATGATATGTTGCTTGTTTTATTTTAAAATATCTCCTCCTGTGTGGATGTTTATGACATCTGAGAGTTGGCCAGTCGTCGGCTTCAGCCCCCACATAGGTAGTACAGGGGTGTTCGGTATAACACTTAAACACACTTGACCCAACATATTGGCCCGTGAAGGAGGTGTTAGTGCGTCGAACCAGGCAATCAGACTATGTGGCTTTATCACCCTCACTTAGCCATAGGAGTTTTACAATAGGAGTGTGGGCGCAGCCCCTAATATTGTTCGATTATCCAAACTTTGGGTGCTGTAAATGCCCGTCCGGGTGAAGGCCGGCCTATCGCATAATGCGGAAAAAATCGCGAGAGATTTATACTTAGTCACTGAATAGCTGACCAGCTCTCACCGCATCATGACAATCAGTTTTCACTTTGTCTACTGAGGTGTTTGTCCGGATGAACCAGAAACACAATCGTAGTAGTTCTCCCTTTACTACCTTAGCCGATCAGGCGGAACGTAAGGCAGCAACCACAGGAGCCGGGAACCCAACTATTGACCAAGGACATGATTCGGAGCCAATGCATATAATGCTATATTCGGGATGCCGAATTGCACTGTGAAAGTGTTTTCGGCTTAATAGAGCCCCTGGCGATTTAGGTCATACCAAGGTGTACATGATGATCGGACAAAAATAGGGAAACACATGTTAAGAGGTAAGCCAACGCCATGTAGGTTTGGGCTAAAAACTGTTTCCATTGTAGTCTGATTGATACGTCAAAACGTATTGATACAAATAGTACAATAAGCAACAAGGCTATTTTACATGCCAAACACAAGGGGAAGCTGTGCATGCGCCCTGAAAGCGGACGAGGTGATCTTTAAAGATCCTTTAGGTGCTCTGACATGCGTCTATGCTGCTTTTCTCCTTGGTGTATTGTCCTTCGAGAGGATCATCGACCGGTGCTTTCATAGTAGGCCACGGAAAGAGGCCTTGGTACCGTCGAAAGGGTGATGTGGGTTGTAAGGAACCTGGAAAAATAAAATAAAAAGAAAAGAAAAAAAGGAAATGTTAGTGTCCTGATAGGGTCTAGCCATATTATAGACCTTGTCCTTATGATGCCTCCACCCTTTCCCATGGTATTTGTAGTGCGTAATTGTGTACGCGTGGTACATACGCCACAATTTGGTAGGGGCTGAGATGGAGGACGAATTTCTAATCTAGCTCCTCACGAGCTGGACTGTCGTACAATGGGGTAGTCCGGACTCGTTTGACAGTGTCCGAGGACCTGGCCGCCGACGCAATAGTTGGCTTGATGAGGCCACCCTGTACTTCCGCTGCCAGGGCCGCGGTGTGCTCCTCAGTGTGGAGTGAGCGTTCCATGTTTTCGTTCACTGTTATAACTCCGCGTGGTCCGGACAACTTGAGTTTGAGATAGGCATAGTGCGGGACTGCATTGAAGCGAGCGAACGCGATTCGTCCGAGCAGTGCATGGTGGCCACTGCGGAAGGGGACGATATCAAAGATCAAGTCTTTGCTGCGGAAGTTGTCCGGCGAACCGAAGACCACTTTCAATGTGATTGAGCCTGTGTAGTGGGCCTCTACACCGGGTACCACTCCTTTAAAGGTAGTTTTAGTGGGCTTGATTCTTGACGAATCAATACCCATCTTGCGGACTGTGTCCTGATAGAGCAGGTTGAGGCTACTGCCACCGTCCATGAGGACTCGCGTAAGGTGGAATCCATCGATGACTGGATCAAGGACTAATGCGCCCGAAGCTCCGTGCAGATACTGGTCGGATGGTCCCTGCGATCGAAAGTGATCGGACAGGCCGACCATGGGTTGAATTTTGGGGCGACTGGCTCTATTGCATAGACGTCCCTTAGCGCGCGCTTGCGCTCCCTCTTGGGGATATGGGTGACGTATATCATATTCACCATTTTGACTTCGGGGGAAAATTTCTTCTGTCCCCCTATTTTCGGTGCGCGAGGTTCCTCGTCGTCATCCTCACTGGGAGACCCTTTCTCCTTATGTTCGACATTTAACTTCCCGGCCTGCTTGAAGACCCAATAGCTTGTGTTGGTGTGGTTGGCAGGATTATTAGGAGTGTCGTGGATCTGGCAGGGTCGATCAAGTATTCGATCCAGGCTTGATGAACCATCTTTGTTTCGTTTGAATGACTTCTTCCGTTGACCAGATTTGGAGCCACTGAATCCGGCGTTGACTGCCATGTTCTCTGTATCATCATTGTTTCTCCAATGCTTGTGTTTGTTGCATCGGGGCCTTCCATTGCCATTTC
Organism: Aegilops umbellulata; assembly: GCA_032464435.1. NCBI lineage: Eukaryota > Viridiplantae > Streptophyta > Magnoliopsida > Poales > Poaceae > Aegilops > Aegilops umbellulata. Next base: position 473,426,743 of record CP136060.1, read on the forward strand.
TAGCTTCGGAAGTGCCGGGGTCACTGGTACTGTTACCGCTACAGGCTAGCCAACTATCCTCGCCCACGCAGAAGCGGGTCATTAGTGATGTAAGGGCTGCCATGGACTTCGGCTTTTCTTGGCCGAGGTGTCGGGCGAGCCATTCGTCGCTGATGCTATGTTTGAAGGCCACTAGGGCTTCGACATCCGGACAATCGACAATCCGGTTCCTTTTAATTAGGAACCTGGTCCAGAATTTCCTGGCCGACTCTCCGGGCTGTTGGACTATATGACTGAGGTCATCGGCATCCGGAGGCCGGATATAAGTGCCTTGGAAGTTGTCTCTAAAGGCATCTTCCAAGTCTTCCTAGCTTCCAATAGAGTTTTCTAGGAGGCTGTTTAACCAGTGCCGAGCTGGCCCCTTAAGTTTTAGGGGAAGGTATTTGATGGCGTGTTGATCATCACCACGAGCCATGTGAATGTGGAGAAGAAAATCTTCAATCCATACTGCGGGATCTGTTGTGCCGTCGTATGATTCAATGTCCACGGGTTTAAACCCCTCAGGGAACTGGTGCTCCATTACCTCATCGGTGAAGCATAGGGGGTGTGCAGCGCCTCTGTATCGGGCCATGTCGCAACGTAGTTCGGATGAAGTCCGTATGCGGTTTTTGGCCCGGGCGTGGTTATGCTTGTCGCACCAGGCTTGATAGCCGTCTTCTCGTGTCGGTGCATGCCCTTGCGATCCGTAGATTGATCTGGTCTGACCCGTTCTATTTTCCAGGTCCTGTCGTAGGTCATATGTGTATCCCCGAGCTGTTGTTTCTCTGCTTTTACGGCGAGGTCGTGTGGGCTAGTGTTCGGCTTGAGCTACCGTTCTGTCCCGGCTACGTGGTGGTCGATCGGGTCCGTCAGCCGCATTACGTACGGGTGGTATGGGCTCTAGCGCCTCATCGTCGAATTGGGGTAGCAGCTTACACTTCGGGTAACTCATTTTTGGGCGCTCGAGGCCGTATTCTTTGGCTGCCAGGACATTAGTCCATCTGTCGTTGAGCAGATCTTGGTAAGCTTCATGCTTCTATTGTTTCTTTTTTAGGCTTCTTGCCGTGGCTATTAGCCGGCGCTTAAAGTGCTCTTGTTCTAAGGGTTCCTCTGGCATGATAAAATCTTTGTCGCCGATGCTCATGTCATCCTCGAGGAGTGGCAAATAGTTGCTGTCCTCCGAGTCTTTGTTCCCTGCTTGCTCGTCAGGGTCAACTTGCCCGTCCTCCCGATCATCCTGTTTGGATGTTAGTTTGATGGGGTCTTCTTCGTCTTTGGCATTTTCCGGAGTATCAATGTCTCCGGTGCCGGTATTGCTATCTTTTCCGCAATGCGATTTAGAGCGACGCCGCTGATGTCGATGCTTCGGTGGTATCTCAGGAGGTTCGTCCTCAACTGGGTTCTTCTCGTCATCGTCATCGCCTTATTTAGGTGTGTCCACCATGTATATGTCGTATGAGGAAGTGGCCGTCCAATGTCCGGTGAACGGCGGGTTTTGGGCCTGCTCCTCTCTGGCATCGTCGTCCATACCGTTGACGTCTTCGGAGGCATAATCGAGCATGTCGGTAAGATCCTCGATAGTGGCTATGAAGTGGGTGGTGGGTGGGTAGCAAAATTCCCTGTTTTCAGCCCCTAATTCGGGCTGGGCGCAATTCGGAAGAGTTTCCTCTATGATGATGAGGGATCACATTTAGTCCAGAGCCTCGTTTAAGAGCGAGGTTTGGAAGGGGACATGAGTTTCCGGGCCGAACTCGCAAGACGCGGACTTCCAGGGTTTGAAGTTAGTGTCCGGAAAAGAGTCCAACTTTGTAATGATTGCCGGAGACGCTATTCTCTTTGGATCCCTAGCGTTGAGCTCTGTAGCTGTAGAGAGTCCGTCGGGCTCTAAACTCCCATCTTCGGACCTGGTGACGCACTCCGGATCTAAGGCCGGAGCGGTGGTTGGGGCCGCGAACCCTTGGAAGATCAATTCTTCTTGGATATCAGTGACATAGTTCAGATTTCCAAAACTGATCTGGTGACCGGGGGCGTAGCTGTTGATCTGCTCCAGGTGGCCAATTGAGTTGGCACGCAGTGCGAAGCCGCCGAATACAAAGATCTGGTTGAGACTCTCCTTTGCGGTAGCATTGTTGTAGATGATTGATTGAACCATCGAGCCTTTCGATGATGACACAGTGGAACTCTCAATGAAAGCACCAATGTTGGTGTCAAAACCGGCAGATCTCAGGTAGGGGGTCCCGAACTGTGCATCTAAGGATCAAAGGTAACATGAGGCAGGGAACATGACGTTTACCCAGGTTCGGGCCCTCTTGATGGAGGTAATACCCTACTTCCTTCTTGATTGACTTAGATGAGTATAGGGGTTACACGAGTTGATGTACCACAAGATCGTAATGGCTAAACCCTAGATGTCTAGCCTGTATGATTATGATTGCCTCTACGGACTAAACCCTGCGGTTTATATAGACACCGGAGGAGACTAGGGTTGTACAGAGTCGGTTTACAGGAAAAGGAATCTTCATGTTCAAACGCCAAGCTTGCCATCCAGGCAAAGGAGAGTCCCAACCGGACACGGGGAGGGCCTTCTATCTTATATCTTCATGGCCCATCTATCCGGCCCACGTCAGATAACCCGGACATCCGAGGACCCCATAATCCAGGACTCCCTCAGGCACCCCATAGACACACAAGTTGATCTTTTAGCCGTGTGCGGTGCCCCCCTCCACAGTTACACACCTCGGTCATATCCTCGTAGTGCTTAGGTGAAGCCTTGCGCTGGTAACTTCATCATCACCGTCACCACACCGTCGTGCTGACGGAACTCTCCCTCAGCCTCAACTGGATCAAGAGTTCGAGGGACGTCACCGAGATGAACGTGTGCTGATCGCGGAGGTGCCGTGCGTTCGGTACTTGGATCGGTTGGATCGCAAAGACATTCGACTACATCAACCACGTTACTAAACGCTTCCGCTTTCAGTCTACGAGGGTATGTGGACACACTATCCCCGCTCGTTGCTATGCATCTCCTAGATAGATCTCGCGTGATCGTAGGTAATTTTTTTAAAATTCTGCATTCCCCAACAACTGCTACCTCGACTTAACCCCCAAAATCCTCACTCTCTTTGCTTCTTCTTGCCTCTGCTTTTCCCCCCAAATCCCCACTCTCTCTTCCCCGTGTCATCGCCGCTGGAGCCCTGCCCTCGCCGCGCCCCTGCAGTCGCCCCGACCCCGGTGCTCGGCCCTGTCTCGGCGCTCGCCCCCGTCCCGGCGCTCGTCCCCGACCCCGAACACGCCACACCTCTGCTTCCTCCCTCCCAACCTCGGTCGTCGTCGGGCCTGCCTCCTCGCCCCTGCACCCTCTGTAAACCCCCCACCGCTCCTCCTCTCTCTGCTAGCTAGGGTTCTTCAGTTAATTTTCTTAGGTTTTAGTTAGGGCAGTAGGTTAATTAGGTTATCCATTTAGTTATGAATTTATCTAGGTTTTTATGAACCCTAGGTTTCAAATTAGGACAGAAATTTAGGGTTAAGCAATGCTAGTTCAAAGAAAAGGCAGAATTGATTATATAGGTTTCTTGCATTTTTTAGTTTAAGTAATTGTTGCTATTTAAATTTTATAGTGCTAGTTATTTAATTAGAATTAGTATTTAAAAAATAGAATTAGTATTTAAAATACCAGATTAGTTTAAGCAATTGTCCAAATCAACATCCCTTGTTAAAGCAAAAAAATTTAGTTTCAAATTTAGGTAGGTTTAATTTACTTTCAAATATTGTGAAGAAAAATGCCTACTTGCATTTTTCTTCAAGTTCTATATTTTTCTTCCTTTTATATGCAAATTCGAAGTGGACATGTGATTTGGACATGTCATATTTGGAATTTGGACATGTCATTTGGACATGTGATGTTTTGGACATGTCATATTTGGAAAATGATGATTATGTGCAGGGTAAATGATCCGAGTGGCCTATGTTTGGCCGGAATGTTGATTCATTTCTGTTCTTGTGAATTTTAGGCGCTTGATATGCCCACTTTTTAGCAAAGGTCATGCCGAAATTTTCCGTGAATTTTGGCATGACTTGTGCTAGAAAGTAAGCATATCGAGTGCCGGGAGTTGCTGGGAAACGACATTTCGGCAAACATAGATCTTTTTATGTCATTTCTTAGTTTTAGAATTAAACGAGGAGACTTAATCATAGGAAACATGTCGAACAACGAAGAAACCGGGCCTTCTGACCAAGATGCAGACGAGATGGATTATGATGGTGAATAAGAGTACCTCAACTTTTTGTCTGCTAAGCACAGTCAAGGTTTGCAGGTCGGCCTCGATGATGGTACTGACGCCGACATCGACACCGACGGTGCCGGCACCGATGGCGGCGCAGAGACCGGAGGGGAAGGTACCGGTGGGGAAGATACCAGCGGGGAAGGTACCGGCACCGATACCGCTATCGAAAAGAAGAAGCAGAAGAAGCAGAGGATACGAAAAGCAAACAAACTCGGCATTGGACGACTAGTGATCACAAAGATGGCACCTGGCGAGTTTGAGCCATTAGAGCCGGAAGAACCTCGCAAGTGCAATGGGAACCAAGTAGGATGCATTCTACAGGAATGTGCGAGCATCAACGACGATTGTCGGATTTCGGGTTCCGGCAGACCCTTGAGGTTCGAACACTGGGGTGTGCGCGGAGATTACGCCTCCTACCTACCTGTACCCCACCGCCTCGCTAAGATCTAAGCTATGGAAAGAACAACACAAGAGACACAGGGTTTATACTGGTTCGGGCCACCATTGTGGTGTAATACCCTACTCCAGTTTGTGGCGTGGTGGATTGCCTCTTGGGCTGATGATGATGAACAATACAAGGAAGAACAACCTCGCGAGGGTCTGTTCTTGGCCGGGGCGATGAACTGCTAGGAGGAGTTCAGTCACCCTTCTCTCTCTCTCTGATTGATCTATATCTCTATCTTCTGATTGCCGATCTATCTCCCCCCTACCCTAGGGGTGGCTAGTCCTATTTATAGGCAAAGGCCCTGGGCCTCTTCCCAAATATTGAGCGGGAAGGGCGCCAACAATTGGCCATTTTGAAGGGGAATATCTGGTACACTTATCCTGACTAAAGTCGGTCTTCGCCTACCAAAGGCTCTGGTGATGACGCTGGCTTAGGCTCCACAATGACATGCTCCTTGCCGTTGGGCTGGTCTTGGTCTCGTTGCACCGAAGCGGGTGCCTTTGCTTGATGCTCTTGCCTGCGCTTGCTCCCTTTGCACCAAAGAGGAAAGGAGGACACTGCACGGGCTGGCGCTCGCCTGGCGCCCTTGGTCGTCATTGCTTGCGTCACGGGCACCTCATGAGGTACCCCGCCTTGATCTCTCCGCCTCCTCGTGAGCCAGCCTGATGAGGCCGTGCCTGAGGAAGCTCCGCGTCGTCCGCACCGTGAGGCTTGGCCCCTCGCGAGGGTCTTGGGTCTGTGTTGATGAAGGTGGGCCGTGCTGGCCCCCTTTTGAGCCACGCCGCGGGCCGCAGGCAGGCAAGGCTAGGGACCCCCGTTCCCAGAACGCCGACAGTAGCCCCCGAGCCCAAGGCGCGCACGGACTTGTCACAGCCCTAGAATTGCTAGTAATTAGTTGCATCAGTGAGCATGCCATCATGTTTTAATTCCAAAGAAACTTGAAATGGGGATTGTTCAAACCCTAGCATTAAAAGGAATTCAAATAGGTTCAACCAAAATATTTTTCAATGATTTCAAAAATGCCTTTAAAAATGTGCATCATTTCTGGATCAAGGTGGAAGCATCTACCAAAAATGGTTCACATTTTTGCAGGACATATTTGGACCTTGAATTAATCCAAACATATTTGAATTGGGGCTATTTAAATGCTATATATATTTTAGATGCTCCAAAAATGTGGGAAATTGTTAAGGGTCACTGGAATAATTCAGAAAGCACCCATAATTATTTCCAGGATTTTATGAAATGGTTTAGTATTTTTACTAAATCAAAAACAACAGCAGAAAATAGAAAACAGAATAAATTAGAAATAGAAAGAGAGAGAGAGAGAGAGAGTTACCTGGCCTTACCTGGCTGGCCCAGGTTTTGTGCAGCCCATCTGGTGGCCCAGCCCACCACCGCTGCCAGTCGTCTCCCACCTCTGCCAGAAGGCAGAGGCGTGTCGCCCGCGCACGCACCGGATGCCACCTCCTGCTTCCTCTCCCCGTGGCCTTCTCGCGACGCCCAGGAGACGTGGACGAAGCTCCGCACCGATCCCCTTCTCCTCTGGTCACTCTCCCCCTTCTCCCCGCTCGATCTCGAGCGCGGCCGAACGAGCTCATCGCCGCCGTTCTCTGCTGACGCAGCCACTGCCCACCCGTCGCCTCGAGGACGTTTCCAGACGCTCCATCAAGCTCCGTTTCATCTCCAAGCCGAAGAACATGACCCCAGATGCCCTATAGCGTCGTCATGAGGCTCATCTTCCTCCTCTGCCCCGCCAGACACTGCCGTCGATTCGCGCCGTCCAGAGCATCCCCGACCTCTTCTTCGTCTACGTTAGAGCCATGGTGAGCCCCTGATCAAAACCCCTCTGCCCCTCTGACTGCTCACGCCGTCTAGCTAGCAACCCCGCGAGCTCCGAGCGCCGCCGGCCGCCATGACCGACGAGCGCGAGCTGTCGTGCTTCCTGGCTCGCCTGGTGTTGCACGCGTGCTCCTGCTTGCCGTATCTTCCACCTATGCCGCCCCGTTCGCGCGTCTGCGAGCTGCAGCCCTGCGTCCGAGCAAACCCGAGCTCGGCCGAACTCCGGCCGCCGCAAAAGTTGCTGCCGTCGTCGTTTTAGTCCACTCTGACACGAGCTGTTGCCTCCGTTGGATGCGCGAGACTCTCAGCTTCCCGTAGCCGCAAACCGTGTCCAAAACCGAGCCCTGTGGGCGTTTTCCGAAGCCTCCGCCGTCTCTGTCGTCGCCGGCGACGAGCCGTGGACCGGGTCCGGCGGGTTTACCCCCGCTTGACCGGGGGTTGACTTCCCCCCTGACCCACTGACGTGTGGGCCGCCCCTGTTAACTATTAGTTAGGTTTAGTTTAGTGCTAACTAACCTAGATTAGTGCTTAACCTATCAATAACTAACCCTGTTAGTTAGTTATGACACTGACAGGCGGGTCCCGCAGGTCAGGTTTGACCTGGACCGGTTCAGTTGACCGCTGACGTCACACTGACGTCATGCTGACGCAGTATTATATTTTCTGGATTTAATTTAATTCAGAAATTCCAGAAAATATTCTAAACTTCAAAAATTCATATCAAATCAACCGTAACTCCAAATGAAATAAATTATATATGAAAAATGATCAGAAAAATCTAATCTATCCATCTGTACCATTTTCATGCATGTTTGAACAACTTAAAGTTGCTGTATAAGGCAATTTGCATAAATGGCATTTAAACTCTCACATATGGAGTTTGAACTTGAACCTGGGGTTCAAACCAACTCCATTTAACAAGTTGCTAGATGCATTAGCTCAAATCACAGCATATTGCCATGTCATGATCATGCATCATATTGTTGCATTGCACTGAATGTGTCCTTCTCTATGTTGCCGGTACTTGTCCCCTCTCGATAGACGTGATACCGACGATGAGATCGATGACACCGATGAAGAGCTATATTATCTTCAGAAGTGCCAGGCAAGCAAAACCCCCTTGTTCATTCCGATACAATCCCACTCTCTCGCTCCTGCTCTCTTTTACTGCATTAGGACAACAACGTTTCAACTGTTACTTGCTGCGGTAGTTGAACCCCTTTATCCTCTGCATGACCTGTCATTGCCACAGTAAATAGATGAAACCCACTAGCATGAGTAGGAGTTGTTTGAGCCCTGATGTGCCTACTCATTCATGCTTGTTTTTCATGCCTGCTACTGCTTAGAGTTGAGTCAGGTCTGATTCATCGGGAATGAATTGGAATGTGGTGAACATGTCCTACTGTTGAGAGCTAAGTGTGTGAACACGATTTGGTAAAGGTAGCGGTGAGAGGCCATGTAGGAGTACATGGTGGGTTGTCTCATTGCAGCCGTCCTCAGGAACTGAGTTCTGTGTTTGTGATCCATGAACAGTTACTACCACACATTGGGTTCCGGTAACTCGGCCCCTCTCGACTTATTAATCAACCTGATCTCTGTCCAGGAGTTGCAACTAGTTTCTGGTGTTTGTAGGTAGTGTTAGTAGTCTACCAAGTGGCACCCGGTACAGGTGGGCTTGGGACAGACTAGGCACAGTGGCACGGTGTACCAAGTGGCACCCGGTTGGTGGGCTTGGGAACCCTGCTCACATCGTTTGGGGCCGTGAGCGACACCCCGGCCGGATCTCCTTGCGGATGGAACCCGAATAGGCAATAAACCTGGACGAGAGACTTGTGTGGTTAGTCAGGTCATGGCCGACTCCCTCGCCCGGCTTCCGCTTGAAGGTTGCCGAGGTACATGACGTGTACAGGGCGATAAGTGGCAAGAGCGTGTGTGAAGAAGTACACCCCTGCAGGGTTATCATTATCTATTCGAATAGCCGGATTCCTCGGATATGGAAACTTGGACCCCATGCATAGTTCATAGACAAGGAAAGTGGATACTCTAAAATGCGCAAGATAAGCGTGAGTGCTATGGATGGCGTTCTCGTGGGGAGACGGGAGCGGATCCATAGTGGTGTATTGATATGGTGAATATGTGGACTCGTGTGCGCCACCTCAAAAGAGTTACTTGCAATCGTAGTTCAGGATAGCCACCGAGTCAAAGCTGGCTTGCTGCAGTTAAACTCCACTACCCCCTTTGTTGATACCGATGCATATGTAGATAGTTCTGATGTAAGTCTTGCTGAGTACATTTGTACTCACGTTTGCCTATTTTATGTTTTTGCAGAGAGACTTCAGTCTCGCTAGTAGTACCGCTTGGACTTCGACGTTTAGCTTGTTACCTCAGCTACGATCTTGTGCCCCCGGCAGGATCTAGTGGATAGTCAGGCTTCTCAGCCTTTTTCATTTGTAGATGTCTGTACTCAGACATGTTAAGCTTCCGCATGTGCTTTGACTTGTATGCTTTGATTGTTGGGTCATGAGACCCATGCTTGTAATATCTGGCTCTTCCGAGCCTATTGAATAAATACTTTGAGTCGTAGAGTTATGTTGTGATGCCATGTTGTATTTACTCATATCGGGCATATTGTGTGTATGATTGAAATGCTTGGTATGAGTGGGATCCGACTATCTAGTTGTTTATCCCTGGCAGCCTATCATATGGGGAAATGTAGTCTAGTGCTTCTGAGCGATAGTAGTCCGCTACAGCCCGGTTCACCGGAGTCCTGCTAGCCCAGCACTACTGCTCAGGACACTTGACTGGCCGGCATGTGATTCACGTCGTTCCTGTGTCTGTCCCTTTGGGGAAATGTCACGCGGTGTTATCCGGAGTCCTGCCTAGCCTGCTACAGCCCGGGTTACCGGAGTCCTGTTAGCCCAGTGCGACAGCCCGGATATATATACGTTGTTGACCGACATGCTCGATGTGATTCATGTATGCCTGTCCTCATGGGTTAGTGCCGCCTTGGGTTCACGACTAGCCATGTCGGCCCGGGTTCTTTGTCATATGGATGCTAGCGACACTATCATATACGTGAGCCAAAAGTCGCAAACGGTCCCGGGCCAGGTAAGGTGGCACCCGTGGGAATACCGTGCGTGAGGCCGCAAAGTGATATGATGTGTTACATGCTAGATCGGTGTGACTTAGGATCGGGGTCCCGACAGCGTTGGTATCAGAGCCTGACTGCCTGTAGGATTACCAAGCCAAACTGGTCGAAGTTGTGTCTAGTAATGCTCTAGTTATATAAGGGAATTGATTGTGGAAGGGAACGTAAGGCTCTTTTTACTCCTTATACCTCATGGCCTTCTCATCTGAGTCAACCTCTTCTCTTCTACGGGGATTAAGAACTAGGCCTTCTCTTCTATCTCTCAGGATGACGTGTTACTAAACCGTAGTTGCCTAGGATTGTTGAGTTCAAGCCTCAGTTCTGTTTCTACTACTTCCATGTGTTCTTGGTTGATCTCAGAACATTAATGTTGTGATGTTGAGTGGCTATGCCACCATTTTTGCAGGATGTCTCAAATATTTTTGAGCATTTACAGCCGTTATGCTGTCCGAGTCATCCCAGGTTTCTAACTAGTCTGATGCATTTGCAATTCTTTTCCTTCCATTCCCGATGCCCTTTTTGGCCAGAGTAAGCACACTAATCGGTCTGTTGAGGTACTCCGTTGCCTCGACATATATGTTGGAGCTATTATTATGACCCTAGGTGTTTTAGGGAGTCACCTAGTAATCTAGCAATGTTTTGTGTTCCCAGTGTGTTGAATCTGGCCACCATTCTCGAAAGCATCCCGTGATGCCACTTAGTAGTAGGTATTCTATTCGTGGGTTCTTGAACCGAGATTCACTCTACTTACCTCATGTTGTTAGTGTTTGCTAGTTCCTTTAGGAATTTAGTAACCTTGTGATAGTCCTCGAGGTCCGTGGTATTTCCTTCTTCCAAATACCATGAACCAATATGGCAGAATTTCTTCTGAACCAAAAGATCACAACTAGAGTGCTCTAGATGAGTTCTCGATTCTATGTTGTGATTCTGCCAGTTCTACCTTTCTGCATGGATTATCTGGAAGAAATGTTGAGCTTTGCTCGACATACTAGTCTATGCATCCACAACTCAGGAAGATATATGTTACCTTGAGTTGTCCCTCTTCATTTGTATCCCGACCATCGTCTATTAATTGATAGTCAAGAGTATGTGTGCATTCGTTCATCGATACTTATCATTCTTGTGGTCCGTCAAGCCATTCTGTTCTGGAATGACTAGGAGAAACAAACTCCAGTACCTCATCCATATCTAGGATTGGGTCAAAGCAATTGTACTTCACAGATCAAAATGCCAATCCAGCTTTTGTTCTGTTCTACCTCGGAGTGTTACCATCTTTATGTCAAGAGAGTCATGAGAATAGCACCACCTCTTATGAGTTCTTGACGCAGTAATACTTCTCGCTATCATTATTCATTCCTCGGTCCCGTGTTGTTGTAACCGGAATGCCGACAAGTGAACCATGATGTGTGAAATCACTACTCCTAGCAACTCCGTTGCTTGGTAGTTAATGGACAATAATCTCATTCTTAGCGTGTTGGTTATTAAATCATCATCCTAAGATTAATCGTGCTACCTAGTCCTTATTTCTGGTGCACTCTTCGATCAATGAGTTAGGATTGTGTAAATCCCTCACTCTTTTGATCATATCATCTTGCCCTGAAAAGCAATATTGTTCTCGAGCTTAGTATCATACCGGTGGTTCGTGATTTTCCGAATATCTTCTCGGAAGTATTACCAGGTTGTCCCCAGACTGTTATGTTGAGCTCGTGATCAAGTTGGTTCCTTGTGAACCACCCTTTCTCCAAGAATCTGTGTTAGATATCCCTGAGCTAGTTGGTTGAGTTAGACAACAACTTGGAGAGTTGGAAGATAAAGCTTGTCTGACTTAGTTCATGTTAAGGGATATCTTTTGTGGTGTGTGTTGAAGAAAGATGATATCTTCACCAATTGGTCCTCGTGATCAGTTGTTGGATGTATTGTCTTGTCAAAATTTTGACTTGAGTATGGGCTATCGTCAAGTCAAATCAGAACCAACGATGTTCGTAATGTTGTCTTACTCGTGGTTGATCCCTCGAGCATACACCATTACATCCTTTGGTCTGACCAATGCTATCACCGTGTTCACATGATGGTGGAAGTCCAGTGATATGGAAATTCCGATGAGTTGTTGTTGAGCTCATCAGCAGCATTTTGTCTCCCCCATGATTCATGTTGAACATCTAAGTTAGTGTTAGAAACTTTGTAAGCATTGCTTTCGTGTTCCGCTCATGAAGCTTATGCTTGGATGGAAGAAGTGACTTCCTCGAATTCACATGCATTAGGTGTAAGTTGCCGCCGTGAGTTTGAGAAAGGTTTGTTTTGTTTCCTCTGGAATCATCTCAAATCAGTCATGCATACGTGCGAAGTATTCTATGGTTTGGTAGATTAATTACCTCCACTCCATAAGTATTCCCTAGCACAGCAAGCCACTGATTGATTTGTTTAGGGAGAAGAAGTTCCTTCTTAAGAGCAAGACTTATGTAAGGACTTCGATGTCCTCGATGATGGTTCCCAACCAGAACCTGGTGGTGTTTTATTATAAGACTACCATGTGGTCATGCTTGTCTAGGACAACGTGTTCACATGCTTGTAGCATAACCAGCTCATGTTTTGGAGCTTGCTATCATAGTTCATATCCCGAGAATCTCGCAACGTCATCTCGTCGAATTGTGTTGCAAACTTTCTTTTCCAGACAGGCTGTCTGAAATATTCCGTTACCAATCAGATCTGAATCTCAGGCAGATATGATGGTTGGAACTTCTTCCAAGATCTACTATGTAGGTCCCGACAAGGTTGATGTCTGGCCGACACACCTAGCCGAAAGATCTATCATTGTAGTATCTTGATTGAGCTATTTGACATCTTCTCCATGAGGATCTCGTGCGACTTATTTTAGAAGTTGTTCCTTAGGGATCCTTGTGCTATTAGTATTCCTCGATTATGCTTTAACCATTCCAACAGTGGAATTGCTCTCGACTGTTGAGTTATCTCCCAGTTACCAGAATCATTCCCAGCATTTGCATTTTGTTCCCAGCTTGCACCTCAATAGTTGTTGTCCAGGATCATATTCAAGAGTGGACTTGTCATGGTCCCATCCATTTCCGGTGATAAGCAAAATCATTCATTGCGTTGTCTTCAACAAGGTAGTCCACATCATCCATTCTGGTATGGGTATGCCATCCCTTCGAATTCGTTCACATGATCGTTTGTGATTGCCTTAGGCTGATACAAAGAATTTCAATGATCTCTGTATCAAAAGTAATTCTTTTTGCCACTTAAGGGAATAGTTCTTCGAGTCACCTTCCTTGAGGTGCCCCGTTATGGAATCATGGCAATTTTTCCTCGCTATTTTGAAACCCTCGTCAAATTGTTTCTTCCATCACACTCTATGTGTGTTTTGTGTCTCAACTCGAGAGATGTTCTTACGTCTCATTCCATGAGTTGATCGTGAGTTGCTCAATCTTTAAGAAGATCGATTTCTAGTAGAGTTCCTTTCCGTCGTCACCGTGTCGATGAAACTCTCTAAAGCAAAGACGTCAAGATCAATACGATGCAATGAAGATACTTCTTCGAGAAGGGCAGTTGGATCGAGAAGATCGTGTTAGCTTGTGCCCCCTCTGTCTTCTTACCTCACGACTTGAATCTCGGGGCGAGATTCTTGTTTAGTGGGGGTGAGTTGTCACAGCCCTAGAATTGCTAGTAATTAGTTGCATCAGTGAGCATGCCATCATGTTTTAATTCCAAAGAAACTTGAAATGGGGATTGTTCAAACCCTAGCATTAAAAGGAATTCAAATAGGTTCAACCAAAATATTTTTCAATGATTTCAAAAATGCCTTTAAAAATGTTCATCATTTCTGGATCAAGGTGGAAGCATCTACCAAAAATGGTTCACATTTTTGCAGGACATATTTGGACCTTGAATTAATCCAAACATATTTGAATTGGGGCTATTTAAATGCTATATATATTTTAGATGCTCCAAAAATGTTGGAAATTGTTAAGGGTCACTGGAATAATTCAGAAAGCACCCATAATTATTTCCAGGATTTTATGAAATGGTTTAGTATTTTTACTAAATCAAAAACAACAGCAGAAAATAGAAAACAGAATAAATTAGAAATAGAAAGAGAGAGAGAGAGAGAGAGAGTTACCTGGCCTTACCTGGCTGGCCCAGGTTTTGTGCAGCCCATCTGGTGGCCCAGCCCACCACCGCTGCCAGTCGTCTCCCACCTCTGCCAGAAGGCAGAGGCGTGTCGCCCGCGCACGCACCGGATGCCACCTCCTGCTTCCTCTCCCCGTGACCTTCTCGCGACGCCCAGGAGACGTGGACGAAGCTCCGCACCGATCCCCTTCTCCTCTGGTCACTCTCCCCCTTCTCCCCGCTCGATCTCGAGCGCGGCTGAACGAGCTCATCGCCGCCGTTCTCTGCTGACGCAGCCACTGCCCACCCGTCGCCTCGAGGACGTTTCCAGACGCTCCATCAAGCTCCGTTTCATCTCCAAGCCGAAGAACATGACCCCAGATGCCCTATAGCATCGTCATGAGGCTCATCTTCCTCCTCTGCCCCGCCGGACACTGCCGTCGATTCGCGCCGTCCAGAGCATCCCCGACCTCTTCTTCGTCTACGTTAGAGCCATGGTGAGCCCCTGATCAAAACCCCTCTGCCCCTCTGACTGCTCACGCCGTCTAGCTAGCAACCCCGCGAGCTCCGAGCGCCGCCGGCCGCCATGACCGACGAGCGCGAGCTGTCGTGCTTCCTGGCTCGCCTGGTGTTGCACGCGTGCTCCTGCTTGCCGTATCTTCCACCTATGCCGCCCCGTTCGCGCGTCTGCGAGCTGCAGCCCTGCGTCCGAGCAAACCCGAGCTCGGCCGAACTCCGGCCGCCGCAAAAGTTGCTGCCGTCGTCGTTTTAGTCCACTCTGACACGAGCTGTTGCCTCCGTTGGATGCGCGAGACTCTCAGCTTCCCGTAGCCGCAAACCGTGTCCAAAACCGAGCCCTGTGGGCGTTTTCCGAAGCCTCCGCCGTCTCTGTCGTCGCCGGCGACGAGCCGTGGACCGGGTCCGGCGGGTTTGCCCCCGCTTGACCGGGGGTTGACTTCCCCCCTGACCCACTGACGTGTGGGCCGCCCCTGTTAACTATTAGTTAGGTTTAGTTTAGTGCTAACTAACCTAGATTAGTGCTTAACCTATCAATAATTAACCCTGTTAGTTAGTTATGACACTGACAGGCGGGTCCCGCAGGTCAGGTTTGACCTGGACCGGTTCAGTTGACCGCTGACGTCACACTGACGTCATGCTGACGCAGTATTATATTTTCTGGATTTAATTTAATTCAGAAATTCCAGAAAATATTCTAAACTTCAAAAATTCATATCAAATCAACCGTAACTCCAAATGAAATAAATTATATATGAAAAATGATCAGAAAAATCTAATCTATCCATCTGTACCATTTTCATGCATGTTTGAACAACTTAAAGTTGCTGTATAAGGCAATTTGCATAAATGGCATTTAAACTCTCACATATGGAGTTTGAACTTGAACCTGGGGTTCAAACCAACTCCATTTAACAAGTTGCTAGATGCATTAGCTCAAATCACAGCATATTGCCATGTCATGATCATGCATCATATTGTTGCATTGCACTGAATGTGTCCTTCTCTATGTTGCCGGTACTTGTCCCCTCTCGATAGACGTGATACCGACGATGAGATCGATGACACCGATGAAGAGCTATATTATCTTCAGAAGTGCCAGGCAAGCAAAACCCCCTTGTTCATTCCGATACAATCCCACTCTCTCGCTCCTGCTCTCTTTTACTGCATTAGGACAACAACGTTTCAACTGTTACTTGCTGCGGTAGTTGAACCCCTTTATCCTCTGCATGACCTGTCATTGCCACAGTAAATAGATGAAACCCACTAGCATGAGTAGGAGTTGTTTGAGCCCTGATGTGCCTACTCATTCATGCTTGTTTTTCATGCCTGCTACTGCTTAGAGTTGAGTCAGGTCTGATTCATCGGGAATGAATTGGAATGTGGTGAACATGTCCTACTGTTGAGAGCTAAGTGTGTGAACACGATTTGGTAAAGGTAGCGGTGAGAGGCCATGTAGGAGTACATGGTGGGTTGTCTCATTGCAGCCGTCCTCAGGAACTGAGTTCTGTGTTTGTGATCCATGAACAGTTACTACCACACATTGGGTTCCGGTAACTCGGCCCCTCTCGACTTATTAATCAACCTGATCTCTGTCCAGGAGTTGCAACTAGTTTCTGGTGTTTGTAGGTAGTGTTAGTAGTCTACCAAGTGGCACCCGGTACAGGTGGGCTTGGGACAGACTAGGCACAGTGGCACGGTGTACCAAGTGGCACCCGGTTGGTGGGCTTGGGAACCCTGCTCACATCGTTTGGGGCCGTGAGCGACACCCCGGCCGGATCTCCTTGCGGATGGAACCCGAATAGGCAATAAACCTGGACGAGAGACTTGTGTGGTTAGTCAGGTCGTGGCCGACTCCCTCGCCCGGCTTCCGCTTGAAGGTTGCCGAGGTACATGACGTGTACAGGGCGATAAGTGGCAAGAGCGTGTGTGAAGAAGTACACCCCTGCAGGGTTATCATTATCTATTCGAATAGCCGGATTCCTCGGATATGGAAACTTGGACCCCATGCATAGTTCATAGACAAGGAAAGTGGATACTCTAAAATGCGCAAGATAAGCGTGAGTGCTATGGATGGCGTTCTCGTGGGGAGACGGGAGCGGATCCATAGTGGTGTATTGATATGGTGAATATGTGGACTCGTGTGCGCCACCTCAAAAGAGTTACTTGCAATCGTAGTTCAGGATAGCCACCGAGTCAAAGCTGGCTTGCTGCAGTTAAACTCCACTACCCCCTTTGTTGATACCGATGCATATGTAGATAGTTCTGATGTAAGTCTTGCTGAGTACATTTGTACTCACGTTTGCCTATTTTATGTTTTTGCAGAGAGACTTCAGTCTCGCTAGTAGTACCGCTTGGACTTCGACGTTTAGCTTGTTACCTCAGCTACGATCTTGTGCCCCCGGCAGGATCTAGTGGATAGTCAGGCTTCTCAGCCTTTTTCATTTGTAGATGTCTGTACTCAGACATGTTAAGCTTCCGCATGTGCTTTGACTTGTATGCTTTGATTGTTGGGTCATGAGACCCATGCTTGTAATATCTGGCTCTTCCGAGCCTATTGAATAAATACTTTGAGTCGTAGAGTTATGTTGTGATGCCATGTTGTATTTACTCATATCGGGCATATTGTGTGTATGATTGAAATGCTTGGTATGAGTGGGATCCGACTATCTAGTTGTTTATCCCTGGCAGCCTATCATATGGGGAAATGTAGTCTAGTGCTTCTGAGCGATAGTAGTCCGCTACAGCCCGGTTCACCGGAGTCCTGCTAGCCCAGCACTACTGCTCAGGACACTTGACTGGCCGGCATGTGATTCACGTCGTTCCTGTGTCTGTCCCTTTGGGGAAATGTCACGCGGTGTTATCCGGAGTCCTGCCTAGCCTGCTACAGCCCGGGTTACCGGAGTCCTGTTAGCCCAGTGCGACAGCCCGGATATATATACGTTGTTGACCGACATGCTCGATGTGATTCATGTATGCCTGTCCTCATGGGTTAGTGCCGCCTTGGGTTCACGACTAGCCATGTCAGCCCGGGTTCTTTGTCATATGGATGCTAGCGACACTATCATATACGTGAGCCAAAAGTCGCAAACGGTCCCGGGCCAGGTAAGGTGGCACCCGTGGGAATACCGTGCGTGAGGCCGCAAAGTGATATGATGTGTTACATGCTAGATCGGTGTGACTTAGGATCGGGGTCCCGACAGCGTTGGTATCAGAGCCTGACTGCCTGTAGGATTACCAAGCCAAACTGGTCGAAGTTGTGTCTAGTAATGCTCTAGTTATATAAGGGAATTGATTGTGGAAGGGAACGTAAGGCTCTTTTTACTCCTTATACCTCATGGCCTTCTCATCTGAGTCAACCTCTTCTCTTCTACGGGGATTAAGAACTAGGCCTTCTCTTCTATCTCTCAGGATGACGTGTTACTAAACCGTAGTTGCCTAGGATTGTTGAGTTCAAGCCTCAGTTCTGTTTCTACTACTTCCATGTGTTCTTGGTTGATCTCAGAACATTAATGTTGTGATGTTGAGTGGCTATGCCACCATTTTTGCAGGATGTCTCAAATATTTTTGAGCATTTACAGCCGTTATGCTGTCCGAGTCATCCCAGGTTTCTAACTAGTCTGATGCATTTGCAATTCTTTTCCTTCCATTCCCGATGCCCTTTTTGGCCAGAGTAAGCACACTAATCGGTCTGTTGAGGTACTCCGTTGCCTCGACATATATGTTGGAGCTATTATTATGACCCTAGGTGTTTTAGGGAGTCACCTAGTAATCTAGCAATGTTTTGTGTTCCCAGTGTGTTGAATCTGGCCACCATTCTCGAAAGCATCCCGTGATGCCACTTAGTAGTAGGTATTCTATTCGTGGGTTCTTGAACCGAGATTCACTCTACTTACCTCATGTTGTTAGTGTTTGCTAGTTCCTTTAGGAATTTAGTAACCTTGTGATAGTCCTCGAGGTCCGTGGTATTTCCTTCTTCCAAATACCATGAACCAATATGGCAGAATTTCTTCTGAACCAAAAGATCACAACTAGAGTGCTCTAGATGAGTTCTCGATTCTATGTTGTGATTCTGCCAGTTCTACCTTTCTGCATGGATTATCTGGAAGAAATGTTGAGCTTTGCTCGACATACTAGTCTATGCATCCACAACTCAGGAAGATATATGTTACCTTGAGTTGTCCCTCTTCATTTGTATCCCGACCATCGTCTATTAATTGATAGTCAAGAGTATGTGTGCATTCGTTCATCGATACTTATCATTCTTGTGGTCCGTCAAGCCATTCTGTTCTGGAATGACTAGGAGAAACAAACTCCAGTACCTCATCCATATCTAGGATTGGGTCAAAGCAATTGTACTTCACAGATCAAAATGCCAATCCAGCTTTTGTTCTGTTCTACCTCGGAGTGTTACCATCTTTATGTCAAGAGAGTCATGAGAATAGCACCACCTCTTATGAGTTCTTGACGCAGTAATACTTCTCGCTATCATTATTCATTCCTCGGTCCCGTGTTGTTGTAACCGGAATGCCGACAAGTGAACCATGATGTGTGAAATCACTACTCCTAGCAACTCCGTTGCTTGGTAGTTAATGGACAATAATCTCATTCTTAGCGTGTTGGTTATTAAATCATCATCCTAAGATTAATCGTGCTACCTAGTCCTTATTTCTGGTGCACTCTTCGATCAATGAGTTAGGATTGTGTAAATCCCTCACTCTTTTGATCATATCATCTTGCCCTGAAAAGCAATATTGTTCTCGAGCTTAGTATCATACCGGTGGTTCGTGATTTTCCGAATATCTTCTCGGAAGTATTACCAGGTTGTCCCCAGACTGTTATGTTGAGCTCGTGATCAAGTTGGTTCCTTGTGAACCACCCTTTCTCCAAGAATCTGTGTTAGATATCCCTGAGCTAGTTGGTTGAGTTAGACAACAACTTGGAGAGTTGGAAGATAAAGCTTGTCTGACTTAGTTCATGTTAAGGGATATCTTTTGTGGTGTGTGTTGAAGAAAGATGATATCTTCACCAATTGGTCCTCGTGATCAGTTGTTGGATGTATTGTCTTGTCAAAATTTTGACTTGAGTATGGGCTATCGTCAAGTCAAATCAGAACCAACGATGTTCGTAATGTTGTCTTACTCGTGGTTGATCCCTCGAGCATACACCATTACATCCTTTGGTCTGACCAATGCTATCACCGTGTTCACATGATGGTGGAAGTCCAGTGATATGGAAATTCCGATGAGTTGTTGTTGAGCTCATCAGCAGCATTTTGTCTCCCCCATGATTCATGTTGAACATCTAAGTTAGTGTTAGAAACTTTGTAAGCATTGCTTTCGTGTTCCGCTCATGAAGCTTATGCTTGGATGGAAGAAGTGACTTCCTCGAATTCACATGCATTAGGTGTAAGTTGCCGCCGTGAGTTTGAGAAAGGTTTGTTTTGTTTCCTCTGGAATCATCTCAAATCAGTCATGCATACGTGCGAAGTATTCTATGGTTTGGTAGATTAATTACCTCCACTCCATAAGTATTCCCTAGCACAGCAAGCCACTGATTGATTTGTTTAGGGAGAAGAAGTTCCTTCTTAAGAGCAAGACTTATGTAAGGACTTCGATGTCCTCGATGATGGTTCCCAACCAGAACCTGGTGGTGTTTTATTATAAGACTACCATGTGGTCATGCTTGTCTAGGACAACGTGTTCACATGCTTGTAGCATAACCAGCTCATGTTTTGGAGCTTGCTATCATAGTTCATATCCCGAGAATCTCGCAACGTCATCTCGTCGAATTGTGTTGCAAACTTTCTTTTCCAGACAGGCTGTCTGAAATATTCCGTTACCAATCAGATCTGAATCTCAGGCAGATATGATGGTTGGAACTTCTTCCAAGATCTACTATGTAGGTCCCGACAAGGTTGATGTCTGGCCGACACACCTAGCCGAAAGATCTATCATTGTAGTATCTTGATTGAGCTATTTGACATCTTCTCCATGAGGATCTCGTGCGACTTATTTTAGAAGTTGTTCCTTAGGGATCCTTGTGCTATTAGTATTCCTCGATTATGCTTTAACCATTCCAACAGTGGAATTGCTCTCGACTGTTGAGTTATCTCCCAGTTACCAGAATCATTCCCAGCATTTGCATTTTGTTCCCAGCTTGCACCTCAATAGTTGTTGTCCAGGATCATATTCAAGAGTGGACTTGTCATGGTCCCATCCATTTCCGGTGATAAGCAAAATCATTCATTGCGTTGTCTTCAACAAGGTAGTCCACATCATCCATTCTGGTATGGGTATGCCATCCCTTCGAATTCGTTCACATGATCGTTTGTGATTGCCTTAGGCTGATACAAAGAATTTCAATGATCTCTGTATCAAAAGTAATTCTTTTTGCCACTTAAGGGAATAGTTCTTCGAGTCACCTTCCTTGAGGTGCCCCGTTATGGAATCATGGCAATTTTTCCTCGCTATTTTGAAACCCTCGTCAAATTGTTTCTTCCATCACACTCTATGTGTGTTTTGTGTCTCAACTCGAGAGATGTTCTTACGTCTCATTCCATGAGTTGATCGTGAGTTGCTCAATCTTTAAGAAGATCGATTTCTAGTAGAGTTCCTTTCCGTCGTCACCGTGTCGATGAAACTCTCTAAAGCAAAGACGTCAAGATCAATACGATGCAATGAAGATACTTCTTCGAGAAGGGCAGTTGGATCGAGAAGATCGTGTTAGCTTGTGCCCCCTCTGTCTTCTTACCTCACGACTTGAATCTCGGGGCGAGATTCTTGTTTAGTGGGGGTGAGTTGTCACAGCCCTAGAATTGCTAGTAATTAGTTGCATCAGTGAGCATGCCATCATGTTTTAATTCCAAAGAAACTTGAAATGGGGATTGTTCAAACCCTAGCATTAAAAGGAATTCAAATAGGTTCAACCAAAATATTTTTCAATGATTTCAAAAATGCCTTTAAAAATGTTCATCATTTCTGGATCAAGGTGGAAGCATCTACCAAAAATGGTTCACATTTTTGCAGGACATATTTGGACCTTGAATTAATCCAAACATATTTGAATTGGGGCTATTTAAATGCTATATATATTTTAGATGCTCCAAAAATGTTGGAAATTGTTAAGGGTCACTGGAATAATTCAGAAAGCACCCATAATTATTTCCAGGATTTTATGAAATGGTTTAGTATTTTTACTAAATCAAAAACAACAGCAGAAAATAGAAAACAGAATAAATTAGAAATAGAAAGAGAGAGAGAGAGAGAGAGAGAGAGAGTTACCTGGCCTTACCTGGCTGGCCCAGGTTTTGTGCAGCCCATCTGGTGGCCCAGCCCACCACCGCTGCCAGTCGTCTCCCACCTCTGCCAGAAGGCAGAGGCGTGTCGCCCGCGCACGCACCGGATGCCACCTCCTGCTTCCTCTCCCCGTGGCCTTCTCGCGACGCCCAGGAGACGTGGACGAAGCTCCGCACCGATCCCCTTCTCCTCTGGTCACTCTCCCCCTTCTCCCCGCTCGATCTCGAGCGCGGCCGAACGAGCTCATCGCCGCCGTTCTCTGCTGACGCAGCCACTGCCCACCCGTCGCCTCGAGGACGTTTCCAGACGCTCCATCAAGCTCCGTTTCATCTCCAAGCCGAAGAACATGACCCCAGATGCCCTATAGCGTCGTCATGAGGCTCATCTTCCTCCTCTGCCCCGCCGGACACTGCCGTCGATTCGCGCCGTCCAGAGCATCCCCGACCTCTTCTTCGTCTACGTTAGAGCCATGGTGAGCCCCTGATCAAAACCCCTCTGCCCCTCTGACTGCTCACGCCGTCTAGCTAGCAACCCCGCGAGCTCCGAGCGCCGCCGGCCGCCATGACCGACGAGCGCGAGCTGTCGTGCTTCCTGGCTCGCCTGGTGTTGCACGCGTGCTCCTGCTTGCCGTATCTTCCACCTATGCCGCCCCGTTCGCGCGTCTGCGAGCTGCAGCCCTGCGTCCGAGCAAACCCGAGCTCGGCCGAACTCCGGCCGCCGCAAAAGTTGCTGCCGTCGTCGTTTTAGTCCACTCTGACACGAGCTGTTGCCTCCGTTGGATGCGCGAGACTCTCAGCTTCCCGTAGCCGCAAACCGTGTCCAAAACCGAGCCCTGTGGGCGTTTTCCGAAGCCTCCGCCGTCTCTGTCGTCGCCGGCGACGAGCCGTGGACCGGGTCCGGCGGGTTTGCCCCCGCTTGACCGGGGGTTGACTTCCCCCCTGACCCACTGACGTGTGGGCCGCCCCTGTTAACTATTAGTTAGGTTTAGTTTAGTGCTAACTAACCTAGATTAGTGCTTAACCTATCAATAACTAACCCTGTTAGTTAGTTATGACACTGACAGGCGGGTCCCGCAGGTCAGGTTTGACCTGGACCGGTTCAGTTGACCGCTGACGTCACACTGACGTCATGCTGACGCAGTATTATATTTTCTGGATTTAATTTAATTCAGAAATTCCAGAAAATATTCTAAACTTCAAAAATTCATATCAAATCAACCGTAACTCCAAATGAAATAAATTATATATGAAAAATGATCAGAAAAATCTAATCTATCCATCTGTACCATTTTCATGCATGTTTGAACAACTTAAAGTTGCTGTATAAGGCAATTTGCATAAATGGCATTTAAACTCTCACATATGGAGTTTGAACTTGAACCTGGGGTTCAAACCAACTCCATTTAACAAGTTGCTAGATGCATTAGCTCAAATCACAGCATATTGCCATGTCATGATCATGCATCATATTGTTGCATTGCACTGAATGTGTCCTTCTCTATGTTGCCGGTACTTGTCCCCTCTCGATAGACGTGATACCGACGATGAGATCGATGACACCGATGAAGAGCTATATTATCTTCAGAAGTGCCAGGCAAGCAAAACCCCCTTGTTCATTCCGATACAATCCCACTCTCTCGCTCCTGCTCTCTTTTACTGCATTAGGACAACAACGTTTCAACTGTTACTTGCTGCGGTAGTTGAACCCCTTTATCCTCTGCATGACCTGTCATTGCCACAGTAAATAGATGAAACCCACTAGCATGAGTAGGAGTTGTTTGAGCCCTGATGTGCCTACTCATTCATGCTTGTTTTTCATGCCTGCTACTGCTTAGAGTTGAGTCAGGTCTGATTCATCGGGAATGAATTGGAATGTGGTGAACATGTCCTACTGTTGAGAGCTAAGTGTGTGAACACGATTTGGTAAAGGTAGCGGTGAGAGGCCATGTAGGAGTACATGGTGGGTTGTCTCATTGCAGCCGTCCTCAGGAACTGAGTTCTGTGTTTGTGATCCATGAACAGTTACTACCACACATTGGGTTCCGGTAACTCGGCCCCTCTCGACTTATTAATCAACCTGATCTCTGTCCAGGAGTTGCAACTAGTTTCTGGTGTTTGTAGGTAGTGTTAGTAGTCTACCAAGTGGCACCCGGTACAGGTGGGCTTGGGACAGACTAGGCACAGTGGCACGGTGTACCAAGTGGCACCCGGTTGGTGGGCTTGGGAACCCTGCTCACATCGTTTGGGGCCGTGAGCGACACCCCGGCCGGATCTCCTTGCGGATGGAACCCGAATAGGCAATAAACCTGGACGAGAGACTTGTGTGGTTAGTCAGGTCGTGGCCGACTCCCTCGCCCGGCTTCCGCTTGAAGGTTGCCGAGGTACATGACGTGTACAGGGCGATAAGTGGCAAGAGCGTGTGTGAAGAAGTACACCCCTGCAGGGTTATCATTATCTATTCGAATAGCCGGATTCCTCGGATATGGAAACTTGGACCCCTTGCATAGTTCATAGACAAGGAAAGTGGATACTCTAAAATGCGCAAGATAAGCGTGAGTGCTATGGATGGCGTTCTCGTGGGGAGACGGGAGCGGATCCATAGTGGTGTATTGATATGGTGAATATGTGGACTCGTGTGCGCCACCTCAAAAGAGTTACTTGCAATCGTAGTTCAGGATAGCCACCGAGTCAAAGCTGGCTTGCTGCAGTTAAACTCCACTACCCCCTTTGTTGATACCGATGCATATGTAGATAGTTCTGATGTAAGTCTTGCTGAGTACATTTGTACTCACGTTTGCCTATTTTATGTTTTTGCAGAGAGACTTCGGTCTCGCTAGTAGTACCGCTTGGACTTCGACGTTTAGCTTGTTACCTCAGCTACGATCTTGTGCCCCCGGCAGGATCTAGTGGATAGTCAGGCTTCTCAGCCTTTTTCATTTGTAGATGTCTGTACTCAGACATGTTAAGCTTCCGCATGTGCTTTGACTTGTATGCTTTGATTGTTGGGTCATGAGACCCATGCTTGTAATATCTGGCTCTTCCGAGCCTATTGAATAAATACTTTGAGTCGTAGAGTTATGTTGTGATGCCATGTTGTATTTACTCATATCGGGCATATTGTGTGTATGATTGAAATGCTTGGTATGAGTGGGATCCGACTATCTAGTTGTTTATCCCTGGCAGCCTATCATATGGGGAAATGTAGTCTAGTGCTTCTGAGCGATAGTAGTCCGCTACAGCCCGGTTCACCGGAGTCCTGCTAGCCCAGCACTACTGCTCAGGACACTTGACTGGCCGGCATGTGATTCACGTCGTTCCTGTGTCTGTCCCTTTGGGGAAATGTCACGCGGTGTTATCCGGAGTCCTGCCTAGCCTGCTACAGCCCGGGTTACCGGAGTCCTGTTAGCCCAGTGCTACAGCCCGGATATATATACGTTGTTGACCGACATGCTCGATGTGATTCATGTATGCCTGTCCTCATGGGTTAGTGCCGCCTTGGGTTCACGACTAGCCATGTCGGCCCGGGTTCTTTGTCATATGGATGCTAGCGACACTATCATATACGTGAGCCAAAAGTCGCAAACGGTCCCGGGCCAGGTAAGGTGGCACCCGTGGGAATACCGTGCGTGAGGCCGCAAAGTGATATGATGTGTTACATGCTAGATCGGTGTGACTTAGGATCGGGGTCCCGACAGGACTTGGCCGTGCAGGGAGGCGAAAGGGCAAGGGCGAAGCGCCGCGGGCCCTAACAGCCTGCGGCCTTGGGCGCCACGTGGCGGTTGATTGGATGTGGGCGGCACTGTTCCCCCACGCCCCCTTATTCCGCGCCATGCTAGGCGGACTCGTAGTCGTACACAACCGCTCCCCTTTCTGTTGCTCGAGCGCCCTCTGTCCTTCCTCCTCTCGAACTCCAGCTTCTGTTTTCAACCCAATCTCGAACCTTCCCTCTCCCTTCCCATCGCCATGGCTCCGACGAAGAAGGTAAGAGGGAAGAAACCCATGCCTCCGCCTCGCTTGCCGCCGTTGGCAGCCCCCGCCATCGGCCGATCAATCATAATCAATCGAGAGGGCCTAGGCAAGGTCAGCTCGGTTCTGGCTACTATCTTCAACGAATGCGGGAGGATGACGGCCTGGCCCACGTCTCACTTCCCCACCGATAGGATAATCACCGAGGTCCAGTATTTTGCTGATGCCCTATGGGCGAGTCTGGTTCCCCCCTTTTCTGATTTCTTTAATGCCGTGCTTTCCCATTACCAGATCCACATAATGCATCTGGGTCCTGAATCCGTCACCCTTCTTTCGGTCTTCGCCTTTGTTTGCGAGGCAATGATGGGCATCCTCCCTTCGGTTGCCTTGCTGCGCCACTTCTTCTCTCTGCGCCTTGTCGACCCTACCCAATGCTCGGCGTGCGTGAGCTTTGCTGCCGCGTCTGAGACGACAGCCTCAGGGATTGACTTCAGGCTCCCTCCGCCCGCGCCTGGGTTCCGCGAGCGGTGGCTGTATGTGGATGCTGGGGTGCCCAGCCCCCTGCTGTCGGAGCCAACTTCGCCTGCTGTCCCCAATTCGGGCTAGGGCCAGGAGACGCTCGAGAGCCCCCGGCTCGTCTTTGTCTGTCACCGCTTCGCGTTCTTGAGGTCGTTTGGCGTGACATCACCCAAGGTGCTGAAGGAGTTCCTGCTGCGTCGCATTGCTCCTCTCCAACGCCACTCCCGCCGGATGTGGGCCTTCAGTGGGCGTGGTGATCGTATGAGGCTCCAGGAAGAGGACCTGACGCCTGAAGTGCTGAGGACAGTGCTCTTGATCCTGACTGGTGACCCCAACCCGGGCAGCATCCAGCAGGGAGGGGCCTTGCTGTACCTCTGCCAGAACAGGGACGATTTTGTGAATCAGATGCCTATCTTTGATGAGTGGGGGCCGCGCCCCGCCGGCCTCCAGGGGCCTCGTGAGAACCCAGTGATGGTGAGTGCCCTTCCAGTCGGCCAAGGTGACTCTTGCTCAAGTGGCGGAGCAGGGAGCCATGAGCCGCCAGAGGCCGAGGGGGCTCCCGGCGGGGTGACAGCGCCGGGCGACGCTCATGAGGAAGCAGCTCTTGGGGCTCGTGCCGTTGAGGCCGAGGGCAGCAAGCAGCAGCCCCCAGCGCCGGCGGCTGAGGCCCCTGAAGCTCTAGCCGCTTCTCTTGGTGAGGCGACTGACAGTGCGCATCAGGCAGGCGCCCCTAACGCGGATCGCCTTGACGTTTCGTCCTCGTCGCAGGTTGATCCCTGTGCTCAACTCTTGGGCCGCTTCCGCGTGGACTTTGAGGCCCTCCAGAAGAAAAGGGAGGCCCTGGGCGATGATTACCCTTGTCGCCTGCTGAAGCGTAGGAAGTACTTCGCCACTGATGAGTAAGCCTTCTCCTTTTCCTGCTCCCGATCCGTCTGTAGCTTTTACCGATCCTTGCTTCGCAGGCCCCTTCCAGCCGAGCTCGCAGAGGTGGCTGAGGTGTCGTCCCCATTGGCTTCGCCCCTTCTACCGTCCTTAAGCGCTCCGAGCAGCAGAGCCCTTGTGGTGAGGGCGATCGGAGAGGCGAACCGTCCTGGGGCGCATCGAGGCCCTGCGCACCCCGCGATCCCCCTTCGCGGCCCTTCTCATGGCATAGCTAGCCTGCCGTGGGTTTCTCGCCTGGTCGTGGACTGCGATTGGCTGAGGCGCTCCCTGCGCTCTGCATCTGGGGACGGCTGGCTCCAGGCCGGGCTTCTGGCGTGGTGTGCCCGACCGTTGCGAGGGTGCCAGCCCCCAGCCCCCTGCCCGGAGGGGGAGTGCCGATTCGTGGCCCCCGACGCTTGCTTGGGGCAGATGATGGTGTGGAAGACATGCGCGAGCACGCGCGGGAGTGTTGCGCCCTTCGCCAAGGATTCCTTTGAAGGGCGGCTGACGCGGTGAACTTGCTTGGTGAGGAGCTTGCTGATGAAGACGCGCGCCTTGAGGCCGAGGGCCTGCGCCTGGCTGCAGAGAGGCGCGAGCTGGAGGGCGCCATCTCCCTTGCGCGCCATCAGCGCTCTTGACGACGAAAAGGCCAAGGCGTCGTTGGCGGCCTCTCAGGAGGCCCAATCTCGGGCCGCTGAGGAGGCCCGGGAAGCTGACCAGTGGCGAGAGGCGGTGGAGGAGCGGGCTCGGGAGCTCCTGGCCCAGTGCCACTCACTGGAAGAGCAAGTGGAGCTGCGCGAGGCAGCCCTTGCGTCGATGAAGGTGGCCTCTGGCGACCCAGCAGGGCTCCAGAAGCGTGACGAGGCGCTGACGCTGGAAGCCGCCAAACGCGCGCGCGAGTACGAGTGTCTAGAGACGAGGGAGCACTTGGTGACGCAGGCGGAGGATGATGTCGCTGCATGGGAAGCCTGTGTCCCGGAGGAGGTCAGACGTCGGGTGGCGATGGCGCGTTTGAACCTCGAGCGCGAGTTCGAGGAAAGGCTGGAGCTGATCCGGGTCGAGGATGAAGGTAGGACTGCTGCCTTGAGGGCCAAGCTGGAGGAAGCGACACGGTGGGCCGATGCTCTTCGGGCCGCCCTTGAGGTAGCGCAAGGGGAGTCAACCACCTCCCAGGCCGAGGTGCTCCTTCTTCGCCATTGGGTGGAGGAGGCTGAGGCCATCGCGCGCCAGGATGAGGACGAGATACGCCAGCGGCGGATCCTGGAGCATGAGCACGGCACCATGCTCACCACGCTCCGGGAGAGAGCCAACACAACCTTGGGTAACATCTGTGAGGCGGCTGTTGGTGAGCCGCACGCAGTCAACTACGCCGTCAACCTTCAGTTCTTCACCGACGTGGTGACGCAGCTGGAGGCGCGGTCGGTCAGGGCCGACAGGTTGGTGGAGGAGAGGAGCCGCACCCTGCTCGGGCGCGCCTTTTCTCGCGTCTTCAGCCACCTCAGGAACATGGATCCCCACTTCGATTTCGACGCTGCCATCGCCCCAGTCCCCCAGGCCGTCCGAGACGACCTGGCGCACTGGGTGGAAGACAATGTGGATGCTCTTGTCAGGTCCTTCGCTTCAGACAACGACGGCGTGATCGTGGCTGTCGACGAGGGCAGCGTGGTGAACGGCCCTGACGCCGCTGGCGGCAACGCAGACAGCTATGGCGAGCCCAGCAATGCCAGCAATGGTTCAGGAGGTGCTCCTGAGGACGCATTGGGGGATTTATCCGACTGATTATGCATCGTCCCTGTTTCCTTACCCTGCATGAATAGAACTCAGGTTTTGGCCTGATGGCTGTGAGAGCATTTATGGGAGGGGGAGCCCCTCATGTAAAACTTGCGTTCATCATATTAGTAGATGTTACATTGCCCATGCGTCCACGCCAAGTGGTTGGCTAAGCGACGTGCTGGTTGGCTAGTTTACCTTCGTTCCGCGCGGGCCCTGAGGCAGCCTGTGGGAGGCTGTGGTGTCCCGAGTGTTCCTTGATCAAGTCCGTAGGATCTGCAGTAAAAAGCCCTCCTGAGAGGACGCGGCGGCGGCAGTCTGGGCTGCGCGCAAGGGGCTCACGAGGGGAGGCAGCTGAGGCGGAGTGGTAATCAAAATGCGAGAAATTGCTCAAACGAGACTAAGCACCCCTTCCCCGAGCACACACAACTATCAAATTCGAATCCAACTTAAATCCAGCGGGGGAAAGTGGCAACCAAAGGGAGAGGCAATGAAAGCAGACAAAAGGCCGCGTCCGGCACCTAATCTAGTCTTGGACGTCTTCTCACCAGCGCGGAGCTAAGTGCTGCCACTGGGCGTGGGAGGGAGCCCCAGGGCCTGAGGCCGGCACCCCTGAGACTCCGGGGCGTGTACAACCCCACTCATTATTACATGAGAGTGTCACGGGGCGGCGAGCTTCACAGGCACTAGGCCTTCTTCACAGGTACCGGCCTTGCTTCATATCGCCAGACGAGGGCCCCGCCTTGCGCCACACTCTAGTGCCATCAACGACGACCGGAAACCAGGACGCCGCCGATGGGGTAGAGGGGTCGCCAGCGGTTCCCCCGACGACCACGGGTCCTCCGCCAGGGGCAGGCCCTGAGGCACCTCCCCAGCAGAGGGCCTAGCTCCTGAGAATGCCTTGCTCCGAACGCCGTGGTGGTGATGTCGGATCTCGGCCCCTCTCCTGCAGCCCCCTGCGCCCTCCTCCCGAGGGGTAGGAGACTGTGGGAGCGGGGCAGCTGCTTGCTGTGGCGACCTGCACCTCCTGCGATCCATGATTAGCGTATGCCTGCTCCTGAGGAATTAGCGGTACCCGATATTCATTGCCTCCAGCGTGGCCAGTGGGACCGTCCCGGGGCTCCTGGAAGAGCCCAGCTTCTGGCGCCTCGTCCCCCCAGCTTGGGCTGAGGAGCGAGCCTTGTTCGCCCTCGTGAGGGTGCCCTTGGTCCACCATGTGGGGCACGTATTCTTCTGGCGCCGTCATCCCGAAGGCCACAACGTAGTGCTCCGCGTGCCATGCGGCTCTGCTTGACGCGCCCACCATGGGGTGGTAGCGCGGCTGCCCACTGGGGCCGTGGGCCGCGTCGAGTCCTCCTTCTTCGCGGACCGGGAGCGGGGGCAGCGCCGCCGCCGGTCCGGTGCCGACAGCTTTGCTGGCTTTGGAGTAGCCTTGGAGCCCGCGGGCGCGCGCGGAGCCCCCGCGCGGGACGCCCTGGGCTTGAGATGGGAGCTGGATGCTGAAGGGGTGAGCCCCCGAGGCGGCAATGCCCAGGAGCTCTGCCACCCGTTCCAGCAACACGTCGCGGCCGCCCTCTAGCAGCCTGCACTGCAGCAGCTCTCGGGCCACCGTGAGCGCGGCCCTCGAGTTCGCCTGCTCCCGGCGGGTGTACGATGTCGTGGTCGCGGCGTGATTGGAGGCCCTTGCTGTCGACCGCACCTGCCGCGGTGTGAGAGCTGTCGAAGCCTGTCCATGTCGCCCGCGGCCCACAGCGCCCTGCGGACCGCAAGCTGCCTGGGGCGCGGGGTCGCCCGAGGCGAGTGGCTCTGTGCGGGCGGAGCATGCCGCCCAAGGATCTGGGTTGCCCGCCTGGTCGCCGGACATGGTGATGATGACACGACGGGACACGAAGCGGTAGAAGGTGGATTCCGGCGCACCCCTACTTGGCGCGCCAAATGTCGGATTTCGGGTTCCGGCAGACCCTTGAGGTTCGAACACTGGGGTGCGCGCGGAGATTACGCCTCCTACCTACCTGTACCCCATCGCCTCGCTAAGATCTAAGCTATGGAAAGAACATCACAAGAGACACAGGGTTTATACTAGTTCGGGCCACCATTGTGGTGTAATACCCTACTCCAGTTTGTGGCGTGGTGGATTGCCTCTTGGGCTGATGATGATGAACAATACAAGGAAGAACAGCCCTGCGAGGGTCTATTCTTGGTCGGGGCGATGAACTGCTAGGAGGAGTTCAGTCACCCTTCTCTCTCTCTGATTGATTTATATCTCTATCTTCTGATTGCCGATCGATCTCCCCCCTACCCTAGGGGTGGCTAGTCCTATTTATAGGCAAAGGCCCTGGGCCTCTTCCCAAATATTGAGCGGGAAGGGCGCCAACAATTGGCCATTTTGAAGGGGAACATCTGGTACACTTATCCTCACTAAAGTCGGTCTTCGCCTGCCAAAGGCTCTGGTGATGACGCTGGCTTGGGCACCACAATGACATCCTCCCGGCCGTTGGGCTGGTCTTGGTCTCGTTGCACCGAAGCGGGTGCCTTTGCTTGATGCTCTTGCCTGCGCTTGCTCCCTTTGCATCAAAGAGGAAAGGAGGACACTGCACGAGCTGGCGCCCGCCTGGCGCCCTTGGTCATCATGGCTTGCGTCACGGGCACCTCGTGAGGTACCCCGCCTTGATCTCTACGCCTCCTCGCGAGCCAGTCTGATGAGGCCGCGCTTGAGGAAGCTCCGTGTCATCCTCCCCGCAAGGCTTGGCCCCTCGCGAGGGTCTTGGGTCTGTGTTGATGAAGATGGGCCGTGCTGGGCCCCCTTTTGAGCCACGCCGCGGGCCGCAGGCAGGCAAGTCTGGGGACCCCCGTTCCCAGAACGCCGACAACGATGACTTAAGGAGTAAAGAACATTTGAGGCAGTTGCTCCTGACGAAGTTGCACAAGAGATTCGAGTTCCCCGACCGGGATGATAGCATAGAACAACAATGGGATGATCCGAAGATGAAAAAGATTAACAATCACCCCATGGGCATGTTCAACAATAATTTGGCCTCTTGGAAAGGGAGGGTTAAATGAGCTATTGAGGCTGAGGAACCCATGTCCAAGATTCTGGAGGAAAATCTAACACTTACGGAAGAGGATTTCAAAAAGTTCAAGGACACTTGCGCTATCGAGGAAGCCAAGGCTAAGGCTGCGAAATTCAAGAGCCTTCAGCAAAGGAACATCGGGAAGCATCGCTGAGGGAGTCCTGGATTAGGGGGTGTTCGGATAGCCGAACTATATCTTCAGTCGGACTCCAGGACTATGAAGATACAAGATTGAAGACTTCGTCCCGTGTCCGGAAGGTTCTTTC
This sequence comes from Aegilops umbellulata, assembly GCA_032464435.1. Lineage (NCBI taxonomy): Eukaryota > Viridiplantae > Streptophyta > Magnoliopsida > Poales > Poaceae > Aegilops > Aegilops umbellulata. The sequence goes on from CP136060.1 coordinate 473,458,927, forward strand.
CTTGGCGTGGAAGGCAAGCTAGGCGTGCGGATATTCAAGATCTCCTACCAATGTAACCGACTCTGTGTAACCCTAACCCTATCCGGTGCCTATATAAACCGAAGGGTTGTAGTCCGTAGGACGAACACATCATAACCATCATCATACCCATAGGCTAGCTTCTAGGGTTTAGCCTCCTTGATCTCGTGGTAGATCTACTCTTGTACTACCCATATCATCAATATTAATCTAGCAGGAGTAGGGTTTTACCTCCATCGAGAGGGCCCGAACCTGGGTAAAATAAAGTGTCCCTTGTCTCCTGTTACCATCCGACCTTGACGCACAGATCGGGACCCCCTACCCGAGATCCGCCGGTTTTGACACCGACATTGGTGCTTTCATTGAGAGTTCCTCTGTGTCGTCGCCTTTAGGCCCGATGGCTCCTTTGATCATCAACAACGATGAGGTCTAGGGTGAGACTTTTCTCCCCGGACAGATCTTCATCTTCGGCGGCTTCGCTCTGTGGGCCAACTCGCTTGGTCATCTGGAGCAGATCGAGAGCTATGCCCCTGGCCATCAAGTCAGGTTTGGAAGCCTAAACTACACGGCAGGTATCCGCGGAGACTTGATCTTCGACGGATTCGAGCCACAACCAAGCGCGCCGCACTATCTCGAGGGGCATGATATAGCTCTGCCTCCGAACAGTGTCCTGGAGGCCGCATACGCTCCGGCCCCGATCCTCGATTCGGAGCCCGCTGCGTTCTTCGAAGATGAACGGTTGGACGTCACCTCGGGGGCTGCGATCTTAAAGGCCATTGAGCCGAACGCGAGCCCCGCACTCCGCATGGCCTGTGACTCCAAGGAGCCGGACTCTTCTCCGAACTTCGGATCGTTCGTGCCCCTGCCGATCGAATCAGATTGGGCGCCTGTAATGGAGTTCACCGCCACGGACATCTTTCAGTATTCACCTTTTGGTGATATTCTGAATTCTCTCAAGTCTCTCTCTTTATCAGGAGAGCCCGGGCCGAACCATGGCCTGCGAGGTTGGGATTCGGGCGACAAAGAAATTCAAAGCCCACCCACCGCCCACTTAATAGCCACTGTCGACGATATATCCGACATGCTCGACTTCGGCTCCGAAGACTTCGATGGTATGGACGACGAAGGAGGAGACGAGCAAGAACCAGCACCTGTAGGGCGTTGGACCGCCACCTCGTCATACGACATATACATGGTGGATGCTCCAAAAGATGGAGATGGCGATGGAACAACGGAGGATGGCACTTTGAAAAAGCCTCCAAAACGCCGACGTAAGCGGCACCGCTCCAAATCCCGCCACAGCAGAAACGGTGATTCCGGCACGGGAGATAATACTACCCTGGACAGCGTCGAAGAACACCAAAACCAGCAGGATTCGGCACAGGAAGATGGAGAAGACCGCCCTCATGAGAGAGCGGCAGAGCGAGAGGTCGAGAACGATAACTACATGCCTCCCTCCGAAGACGAGGCAAGCCTCGGCGACGATGAATTCATCGTACCATCAGACCCCGCCGAACAAGAGCGCTTTCAACGCAGGCTTTTAGCCACGGCGAACAGCCTAAAGAAAAAGCAGCAACAACTTAGAGCTGATCAAGATTTGCTAGCTGACAGATGGACTGAAGTCCTTGCGGCCGAAGAGCACGAGCTCGGACGCCCCTCCAAAAACTATCCTAAGCGCAGGCCGCTACCCCAATCAGAGGAGGAAGCCCAAGACATGGTAGATCGGCCACCTCGCGGCCGCGACAGAGAAGCCTGTCGAACATCCAAACAAGCCATGCCCCGCAGCCGCTTCACCAAGGCACGGGAACACGAACCAGACCTGCGAGATGTCCTGGAGGACAAAGCAAGGCAAACAAGATCGATCTATGGATCGCGCGGACGCCCGAAGGCATGTGATAGTTTTCACTCCGGACACAATAAATCCGGCCGGGCCGAACACAACAGGCACAGCTCCTCCGAACTGCGTCGAGACATAGCCCAGTACAGGGGCGCCGCACACCCACTATGCTTCACAGACGAAGTAATGGATCATAGAATCCTAGAGGGTTTTAAACCCGCCAACATCGAGTCGTACGATGGCACGACAGATCCGGCAGTATGGATTGAGGACTATCTCCTCCACATCCACATGGCACGTGGCGATGATTTGCACGCCATCAAATATTTACCCCTCAAGCTTAAGGGACCAGCCCGGCACTGGCTTAACAGCCTCCCCGCAGATTCGATCGGCTCTTGGGAGGACCTGGAGGCCGCATTCCTCAACAACTTCCAGGGGACCTACGTACGGCCACCGGACGCCGACGACCTAAGCCACATAATCCAGCAGCCAGAAGAATCGGCCAGGCAATTCTGGACACGGTTCCTAAGAAAGAAAAATCAGATAGTCGATTGTCCGGATGCAAAGGCCTTAGCAGCCTTCAAGCATAACATCCGTGACGAGTGGCTTGCCCGGCACCTGGGACAGGAAAAGCCGAAATCCATGGCAGCCCTCACGACACTCATGACCCGCTTTTGCACGGGCGAAGATAGCTGGCTAGCTCGCAGCAGCAACTTATCAAAAAAGCAAGGTAATTCAGATACCAAGGACAAAAGCGGCAGGTCGCGACGGAATAAACAGAAACGCCACGTCAGTAGCGACAGCAATGAAGATACGGCAGTAAACGCCGGATTCAGAGGCCATAAATCCGGTCAGCGGAAAAAGCCATTCAAAAAGAATACCCAGGGCCCGTCCAGTTTGGACCGAATACTCGACCGCTCGTGCCAGATTCACGGCACCCCCGAAAGGCCAGCCAATCACACCAACAGGGATTGTTGGGTGTTTAAGCAGGCAGGCAAGTTAAGAGCCGAACACAAAAACAAGGGGCTAGACAGCGATGACGAAGAGGAGCCCAGCCCGCTGAACAACAACGGACAGAAGGGGTTTCCCCCGCAAGTGCGGATGGTGAACATGATATATGCGACTCATATTCCCAAGCGGGAGAGGAAGCGTGTGCTACGGGACGTATACGCGATGGAGCCAGTCGCCCCAAAGTTCAACCCATGGTCCTCTTGCCCGATCACCTTCGATCGAAGGGACCACCCCACTAGCATCCGTCACGGCGGTTTCGCCGCATTGGTTCTTGACCCAATCGTTGACGGATTTCACCTTACAAGAGTCCTCATGGACGGCGGCAGTAGCCTGAACCTGCTCTACCAGGATATAGTGCAGAAAATGGGCATAGATCCATCAAGGATCAAGCCCACAAGGACGACCTTTAAAGGCGTCATCCCAGGTGTAGAGGCCAATTGCATAGGCTCCATAACACTTGATGTGGTCTTCGGATCTCCGGACAACTTCCGAAGTGAAGAGTTAATCTTCGACATAGTTCCGTTCCACAGTGGCTATCATGCTCTGCTTGGACGAATCGCATTCGCTAAATTCAATGCGGTGCCGCACTATGCATATCTCAAGCTCAAGATGCCAGGCCCTCAAGGTGTAATCACGGTCAGCGGAAACACCGAACGCTCCATCCGTACGGAGGAACACACGGCGGCCCTCGCAACAGAGGTACAAAGCAGCCTGTTAAGGCAGCTCTCGAGTCCGGCCGCTACAAAGCAGGACAAAGCAAAACGCGCCCGGAATAACCCGCAGCAAGACCGACTGGCGCGTTCAGAGCACGCGTAGCAATACGGCCCCAACCCCAGCCATCGCTACATAGCGGAGCTAGTACCTCGAGTACACAATTACGCCCTTACAATTCCATGGGCATAAGGGAAGGGGCAGATAAAACGGCATGCCAACAATACGACGTCAAACGTACTAGGGGCTGCCGGGTTCTTCTTTTCTTTCAGGACTCCATACTCTGGATACAGTGTTCGGCCTCGCTGCCGCACAGACGATACAGGACCCAGGAAAGCAGACAAAACAACGCCGCATCATGGAACTCTCAGGTGGTCTATATTTCGAGCGATATATCTGTTTCTAAATTCCGCGGCCTGCGCCTGGTCAGGACATGTTAAATAGTCTAATTTTTTTTCGCACTACTTGTATCGTTCGGCTTGAATAAACAGCCTCCTCATAAATAATGCATAGCTTTTCGTCTATTTTTTGCATTATCTTCTTTTAATATACATATGTTTACTCAAATAACATGATCGCACCCGTACACCATGGTACGGCAAACCACGCCAGGGGCTTTATTACCCTTCTATCTGGTGTGAGAAGTCCGTCCACTCTCACAAGTGCGGCACCCCGAACTTATAGCATTATATGCATCGGCTCCGAGTCATGATTTTGGTCATATGTTGGGTTTGCCCGGATCCTATGTTTTGGTGCCTTACGTTCCGCTCTATCGGCTAAGGTAGCACTAGGAGAACCACTGCGATTGTGCCCCAGATCAGGTGGGTGAGCACCTCAGTGGAGAAAGCTAAAACAGACTGTCATGACAAGGCACGAGACCGGTCGCTGTTCGAGAGGTTTTTCGAGTCCCTAAAGGCTTATGCCGCTTCGAGAGGAAAGCTGGTTAAGTCCGGCTAAAGGCGTGGATAGTGCCCCGAATTCGGCCTTCCGAACTAGGGGCTTCGCCGAAATTTAAAATTATAACGTTCTATGGCTAAGTGAGAGTGTTCAAGCATTATAGTCCGATTGCCTGGTTCGCTGTGCTGAGCGCCTCCCTCGAAGGACCCAACTATGGGAACAAGAGCCCTCAGGTATATCCCGAACACCCCAACACTAGTTGCATGGGGGCAGAAGCCGACGACTCGCCATCTCTCAGTTATTGATAAACGGCCGCACAGAAAATAATATTTTAAATTCAGAAAGCATTGCTTAAGCGCATATGAACAAGTTTTCAGCGCACATGATACAAACGAGCGAGTTCATTGAAATATTACATCTTTGGCACACTCATCCGCGACAAGGCGAGCTCCAGCGAGAACTTCCTTGTAGTAGTTCTCGGGCTTGCGATGCTCCTTCCCCTGCGGCGGCCCGTCCTTCACCAGCTTCTCTCCGTCCAGCTTGCCCCAGTGTACCCGTACACGGGCAAGGGCCCTCCGGGCACCTTCTATGCAGACGGAGCGCTTGATGACCTCAAGCCGTGGACAGGCCTCCACCAGCCGCCGCACCAGCCCGAAGTAGCTCCCAGGCAGGGCCTCTCCAGGCCACAGCCGAACTAGTAAGCCCTTCATGGCCTGTTCGGCCGCCTTGTGGAGCTCGGCCAGCTGCTTCAGCTGATCGCTTAAGGGCACAGGGTGTCCGGCCTCAGAATACTGAGACCAGAACACACTCTCCGTCGAGCTGTCCTCTTCAGCTCGGTAGAATGCGGCGGCATCGGATGCGCTGCGGGGAAGATCGAAGAACGCCCCTAGAGAACTCCGGATTCGGGTAAGTAATAGGTATTTCACCTTTATATTCCTACTTTGCATTAAGAATGCCTTACCCGCTGCTATCTTTTTCACATCCTCCAACTCTTGGAGGGCCTTTTGGGCTTCGGCCTTGGCACTCTTGGTGGTCTCAACAGCCGACGCGAGCTCGGATGCTTGCGTTTTTGCCTCAAGCTCCAAACCCTCATGTTTCTTCATGAGAGCTTGCAGCTCTTGCTGCACCTCGCCGACTTGGACCCCAAGCTTTTCTCGCTCGGCGCGCTCCTCGGCCGCTTTCTTCTCGGTCTCAGCCAGCGCCTGCTTCAGGGTTGCCACCTCGGTTGTGGCCCCTACAATAAGCAATACAATCCTGTTATTTCTTTTTGCAATGAAGCCTCTCTATAGGCACCTTTTTTCCCCTTTTTTTCTTTTTTTTCTAAGGGGTATTTCTTACCTTCCTTTTCCACGAGCTGCCTTTTGGCAAGGCCGAGCTCTCGCTCGGACCGCTCGAGGTCCTTTTTCAGGACTTCCACCTGCGCAGTCAGTGCGGCGGTGGACAGCAGGGAAGCCTGCATACGCATATTAGACTCCTGCGAAAATTGTTGGATCCTCTATTCGGCTTTTCTTTCCGAACACCGAACAGAGCATCAGGGGCTACTGTCTATGTGGTAATGAATTTAGCATATTTTTTGCTTACCTGGAAGCCTGTTAGAAGGCTAGCGCAAGCTTCATTCAGTCCGCTCTTGGCGGACTGAACCCTTTGGACCACCGCACTCATAACAGTACGGTGCTCCTCGTCGATGGTGGCGCCTTCAAGCGCCTCCAACAGACTATCCGGCGCCTCTGGTTGGACAGAGGTCGCCGGCTCAGACGGCTTACTCCTCTTGGAAGGAGTTCGCCCACCGCGAGCCAGGACGGTTGAGTCCGGCGCGGTGTCCGGCACAAAGCCGGACTGGGAGCCCTGGGGGGTTTCATCCCCTTTACTCCTGGGGTCCTGAGGATTGCCTTGCGGCTCCTCCAGGACCACCTCCTCCTGCCCTGTTCGGCAGGACGCCGCTTCGGCGTCGTCCGCCCCGCTGGGGGAGACTGCGGGCGGGACAGAGTTCATGTCCGACGAATCCAGGGAGCCGCTCGATGAATCATCGAGTGCGGCTCGGGGCGGGCCGCGCAAATAGCATTCGACATTAGGGTAAGCTGCACACTTGAAAATACTATGAGTCATTCTGGTATGTGAATACTTACGATGTCGCCGGACGCTTGGTTCTGTCCGGCCACTCCTTTCCGCCCTCTTCAGCGTTGGGGGAGTAGTCCGGCAGAGGGGTCTTCATTTTCCTCGACCCCTCGGCCTCCCCTGTTGGGGCGACCTTCTTCTTTTTCGCTCCCCTCGATGGAGGGGGAGATCTTCCTTGTTCCTCCTCCTCGTTTTCACGAGAGGAGGGCGTCGCAGACTCGCCAGATGACGAGCTCGACACCACCACATTGCGGGCACTCTTTCGAGTCCCGGTGGTCTTCTTCTTCTTGACCTTCTTCTCCGGCACCACATAGGGCGCCGGAGCCAACAGCTTCTCTAAAAGAGCTGGGGCTGGGTCTTCGGGCAGAGGAGCTGGACAGTTGATTGGTCCGGCTATCTTCAGCCACGCCTGTCAAAGGCAAAGGGAGTTTTTAGATCTCACATAGAGTTAATCTATGTAGAAAAGCTTAACGAACCCGTGAAAGGTATAAATAGCCTACCTCGCCAGCATTGCACTGCGAGCTGTATCCGCGGTCCTCGGAAGCGGATGTGGGGCACTCGGTGCCTTTGGTTAGCACCTTCCAGACGTCTTCATACGTCATGTCGAAGAGCCTATTAAGGGTTTGGTGCTGCGCCGGGTCGAATTCCCACAAAGTGAACTCCCGTTCTTGGCACGGGAGGATCCGGCGAACGAGCATGACCTGGATGATGTTGACATGCCGGATGGGCTTGTTCATCAGGGACCGGATGCAAGTTTGCAGTCCGGTCACTTCTTCTTCGTTGCCCCACGATAGGCCCGTCTCTTTCCAGGACATGAGCCGCGTGGGGGGTCCGGATCGGAACTCAGGGGCCGTGACCCATTTCGAGTCGCGTGGCTCGGTGATGTAAAATCACCCTGCCTGCCACCCCTTTAAGGACTCCACAAAGGAGCCATCGAACCAGAGTGCGTTGGCCATTTTGCCGGCCATAGCACCTCCGCACTCCACCTGGGTGCCGGACACCACCTTGGGCTTGACGTTGAAGGTCTGGAGCCAGAGGCCGAAGTGGGGGCGGATGCGGAGAAAGGCCTCACACACGATGATAAACGCCGAGATATTGAGGATAAAGTTCGGGGCCAGATCGTGGAAGTCCAGGCCGTAGTAGAACATGAGCCCCTGGACAAAAGGGTGAAGTGGAAAACCCAGTCCGCGGAGGAAACAGGGGAGAAAAACTACCCTCTCATGGGGCCTTGGGGTGGGAAGAAGCTGCCCCGCCTCGGGAAGCCGGTGCGGGATGTCCTTGGACAGATATCCGGCCTTCCTAAGCTTTTTGATTTGACCCTCCGTAACGGAGGAAGCCATCCACTTGCCACCCGCTTCGGACATCGCTGGAGCAGGTTGGGAAAGAAAGAGCGAACTTGGGCATTGGAGCTTGAGTATGCAGGAGATGGATGGGCAAAGGAGGAAGAATGCGTAGGTGAAAGAGGTGGATCTTTATCCCCTTATATAGGCTGATGCCGTTATGCGTCCCCACCTACCTAATAAAACTCGCTTGCCGCTCACACGCCGTGGTAAATGGCGCGGTTGGGTTACCCACGTCCGTATTAATGAGAATCCCGTTAAAGGGGGCACACGATCTCTGCTTCGACAAGACGTGCCAAGGAAACCACCTCGTGGAACGTGCTGCGGTGGAACAACAAGAAATAATCCATGCAGAAGGCTTGGTCGCAGTGTTATGACGCACTGCGGAATACGTCGGCAGATTTGATTTGTGTTTGTATTATTCTCTATATGGCAATACGTGGAAACTTGTTTTGCAGAGCCGGACACTGTTTTTTGGTGTTTATTATCTTCTTGAAGAATTTGGAGGAGGAACCCGCCTTCCAATGCCGAAGACAATTTGCGCGCCGGACTCGTCGTCATTGAAGCCTGGTTCAGGGGCTACTGAGGGAGTCCTGGATTAGGGGGTGTTCGGATAGCCGAACTATATCTTCAGCCGGACTCCAGGACTATGAAGATACAAGATTGAAGACTTCGTCCCGTGTCCGGAAGGTTCTTTCCTTGGCGTGGAAGGCAAGCTAGGAATGCGGATATTCAAGATCTCCTACCAATGTAACCGACTCTGTGTAACCCTAACCCTATCCGGTGCCTATATAAACCGGAGGGTTGTAGTCCGTAGGACGAACACATCATAACCATCATCATACCCATAGGCTAGCTTCTAGGGTTTAGCCTCCTTGATCTCGTGGTAGATCTACTCTTGTACTACCCATATCATCAATATTAATCTAGCAGGAGTAGGGTTTTACCTCCATCGAGAGGGCCCGAACCTGGGTAAAATAAAGTGTCCCTTGTCTCCTGTTACCATCCGACCTTGACGCACAGATCGGGACCCCCTACCCGAAATCCGCCGGTTTTGACACCGACAATCGCCTCTGAAGCCGTGGCTACCTCGGTAAAAGGACCATATGGGATAAGGAGGACGCGGAACGTGAAGCCGCGGGTCTCCCAGACCCCTTCACGAAGTTCACCAACTCCTTGGAGCATGACTTCATTAGGGCCCGCTACAAGTGGGACAAGGAAAAGAAGATTTTTTACACGGACCAAATCACGAGGAGATTGATTAGAATACTGGTAATTATTCTTTTACCACTTTACATTTTGCTCCAGATCAAGTCGACAACACATTCGTAAACGGTTCACGTTCCTTCTACAGGAGAAGCAACACCAGCTTGCAGCTGAAAGCCCTACTTCTTCGATGAGGCCCAAGTGGGACACCCCTCTCAACCGGGCCTTGAACGCACTTAAGGGACTCCCTTTGGGCCAGCGGCCGCAATATGGACATGTGCACATCGCCGGAGATGGCGCCACATGGAAGGTGTTTTACACCGAGGGCCCAGAGGCCAAGAAGCAGAAAAATATGTTTAGTCAGGCGGACATCGACAGGAAGGTGAAGCTTGCGTTCGATAAAAAAGCAGCCGAGGACGCAAAAAAAACAGCTGAGGAGAAAAATGAGTTGCTACTAACTTGGTCCCAGCTATCATCAACTGGACAAAGGAAAATCTAGACAAGTTAACACATTATTTCCCCATGCCCAGTTTAGTAGCAAGCAACTCCGTGAACGACAACACCACACCATCACCTGCTCACGCAACCGGGCCTGCTCTCGCACCCGCACCCGCACCCGCACTCGCACCCGCTCATAGCAGCGCGTCCTCAGTCTCTGGTGCGCTAGGCGGGCCTTCGTCTTTGGCTGAGCTCGACGTCCTCACGGTAATTACATGTCGCACCAACATATATATCTAGAATATTCCATTTTCATTGCCTTTCGGATGTTTTACGCCGCAGACATGTGTTTGCAGGCCGACGAAACCCCGTGCACCGTACTCTACTTGATCAAAGGCCAGAAGGTGGACATGGGAAAGGGGGTGATAACGAAGCCCTTGGAACTCACGTTCCACAGCCAGCCGATCCCCACGGGGCACTTTGGGGTTACCTTGTCGAGTGTGAAATCGGGGCACGAGGATTTGCCTCCTCCAGTATGGCTAGGGGAGAGGACGACGAGACCCCGCTGCAGATTGGAAGCTGCAAGGGCTATCAGCATGCTATTGAGGATGTGGATGATCTGCCTGGGCAGGAACATCCTAGCAGGGATTGCAAGAAGTCTCTCTTCATGAAATCCTCACAGGACACGCCTGAAGATGCCGCCTCAACACATGCTCAACTAGCCAGGGGTCGTACAGTTCTTAGCCCGGCAACACTGGGGCAGGGGTTAAGGAAGGGTCTGGAAGGTGTGCCCAAGAAAAAGGAGAGGAAGAGACCGGGGAAGATAGGCTCAGCTGCCTACAAACAAGCCAAAGGACATAGCAACTAGACGGTGGATTTTGAAGAGTGTGTACCCGTCAAAGGTGTGGCCATGTTCCATGTCACGGGCGAGCCGATGCTACCGCCGAAACCAATGGAGGCACTATCTGGGGATCTCAGGAGACTGCACGACCATGTGCTGTTGACTGAGAAAAGCCTACTAGCCTCGAAGGATCCAGGATATCTGATATACGCGGCTCGTGTGCCTGAGGGGAATTGCTACGTCGACACACGACCAACGGAGGTGTTCTTCCTGCGGTTTGACCATATCTTCGAGATGTTTCTGACAAGGCGGCTCGATTTTTCAATCGTCCGCCTTTTTGCGCTACATATGAGCTCCGTCATGAGGAGAGAAGAAGTCTCTCAAATCTGTGTGGCGGATCCATACTACATGCACGAGTCCTTCTTGAGTCTCGGCGACTTTGAGCGTGAAACTGCTAGGGAGTACCTCCAAAACTTCATGGTACAGAATAAGGACCAGGAAATTGTCCTCCTGCCTTATCATCCAAAGTAAGCCAGTTCCGGACAACCCTTTCGTACATTTCAATCATTCCTTCTCGCTCATATGGAGAATAATTTGAGGTGTCTTTTTCCCTGCAGCAACAGGCGCACCGTCCTTATCATTCTTTATCCGCGAGTCTCCCACACCGAGTATTTCGACCCTACCAAAAACTACGGGAAGAAGGACTACACCCACATAATGAATATTCTAGATGATGCTCTCCAAGGCTTCATCATTAGGGGTGGCCACCTGCAGATCAGGAAACAAAGGAACAAGAAGTTGGGTTTCTCGCATAAAACTAACTTCTGCTACATCCATGTCCCAAAACCAAGCAAGAAAGATGGATTCTACCTCCTCCATCTCATCATTGAGTTCAACACGGATCACCAAAAGCTTCACATGACAAGCAGAAACGATGATCATATCCGCAAGTGGGTAGAATCTCATGGAGAAGCGGATTATAAACTTAGAGATGACTTCTTTCGCATCCAAAGAGACATTGCGACGATCATCATGAAAGAAGTCGTCGATGAGAAGGGGTGTTCCACCACGGCCCTATATCGCGAGCTGACGTCCGAACTCGCATAGGCATGCAATGTCATGACCTCACGCCATTCAAGAAGCTAGGGTCCATCCTTGATGATATGGAAGGATGGAACTTCTAGTGATTTACGATGCCAATGATGATGGTATGTGTCGGTTGAACTTTACTCAATGCCAAGGATGCTCATATCTGCATAAGTAACATACCAATGACAAAGGGAATAACGTATGTTGTCATAACGGTTCGACCGATAAATATCTTCATAGAATATGTTTATCTTTTATGCATCTTATTTTGCTTAGTACGGTGGTAGCATTATAAGATGATCCCTTAACTAAATTTCAAGGTATAAGTGTTCTCCCTGAGTATGCACCGTTGCGAAAGTTCTTCGTGATGAGACACCACGTGATGATCGGTGTGATAGGCTCTACATTCACATACAACAGGTGCAAGACAGTTTTGCACATGCGGAATACTCGGGTTAAACTTGACGAGCCTAGCATGTACAGACATGACCTCGGAACACTGGAGAACGAAAGGTCGAACGTGAATCATATAGTAGATATGATCAACATAGAGATGTTCACCATTGATGACTACTCCATCTCACGTGATGATCGGACATGGTTTAGTTGATTTGGATCACGTATCATTTAGATGACTTGAGGGATGTCTATCTAAGTGGGAGATGATACGTCTCCAACGTATCTACTTTTCCAAACACTTTTGCCCTTGTTTTGGACTCTAACTTGCATGATTTGAATGGAACTAACCCAGACTGATGCTGTTTTCTGAAGAATTGCCATGGTGTTATTTTTGTGCATAAATAAAAGTTGTCGGAGTGACCTGAAACTTCATGGAGAGTATTTTCGGAATTAATAAAAAATACTGGCGGAAGAATCAACACCAGGGGCCCACACCCTGTTCACGAGGGTGGAGGGCGCACCCACGCCCTGGGGCACGCCCCTTGCCTCGTGGGCCCCCTGAGGCTCGACCGACCTCAACTCCAACTCTATATATTCACGTTCGGGGAGAAAAAATTCAGAGAGAAGGATTCATCGTGCTTTACGATACGGAGGCGCCCCAAGCCCTAATGTCTCTCGGGAGGGCTGATCTGGAGTCCGTTCGGGGCTCCGGAGAGGGGAATCCGTCGCCATCGTCATCATCAACCTTCCTCCATCACTAATTTCATGATGCTCACCGCCGTGCGTGAGTAATTCCATCATAGGCTTGCTGGACGGTGATGGGTTGGATGAGATTTACCATGTAATCGAGTTAGTTTTGTTAGGGTTTGATCCCTAGTATCCATTATATTCTGAGATTGATGTTGCTACGACTTTGCTATGCTTAATACTTGTCACTAGGGCTCGAGTGCCATGATTTCAGATCTGAACCTATTATGTTTTCATGAATATATGTGAGTTCTTGATCCTATCTTGCAAGTCAATAGTCACCTACTATGTGTTATGATCCGGCAACCCCGAAGTGACAATAATCGGGAGTTCATGTATTCACTAAGTGTTAATTCTTTGGTTCGGTACTCTATTAAAAGGAGGCCTTAATATCCCTTAGTTTCCAATCGGACCCCGCTGCCACGGGAGGGTAGGACAAAAGATGTGATGCAAGTTCTTTTCCATAAGCACGTATGACTATATTCGAACTACATGCCTACATTACATTGATGAACTGGAGCTAGTTCTGTGTCACCCTATGTTATAACTGTTGCATGAGGAATTGCATCCGACATAATTATCCATCACTGATCCAATGCCTACGAGCTTTTCACATATTGATCTTTGCTTAGTTACTTTTCCGTTGCTACTGTTACAATTACTACAAAACTGCTACTGTTACTTTTGCCACCGTTACCGTTACTTCCATCCTACTTTGCTACTAAATACTTTGCTGCAGATATTAAGTCTCCCAGGTGTGGTTGAATTGACAACTCAACTTCTAATACTTGAGAATATTCTTTGGCTCCCCTTATATCAAATCAATAAATTTGGGTTGAATACTCTACCCTCGAAAACTTTTGCGATCCCCTATACTTGTGGGTTATCAAGACTATTTTATGGCGCTGTTGCCGGGGAGCATAGCTCTATTCTTTGAGTCACTTGGGATTTATATCTGTTGATCACTATGAGGAACTTGAAAGAAGAAAAAACCAAGATTTATCCCTCAACTACGAGGGGGAGGTAAGGAACTGCCATCTAGCTCTGCACTTGATTCACCTTCTATTATGAGTAAATTTGCGACACCTACACCTGCTATTGATTCTGGTATGTCGCATGTCATTGATGATGCCACTTCTGTTATGCATGATACTTATGATGAAACTACTTCTATGCTTGATAATACTCTGCCACTAGGTGAATTTCTTGATGAACAACTTGCTAGGGTTAGAGAGAATGAAATTATTGAAACTGATAATATTGATGAAAGTGATGATGAATATTCTCCCCTAGATATGAATTGCCTGATGCGCCTGAGGGTTATGTTATGGATGAAGAAATTGCTAGAGACTTTTTTGCTTGCAAAGATAGATATGATCCTAAAAAACTGTTAGTTAAGCTGACAGAAAAGTCCTTGAATGCTAGAATGAAATATGACCCTGCTTTTGCTACTTCACCTATCTGTATTTCTGATAAGGATTATGATTTCTCTGTCGATCCTGAGTTAATTACTCTGGTTGAATGTGATCCTTTTTATGGCTATGAATCTGAAACTGTTGTGGCACATCTTACTAAATTAAATGATATTGCCACCCTGTTCACTAATTAGGAAAAAATTCGTTACTACTATATCCTTAAGTTATTTTCGTTCTCATTAAAGGGTGATGCTAAAACATGGTTTAATTCTCTTACTCCTGGTTGTGTGCGTAGTCCCCAGGATATGATTTATTACTTCTCTGCTAAATATTTCCCCACTTATAAGAAACAAGCTGCCTTAAGGGAAATATATAATTTTGTGCAAATTGAAGAAGAGAGTCTCCCACAAGCTTGGGGGAGGCTTCTCCAATTACTTAATGCTTTGCCTGATTATCCTCTCAAGAAAAATGAAATACTTAATATCTTTTATAATGGACTAACAGATGCTTCCAGAGACCACCTAGGTAGTTGTGCTGGTTGTGCTTTCAGGGAAAGAACTGTTGATCAAGCTGAATTGCTATTGAATAATATGTTGAGTAATGATAATAATTGGACGCTTCCTGATCCTGCTCCTAAGCCAACTTTGAAGAAATGGGGTATTCTATTTCTCAGTCCTGAAGATAAATCTATGAAAGAAAAGGGTATTAAAGCTGAAGAGGCAAATAAATCTATGAAAGAAAAGGGTATTAAAGCTGAAGATGTTAAGAATTTACCACCTATTGAAGAAATACATGGTCTTGATAACCCGACATAGTTAGTGAAGGTAAATTCTCTATAGATTTGATGAAGGTGATATTCCTCGTTATAAGTCTTCTAGCCAATGCTTGGATGAGTTTGATAATTTCATAGTTAAACAAGAAAACTTCAATGCTTATGTTGGTAGACATTTGAAACGAAATGCTTATATGATTGAACACTTGAGTCATTATATGGCTAGATTTAAAGGTGAACTTTAACTCATTAGTAAACATGCTTCTGGTTTCCACTCAAGTAGAACAAGTGCTTAAAGCACAAGATGATTTGCTTAATGAATTAAATAATAAGAAAATGATAATGCTGTTAGAGTTGTGACTAGAGGGGGTAGAATGACTCAGGAACCTTTGTATCCCAAGGGCCACCCTAAGATAATTGAGCAAGATTCTCAGAGAACTAATGTTGATGCACCTAGTTCTTCTAAGAAGAAGAAAAATGATAGGACATTGCATGCTTCTAGTGAACCTGTTGTTGACACACCTAGGAATCCCAATGATATCTCTATTTCTGGTGCTGAAACACAATCTGGTAATGAACATGAACCTAGTGATAATGTTAATGATGATGTTCATATTGATGCTCAACTTAGCAATAACAATGATGTAGAGATTGAACCTGCTGTTGATCTTGATAACCCACAATCAAAGAATCAACGTTATGATAAGAGAGACTTCGTTTCTAGGAAGCACGGTAAAGAAAGAGAACCATGGGTTCAAAAACCCATGCCTTTTCCTCCTAAACCATCCAAGAAAAAGGATGATGAGGATTTTGAGCGCTTTGCTGAAATGATTAGACCTATTTTTTTGCGTATGTGTTTGACTGATATGCTTAAAATGAATCCTTATGCTAAGTATATGAAAGATATTGTTGCAAATAAAAGAAAGATAGCATAAGCTGAAATTTCCACCATGCTTGCCAATTATACTATTAAAGGTGGAATACCTAAGAAACTAGGAGATCCCGGAGTACCAACTATACCATGCTCCATTAAAAGAAACTATGTTAAAACTGCTTTATGTGATCTTGGAGAAGGTGTTAGTGTTATGCCTCTCTCTTTATATCGTAGACTTGATTTGAATAAGTTGACACCTACTGAAATATCTTTTGCAAATGGACGATAAATCAACTGCTATACCTATCGGTATTTGTGAGGATGTGCCTGTTGTGGTTGCAAACGTTACTATTCTAACAGACTTTGTTATTCTTGATATTCCCGAGGATGATAGTATCTCGATTATCCTTGGTAGACCCTTTTTGAATACCGCAGGGGCTGTTATTGATTGCAACAAAGGCAATGTCACTTTTCATGTTAATAGTAATGAGCATACGGTACACTTTCCGAGGAAACTGTTGAGGAACATAGCAGAAATTCAAAATTTTCCTACGTGTCACCAAGATCTATCTATGGAGAAACCAGCAACGAGGGGAAGAAGAGTGCATCTACACACCCTTGTAGATCGCTAAGCGGAAGCGTTCAAGTGAACGGGGTTGATGGAGTCGTACTCGCCGTGATCCAAATCACCGATGATCCTAGTGCCGAACGGACGGCACCTCCGCGTTCAACACACATGCAGCCCGGTGACGTCTCCCACGCCTTGATCCAGCAAGGGGAGAAGGAGAGGTTGGGGAAGACTCCATCCAGCAGCAGCACGACGGCGTGGTGGTGGTGGAGGAGTGCGGAATTCTAGCAGGGCTTCGCCAAGCACTACGAGAGACGAGGAGGGAGAGAGGTAGGGCTGCGCCTTGGGAGAGTTCATCTCGTGTCTTGGGCAGCCCCAAAACCTCCACTATATATAGGGGTAAGGGGGAGGGGGAGGCGCCCTAGGGTTTCCCCTAGGGGGGGCGGCGGCCAGGGCAGATTGGATCTCCCCTTTGGGTGACTTGGCCCCCAAGCCAGGAGGTGGGAACCCTAGATGGGGCGCCCCAAACCCCCTGGTCACGTGGGAATAGGTGAGGGGTGCGCACAACCCCTTAGTGGGCTGGTTTGCCCCCTTCCCTGGGCCCATGAAGCCCCCCAACACTTGCCGGGGCTCCCGAAACACCTTTCGGTCATGCTGGTCATCACCCGGTACCTCCTGAACACTCCCGGACTCCAAAACCCTTCGTCTAATATATCAATCTTTACCTCCGGACCATTCCGGAACTCCTCGTAATGTCCGGGATCTCATCCGGGACTCTGAACAATATTCGGTAACCGCATACATACTTTCCCTATAACCCTAGCGTCATCGAACCTTAAGTGTGTAGACCCTACGGGTTCGGGAATCATGCAGACATGACCGAGACACCTCTCCGGCCAATAACCAACAGCGGGATCTGGATACCCATGTTGGCTCCCACATGTTCCACGATGATCACATCGGATGAACCACGATGTCAAGGATTCAGTCAATCCCGTATACAATTCCCTTTGTCTAGCGGTATTGTACTTGCCCGAGATTCGATCGCCGGTATCCCGATACCTTGTTCAATCTCGTTACCGGCAAGTCTCTTTACTCGTTCCGTAACACATCATCCCGTGATCAACTCCTTGATCACATTGTGCACATTATGATGATGTCCTACCGAGTGGGCCCAGAGACACCTCTCCGTCACACGGAGTGACAAATCCCAGTCTCGATTCATGCCAACCCAACAGACACTTTCGGAGATGCCTGTAGTGTACCTTTATAGCCACCCAGTTACGTTGTGACGTTTGGCACACCCAAAGCATTCCTACGGTATCCGGGAGTTGCATAATCTCATGGTCTAAGGAAATGATACTTGACATTAGAAAAGCTTTAGCATATGAACTACACGATCTTTGTGCTAGGCTTAGGATTGGGCCTTGTCCATCACATCATTCTCCTAATGATGTGATCTCGTTATCAACGACATCCAATGTCCATGGTCAGGAAACCGTAACCATCTATTGATCAACGAGCTAGTTAACTAGAGGCTTACCAAGGACATGTTGTTGTCTATGTATCCACACATGTATCTGAGTTTCCTATCAATACAATTATAGCATGGATAATAAATGATTATCATGAACAAGGAAATATAATAATAACCAATTTATTATTGCCTCTAGGGCATATTTCCAACAGTCTCCCACTTGCACTAGAGTCAATAATCTAGTTCACATCACCATGTGATTAACATTCACAGGTCACATCGCCATGTGACCAACATCCAAAGAGTTTACTAGAGTCAATAATCTAGTTCACATCACTATGTGATTAACACTCAATGAGTTATGGGTTTGATCATGTTGCTTGTGAGAGAGGTTTTAGTCAACGGGTCTGCAACATTCAGATCCGTATGTACTTCGCAAATCTCTGCGCTATATTTGGAGCCATTTCAAATAACTGTTCTACTTGGAGCTATTCCAAATTGTTGCTCCATTATACGTATCCGACATCTCTACTCAAAGCTATCCGGATAGGTGTTAAGCTTGCATCGACGTAACTCTTTAATTCGAACTCTTTATCACCTCCATAACCGAGAAACATATCCTTATTCCTCTAAGGATAATCTTGACCGCTATCTGGTGATCTACTCCTAGATCACCTTTGTACCCTCTAGCCAGACATGTGGCAAGGCACATGTCAGGTGCGGTACACAGCATAGCATACTATGGAGCCTATGTCTAAGCATAGGGGATGACCTTCGTCCTTTCTCTCTGTTCTGCCGTGGTCGAGCTTTAAGTCTTAACTTCGTACCTTACAACTCAGGCAAGAACTTCCTTCTTTGACTGATCCATCTTGAACACCTTCAAGATCATGTCAAGGTATGTGCTCATTTGAAAGTACCATTAAGCGTTTTGATCTATCCCTATAGATCTTGATGCTCAATGTTTAAGCAGCCTAATCCAGGTTTTCCATTGAAAAACACTTTTCAAATAACCCTATATGCTTTCCATTATTTCTGATCATCAATATGTCAACAACATATACTCATTAGAAATTCTATAGTGCTCCCACTCACTTCTTTGGAAATACAAGTTTCTCATAAACTTTGTATAAACCCAAAATCTTTGATCATCTCATCAAAGTGTATATTCCAACTCCGAGATGCTTACTCCAGTCCTTAGAAGGATTGCTGGAGCTTTGCATACTTGTTAGCATCTTTCAGGATCGACAAAATCTTCTGGTTGTATCACATACAACCTTTCCTCAAGAACAAGGAAACAATATTTTGACATCCCATCTGCAAGATTTCATAAATAATGCAGTACCTGCTAATTCCAACAGACTCTTAGCATCGCTACGAGTGAGAAAGTCTCATCGTAGTCAACTCCTTGAACTTGTCAGGAAACACCTTAACGACAAGTCGAGCTTTCTCAATGGTGACACTTACCATCATTGTCTGTCTTCCTTTTAAAATCCATATGTACCCAACAGCCTTACGACCATCAAGTAGTTATTTCAAAGTCTACACTTTGTTTTTCATACATGGATCCTCTCTCGGATTTTATGGCCTCGAGCCATTTTTCGGAATCTGGGCCCACCATCGCTTCTCCATAGCTCATAGGTTCATCTTTGTCCAACAACGTGACCTTTTAAGACAGGGTTACCACTTAGAAGTTATACACACCCTTGTCAACCTATGAGGTTCGATAGTAACTTGATCTGAAGCTCCATGATCATCATCATTAGCTTTCTCTTCAACTGAGGCAGGGGCCACAGAAACATTTTTCCTGTGCTTGCGCTACTCTCTGCCTGAAGTGAAGGTTCAATAACCTTATCAAGTTCTATCTTCCTCCCACTCAATTCTTTCGAGAGAAACCTTTCTTCGAGAAAGGACCCGATTCTAGAAACAATCCCTATTGCTTTCGGATCTGAATTAGGAGGTATACCCAAGTGTTTTGGGTGTCCTATGAAGATGCATTTTATCCGCTTTGGGTTCGAGCTTATCAACCTGAAACTTTTCCACATAAGCGTCGCAGCCCCAAACTTTTTAAGAAATGACAACTCAGGTTTCTCCAAACCATAGTTCAAACGGTTTCGCCTCAACGGAATTACGTGGTGCCCTATTAAAGTGAGTGCGGTTGTCTCTAATGCCTAACCCATGAACGATAGTGTTAATTTGATAAGAGACATCATGGTACGCACCATATCCAATAGGGTGCAACTATGATGTTCGGACACACCATCACACTATGGTGTTCCAGGCGGTATTAGTTGTGAAACAATCCCCATAATGTCTTAATTGTATGCCAAACTCGTAACTCAGATACCCATCTCTATGATCATATCATAGACATTTTATCCTCATGTCACAATGACCTTCAATCTTTACTCTGAAATTACTTGAACCATTCAATAATTCAGACTTGTGTTTCATCAAGTAGATATACTCAGTATCTACTCAAATCATCTATGAAGTAAGAGCATAACAATATCCACTACGTGCCTCAGCACCCATTGGACTGCACACATGAAAATGTGTTACTTCCAACAAGTTGCTATCTTGTTCCATCTTACTGAAAACGAGGCTTTTCAGTCATCTTGCCCATGTGGTAAGATTTGCATATCTCAAGTGATTCAAAATCAAGTGAGTCCAAACGGTCCATCTTCATGGAGTTTCTTCATGCGTATATACCAATAGACATGGTTCACATTACTCAATCCTTTTCAAAAATGAGTGAGTCCAAAGATCCATCAACATGGAGCTTCTTCATGCGTTTTATACCAATATGACTTACATGGCAGTGCCACAAGTAGGTGGTACTATCATTACTATCTTATATCTTTTGGCATGAACATGTGTATCACTATGATCAAGATTCAATAAACCATTCATTTTAGGTGCAAGACCATTGAAGGTATTATTCAAATAAATAGAGTAACCATTATTCTCCTTAAATGAATAACCGTATTGCGATAGACATAATCCAATCATGTCTATGCTCAACGCAAACACCAAATAACAATTATTTAGGTTTAACACCAATCTCGATGGCAGAGGGAGCGTGCGATGCTTGATCACATCAACCTTGGAAACACTTCCAACACATCTCGTCAGCTCACCTTTAGCTAGTCTCCGTTTATTCCGTAGCTTTTATTTCGAGTTACTAACACTTAGCAACCGAACCGGTATCTAATACCCTGATGCTACTAGGAGTACTAGTAAAGTACACATTCACATAATGTATATCCAATATACTTCTATCGACAGCCTTCTCATCTACCAAGTATCTAGGGTAATTCTGCTCTAGTGGTTGTTCCCCTTATTACAGAAGCACTCAGTCTCGGGTTTGGGTTCAACCTTGGGTTTCTCCACTAGAGCAGCAGCTGATTTGCCGTT
Organism: Aegilops umbellulata; assembly: GCA_032464435.1. NCBI lineage: Eukaryota > Viridiplantae > Streptophyta > Magnoliopsida > Poales > Poaceae > Aegilops > Aegilops umbellulata. The sequence continues at coordinate 473,480,096 of CP136060.1, forward strand.
TCATGAAGTATCCCTTCTTGCCCTTGCCCTTCTTGAAACTAGTGGTTTCACTAACCATCAACAATTGATGCTTCTTCTTGATTTCTACTTTCGCGGTGTCATACATCGCGAATATTTCAAGGATCATCATATCTATCCTTGATATGTTATAGTTCATCACGAAGCTCTAGCAGCTTGGTGGCAATGACTTTGGAGAAACATCACTATCTTATCTGGAAGATCAACTCCCACTTGATTCAAGTGATTGTTGTACTTAGTCAATCTGAGCGCAAGCTCAATGATTGAGCTTTTCTCCCTTAATTTGTAGGCCAAGAAAACCGTCGGAGGTCTTATACCTCTTGACGTGGGCACGAGCCTGAAATCCCAATTTCAGCCCTCGAAACATCTCATATGTTCCGCAACATTTAAAAAATGTCTTCGGTGCCTCAATTCTAAACCATTTAACATTACCGAACTATCACGTAGTTATCTAAATGTGTATGTCCGATGTTCGCAACATCCACAAACGACGTTTGGGGTTCAGCACACTGAGCGGTGCATTAAGGACATAAGCCTTCTACTGTCCGCATAATTGCTACTGTCAACTTTCAACTATATTTTCTCTAGGAACGTATCTAACTCAGTAGAACTAAAGCGCGAGCTTACGACATAATTTGCAAAGATCTTTTGACTATGTTCAGGATAATTAAGTTCATCTTATGAACTCCCACTCAGATAGACATCCCTCTAGTCATCTAAGTGATTACATGATCCGAGTCAACTAGGCCGTGTCCGATCATCACGTGAGATGTACTAGTCATCATCGGTGAACATCTTCATGTTGATCGTATCTACCATATGACTCATGCTCGACCTTTCGGTCTCTTGTGTTCCGAGGCCATGTCTGTACATGCTAGGCTCGTCAAGTCAACCTAAGTGTTTCGCGTGTGTAAATCTGTCTTACACCCGTTGTATGTGAACGTAAGAATCTATCACACCCGATCATCACGTGGTGCTTCGAAACGATGAACTTTCGCAACGGTGCACAGTTAGGGGGAACACTTTCTTGAAATTTTAATGAGGGATCATCTTATTTACTACCGTTGTTCTAAGCAAATAAGATGTAATAACATGATAAACATCACATGCAATCAAATAGTGACATGATATGGCCATCATCACTTTGCTCCTTTCGATCTCCATCTTCGGGGCTCCATGATCATCATCCTCACCGGCATGACACCATGATCTCCATCATCATGATCTCCATCATCGTGTCTTCGTGAAGTTGTCTCGCCAACTATTACTTCTACTACTATGGCTAACGGTTAGCAATAAAGTAAAGTAATTACATGACGTTTATGTTGACACGCAGGTCATAAATAAATTAAAGACAACTCCTATGGCTCCTGCCGGTTGTCATACTCATCGACATGCAAGTCGTGATTCCTATTACAAGAACATGATCAATCTCATACATCACATATCATTCATCACATTCTTCTTGGCCATATCACATCACATAGCATACCCTGCAAAAACAAGTTAGACGTCCTCTAATTGTTGTTTGCATGTTTTACGTGGCTGCTATGGGTTTCTAGCAAGAACGTTTCTTACCTACGCAAAACCACAACGTGATATGCCAATTGCTATTTACCCTTCATAAGGACCCTTTTCATCGAAACCGTTCCGACTAAAGTGGGAGAGACAGACACCCGCCAGCCACCTTATGCAACTAGTGCATGTCAGTCGGTGGAACCGGTCTCACGTAAGCGTACGTGTAAGGTTGGTCCGGGCCGCTTCATCCCACAATACCGTCGAAACAAGATTGGACTAGTAACGGTAAGCATATTGAACAAAATCAACGCCCACAACTACTTGGTGTTCTACTCGTGCATAGAATCTACGCAATAGACCTAGCTCATGATGCCACTGTTGGGGAACGTAGCAGAAATTCAAAATTTTCCTACGTGTCACCAAGATCTATCTCTGGAGAAACCAGCAACGAGGGGAAGAGGAGTGCATCTACATACCCTTGTAGATCGCTAAGCCGAAGCGTTCAAGTGAACGGGGTTGATGGAGTCGTACTCGCCGTGATCCAAATCACCGATGATCCTAGTGCCGAACGGACGGCACCTCCGCGTTCAACACACATGCAGCCCGGTGACGTCTCCCACGCCTTGATCCAGCAAGGGGAGAAGGAGAGGTTGGGGAAGACTCCATCCAGCAGCAGCACGACGGCGTGGTGGTGGTGGAGGAGCGCGGAATTCTAGCAGGGCTTCGCCATGCACTACGAGAGACGAGGAGGGAGAGAGGTAGGGCTCCGCCTTGGGAGAGTTCATCTCGTGTCTTGGGCAGCCCCAAAACCTCCACTATATAGAGGGGTAAGGGGGAGGGGGAGGCGCCCTAGGGTTTCCCCTAGGGGGGCGGCGGCCAGGGCACATTGGATCTCCCCTTTGGGTGACTTGGCCCCCAAGCCAGGAGGTGGGAACCCTAGATGGGGCGCCCCAAACCCCCTGGTCACGTGGGAATAGGTTAGGGGGGCGCACAGCCCCTTAGTGGGCTGGTTTGCCCCCTTCCCTGGGCCCATGAAGCCCCCCAACACTTGCCGGGGCTCCCGAAACACCTTTCGGTCATGCTGGTCATCACCCGGTACCTCCTGAACACTCCCGGACTCCAAAACCCTTCGTCCAATATATCAATCTTTACCTCCGGACCATTCCGGAACTCCTCGTAATGTCCGGGATCTCATCCGGGACTCTGAACAACATTCGGTAACCGCATACATACTTTCCCTATAACCCTAGCGTCATCGAACCTTAAGTGTGTAGACCCTACGGGTTCGGGAATCATGCAGACATGACCGAGACACCTCTCCGGCCAATAACCAACAGCGGGATCTGGATACCCATGTTGGCTCCCACATGTTCCACGATGATCACATCGGATGAACCACGATGTCAAGGATTCAGTCAATCCCGTATACAATTCCCTTTGTCTAGCGGTATTGTACTTGCCCGAGATTCGATCGCTGGTATCCCGATACCTTGTTCAATCTCGTTACCGGCAAGTCTCTTTACTCATTCCGTAACACATCATCCCGTGATCAACTCCTTGATCACATTGTGCACATTATGATGATGTCCTACCGAGTGGGCCCAGAGACACCTCTCCGTCACACGGAGTGACAAATCCCAGTCTCGATTCATGCCAACCCAACAGACACTTTCGGAGATGCCTGTAGTGTACCTTTATAGCCACCTAGTTACGTTGTGACGTTTGGCACACCCAAAGCATTCCTACGGTATCCGGGAGTTGCATAATCTCATGGTCTAAGGAAATGATACTTGACATTAGAAAAGCTTTAGCATATGAACTACACGATCTTTGTGCTAGGCTTAGGATTGGGCCTTGTCCATCACATCATTCTCCTAATGATGTGATCTCGTTATCAATGACATCCAATGTCCATGGTCAGGAAACCGTAACCATCTATTGATCAACGAGCTAGTTAACTAGAGGCTTACCAGGGACATGTTGTTGTCTATGTATCCACACATGTATCTGAGTTTCCTATCAATACAATTATAGCATGGATAATAAACGATTATCATGAAGAAGGAAATATAATAATAACCAATTTATTATTGCCTCTAGGGCATATTTCCAACAGAAACAACCTCAAGTCCACAATATCTGCGGTTATTACTGCCGGGTCAGCCGGATGTGTACCTCAGACTGGGTGAAGCCGAAAGCTAGCGTTCTTAAGGGAATATTCGGTCGGTGAACTAAAGATGATTTCTCACTCGTTTAGTTATGCGCCCCCAGATGCTCTTCCTGCGTCTATTTTCGTAGTCCGAACATGCACTTTAGGGCATGCCTCCCAGGGAAAGGAACCCCTAACGGAACTATTCTCCCTCGAAGATGTTTCTTACTAACCATGTAATATAACATAACTAGTTGGGCACTTGTCTGTTCAAGCACTAATGACCCTTACGCCTGGTCTCCATGCATGCCCCAGTTTTTACATAACCGAGAGGGTATTCGGACACACTCCGGACCGTCGGGTCCCGAGGTTGAAGCGAAAAGGTCCGCCATGACAAACGATCTACAATCCGGCTAGAAGGCATTATACATGTCATCTTAAATTACATAGTCAATTTGACTGGTTAAATTCCTCTTCAATACAATCCAACAGGCTATCCAGTTTACAGTCCTGTTGGGAATACTTTGCGGCCAATTCTACTTGGCCGTACACTAAGCTCACAGGGATCTCCTTCCCATCAGGCCCCACAGGTCCGACCTTGGCCATGTGGTTTGGGTCAGCCTTCATGTACCGCGTCTTCACCATGGCCCAGGCCTCCCTGGCACCTTGACGACAGGCCGATATCTTCCATAATCGGAAGCGCCACCGCGCCCCCTTTAGCTTCTCTGCAAGCTCTCCAAGGCCTTCGGGCATGGAGACGGAGGGCCACAAGGTCTGGGCAACGCCTTGCATCACCCGCCGAACTCGTTCGTGCAGTTGTGAGAGCTCGGGAAGAAGGTCACCCGTCGAACCGGGCATTTCCTCTGCAGGACGACCTGTTAGCATACCTACAGACATAACTCTGTTAGCAGAGTTCATCGCCGAACTCTTTTTCAAAGTTCGTTCAAGCACTTACTAAATATGCCGCGTCGAAGCCACCGATTCTCCTTAACGGAGTCCGACAGTTGGGCACGAACATCTTTTAGTTCCATGCCCAGCTGGGTGTTGGCATCTTGGAGTTCATTCTTCTCCTACCTCACCTTTGTAAGCACGCTCTCACCAGCCTTTAGCTGGCGTAGGAGTTGCTGCTTACCCGGATCTAATCCGGTGCCATCTGCAATTTTATTGTCAGACTTGCATACACGCCGCACTTTACATGATACTTATCAACTGAGGCATATAATACTAGAGGGGGTCTTCTTGGGCTCCCCAGCTGCGGCTAGTGCCGCCTGAAGCTGGGCTTTGCACTCTTCTAGCTCCTAGGACAGTTGGGTATTCTTTTCTGTAAGATCCTGCATAACAATTGATCCTTAAATCATTTATTCTAACTGTTTCAAGTCTCGGGGGCTACTGGTATATATAATCACCAAATTTTCTCACCCGTATGTCCTTTACATACTGCTCCGTGGCTCTGGGTAGACCATTTTGAGCAGCACGGAGGTACGCATCTCCCGAGTTGAAGGCCTCCAACGCCTCCTGGGAGAAACAAGCGTCGCGAAGAATTGTCCGGCGATGCTTGTGGTTCATGGCACTCTCCACCTCGGAATTGGTGGCAGACAGCCTGTCCGCATACTCTGTCGAAGGAGCGTCCGGGGCACGCCTCATGTTCGCCTCCGCTTCCGGACTCGGCTTTGGAGCCTGGCTGGTGGACGCGCGATTTGCAACCTCTCCGGATATAGTCCGGCGAGCGCTCTTTTTCCTAAAGAGAGCATGGGCGTTAGTATGTCTCTGAGAATGATATCTTGGAATAAGATGGCGCCCCATACCGTTGCGCCGGCGTCTCAATCCGGACCACACTTCTTTTCAGCTTGCTGGGCCTCGCGGCCCCTTGTTGGCTCGTCGTCGAAGGCTCGGTCTCCCGCCTCGAGGGCCTCCTAGTCGAACAAACGTAAAAATGGATTCCCTTTTCAAATGCAGGGACTTCGGTCTCAGTTACCTGTGAGGCTGGGAGTAGCCCAGGGTAATCGGCTGTAATAGCCACTAGGACATTGTCAATACTCAATTGGTAAAATACCCCATCGATTAGCTCCACAGATATGTCCGGATCCTCTTGGGAGGCCGGGTCGAGGGACCGTTCTGGATCCTCGGGTTGTGGAGGAGGGTTGTTTATCTCCTTTACAGCCTGACGCAGTTCCTGCATCGAAATAGCAATATAGGATACTTAACTATGGGAATATGGAACGGATGGGCAAAGAAGAAGTGTCCGCTTACCCAGCTTTGAGGGTTGTACATAGAAAATCCGCCCAGTGGATTGACGCAGAGAAATTCCTCCTCTTCTCCCTTGTACAAAGCGGACAAGATCTTCATTAGAGCGGCAACCGATTCCGGCCCCTTACGACCGCAGCGGGTGGCATCATCCTCCCCGTTGAAATCCTACATGGGGTGGCCTCTATACTGAAGCGGCTGCACCCCCCGCGTAATGCATATGGCCATGACCTCGATCATGGTTAGTCCGGAATGAGCTAGCAACCTTATCCGTCTCATCAGGTAAAGGACGTCCTTGTCATTTTCCTTCTGAGGGCTCCGTGGACGCTAGCTTAGGCGCTTCTTCAAGGGAGCATTATCGAACTCAGGGAGGCCAATCCGAATAGGATCCGACAGGGGGACGTCTTCTATATGAAACCATTCTGAGGGCCAGTCTTTGGACGCCTTCTTTGGGGTTCCGGATAGATACCCGGTCTCGGCGATGCGCCACACTTCGGCTCCGCCCACTTGATATACTGACCCCTTTTGAGAACGGGGCACGAGGCAGAACAGCTTCTTCCACAGCGTGAAATGAGCCTCACAGCCCAAAAACAGCTCGCAAAGGGCTACGAAGCCCGCGATATGCAATATGGAGGCAGGCGTAAGGTTGTGCAACTGGAGGCCATAGAACTCTAGAAGCCCCTGGAGAAACGGATGAATTGGGAATCCGAGCCCTCTTATCAAATAAGGGGCAAGGCATACCCGCTCTCCTTTGGAGGGATTAGGGACGCTCTCCGCTTGCTCTCCGCCATTATAGGTGGCAAGCCCGGCTAGAACCGGGACCATGTAGGCTTGGGGAGAAAACCCTTGGTTTGGAGCGTCACTAGCTCGCTGTGCGGGATGGAACATCTCTCCCAATCTCCAGGCTGAAGGCTGGGAAGACGAGAGGAGGAGCTGCGACGACCAGCCATGGTGGAATGGATCTCTGTCGAAAGCGCTCCGATGAATGCTCACGGAGGGAAGATGGTGTGATTCGGATCTAAATCCTCGTCTCTTTAATAGGCAGCTCATTTACGTAGCTAGGGGGCAAATGCAAAAACACCTCGGCTTTTCGCATTCATAAGACACATGGAAGAAGGCCATTATTGGGCGTGGAAGCCAAGAAGCACAATATTCACAAGAAGCCGGACACTCTTCAACGGGTACACGGAATTTGGGGGAACCCGCCTTGCAATGCCGAAGACAATCTGCACGCCAGACTCGTCGTCATTGAAGCCTAGTTCGGGGGCTACTGAGGGAGTCCTGGATTAGGGGGTGTCCGTATAGCCGGACTATAACCCTTGGCCGGACTATTGGACTATGAAGATACAAGATTGAAGACCTCGTCCCGTGTCCGGATGGGGACTTTCCTTGGCGTGGAAGGCAAGCTTGGCAATACGGATATGTAGATCTCCTCCCCTTGTAACCGACTCTGTGTAACTCTAACCCTCTCCGGTGTCTATATAAACCGGAGGGTTTTAGTCCATAGGATGAACAACAATCATACCATAGGCTAGCTTCTAGGGTTTAGCCTCTCTGATCTCGTGGTAGATCTACTCTTGTACTACCCATATCATCAATATTAATCAAGCAGGAGTAGGGTTTTACCTCCATAGAGAGGGCCCGAACCTGGGTAAAAACATTGTGTCCCATGTCTCCTGTGACCATCCGCCTAGACGCACAGTTCGGGACCCCCTACCCGAGATCCGCCGGTTTTGACACCGACACAATTCCTTAAGCTATGGTGTGAACATATGATTTGTAGTGTAATGCTTCCATGAGATTTCGGGAAAGGACTTATATAGATAATGCATGATATTTTTATTTACATAAATAAATTTTGTGCATTGGAATCAATGACAACTTTATTATAAGTGATGTACTCCTGCAGCCATTTCGTTTAACCAATCCCACATTCCGCATTTAGTGCGTGTCATGGGAGGCGTGATGAATGAGAGAATTATGGCAATTAATCTCCGATGCATGTACCTGTGCACTATTTAGTCCTAGCACAATGACGCCTCGCTTGCGTGTGTGGCCCAGGCCCGGGGGCTCCTGTTGGTGTACTAAAGTTCAAGTACTTTAGTACACCGGACCTATGCACACACAATAGCAGCTTTCCTAGCGCCAAGGATTGCTGGAGAACTGCGATGACAAATCCATACTCAGTTGAAAAGATACAAAGAAGACCTTCAAGCAGGTGATTAAGAAGTACTACAAAAGAGTATGGAAGATCAGGCTTGGAGTACCCGACAAGCCTCTTGCTGGCAAGATAGCAAAGGCCCGGCAAGCTCCGAGCCCGGGAAGATCCCACTAACTTGCCACTGCTCCACCTCAGCAATCATCTTGTCACTTTTCGCATATGTGTCAAGCGGGCATGTAGTTAGGTAGAATCTGTCTGGGCAAGTGTTAGCTCGCCGCCCTGAAGACAGCTTTAATGACACCCGTTCCAGGGGCGTGTCCAAGAAATAAATGGTAGATGGGCGAATGGCATAGAAGGAGAGGCAATCCTTGCCGGGGAGCTCCATCCACAAGACACCTCACGACGCATTTATTGCCTTTATCCTGACCCATTAGACGGTGTGTGGCTTTGTAGCCACTATTTACCATATGAAAATACTATTTTGCCACTGTGGTGACCCTTTTCCCTATAAAATGAGGCCCATGGCTACTTTTACAAGGGTCGACACTCTGCACAAACACGAGCGTAGCTGCACTTCCTGTGCAACCTTGCCGGGATTGCGCTCCCTTGTACGTGTGCTTAAACATCCAATACACTAAAGGAGTAGGGTTTTACGCTTTGCAGCGGCCCAAACTTAGGTAAAATTCGTGTGCTTTTCTAGTTCTGCTCTTTGTGCTCGCCGATCTTTCCAGTCGAACCGCAAAGGGGCCTTTGATAGTCCCATAGATCATCATATGCATGACAATGTGTACTATTAAGCATCCATTGGAAATGAACACAAATAACATATTGACATGATGCTTCATTCAACTGTGCACGCATAAGATATATGTTTTCTAGCTACCAATCTATTGTGTTCAACACTATTATGCAACCCTAGTGTGCTACAAATCCACCACCAATAGCTTCCACAACATCACAATCTCACATATTGACACACGATACAACCCTAGCATGCTACAAGATGCTCACAGATCAAGCCCTACCACATGCTCGAACATGAAACCCTATCACATGCTTTCAGATCTAGCTACCACGAGTACAACGAAGGGAGTGATTGAACTCACAGAGGCCATCGCTGCAGCTCGAGGGAGGCATGGAACATGTCAAAGAAGATGATGACATTGAAAGTGCAACCATCCCTAGGTGGTTTTGGTAATTCATAACAACATATAGCTCATTGAGCTAATGCTATTCCAAGACAATTATTTCAGGAAACCTCAATGATTGGCATGGCATGGATGGTGAAAGTGGAACCCTCAAACTACTACGGACAAAGGATTGGCTCAAGATCAAAAGCTCAAGACTCTTCATTTTACATTTTAGTGATCCAAGATCACATTGAGTCCATAGGAAAAGCCAATACTATCAAGGAGGGATGAGGTGTTGCTTAATGAGCCTTTTGCTTCATGTGCTTAATGATATGCTCCAAAATCCTCAGCTACTTTCCCATATCCACATATGACCTAAACCCTAAGCCAAACTCGGTCCTATCGATTCTTTCTATCCGGCGCCACCGAGTTTCACATGTCATAAGCCACAGCCAAACCCTAGCAAATCGGTTGTACCGATAGGGATCTCGGTCTCACCGAGATGGGATTGCAATTTCTCTGTTTCCTTTTCGTAACTTTTTGGTCTCACCGAAAGAGCGGATCGGTCCCACCGAGATTGCAATGTAAACTCTCTGTTTCCCTTTTGTAACATTTCGGTCTCACTGAAAGAGCAAATCGGTCCCACCAAGTTTGCCTGGCCAACTCTCTGGTTAGCTAATTACCAAATCGGTCTCACCGAGTTTGTGTAATCGATCTCACCGAGATTACGTTATGCCCTAACCCTAACCGTATCGGTCCTACCGAGTTGCATGTCAGTCCCACCAAAAATCTCTAACGGTCAGTAGGTTTACTATTTCGGTCCGACCGAGTTTGTTGATTCGGTCCCACCGAGATTGGTAAATTATGTGTAACGGTTGGATTTTGTGTGGAGGCTATAAATACCCCTCCACCTCCTCTTCACTCATTGAGAGAGCCATCAGAACACATCTACACTTCCAACTCATATGTTCTGAGAGAGAACCACCTACTCATGTGTTGAGACCAACATATTCCATTCCTACCATATGAATCTTGATCTCTAGCCTTCCCCAAGTTGATTTCCACTCAAATCTTCTTTCTACCAAATCCAAATCCTATGAGAGAGAGTTGAGTGTTGGGGAGACTATCATTTGAAGCATAAGAGCAAGGAGTTCATCATCAACACACCATTTGTTACTTCTTGGAGAGTGGTGTCTCCTAGATTGGCTAGGTGTCACTTGGGAGCCTCCGACAAGATTGTGGAGTTGAACCAAGGAGTTTGTAAGGGCAAGGAGATCGCCTACTTCGTGAAGATCTACCGCTAGTGAGGCAAGTCCTTCGTGGGCGATGGCCATGGTGGGATAGACAAGGTTGCTTCTTCGTGGACCCTTCGTGGGTGGAGCCCTCCGTGGACTCGCGCAACCGTTACCCTTCATGGGTTGAAGTCTCCATCAACATGGATGTAGGATAGCACCACCTATCTGAACCACGGGAAAAACATCCGTGTCTCCAATTGCGTTTGAATTCTCCAAACCCTTCCCTTTACATTCTTGCAAGTTGCATGCTTTACTTTCCGCTGCCTATATACTCTTTGCATGCTTGCTTGAATTGTGTGATGATTGCTTGGCTTGTCCTAAAGTTGCTAAAATTTGCCAAGAACTAAAATTGGGAAAAGGTTAAGTTTTTATTTGGTCAAGTAGTCTAATCACCCCCCCTCTAGACATATTTCCGATCCTACAAGTGGTATTAGAGCTTTGGTCTCCATTTGCTTTGATTTCCATAGCTTTTGGTGGTCATAGCCTTGGTTTCACAACCTAGGAGAGTATGGCGTCTAGCGAGGGAAATTATCACCATAGAGGTCCTTACTTTGATGGTACTAATTTTGCTAGTTGGAAGCATAAAATGAAAATGCATATTCTCGGACATAACCCCGCCGTTTGGGCTATTGTGTGTGTTGGTTTGCAAGGTGACTTCTTCGATGGGAAAGAACCAAACCGTGAAGCTACCGCGGATGAGTTGAAGATGTTGCAATACAACGCTCAAGCTTGTGATATTCTCTTCAACGGATTGTGCCCCGAAGAATTCAACAAAATCAGGCGTCTTGAGAATGCAAAGGAAATTTGGGATACTTTGATCGATATGCACGAAGGTACCGACTCCGTCAAGGAATCCAAATTGGATTTGCTTCAAAGTCAACTTGACAAGTTCAAAATGAAGGATGGTGAAGGTGTCGCTGAAATGTACTCTAGGCTTGCTCTCATCACAAACGAGATTGTCGGCTTAGGGAGTGAAGAGATGACCGATAGATTCATCATCAAGAAGATCCTAAGAGCCTTGGATGGAAAATATGATACCGTGTGCACATTGATCCAAATGATGCCCAGTTACAAAGATCTCAAGCCAACGGAGGTCATTGGAAGAATTGTTGCTCATGGGATGTCACTCAAGGATAAAGAGGAACTTCACAACAAATGAAGTGTTGCCTACAAAGCCTCATGTGAAGCCCCCACATCATCAAGTGAGAAACAAAACTTCAATGAAGAATTGAGCTTAATGGTGAAAAACTTCAACAAGTTCTACAAGAGTAGAAGCAAAGATAGAAGCTCCAAGTCAAGGTCCTACAATGACAAAAGATCTTCTAGTCGAGAGCAAAACTGCTACAATTGTGGAAGACCCGGACACTATTCCAATGAGTGTACGGCTCCCTACAGAAGAAGAGAAGATTCTCCAAAAAGAAGAAGCAAAAGAGAAGAATCACCATCAAGAGAGAGAAGGAGTAGAGATGATCGTTATGAACGAAGATACTCACGGAGAAGGAAGGATTCAGAAAGAAAGGAAAAATCATCAAGGAGCTACACAAAACGAAGACATCAAGCTCATGTTGGTGAATGGGTATCCGGCTCCGACTCCGACAACCACTCCGAGAGAAGTTATTACCCCGACTCCGAATATACTCAAGATGAAGGTGTTGCCGGTCTAGCACTTGTGTCAACCAACTCCTACGACATATTTGACTCACCAAATGAAGGAATTGGAAGATGCTTCATGGCCAAAGGTCCTAAGGTAACACACCCTGAGTATGTTGATTTTAATAGTGATGAAGATGACTTGTTAGGTGATGATGATTTACTTATTGACAACTCTAGTGATGAATACTATGATGAAACGTCAATAAATCATGCTAAAACGAATGATAATGATAAGGAGAAAATTGAGGCTCTAACTGAAGAACTAAACACTCTTAAGTTAGCTCATGAAACTATCTTCGAAGATCATCGAGAACTTTTAAAAGCTCATGAGAAGTTACGCTTTGAAAAGCTCAATCTTGAGCAAGAGCATGAGTTTTTAAAGGCAATCAATGATGATCTCCGCAAGAAAAGTTCTTCTTACATTGCCAAGCGTTTACTCTTATCCACTTACATGCCTCAAGTCAAGTCTAGTAACAAGAACAAGAAAGATTCTTTCTCTAGTAGTAACAATGATCATGTTAAATCCAATGTTGTTGCTTCTAGTAGTTATCTTGATTCCACTAATGATTCTCTTAGCCAAGTTACACTTGAGCAAGAAAATAGCTTATTGAAGGGAATTATAGAGAAAGGAGTGACAAAAGCCTTGTCGGAAGTAAGCAATTCGAGGAAATTGTACGCAAGCAAGGAAGGCACCGGAAGAATCAAGGTGTTGGTTTTGAACGAAAGTTCAATGCCAATGGAGTTGAGTGGGAAGAAGATCAATACCCCAAGACAAAGTTTGTTCCACAACAAGAGAAGTATGATCCTACTTCTTTCAAGGGGACACAAGCTCACGATGATCTTCCACCATAAGACTACAAGCTAAAAGGCAAGGACAAGCTTCAAAAGGAAATTGATACATTTGAAGAAGCTCCTAAGACCTTAGTCAAGTGGATTCCCAAGACTACTTCAAGTTCCACTTCATCAAGTACGACTACAACTCCAAGGATTCCCATCAAGATGGTGTGGATCCAAAAGAAGAAGAACTAGAGAGTTCTTGAGGGTGACTCCGCCAACATACTTCACCCTTATCATTTTGGCAAGAACAAGTGCGATCAACTTCCACATCTTGCACTAGTTCAAGGAGTCACAAACCCTCTTGTTGGTAAGTCAGGGGACAAGGTAACCTAAAAGTTTTCATGGACATCATCTTGTGTGTGCATCACTCTATGTCTATGGATATCCTTGTTTGTTCCTTGTAGGACTAACCCATGTAGGTATTGAAAGTGCAATTCACTCAAAAGGATAGCTCCAAGTGATCTACATCAACACTGAGCATCCACATCTTCAACATCTACATGAAGTCATCATCGACAAAACCCAAGGTTAGTTCATCCCTCTTAGGGGGGATATCACATCTAGGGGGAGCTTTACTCTAAGACTTGAGCTAAAGCAACTCTAATGATGTGAATACAACAATGCTTTATGTAAAAGTGGTAACCCCACTTGAGCTTAAACGATGAGTATGACCTATGATCAAGTCTTCTCATTTGACTCCTAAGTCAATATACTCATATATAGATGACCTAGTCATCGCCAATTGCTTGATAGATGCTAGAATTCGTTGTGCATGCTTTGTCACATATTTCAATTGCCATTTTATTGTGTGAGCATGTTGGTTGCATATTTTACTCATTCAAGGACATCCACTTGTTGTTTTGATTGTTTGGCTTTATTTTTCTTTTGCTAAGTGGATGGACAAGAATGCCTAAGAACATTCTCTAGCTATCTATGCTTTTCTCATCTCAAACTCTATTCATGCTACATCACAAAATTGATCAAGTCAGATTCGAACCACTCTGTGTGAGGAGCACTCGGAGTCCCCGATTCATCGTAGACTTAAACTTCCAAAACCTCTTTTGTGATTCTCGGTCTGACCGATACCCCACTTTCGGTCTTACCGAGATCATTAAGTTGATCTATGTTTTCGATCTCGGTGCAACCGATTTGAACCTTTCGGTCACACCGAGTTGCAATAACTGTATATAGTTTTGCATCTCGGTGCCACCGAGTTGTTCCATTCGGTCACACTGACAGGGTCGGGCTATATATAGACACGGGCAAAAATTTGGAAATTTCTCCGAACCCCTTCGCCCGCGCGATAGCTCGCTCTGCCAACGTGGTCTCCGGATCGTCTCCTCGCCACCAGCCGCCTCCGGTCGCTGGTCTCCATCGCCGTCAACGGAATTCAACCCCGCCGTTGCCGCCGTAGCGAGTCTCCGCCGAACTAGGGTATGTACTCGATCTTTGTGCTATTCCCCAATCCGATTCCTAGCACATTGTGATCATATTGTTTCTAGCCACGTTTGAAACACTCCAATCCAGTCAATGCGATTCGTAGAATAGGTTTGATTCGAAATTTTAGGGTTAGGTTTCCGCCGAAACCATCTCGGACCCACCGAGTTGAAAAACTCGGTCCCACCGATTTGGCTCATGCCATTGCACAAGTGAGACTCGGTCTGACCGAGTATTGCTAATCGGTGTGACCGATTTTGGAACTTTGTGAAACCCTAGCAGTCTCGGTGCCACCGAACTGTGACTCGGTCTGACCGAGTTCACTAGTTTAGGTTCCAAAACTGCTTCGGTATCACCGAGTTTAAAAATCGGTAGATCCGAAATGATTTCTGTGGGAAACTAAAACTAAGATTTTGAATCATTCTTTTGCAAAAATCTCTGCATTTGTGATGCTTATCCACTCTACCTCATCTATAAACTATTCACAGGGTCAGCAGTCAGCTTGTTCATCATGTCAGATCAGAGTGACAGCCAGAACATGTCAGAACAGCCAGTGCACATGAGTGAGGGCACTAGTCCCTCCAGTTCTTCAGATGAAGGCAGCAGGAGCACTCCCAGTAACCTGCCAAAAGCTGCCACCAGACAAAGGAAGAAAAGAACCTCAGAATCAGAGGATGAGGACTATGTGGCAGAAGAAGAAGCTACTTCCAAGAAAGTTGTGCTTAAGAAGGAGTATGGCTCAGCTGCAGCCATCAAGCCAGGGATGAAAATCAAAAGGTCAGCAGGCATGCAGCCTATGCCAAAGGCCAGAGCCTCAACAAAGATTCCTGAGAAGCCTGCACCCAAAGAGCCAGTTGCTGCTGAAGGGATGAAGGAAAGGAAAAGAGGCAGATGGTGCAAGAAAGTTGATCCCATGGCTGAATTTGAACAGCATTCTTCTGATGAGGAGGAAGAAGAAGAGGTTGCTGCACCAGCACCTAAGGCACCCAAGCTAATGGGTGATGCAATCAAATCAGGGGCTACGGTATCCAAGCCCAAGGAAGCACCCAAGACTGCATCGAAGGCCAAGACAGCTCCAAAGAGGAATACAAGGAGCATCCCAGCTGCTGAAAAGAACATGGCCCCAGTGCCTGACACTGCAGAAGAAGAGGAAGGCCAAGTTCTCAGAAAGTTGAAGCCCAAGATCCCAGACCACAATGATACTCATCCTGTGGCTGAGGATATGAAGATTAGAAGAGACTCAGGGCTGAGAAAGTGGAGAGCAGAAGATCCATATGCTACCAGGAGAAGAACTGTTGTTGACTACAGGTTCCACACTAAGGAACAGCAGGACTTCTATGAGACAGTCTTATTGGATAAGAAGCCCATTGTTTGTGACATGAGATCGGTCTACTGGGAATACATCAAGGACAATGAAGAGCACTATCCTGGAGTGCAAGACAGCTTCAAGGCATGTGGAGTAGCTGACTTTGTTGGGCAGAAGCTCACAAAGTGGAATGAAGAGCTGATCATGCAGTTCTACTCCACAGCACACTTTTATCCAGATGGCAGAATTGTATGGATGTCTGAAGGTAGGAGGTACCAATCAACAATTGCTGAGTGGGCACAGCTCATCACTGCCCCAGAGGAGCATGAGGATGACCTAGATATTTATGCCAAGAAGAAGATGGACCACAACTCTATGTCCAACATGTACAAGGAGATCCCAAGCAAGGCACTTGACACTTTCAAGTTTGGATCAGTACATTATCTTCTGTCAGGATTGCCAACCATCAATTGGATACTGAGGCACACCTTGTTGCCCAAGTCAGGTGATCACAAGATGATCAGAGGCCATGCAATCAACTTGCTTCATATCTTTGATGTACCACAGAAATTCAAAGTCATGAGCCTCATGGTAGAAACAACCAAGAGGACTACAGCAGACCAGAAGAGGAGATGTGGATATGCCCCTCAGATCCAGGAGCTGATTAACTCCAAGATGGGCACATGCATATACCTCTTGGACAAGGAACATTTTCCTATTCATCCAGATTTTGAAGATAATGAAGTTGTGATGAACAAGGATGAACCATCTTCAGCCCATGCACAAGCACAGAAGGAGAAGGCAAGGAAGGAGAAAGCTGCAAAGATGCCAACTCAAGAGGAGGCATCTGAATACTTCTTGAAAACCAAGCAAGAGCAGCTCAGTTACTTGATTGCATCCACCCTGAGGATAGAGAAAGGACTGGCCACCCTCACTCAAAATCAGGAGAGCTTAGAGAGGATCGTAGAACAAAAGTTCTATGACTTGGATGTCAAAGTGACAGAAATCCAGTCTGCAGTGGAGCAACTTCAAGATGACATGCAGGAGAGGAAAGGGAAGACTACCACTGATGCATTTGCCAGAGTGCCACGAGCCCATAGGTCGTCTGCAGTGCCAGTTCCTGACATAAGAGCCACCACCTCAGCTCCAGCCACAGCACCAGCCCAACCAGCTCCAGCATCTACTTCAGCTCCAGCTCCAACCACGTCTACAGAAGCCTTCGTCCTTGGAGTGATCCAGACTCCACCACCACTAGAAGATCAAGCCTGAGTGTCGATCTAGCACTATGCATTTTCTAGGAACTTTTTGGTAACTTGTTGCCAAAGGGGGAGAAAAATGTATAGATCATAGGCTTCGAGAGAGAGTGTGTTGCTTTTATTCTCTCTTGCTTTATTTGGTGGTTTTTCAAACTTTGTTTGCTTTTGGTCGAGATACTTTGATATGCTTGTGAGACATTGTTGATCATGTGTTTGATCATAAGCTACACTTATGCATGCTTGATATATCTTATCTATCTTATGTGATCATTCACTTTTCTTGGTGATGAGTGCATGTATTTCATTCTTATCATTTTGAGCGCTCCACCAAGATGTATGTGACATGGAAGAGTAACCCATGATTCTAACTCTCTGTGCATTTGCAGTCCAAAGCAAATTTTAAATATGCACAAATTTAGGGGGAGCTCTTACTTATCACATACTCCCTCCATTCCTAAATATAAGGTGTATTAGTTTTTCAAAAAGTCAAACCTAACCTATGTTTGACCAACTATATAGCAAAATATATAAATATTTACAATACTAAGTATATAAAATATAAAAATACATTTCACGGGGAATCTAGTGATAATGATTTGGTAGTCTAGAAGTTGATTTTTTTGTCTATAAGCTTGGTCAAAGTTAGAGAAGTTTGACTTTTTGAAAAATAATACATCTTATATTAAGGAATGGAGGGAGTACTTCTCAAAGCGACGATATAATTCATTCTTATTATCATTTGTCGAAGCTTTGATCTATATGTTGTCATCAATTACCAAAAAGGGGGAGATTGAAAGTGCAACTATCCCTAGGTGGTTTTGGTAATTCATAACAACATATAGCTCATTGAGCTAATGCTATTCCAAGACAATTATTTCAGGAAAGCTCAATGATTGGCATGGCATGGATGGTGAAAGTGGAACCCTCAAACTGCTAAGGACAAAGGATTGGCCCAAGATCAAAAGCTCAAGACTCTTCATTTTACATTTTAGTGATCCAAGATCACATTGAGTCCATAGGAAAAGTCAATACTATCAAGGAGGGATGAGGTGTTGCTTAATGAGCCTTTTGCTTCATGTGCTTAATGATATGCTCCAAAATCCTCAGCTACTTTCCCATATCCACATATGACCTAAACCCTAAGCCAAACTCGGTCCTACCAATTCTTTCTATCCCGCGCCACCGAGTTTCACATGTCATAAGCCACAGCCAAACCCTAGCAAATCGGTTGTACCGACAGGGATCTCGGTCTCACCGAGATGGGATTCCAATTTCTCTGTTTCCTTTTCGTAAGTTTTCGGTCTCACCGAAAGAGCGGATTAGTCCCACCGAGATTGCAATGTAAACTCTCTGTTTCCCTTTTGTAACATTTCGGTCTCACCGAAAGAGCAAATCGGTCCCACCGAGTTTGCCTGACCAACTCTCTGTTAGCTAATTACCAAATCGGTCTCATCGAGTTTGTTTAATCGGTCTCACCGAGATTACGTTATGCCCTAACCCTAACCGTATCGGTCCTACCGAGTTGCATGTCAGTCCCACCGAAAATCCCTAACGGTCACTAGGTTTACTATTTCGGTCCAACTGAGTTTGTTGATTCGGTCCCACCGAGATTGGTAAATTGTGTGTAACGGTTGGATTTGGTGTGGAGGCTATAAATACCCCTCCACCTCCTCTTCACTCGTTGAGAGAGCCATCAAAACACATCTACACTTCCAACTCATATGTTCTGAGAGAGAACCACCTACTCATGTGTTGAGACCAAGATATTCCATTCCTACCATATGAATCTTGATCTCTAGCCTTCCCCAAGTTGCTTTCCACTCAAATCTTCTTTCTACCAAATCCAAATCCTGTGAGAGAGAGTTGAGTGTTGGGGAGACTATCATTTGAAGCACAAGAGCAAGGAGTTCATCATCAACACACCATTTGTTACTTCTTGGAGAGTGGTGTCTCCTAGATTGGCTAGGTGTCACTTTGGAGCCTCCGACAAGATTGTGGAGTTGAACCAAGGAGTTTGTAAGGGCAAGGAGATCGCCTACTTTGTGAAGATCTACCGCTAGTGAGGCAAGTCCTTCGTGGGCGATGGCCATGGTGGGATAGACAAGGTTGCTTCTTCATGGACCCTTCATGGGTGGAGCCCTCCGTGGACTCGCGCAACCGTTACCCTTCGTGGGTTGAAGTCTCCATCAACGTGGATGTAGGATAGCACCACCTATCTGAACCATGGGAAAAACATCCGTGTCTCCAATTCCGTTTGAATTCTCCAAACCCTTCCCTTTACATTCTTGCAAGTTGCATGCTTTACTTTCCGCTGCCTATATACTCTTTGCATGCTTGCTGGAATTGTGTGATGATTTCTTGACTTGTCCTAAAGTTGCTAAAATCTGCCAAGAACTAAAATTGGGAAAAGGTTAAGTTTTTATTTGGTCAAGTAGTCTAATCACCCCCCCTCTAGACATACTTCCGATCCTACAGACATGAGTCGCCGCCACCATGGATCGGTGACTAGAGAAGGAGCACCGCTTCCTCCTCGTCAGTGTCGATGCACGTCAGAGGGAATGCTCACAAGGGGGATATGGGTGGCAGGCGTTTCGGTGGCGAGGCAAATGGGGCTATATAGCACCACTAGGGAAAACCTTATACACAGAACTTTAGCAGTAGCGCGTGTTAAAAAAGCACGCTGGTGCTAAGTAGCAGTAGCGCGCTGATGTAAACGGCGCTATAGATATAGTTGTAGCAGTAGCGCGCCTAAGGATAAAAGCGCTACTACTAAAATTTCCATGGCTTAGCCGATAGGCTACACATATTAGTAGCGATCTACTGCGAACAGCGCTACTGCTAGTTGGTTTGTAGCAGCGCGTTTATGCAGAAAGGCGCTACTGCTAAAGGAAATAAAATTAAATGGAAAGCAAATAGAAAAGTAAATGACAATGAAAGAAACAGAAAAAGGAGAAAGGAAAATAATAAAATGTAAATAAAAATAAATGAAAAAAGGGAAAAAGAGAAAGGAATAGCAGTAGCGCATACCCAGAAACGCGCTATAGCTAACTTAGCAGTAGTGCACTTCCCGGAACGCGCTACTGCTACTTTTGACTTAACCGCGCGGTTTGTTCCCCCCGACCACTTGCCCCAAATCCAACTCTTCCGTTGTCACTGCCGCCGTCGCCCGCCGGCCACCGCACGCTCTCCCGTCGCTCTCCGCACACCCTCGACGCCGTCCCGACCCCGGATTCGGTGCCGCCCCCGACCCCGACGCCGCCCCCGACCCCGACCTCGACGCCGCCCTCCGCCGCGCGCCCAAGCCCCGACCCTGACCTCGACGCCGCCTGCCCCTCCTTCACCGCAGGCACCCGAGGTGAGCACACCTGCTCCTCCCCCTCCCCTACCTCTGCCTAGGGTTCTTCAAATTTTAGTTGCATCAAATTAGTTAGGGTTCATCTATGGGTGGAAACGAATCGGATGCGGATGTTATCGGATACGGATGTGGCTCAGATGTTTTTTTTAGATGATGAATAAACACTATTGTAATGCATAATAAAACGAGTAAAATTTGACCACTTATTTCACTTTTAAGTTGGACGATTGGAATATTCGCTACCACTTTCCACCCCTAGGTTCATCAAATTAGATGGTAATTAGGGCAGTAATTCCTAGGTACTAATTACTTAGTAAGAACTAGGTACTAATTAGGTACTAGTTTATTTTTATTTATAATAAGTTTATTTTTAGTAAGAACTAGTTGAATTAATAGAGTTGAACATGTCACATTTCTTGTTATTTTTTTAGTTAAAGCAATTATTCCCACATCAACGTCGACGATGCCTATCCTGCATCCTCGTCGTCGTCGACTCGGGGGAGGACACCTGCTTGACCAAATGGGCCATGTCCGGGACTGGGCTCCGTCGGGTTGGTACTTGGAGGCGCTACCTACTGGGGGCGCAGCTTGGTGAGGAGTCAGCCCGTCGTTGACCCGAACCTTCTTTGGTTGCGGTCGTGTGGGCCAATGACGGTCCAGAGGCTCGAGGACCCCGCGGAGGTGGTACGTCACCGTGTCAGGGAGGAGAACGCGCATGTCCGTCGCTACTTGTTTGCGTTGGAGCACATGTTCTCCAATACCTGGCAGGTTCTCCAGGGATCTCACTGGAGCTCTGATCCTGTGATGGTTCCTTCTCTTTGGGTGTCCACCACATGCGCCGATACCCGTCGTGCGCCAGGGTTTTATTTGTATTAGTGATGTTATATGTATGATACTATTCGGGATGTATTAGTGATGATATTCGATGATGTACGGACGCATGAGATGATTTACTTTTGCTTATTGAATGCATGCTAATTTGAATACTTATTTATTTTACGATTTGGTTTTGCTTTTTGAATGCACATGTCAATATGAGTCCTATAAGATATTTTGAAATGTATATCTTGTGTTGCTCAAATAGGATATGTGCTTGCCCAAGTGGCCGGCCATGTTTGCAGGTTATACCTCCGAGTGGCCTATGTTTTGCCGGAGTGTTGATTCATTTCCGTTTCGGCAAATTTCAGGCGCTCGATATGTCCTATTTTAGCAAAGGTCATGCCGGATTTTTCCGTGAATTTTGGCATGACTTGTGCTAGAATATGTAGGAAATATCGAGTGCACGGATTTGTGTGTTGAGTATCCTGGTAGTTGCCTTTGATTGATTTTAAGTTACTGTCTCAACTATGAACATAGGAAATGTCTTATGACGAAAAGGATTTCGGTATTTGCGAATACTGCAAAGACGAGCATGGCCTGTGCGAAAAAATCTTCCTAGATGATGATAGGCGCTTCATCATCAAGCTGGATGAGAACTTCGAACTGGATACAGTAAGCCACGACGACAAGTCTTTTTTCGTAATTAAGCATGACATCTGCTTCATTTGCTTCAACTTATAATTTAAATCTTTTACTATTCTACTAGCGTATCCCCTGCCATGCAAGAGTTTTTTTCTTGGATAAGATAGGTTTCAGTTCTATGAAAACTACTATGGAGGTAAAGAGAGTTAACTTGAAGACCGAGCATGGTTATACTTTCCACGCAAAATTATACAACGCAGACACCTACACCTATTTTGAATGCAAAACTTGGCAAGCACTGTGCAAGGCTTATGCATTTGAGCCTGATATGTTTATCACCTTTGATATTCGTCCCGAAGATGACATTGAAGGTAATAGAGACATCTGGGTCGATGTGTGGACGCCTCCAGTTATACCATTATGTGAGTTTCTCAACCATATTTATGTCTTCGATATTGTTTATTCAAAAATAGTTGACAACTAATTTCTATTGACAGCTTATTTCCATTCAAGCAAACATGTCCTGCGCTTGGTAGACATGACCGTCCACTATCCGGGGGCTGAACTAAACTGCGAGGAGATAGGTCATTATGTTTCATGGCTTGAGGATCTTCATACTGTCAAGACAAATTATTTTCCTGGACTTAAAAAACTTAGTACTCAAAACGTGCGACCAATAGTGTTCGTACTGAACTACGGTAACATCTATTTAGGAAAGATGGTAAGATTTTTACTATTTGTCCTCAGTGCATGTTTTGCATACATTATTTTTTAAGCTAAACTTCATTGCTAAGTATGTTACTATACGATGTTCTTCAACAGGGACTCCCGATGAATGTTGTGCCTCATTGGATGGAGACTAAAGGTCGCATGAGAATTGTTAGCTTACGGCCAAGATTTCCTACAATGCACTTTAGTGCATTCAGAATTTCTAATAGCGAGGAATGCTTAATAGTGAAAGACTGGAGCAAAATTGTGAACAATCGCAGAGAAGTACTAGGGGGCAGCAATCAGAAGCGCAGCCCACGATTAGGATACATGTTCATCTGCATGCTCAACTTGATGAAGCAGGAGTGCTACACATGGTTTATGTTATTTTACCTGAGAGAGAGCAGCAGGAGTGATTAGCTAGCTAGAAATGAGTTATGATGATTAAATAGCTAGTGTTGGTGGTAAATACTATGATGATTATTATTAGCTAGTGTTGGTGGTGATTAGATAGCTACCGCAGCTAGTGTTGGTGGTGATTAGCTAGCTAGAATGAGTTTGAAGATGATGATGTGTGCTACACTATGACTATGATGATTAAATAGCTACTGTTGGTGGTAATGACTATGATGACGATTAAATAGCTTGTGTTGGCGGATTAGATTTAAGTGGAGGCAACATGTGGTGCACATCGAAAGTACTACTAGTCCAAACTAGATCAAGTTTGTATTAGTAGTATACTTTTGACATGCACCACATGTTGCCTCCACTTGAACGTAATCCACCTTCATTTGACACACTGTTATGGACATATTGATATAACAACCTCATAATTGGTATTGTTCCAAAATTTGTATAACGGCGTACAAATCCACTAAAAATAAAAAATGAGAAAAAGAATTCTAGTAGCGATGGAGAGTAAACACGCTACTACTAGCTATATTAGCAGTAGCGCGGGAGTGAACAAATGCTACGGCTATATGTCTTAGCATTAGCGCGTGTCGCACACGCTACTGCTAAGGAATAGCTGTAGCGCCTTACTAGTAGCGCGGTGTCCCGCGCTACTAGTGGGCATTAAACCCGCGCTACTACTAGGGTTTTCCCTTGTAGTGTAGGCCAACCAAATCGCCAGCAGGTAATCAGAAATCCTCCCGTCGATTTTATGGAGACGTGCGGGCTCGCGCCGTCTCCTTGGTTACACGAACTCAGCACCGCATTCCTCTCCCCTGCTTCGTCCAAGCCTATCTCGCTAGAAACTTTCGGTTCGGGGGTTCCCAGTGGGCCTGGCTGGGAGGTGCTTTAAAGTTCATGCTATGCTGGACAAATAGTGTATGCGGGCAACCAAACAAACCAAATTCTTCTCGCGTGGGCCTGGTTGGGCTGTATGCGGCCTACCAAACATGCCCATGGTTTAAAAGGTTAGACTTTCCCTTTCCTATTCCTTTTATGTCCGCAAGAGCATAAAGGGTAGGCCCCGACCTTTATATGTATCTCATTAGCTTTTTAACATCTCCATTGACGGTCCATTTAATTTTCTACCAATGAAGTTCTTCCCTCAGTCCTAGCACCGATTTCAATTGGCATGCGGGTGGGCGCCCTTAATTACTAACCTCCTGCACTGCCGGGCATTAGCTTGCCTATCACTGGAAAGGGTCCATGAAATGGTAATTTTGTAGTGGCGGAAGAAAGATTTGAAGACAGACCCCATGTTCGGGTCATGTTGTAGGTGGCTTCATTTGTTAACATCCAAAACCCAATAGGAGAGGTATGTATATATATTGTGGGTTGGGGGGGAGGTCAAGAACCTAGAATCTATTTGCTTCAAGTATTCAGATCGTACTCCTAATAAGTTATGGATTATATCAGTATCTCAAATCTACACTTATAAGTTCATGCAAACTTCAATACATTATAGTTTGTATAGATCATATTGTGTAATGTCACCATAACACATGGATAATATTTTGTTATAATACGTCATAACATAGAAACACGGAGATGATGACCAAGATTATGAACAAATGGGAAATGTACACTTTTTTGTGAGACAATTCCTTAAGTTGTGGTGTACACATATGATTTGTAGTGTAATGCTTTCATAAGATTTCTGAAAAGAACTTACACAGACATGCCTGATATTTTTGTTTACATGAAATACTTTTGGTGCACTGGAATCAATGAAAACTTTATTATAAGTGATGTACTACTTATATTATAGTTAATATAGTTTCAAAGTTTAACATTGTGATGTACATATTGAATGTTTATTTAAATGCTATCATAAATCCTTAATACCATATTGAGATAATTCCTATATGTCGTCACACACACACACACACACACACACACACACACATCTTGGATGTACAACTATCTCATTGAGATAATTAATTAGTGCTACAATGGAATGCTATATACAAATAAATCTTTGTGTTACAAAAATAACCATCCCATGTGAACAAACCATGTCGAGATGCAATGATAAACATATTGTTAACCCATCATCCCATTTATGTGATATAATACCTAAAATATTGTTACATTATAGTGTAAGAAATATCGTATCAATTGACTTGTGCAACATTGTTCTCCATGATAAATTGCACAATTATCCACACTAGGCAGCAAATACAATTAATCAACATCATACACTAGCTTGTATAAAATCATGCCTATAAACTAAGCAAAAATTATTATCACCCTGCATTATTACATATACAAAAATGATTCACTTAAATTAGGCATTAACATAGACTAAGGGTGCTATGATGAAATAGACACTTATAGTGATGTGACTAAGGGTGCTATGACAAAAAATGATTCACTTAAATTAGGTATTAACATAGACTTCCTGAATAAACACATGTAGAGATGAAAGAAGGAACCCACCATTTAGTTATCCATGCAACCATTTACACGCTAGAATTTCATCCAGATTGTGGTATTAACCTGTAACAATCATCAGGTCAATAACCATGCACATCATTATCAAACATGGATGATTGATAAAATCATTGTGGTGTTTATTTATAAAACATGTGGTGATTGATAAAATCATTATCAAACATGGTTGATTGATAAAATCATTGTGGTATTAACCTGTAACAATCATCAAGTCAACTAGCATGCACATCATTATCAACTACACCAGCTAAGTAGCACTTAGCTGTTGTAGTTTCTAAAACATGGTTCCAATAATACACAAGAAAACATGTCAATAATAACCTAAAAAAATTAATATCTGTTGGTGAAGACCACAATGATTCTAGCATACTAGTTCATTTGGCATGGAGGTAGCTACCCTTGGTGAGCCCTGGCCTTTTTAAAATTGAAGTTTTTTTGTCATGTTACGCCATATGCATTCGAAGCTACAAAAAAGAGTAACCTAGTTTGTAGCTGGATGTTGCATTAGGTAAATAAATGATTTTTCTTATGTACTATATGATCATGTTAACACTAATTCGAAACAACTTGGGTCTTTTTTTGAAGCTGGGATAGTAGGCTATTCCCCTACGGCAAAAAATTAATCAAATGCAAAGAATAGTTACATGGTATTATGTATAAGCCACCCCCACTTTTGGGGAGGGGAGAGAATAAGACTAGGGGGAGTGGAGGGGAGAAAGCTAAGTAGGGGAGGCTGGGAAAGAAGAAATAAAATGTTTATTTAGTTCTCCCATTGTATTGAAGGAAATATGCCCTAGAGGCAATAATAAAATTATTATTTATTTCATCATATCAGGATAAATGTTTACTATTCATGCTAGAATTGTATTAACTGGAAACATAATACATGTGTGAATACATAGACAAACATAGTGTCACTAGTATGCCTCTACTTGACTAGCTTGTTGATCAAAGATGGTTGAGTTTCCTAGCCACAGACATGAGTTGTCATTTGATTAACGGGATCACATCATTAGGAGAATGATGTGATTGACTTGACCCATTCCGTTAGCTTAACACTTGATCGTTTAGTTTACTGCTATTGCTTTCTTCATGACTTATACATGTTCCTAAACGTCACAACATAACTGGGTGATTATAAAGGTGCTCTACAGGTGTCTCCGATGGTACTTGTTGAGTTGGCATAGATCGAGACTAGGATTTGTCACTCCGATTGTCGGAGAGGTATCTCTGGACCCTCTCGGTAATGCACATCACAATAAGCCTTGCAAGCAATGTGACCAATGAGTTAGTTACGGGATGATGCATTACGTAACGAGTAAAGAGACTTGCCGGTAACGAGATTGAGCTAGGTATTGAGATACCGATGATCGAATCTCGGGCAAGTAACATACCGATGACAAAGGGAACAACGTATGTTGTTATGCGGTTTGACAGATAAAGATCTTCATAGAATATGTAGGAGCCAATATGAGCATCTAGGTTCCGCTATTGGTTATTGACCAGAGACGTGTCTCGGTCATGTCTACATAGTTCTCGAACCCGTAGGGTCCGCACGCTTAAAGTTCGGTGATGATCGGTATTATGAGATTTTGTGTTTTGATGTACCTAAGATAGATCGGAGTCCCGGATATGATCGCAGACATGACGAGGAGTCTCGAAATGGTCGAGACGTAAAGATCGATGTATTGGACGACTATATTCGGACACTGGAAGAGTTCTTGGTGGTTTCGAAGAAAACCGGAGTGCCGGAGGATTACCGGACCCCCCGGGAGAAATAGTGGGCCTTATGGGCCTTAGTGGAGAGAGAGATGGCTGGCCTAGGGCAGGCCGCTTGCCCCTCCCCCTCTGGTCCGAATTGGACTAGGAGTGGGGGGCCGCGCCCCCCTTTCCTTCTCCCTCTCACCTTCCTTTCCCCCCTCCTAGTATGAGTAGGAAAGAGGGGAGTCCAACTCCTACTAGGAGGAGGACTCCTCCTCCTGGCGCGCCCATAAGGGGCCCGCCAGCCTCCCCCTTGCTCCTGTATATACGAGGGCAGGGGGCACTTCTAGAGACACAAGTTGATATGTTGATCTTTCCCAGCCGTGTGTGGTGCCCCCTCCACCATAATCCACCTCGATCATATCGTAGCGGTGCTTAGGCGAAGCCCTGCGTCGGTAGCGTCATCATCATTGTCATCACGCCGTCGTGCTGACGAAACTCTCCGGCGAAGCTTTGCTGGATCGAAGCTCGCGGGACGTCATCGAGTTGAACGTGTGCTGAACTTGGAGGTGTCGTGCGTTCGGTACTTGGATCGGTCGGATCGTGAATACGTACGACTACATCAACCACGTTGTGATAATGCCTCCGCTTTCGGTCTACGAGGGTACATGGACAACACTCTCCCCTCTCGTTGCTATACATCAGCATGATCTTGCGTGTGCGTAGGATTTTCTTTGAAATTACTACGTTCCCCAATAGTGGCATCCGAGCCTGGTTTATGCGTAGATGTTATATGCACAAGTAGAACACAAGTGAGTTGTGGGCGATACAAGTCATACTGCTTACCAGCATGTCATACTTTGGTTCGGCGGTATTGTTGGATGAAGCGGCCCAGACCAACATTACGCATACGCTTACGCAAGACTGGTTCTACCGACGTGCTTTGCACATAGGTGGCTGGCGGGTGTCAGTTTCTCCAACTTTAGTTGAACCGAGTGTGGCTACACCCGGTCCTTGAGAAGGTTAAAACATCACTAACTTGACGAACTATCGTTGTGGTTTTGATGTGTAGGTAAGAACGGTTCTTGCTCAACCCGTAGCAGCCACGTAAAACTTGCAACAACAAAGTAGAGGACGTCTAACTTGTTTTTGCAGGGCATGTTGTGATGTGATATGGTCAAGACATGATGCTATATTTATTGTATGAGATGATCGTGTTTTGTAACGGAGTTATCAGCAACTGGCAGGAGCCATATGGTTGTCGCTTTATTGTATGCAATGCAATCGCCCTGTAATTGCTTTACTTTATCACTAAGCGGTAGCGATAGTCGTAGAAGCAATAGTTGGCGAGATGACAATGATGCTACGATGGAGATCAAGGTGTCGCGCCGGTGACGATGGTGATCATGACGGTGCTTTGGAGATGGAGATCAAAGGCACAAGATGATGATGGCCATATCATATCACTTATATTGATTGCATGTGATGTTTATCCTTTATGCATCTTATTCTACTTTGATTGACGATAGCATTACAAGATGATCTCTCACTAAATTTCAAGGTATAATTGTTTTCCCTGAGTATGCATTGTTTCTACAGTTCTTCGTGCTGAGACACCACGTGATGATCGGGTGTGATAAGCTCTACGTTCACATACAATGGGTGCAAGCCAGTTTTGCACACACATAATACTCGGGTTAAACTTGACGAGCCTAGCATATGCAGATATGGCCTCAGAACACTGGAGACCAAAAGGTCGAGCGTGAATCATATAGTAGATATGATCAACATAGTGATGTTCACCATTGAAAACTACTCCATCTCACGTGATGATCAGACATGGTTTAGTTGATTTGGATCACGTGATCACTTAGATGATCAGAGGGATGCCTATCTAAGTGGGAGTTCTTAAGTAATATGATTAATTGAAATTTAATTTATCATGAACTTAGTACCTGATAGTATTTTGCATGTCTATGTTGTTGTAGATAGATGGCCCGTGTTGTTGTTCCTTTGAATTTTAATGTGTTCCTTGAGAAAGCAAAGTTGAAAGATGATGGTAGCAATTACACGGACTGGGTCCGTAACTTGAGGATTATCCTCATTGCTGCACAGAAAAATTACGTCCTGGAAGCACAGCTGGGTGCCAGGCCTGCTGCAGATGCAACTGACGACGTTAAGAACGTCTGGCAGAGCAAAGCTGATGACTACTCGATAGTTCAATGTGCCATGCTCTACGGCTTAGAACCGGGACTTCAACGACGTTTTTAACGTCATGGAGCATATGAGATGTTCCAGGAGTTGAAGTTAATATTTCAAGCAAATGCCCGGCTTGAGAGATATTAAGTCTCCAATAAGTTCTACAGCTGCAAGATGGAGGAGAATAGTTCTGTCAGTGAACATATACTCAAAATGTCTGGGTATAACAATCATTTGATTCAACTGGGAGTTAATCTTCCGGATGATAGTGTCATTGACAGAATTCTTCAATCTGCCACCAAGCTACAAGAGCTTTGTGATGAACTATAATATGCAAGGGATGGATAAGATAATTCCCGAGCTCTTCGCAATGCTAAAGGCTACGGAGGTAGAAATCAAGAAGGAGCATCAAGTGTTGATGGTCAACAAGACCACCAGTTCCAAGTAAAAGGGTAAAGGGAAGAAGAAGGGGAACTTCAAGAAGAACGGCAAACAAGTTGTTGCTCAGGAGAAGAAACCCAACTCTGGACCTAAGCCTGAAACTGAGTGCTTCTACTGCAAACAGACTGGTCACTGGAAGCGGAACTGCCCCAAGTATTTGGCGGATAAGAAGGATGGCAAGGTGAACAAAGGTATATGTGATATACATGTTATTGATGTGTACCTTACTAATGCTCGCAGTAACACCTGGGTATTTGATACTGGTTCTGTTGCTAATATTTGCAAGTCAAAACAGGGGCTACGGATTAAGCGAAGATTGGCTAAGGACGAGGTGAAGATGCGTGTGAGAAATGGTTCCAAAGTCGATGTGATCGTGGTCGGCACGCTACCTCTACATCTACCTTCAGGATTAGTTTTAGACCTAAATAATTGTTATTTGGTGCCAGCGTTAATCATGAACATTATATCTGGATCTTGTTTCATGCGAGATGGTTATTCATTTAAATCAGAGAATAATGGTTGTTATATTTATATGAGTAATATCTTTTATGGTCATGTACCCTTGAAGAGTGGTCTATTTTTATTAAATCCTGATAGTAGTGATACACATATTCATAATATTGAAGCAAAAAGATGCAGAGTTGACAATGATAGTGCAACTTATTTGTGGCACTGCCGTTTAGGTCATATTGGTGTAAAGCGCATGAAGAAACTCCATACTGATGGACTTTTGGAATCACTTGATTATGAATCACTTGGTACTTGCGAACCATGCCTCATGGGCAAGATGACTAAAACACCGTCCTCCGGAACAATGGAGCGAGCAACAGATTTGTTGGAGATCATACATACTGATGTATGTGGTCCGATGAATATTGAGGCTCGCGGCGGGTATCATTATTTCTCACCTCCACAGATGATTTGAGCAGATATGGGTATATCTACTTAATGAAACAAAAGTATGAAACATTTGAAAAGTTCAAAGAATTTCAGAGTGAAGTGGAAAATCATCGTAACAAGAAAATAAAGTTTCTACGATCTGATCGTGGACAAGAATATTTGAGTTACGAGTTTGGTCTTCGTTTGAAACAATGTGGAATAGTTTCGCAACTCACGCCACCGGGAACACCACAGCGTAATGGTGTGTCCGAACATCGTAATCGTACTTTACTAGATATGGTGTGATCTATGATGTCTCTTACTGATTTACCGCTATCATTTTGGGGTTATGCTCTAGAGACGGCTGCATTCACGTTAAATAGGGCACCATCTAAATCCATTGAGACGACGCCTTATGAACTGTGGTTTGGCAAGAAACCAAAGTTGTCATTTCTTAAAGTTTGGGTCTGTGATGCTTATGTGAAAAAGCTTCAACCTGATAAGCTCGATCCCATATTGGAGAAGTGTGTCTTCATAGGATACCCAAAGGAGACTGTTGGGTACACCTTCTATCACAGATCCGAAGGCAAAACATCCGTTGCTAAGAATGGATCCTTTCTAGAGAAGAGTTTCTCTCGAAAGAAGTGAGTGGGACGAAAGTAGAACTTGATGAGGTAACTGTACCTGCTCCCTTATTGGAAAGTAGTTCATCACAGAAACCGGTTCCTGTGACACCTACACCAATCAGTGAGGAAGCTAATGATATTGATCATGAAACTTCAGATCAAGTTACTATCGAACCTCATAGGTCAACCAGAGTAAGATCCGCACCAGAGTGGTACGGTAATCCTGTTCTGGAGGTCATGTTACTTGACCAAGGCGAACCTACGAACTATGAATAAGCGATGGTGAGCCCAGATTCCACAAAATGGCTTGAAGCCATGAAATCTGAGATGGGATCCATGTATGAGAACAAAGTGTGGACTTTCGTTGACTTGCCCGATGATCGGCAAGCCATAGAGAATAAATGGATCTTCAAGAAGAAGACTGACGCTGACGGTAATGCTACTGTCTACAAAGCTCGACTTGTTGCGAAAGGTTTTCGACAAGTTCAAGGAGTTGACTACGATGAGACTTTCCCACCCGTAGCGATGCTTAAGTTTGTCCGAATCATGTTAGCAATTGCCGCATTTTATGATTATGAAATTTGGGAAATGGATGTCAAAACTGCATTCCTGAATGGATTTCTGGAAGAAGAATTGTATATGATGCAACCGGAAGGTTTGTCGATCCAAAGGGAGCTAACAAAGTGTGCAAGCTCAATCGATCCATTTCTGGACTGGTGTAAGCCTCTCGGAGTTGGAATAAACGTTTTGATAGTGTGATCAAAGCATATGGATTTATACAGACTTTTGGAGAAGCCTGTATTTACAAGAAAGTGAGTGGGAGCTCTATAGCATTTCTAATATTATATGTGGATGACATATTGTTAATTGGAAATGACATAGAATTTCTGGATAGCATAAAAGGATACTTGAATAAGAGTTTTTCAATGAAAGACCTCGGTGAAGCTGCTTATATATTGGGCATCAAGATCTATAGAGATAGATCAAGACGTTTGATAGGACTTTCACCAAGCACATACCTTGACAAAGTTTTGAAAAAGTTTTAAATGGATCAAGCAAAGAAAGGGTTCTTGCCTATGTTACATGGTGTGAAGTTGAGTCAGACTCAATGCCCGACCACTGCAGAAGATAGAGAGAAAATGAAAGATGTTCCCTATGCTTCAGCCATAGGCTCTATCATGTATGCAATGTTGTGTACCGGACCTGATGTGTGCCTTGCTATTAGCTTAGCAGGGAGGTACCAAAGTAATCCAGGAGTGGATCACTAGACAACGGTCAAGAACATCCTGAAATACCTGAAAAGAACTAAGGATATGTTTCTCGTTTATGGGGGTGACAAAGAGCTCATCGTAAATGGTTACGTCGATGCAAGCTTTGACACTGATCCGGACGATTCTAAATCGCAAACCGGATACGTGTTTACATTGAACGGTGGAGCTGTCAGTTGGTGCAGTTCTAAACAAAGCATCGTGGCGGGATCTACCTGTGAAGCGGAGTACATTGCTACTTCGGAAGCAGCAAATGAAGGAGTCTGGATGAAGGAGTTAATATCCGATCTAGGTGTCATACCTAGTGCATCGGGACCAATGAAAATCTTTTGTGACAATACTGGTGCAATTGCCTTGGCAAAGGAATCCAGATTTCACAAGAGAACCAAGCACATCAAGAGACGCTTCGATTCCATCCGGGATCAAGTCCAGGTGGGAGACATAGAGATTTGCAAGATACATACGGATCTGAATGTTGCAG
Source organism: Aegilops umbellulata (assembly GCA_032464435.1). Classification (NCBI taxonomy): domain Eukaryota; kingdom Viridiplantae; phylum Streptophyta; class Magnoliopsida; order Poales; family Poaceae; genus Aegilops; species Aegilops umbellulata. The sequence continues at coordinate 473,513,123 of CP136060.1, forward strand.
ACCCGTTGACTAAGCCTCTTCCACGAGAAAAACATGATCAGCACCAAGACTCCATGGGTGTTAGAATCATTACTGTGTAATCTAGATTATTGACTCTAGTGCAAGTGGGAGACTGAAGGAAATATTCCCTAGAGGCAATAATAAAGTTATTATTTATTTCCTCAAATCATGATAAATGTTTATTATTCATGCTGTAATTGTATTAACCGGAAACATAATACATGTGTGAATACATAGACAAACATAGTGTCACTAGTATGCCTCTACTTGACTAGCTCGTTGATCAAAGATGGTTGAGTTTCCTAGCCATAGACATGAGTTATCATTTGATTAACGGGATCACATCATTAGGAGAATGATGTGATTGACTTGACCCATTCCGTTAGCTTAGTAATTGATCGTTTAGTTTACTACAATTTCTTTCTTCATGACTTATACATGTTCCTAAGACTATGAGATTATGCAACTCCCGATTACCGGAGGAACACTTTGTGTGCTACCAAACGTCACAACGTAACTGGGTGATTATAAAGGTGCTCTACAGGTGTCTCTGATGGTACTTGTTGAGTTGGTATAGATCGAGACTAGGATTTGTCACTGTCGGTGTCAAAACCGGCGGATCTCTGGTAGGGGGTCCCGAACTGTGCGTCTAGGCGGATGGTACCAGGAGACAAGGGACACGATGTTTTTACCCAGGTTCGGGCCCTCTCGATGGAGGTAAAACCCTACTCCTGCTTGATTAATATTGATGTGGGTAGTACAAGAGTAGATCTACCACGAGATCAAGGAGGCTAAACCCTAGAAGCTAGCCTATGGTATGATTATTGTGTATGAAGTTGTCCTATGGACTAGAACCCTCGGTTTATATAGACACCGGATAGGGTTAAGGTTACACAGAGTTGGTTACAATGGTAGGAGATCTTGAATATCCGCACCGCCAAGCTTGCCTTCCACGCCAAGGAAAGTCCCATCCGGACACGGGACGAATTCTTCAATCTTGTATCTTCATAGTCCTGGAGTCCGGCTGAAGGTATAGTCCGACTATCCAAACACCCCCTAATCCAGGACTCCCTCACTAGCCCCCGAACCAGGCTTCAATGACGACGAGTCCGGCGCGCAGATTGTCTTCGTCATTGCAAGGCGGGTTCTTCTCTAAATTCCGTGTACCTGTAGGAATAATGTCCGATTTTTGTAATGTAGCGCTCCTTGTCTTCCACGCCCAATAATGGCCGTCTTCCACGTGTCAAACGAATGCGAAAAGATGGGGTGTTTTTACATCCACACCCCTAGCCGCATAAACGAGCCGCCTATTTAACGGGATGGGGATTCAGATCCAAACCACATCTTCTCCTCTCCGCGAGTAATCATCAGAGCGCCTCCAGCAAAGGTCCATTCCAACATGGCCAGCCATCGCAGCTCATCCTCTCGCCCTTCCAGTCCTAAACCCGGAGACTGGGAGAATTGCTCCATCCCGCAGAGCGAGTTAGTGTCACTTCAGGCCAAGGGATTTCTCCCTCAGGCTTATATGGTCCCGGTCCGAGCCGGACTCGCCACCTACAATGGCGGAAAACAAGCGGAGAGCACCCCCAATCCCTCTAAAGGAGAGCGGGTGTGCTTCGTCCCTTATCTAGTAAGGGGACTGGGATTTCCAGTTCATCCATTTCTCCGTGGGCTTCTGGAGTTCTACGGCCTCCAGCTGCACAATCTCACGCCCGCCTCTATATTGCTTATCGCGGGCTTCGTCGCCCTTTGCGAGCTATTTTTGGGTGTTGAGGCTCATTTCGCGCTGTGGAAGAGGATATTCTGCCTGGTGCCCCGTTCTCAAGAGGGGTCCATATATCAAGTGGGCAGAGCCGAAGTGTGGCGCATCGCCGGGACTGGATACCTATCCGGGACCCCAAAGAAGGCGTCCGAGGACTGGCCTTCGGAATGGTTTTACATAGATGATGTCCCGCTACCGGACCCTGTCCGGGTCGGTCTCCCTGAGTTCAACAATGCTCCATTAAAGAAACGCTTGAGCTGGCGTCCGTGGAGCTCTCAGAGAGAAAGCGACATAGATGTCCTTTACCTGATGGGCCGGATAAGACTATTGTCTCATTCCGGACTAACCATGATTGGAGTCATCGCCGCATGCACCATGCGGGGGGTGCAGCCGCTTCAATATAGAGGCCACCCCATGTGGGATTTTAACGGGGAGGATGACGCCACCCATTACGGTCGTAAGGGGCCAGCCTCAGCTGCCGCTCTAGTAAAGATCTTATCCTCTCTGTACAAGGGAGAAGAGGAGGAATTCCGCCGCGTCAACCCGCAGGGCGGATTTACTATGTACAACCCTCCAAGTTGGGTAAGTGGACAATTGCGCTTGCCCGTTAGTTTTGTATTCCCATGATTAAATATATAGTCTAACGACTTCAACGCAGGAACTGCGTCAGGAGGTGAAGGATATAAACAGCCATCCTCCACAGCCTGAGGATCCAGAACGGCCCCTTGATCCGGACTCCGAAGAGGATCCGGACATATCGATGGAGCTTATCGACGGGGTGTTCCATCAGCTAAGCAAGGACAATACATTGGTGGCCATTACAGCTGATTACCCAGGGTTAATCCCGGCCTCCCAGGTGACAGAGACCGGAGCCTCATTCCCTTGAGAAGTATTCCATTCTCACGTATTTCAGTTTTTCTGACGACGATCGCGTTTTGCAGGGGAGATTTCCGAGGCGGGAGGCCGAACTTGCGGCGGCTAACCAACAAGGGGCCGCAGGGCCCCGTGGGGTAAAAAGAAATGTGGTCCGGACTGAGATGCCGGCGCAAAGGTATAGCGCACCCTCTTTTTCCCTGGTGTTATTTCTTCAGGGCATATTAACGTTCGTGCTATCTTCAGGACGAAGAGACCTCGCCGGACTACATCCAGAGAGGTTGGCAATCACGCCTCCACCAGCCAGGCTTCAACGCCTGTCCTGGAAGCGGAGGCGATCACAAGGCGCGCACCAGACGCTCCTCCGACAGAGGATGCGGATAGGCTGTCCACCACAAATTCTGAGGTGGAGAGTGCCATGAACCACAGGCGTCGCCGAACAATTCTTCGCGACGCTTGTTTCTCCCAAGAGGCATTAGATGCCTTCAATTCGGGAGATGCGTACCTCCGTGCTGCTCAAAATGGTTTAGCCAGAGCCACGGAGCAGTATGTCAAAGACATACGGGTAAGAAAATTTTGGTGAAATATATATATATACCAGTAGCCCCCGAGACTTGAAACAGTTAGAGTAACTGATTTAAGGATCATTTGGTATGCAGGTTCTTACAGAGAAGAATACCGTACTGTCCCAGGAGCTGGAAGAGTGCAAGGCCCAACTGGAGGCCGCACTAGCCGCGGCAGGGGAGCCCAAAGAGACCCCCTCTGGTAAGATACACTTTGAAAGATTAGTATTTTGCGGCGTGGGTGCAAATCTGACAAATCATATAGCAGATGGCGCCGGACTCGATGCGGAGAGACAACAACTATTACGCCGGCTAAAGGGCGGTGAGAGTACGCTGACAAAGGTGAGGCGAGAGAAGAATGATCTTCAGGATGCCAACACCAGGCTGGACGTTGAACTTAAAGATGTTCGTGGCCAGCTGTCGGACTCCACTAAGGAGAACCAGCGGCTTCGGCGCGGCATATTTAGTAAGTGCTTAAGCGAATCTTTTGAAAAAAGAGTTCGGCGAGGAAGTCGACTAACAGAGTAACGTCTGTAGGTATGCTAACAGGTCGTCCTGCAGAGGAGATTCCTGGTTCTACAGGTGACCTTCTTCCCGAGCTCTCGCAACTGCATGAGCAAGTTCGGCAGGCAATGCGAGGCGTTGCCCAAGCCTTATTGCCTTCCCATTCCGTGCTCGAGGGCCTTGGAGAGCTTGCGGAGAAGCTTAAGGGAGCTCGGCGGCGCTTCCGGCTGTGGAAGATATTGGCCTGCCGACAAGGTGCTAGGGAGGCCTGGGCCATGGTGAAGACCCGGTTTACGAGGTCTGACCCAAATCACATGGCCGAAGTCGGACCTGTGGGGCCTAATGGGAAGGAGATCCCTGTAAGCTTAGTATACGGCCAAGTAGAATTGGCCGCAAAGTATTCCCAACAGGACTGTAAATTAGACAGCCTGTTAGATGGTATAGAGGAGGAATACAATCAGTCAGAGTGACTATGTAATTATTAATTGACATGTATAATGCCTTCTAGCCGGATTGTAGATCGTTTGTCATTGCTGACCTTTTCGCTTCTACCTCGGGACCTGACGGTCCGGAGTGTGTCCGAATACCCTACCAGTTATGTAAGAACCGGGGTATGCGTGGAGACCAGGCGCAGGGGTCATTAGTGCTTTATCAGACAAGTGCCCAGCTAGTTATGTTATATTACATGGATAGTAAGAAACATCTTCCAGAGAGAATAGTTCCGTTAGGGGTTCCTTTCTCTGGGAGGCATGCCCTAAAGTGCATGTCCGGGCTGCAAATGCAGGAAAATCATCTGGGGGCATGTATATAAATAAGTAAAAAAGGTCGTCTTTTAGTTCACCGACCGAATATTCCCTTAAGAACGCTAGCTTTCGGCTTCACCCAGTCTGAGGTACACATCCGGCTGATCCGGCAGTAACAATCGCAGAGGTGCTCCCTTTACCGCCTAGCCGAACAATCGGGAACGTAGGGGTAAGCACAGGAGTCAGGCAACCCAGCTTGGCCAAAACTTAAGTCATTTCAATGCATATAATGGTGAAGAAAAAGGTACATGCGGAAGTTTGACGCATGTGTTGGGCGTGAAGCCCATATAAATAAGCTTCTGTTAAAGAAGCCCCCAGGTTTAATGAGCGCGGGTAGCGCGTCACTTGATGAGCCTTTAAGGGCTATACGAGAAAAGAGGAGAAGGAGAGAAATGTAAGACAGAAAATGTAAAAAATGGACAGAGGAAGGAGACAAACACAGAGTCCAGTGCTGGGCATAGAATCTTCGGAGACGGGCGGCGTTCCATGGGTTCGGCTCGAGTCGGTTATCCGACGCATCTCGCAGGCGGTACGCTCCACCAGTCAGGACTTAGTCGATTATGAATGGACCTTCCCACTTGGGCTTGAGTTTGTCCTTTTTCATATCCGGCAGGCGTAGAACTAGTTCGCCAACATTGTAATTTTTGGCCCGTACTCCTCTCCTTTGATATCTTCGAGCCTACTGTTGATAAAATGCGAAACAGGCTTTTGCCATGTCACGCTCCTCCTCCAAGGCGTCCAAGTTGTCCTGCCGATCGAGCTCGGCTTCTCTTTCTTCATACATGTGCACTCGAGGTGAGTCATGAATTATGTCGCAGGGCAGAACTGCCTCTGCGCCGTACACCATAAAGAATGGTGTGTATCCAGTGGTGCGATTCGGCGTGGTCCGCATCCCCCAGAGTACAGAGTCGAGCTCCTCGACCCAGTGCGTGTTAGATTCCTTGAGGGACCGCACTAGTCTGGGTTTAATGCCGCTCATGATAAGACCGTTTGCACGTTCGACCTGGCCGTTAGTTTGTGGGTGATAGACGGAAGCATAGTCGAGCTTGATCCCATGTTTTTGCACCAGAGTTTCACCTCGTCGGAGGTGAAGTTTGTGCCGTTATCAGTGATGATGTTGTGGGGGACGCCGTAATGGTGTACAACCCCGGATATGAAGTCTATCGCAGGTCCGGATTCAGCCGTCTTAACAGGCTTGGCTTCTATCCATTTGGTGAACTTATCCGCCATGACCAGTAAGTATTTTTTCTTGTGGGTTCCGCCTTTAAGGGGTCCAACAATGTCAAGCCCCCAGACCGCGAGGCCAAGTGATGGGGATAGTTCAGAGGGTGGTGGGTGGCATATGGCTTTGATTTGCAAAAAGCTGGCAACCAACGCATCGTTGGACCAAGTCCTGAGCGTCTGCTCGGGTCGTCGGCCAGTAAAAGCCCGTACGGAAAGCCTTGCTTACAAGGGACCGAGCTGCAGCGTGGTGGCCACCGAGTCTGGCATGAATTTCAGCCAGCAAGTTCCGCCCTTCCTCTTCGGAGATGCACCTTTGAAGGACTCTGGTAGTGCTTTTCTTATAAAGCTCTGCCTCGTGGACTCTATAGGCTTTAGATCGCTGCATTATGCAGCGTGCCTCGTTTTGGTCCTCTGGGAGTTCCTGCCTAGTAAGGTAGGCTAGGAATGGTTCTGTCCACGGGGCGATGACCGCCATTATTACGTGGGCTGAAGGTGTAATTTCGGTGGCAGAGCCTCCAATTATGTTAGATTGTTCGGCGTCGAGTGGTGCGGTTAGGTCCGGGCTGTTATCTGCGGGTTCCCCCTCCCATGCTATGGATAGCTTGAACAGTCTTTCTAAAAAGATGTTGGGGGGACTGCATCGCGTTTTGCTCCAATGCGTTCCAGGACATCCGCTGCCTGATTGTTTTCTCGGGCTATAGGATGGAACTCCAACCCTTCGAACCGAGCTGAAATTTTTAGGACGGCGTTGCGGTAAGCTTCCATTTTTGGATCCTTGGCGTCGAAGTCTCCGTTTATTTGGGATATCGCGAGGTTCGAGTCCCCGCGTACCTCTAGGCGTTGAATGCCCATGGAGACTGCCATCCGGAGACCATGTAGGAGGGCCTCATATTCGGCTGTATTGTTGGAGTCCATGTACATGATCTGGAGCACATATTGAACTGTGTCTCCTGTGGGGGACGTCAAGACGACGCCAGCCCCTAGTCCGGCCAACATTTTGGAGCCGTCGAAATGCATGATCCAGTTTGAATATATGTCGTACTCTTTAGGGAGCTCGGCCTCCGTCCATTCCGCGACGAAGTCGGCCAAAACTTGCGATTTAATAGCTCGATGTGGCTTATAGGTTATATCGAACGGGAGGAGCTCGATAGCCCATTTTGCGATCCGGCCAGTTGCATCGCGGTTGTTGATAATATCGTTTAGTGGTACTTCCGAGGCTACTGTTATGGAACACTCTTGAAAGTAGTGTCGTAGCTTCCGGGATGCCATGAATACCGCGTATGCAATCTTTTGATAATGCGGGTACCGCGATTTGCATGGAGTGAGGACAGTGGACACGTAGTAGACCGGCCTTTGAAGGGGGAGTTTGTGTCCGTTTGTTTCCCGCTCGACGACGAGTACTGCGCTGACAACTTGATGGGTTGCTGCGATGTACAATAGCATTGGTTCGCCGGTGTTTGGCATGGCCAGGACTGGGTTTGTTGCCAATATTGTTGAGGATATAACCGCTAAGGGTAAACCGGCCAGGAGGGGGCGGTTCACCTCTAGCTATACCGAAGCCCAAGACAACACGGAGGATGGTGCTTTACGGAGAAGCGTAATGGCCCAGAGTCCATAGGTGATTTAGGGCCCATGATGGTAAACCGCCATACTTGTATAAACTTGTAGTATAAGAAAGAAAGGAAGAGACCAAGGCTGGCACTTGTATAAGTCAGCCTAGGACTCTGTAGACCGGCCGGGGTCCTCCTATGTATATAAAGGGGTGACCCGGCGGCGGTTTAGGGACAGACAACAACTACTCGAGGCTCGGGTTAGCCAATTCGCTCCCTGCGCATCGAAACCCAACCAATCCCATCACAACTAGACGTAGGCCTTTACCTTCATCGAAGGGGCCGAACTAGTATAAACTCCCGTGTCCCCTTGTCTGGTTTAACCCCTTCGAGCTAACCCGTTACGATGGCTCCATGACTAAGTCTTTCCACGAAGACATCTGACGTGTTAATTCCACGACAGTTGGCGCCCACCGTGGGGCTGTCACACGATGATTTCGAGTTCTTGAAGGGCAGCTTCGAAGGACTCAAGGGGTACGCGGTTGGCCGGATGACCAAGAGTTGTCGCGGCAAGCTCTACATCGATAACGAAGGGTGGGGCCCCGAGACCGGCTCAATTGAGTACGGATACCGGGTCCCCTTTGGAGGAATCCATGTCTTCATAGGCAAGATCGGCAAGCCGGGTCCTAAGATGGACATCTGCACCGACCTCGTCGAGACAGCTCAGCGTGCAAACCCTACCCAGGTCAAGCCTGCCGTGAAGCGGGCGTTCGTAGGGTGCGTCCATGGATCTGGATCTGAACCAGTATCTGAGGGTGAGACAGCTATTTACTCCGATAGCGAGTCATCCACCGGTGAAACTGAGTCCCTGTATCAAGTCCATGACGATGGGTTCGTGGGATATTCCGATGGCGGTAGTATTCCGGATCTCCCTGAACCGCCGAGCCGGGTTGCCATTTGCATGGCCGAAACACAGCCCACATTGCAATCTTCAACAGCAGCCGCGGCAGGTGGCCCGGGGCGCCGGCCGGTTCAAGTTCTCTCCGATCTGATGGATGCTTGGGCGACCTTGCTAACCGCGGTGGTTACCCCGGAGACACAGGACCAGCATAATGCGGATGTTGCAAAGCTGAAAGACCAGATAGCACAGGCCAAGGAGGATCTGGCGGTTGCAAATGCGAAGATGGCGGAGGAACGGGCCGCTTTGGATGCCCAGTCACAATTGATACAGGCACAGAATTACCGGCTGGCCTTGGACCAAAACGCATCAAACGAGGTGATGCGGCGGAAATATCCATCACGCCTGCCGCCGGTCTTTGAAGTCTTGAACCTCTTTAATACACCGGGGGTTGGGACAAGCAATCCAGCAGCCGTGAACCGGACTGAAGCACTTAGAATGGCACCGGATCAGCCACGCCTGACAGAACCACCTCGACGGACGGACAATCCGCCACTGCATGTGGTCGCGCCAACGGATCACTTTCCGAGCCCTTTGGATAATATGAATGCTGCAGCGTCCCGTCTGGCGGCTATTCCGATCGAAGGTGACTCATTGGCAGCGATCGAAACGCGGCGGGCCAGGGATCTTCTTCAAACCGCCGTGGTACAACAGCAGGCCTATTCTTATAGTTGGGATAGAATTCATTCGACCCCCCGTCCAAGCAAAAGCTACAGCAGACACATAGATGAACCAGAAGTATCTAGCAGTGCCAGGCACCGTAATGCGGCCCACGGTGAGATAAATGCTCAGGAGGTGGTAGATAATGGCAGGGCACGCAGGGAGGCAGGCCACCATCAAACCGCCCCGTTTCAGTCAATGGCGTCGGTAGGCCGGGGCACTGGGGTCGCTTTCAGTTCCTGGGGAGTGTCGTGTCTTATTCCGGCCCTCCGTAATATACGACTGCCCAAGGATTTTAAAGGTCCGCGAAAGGTACCCAATTACACTGCTGATCAGCCGCCTAAGGCGTGGGCCGAGAGTTACGAGATGGCAATGGAGATGCTGGAAGTGGATGAAGCGGCGTGTGCGAAATATTTCACAATGATGTTAGAGGGGACAGCCCGTACTTGGCTGAAAAACTTACCGGCCAATTCCATCGAGTCATGGGGGCAGTTAAAGGCTCAGTTCATAGCCAATTTCAAAGACACCTGCAAACAGCCTATGTCTATTGTAGATCTGGATGCCTGTGTTCAAGGAGAGAGTGAGTCAACAACTCACTGGGTGTGCCAGGTTTCGGAGGTTTTGCATTCTTCGGACCGGATCAGCGATGGCCAAGTGATCTTGATGCTGGAGCGCAATTGCCGGTTTAAGTCACTAAAAATGAAGTTGGGGAGGCTCAAGCGCCATTGCAATGATATCGGAACACTTATGGCAGCCTTGGTCAAATATGTCGATTCTGATAATACCAAGGATCCCGAGTCTGATGAGGAGAAACCGGAGAAGGGAAAGAAGAACGGCGGTGCAAAAGGGCAACAGTACCATAACCAAGGAGGCCATGGGAATAATGGTAAGCGCAAGGCAGATAATTCAGATTTTGTGGCTAACACGAATATGCAGCGTCGTCAGGGTAAACCGCCCCAGCGCGGTGGCGGGATGAATCTGGAGCGCTTGTTAAACCATCCCTGTCTGAAGCATGGAACCAAGGAGGCCCCTTCTACACACCTTTGGAAGGATTGTCACATAATGAGGGGGTTCAAAAACTCTGATCTCTACCGGTATGATCAGGGTCCGCACGGCGGTTCAGGCCCTGGTTTCAATGGGGGCGGCGGTTCAAGCTCTGGGTTTCAGAATAATCAAGGACATCAGAACAACCACGGTAATAACCAGCAGAACAACCAGGGAAATCAGCAGCAGTCATGCTACCAAAATCATCCCAAGCAGTTGAACAGCGGGCAATATCATGTGTTCACGACTAGCCTGTGCAAGCGAAATCAGAAGCTTCACAAGAGGGCGGTCAATGCTGTTGAACCGGTCGTGCCACATTATCTACGATGGTCGGAACAGCCTATTGTGTGGAGCAGAGAGGATCACCCACCCCGGATTGACAATCCGGGTCAGTTAGCCTTGGTCGTAGCACCTCAGGTGGGGGGTTACAAGTTCACCAAAGTTTTAATGGATGGAGGAAGCAGCATAAATATCTTGTCCTACGAGACTTTTCGCCGCATGGGGTTGACAGATAAGAATCTTAAACCATCGAATACAGTTTTTCATGGCGTAGTACCAGGTAAATCGGCATACCCTGTTGGGAAGATTGCTTTGGAAGTCGTGTTTGGAGATGAGCATGATTCCAGATCTGAGACATTGACATTTGAAGTGGTGAAAATCCAGAGCCCTTATCACGCGCTGTTCGGGCGGCCGGTTTATGCGAAATTCATGGCGAGACCCTGTTATGTCTACCTACAGCTCAAAATGCCGGGTTATAAAGGGACGATCACAGTACATGGTAGCCGCAAGATTGCCTTGGATTGCGAGGAAGGTGAGGCGGCCTATGCGGTTTGTGCCACAGAGGAGTTGAAGTTCTATAAGGACAATGTTGATCCGGCGGACATGACCCCTTTAAAGAAGCCCACAACTGAGCATGACCCGGCCCTGGCGTTCAAACCGGCTAATGAAACTAAACTCGTTGATTTTGTCCCCGGTGATTCATCCAAACAGTTTAGTATCAGTGCCAATCTGGATCCAAAATAGGAAAGCGCGCTCATCGGGTTCATCCGTGAGAATCGAGACATTTTTGCATGGAAGCCTTCTGACATGCTAGGTGTACCGACAGGACTCGCTGAGCACAATCTCAATATTGATCCCAAGTTCAAACCGGTCAAGCAGTTCCTTCGCCGCTTTAACGAAGAGAGACGCAAGGCCATTGGTGAAGAAGTAGCCCGGCTACTGGCAGCAAGGTTTATCATTGAAGTATTTCATCCTGAGTGGTTGGCTAATCCGGTGCTCGTGCTTAAGAAAAACGGCACGTGGCGTATGTGTGTGGACTACACAGATTTGAACAAGGCATGCCCGGCCGATCCTTTTGCTCTCTCGCGGATTGATCAGATCATTGATGCGACGGCGGGTTGTGATCGCCTAAGTTTCCTGGACGCCTACTCAGGTTATCATCAGATTAAAATGGCAGTTAAGGACCAGGAGAAGACAGCCTTTATCACCCCCTTTGGAGCTTTCTGCTACGTTTCAATGCCTTTTGGGCTCAAGAGCGCCCAAGCAACCTATCAGCGTTGTGTGCAAAATTTTCTTCACAAGCAGATCGGGCGCAATGTTCACGCTTACGTGGATGATATTGTGGTAAAATCCAGGAAGCAGGAAACCTTGATAGATGATCTCAAGGAGACGTTTGACAATCTTCAGGTTTACAAAATGATGCTTAACCCGGAGAAGTGCGTTTTTGGTGTTCCGGCAGGCAAGCTTCTGGGATTTCTGGTATCCAACCGAGGCATCGAGGCCAATCCGGAAAAAATCAAAGCGATCACATCCTTGGCTAAACCAGCGTGCATTAGTGATGTTCAGCGGGCGGGCCGGATTGCCGCCCTCAGCCGGTTTATCAGTCGTTTGGGAGAGAAGGCCATTCCCGTGTATCAGATGCTGAAGAAGACAGATAAATTCATCTGGAGTGACGCCGCTAATGCAGCATTTGAGGATTTGAAGCGGCAGTTGACTGAACCGCCCCTCCTTGCTGCTCCGGTCGATAAGGAGCCTTTATTGTTGTACATGGCTGCCAATGCCCGTGCAGTTAGTGTGGCAATTGTGGTTGAACGAAAGGAGGCTGAAAAAGAATATCCTGTTCAAAGGCCGGTATACTATATCAGCGAGGTGTTAATCGAATCCAAGCAACGGTATCCACATTGGCAGAAGCTGGTGTATGGAGTTTTTATGGCAAGTAGGAAGCTCAAGCACTACTTTCAAGGCCATCCTATCACCGTGGTTAGTTCTGCTCCCTTGGGTGATATAATCCAGAATAGAGAGGCAACTGGCCGGATTGCAAAGTGGGCAATTGAGCTTGGTCCCCATGGGTTAAAGTATATACCCCGACCAGCCGTCAAATCTCAGGCGCTGGTCGACTTCATTAATGAATGGACCGAGTTACAGACACCAGAGGACAAACCGGATAACAAATACTGGACTATCCACTTTGACGGGTCCAGGCAGTTGGAAGGCTCGGGGGCTGGAGTCGTCCTTACTTCCCCTCGAGGTGATAAAATGTGTTACGTTCTCCGCTTAATGTTCCCTTGTACTAACAATGCAGCAGAGTACGAGGCCTTACTCCACGGCCTCCGTGTGGCTAAGGAAATGAACTTAAGCCGGGTTCGATGCTTTGGGGATTCTGATCTCGTGGCCCAGCAAGTTTCTGGCACTTGGGATTCAAAAGATCCACTCATGGCAGCTTACAGGCGAGAGGTGGATACGGTAGCAGGCCACTTTAAAGGTTATCAGGTGGAGCACATCGACCGGCGCAAGAACGAAGCAGCTGATGCGCTCAGCCGGCTAGGATCTCAATGTAAACCGGTACCACCTAACACCTTTCTGGATATTTTGCATAACCCATCTGTAAAATTGCCTACAGAGGAGGATTTAGCCGTTCCTGATCCGGAGGCCCAATTGGTAGTTGCCTTGCATGCCAATCCTGATTGGACTGTCCCATATTTGGCATACTTAAACCGGGGTGAGTTACCAGATGACGAGCTTTTCGCTAGACAGATAATCTGGCGGTCCAAGTCTATGGTCGTGCATAATGGTGAGCTACACCGTTGCAGCGTTTCAGGCGTGTTCCAACGTTGTGTTTCTCCCAAAGAGGGGAAAGAGATTTTGCGTGAAATCCATGAAGGAGATTGTGGTCACCATGCTCGCTCCAAATCCCTCGTGGCTAAAGCATTCCGTCATGGGTTCTACTGGTTAACAGCCCATTATGATGCGGAGGATCTGGTAAAGCGGTGCGATGCTTGTCAGAAATTTTCACGTCGAGCTCATGTTCCGGCTCAAGAATTATGCATGATTCCCATCACTTGGCCGTTTGCTACTTGGGGGCTCGATATGGTGGGACCCTTTAAACGTTCCAAGGACAAGAAGACCCACCTGTTGGTGGCGGTTGATAAATTCACTAAATGGGTTGAAGCGGAGCCCATCAGTAAGTGTGACGCAGCTACGGCGGTTCAATTCCTTAAAAAGATTATTTTCCGTTTTGGCTTTCCACACAGTATCATCACAGATAATGGTACGAACCTTTCTAAAGGAGAGATGGAGGAATTTTGCCACAGAGAGCACATCCGGCTTGATCTAGCATCTGTGGCTCACCCCTAGTCTAATGGTCAAGCGGAGAGGGCGAATCAAGAAATCCTGAAGGGTATCAAGCCTCGGCATATGGTCCCTCTAAAGCGGACCCCGTGTTGTTGGGTGGAAGAATTACCATCAGTGCTATGGAGTATAAACACCACCCCAAACCGGTCTACAGGTTATACACCTTTTTTCATGGTTTACGGGGCAGAGGTTGTCCTTCCAAGCGATATCCGTCACGACTCGCCCCGAGTTGCAAATTATGTTGAAGCGGACAATGAGCAAGCACGCCAAGAGGCGCTGGACCTGTTAGATGAGAAACGGGACATGGCTTTGGCTCGGTCAGCAGTTTATCAACAAGACTTGCGGCGTTATCACAGCCGCCGGGTTAAAACAAGATCCTTTCAAGAAGGTGATCTGGTGCTCCGTCTCGTTCAAGACCAGACTGATATGCACAAGCTATCCCCACCTTGGGAAGGACCCTTTGTGGTCAGCAAGAATCTGCGCAACGGATCATACTACCTCATTGACGTTCGAGAAGACTCACGTAGCTCTGAGGAGGAGACCCGGCGGCCATGGAACATAGCTCTACTACGGCCTTATTATGCTTGAAGCCACTGGCTTTTCTTATGTATATATTTCGACAATGTACATATTATGATCAATAAACTAAACCGGCACCCTTGCTAAATCAAGCAGGGTCTCCGTTGTTTTTCTTCCAATATCTATTAACTTGGGGACTTCAGCTTAAACAAGCGGAGTACTACCTCTTAAACCGGCTATCACGCCACCACTTAGCTTGGGAGCTTCACAGCCAAGGGGCCAAAGAGAGTCTGATTGCTCACGGCACAGCTCAAACATAGGCACCCATTGAGCACAGCTCACAAAGTTACTTGGGGGCTCTTTGTGTCAAATACCAAAGAGCTTGAAAGGACCCTTGTAGCCGGGTATCGACCCACAGATTGGAAGCCTGGTGTATTCACCTAAAACCCCGGGTTAACCTGCCTTCATCAAGTAAGCCGCTCCTATCCAGGTAATCCTGGCACGACCCGTCGAACGTTTGACAGTTACTCTCTTTGAGATCTTGAACTCGTCAAAGTTAAAACGATGATTGGTTAGTTGGAGGCCCATCTTAAAAGGCTTTGCTAAAATGGTTTAACTCAGTGGCCTGGCAGCCCATGAAAAGCCTCGGTTTGGGCCTAGCAGCCCTTGAAAAGCCTTGCTATGTTTTCTTTGTTCATGCTAAGTTTTTTCTTTTCATCATGTTTACGACGAACCCGGTGTTTCTTAACCCGGTGTGGCTTACGGATTTTCTGTTTAAGCATTCAAATAAAGGTAACCCGGCATCCCTCAAACCGGTCTGGATTGACACTGTCTCCAACAATCGTCTGGTGTTTATCGCAACCCAGGTCGATATCATATACCATCATGGCATACTGGAAATTGGATTTTCATCCTTCTAGTATCACAATTGGTAAAACTAACAGCAATATATTTTATCACAGGTATGATTTATTATTGCTATGTTGTTAGTAACCATGGTTGCTTGCCAAGATATGAGGGGTACTTTTGACCTGTCCGGCGGTAAACCGTCTGGACAGAATTTCTCTTATGTAGGTACAGGGATTGCATGATATTGAGCAAACATAAGGGAGTATTAAGAATCTCAGACAGGTCAAAGCAAAGTATATCTCAGTGCACGATGGCAGCCGGATCACAATATTTGTCTAACCTATTACAAGGCGCTTTCAAGGCCCAAAATATGGTGTTTTTCCCCTGAACAAAGTCTGTGGAGCATCTATCAACTTGCCGGATTAAGTTTCGTTGCCACGATGCTGCGAAGTTGACGGGTCATTTGTCGCCGGTTCAGCCTCATCTTCACCTTGTGGTTGGAAATCCATGCTTGTCCAGTTAATCCGGGTTAAGGCCTGAAAGACAGCTTCTCCACTGATAAGTTCTGACGGATCAACATCAGGGGCATAAGTGTGCTTACGGATTGGCGGGATGAGATTTTGCACTTCCGGCAAGTCAGCATTAACCCGTTTGTTATTTGCATCATAACGAGACCAGTGAACAGTCAAGTTAGCATCTTCTGCAAGCTGACTCGCCAGAGGACGCATTTCCCTTGTCACCTTTTTCAAGGCGGCGTCGTCAAAATCCGCCCCGTCCTCTTGTGTGCTTGGAAAGCCTTTTGCAAGGTCAACCGGATCAAGGTCAGCTATCCACGCTTTGGCTCGGGTGAGGGCCAACAAAGCACCTGCCCTGGCAGCAGATCGCTTCACTTCTTCTAACTGGGCTGGTACCATCGAAAGCCTTGCTAGCGTTTCCTTGATCAGGATTGGGGCCGGGTTGTTATAAGATGCTGCACAAATAACCCGTTGGGCACCAGCATACAGTTTTTCAATCAAAGTATATGTTGCTTTCAGCTTCACCCGTGCATCTATACCCAGATGTGTAATACGTCTTCCTACAACGGATAAGGATTGTTAATAGCTGCTTTTCAACAAGGAATATTTCATGGCTTAGTAAGTACTCACCAAAAACGGCAGATGTCATAGCATTCACTTGGCGCTTCAATCCGAAAAGCTCTTCTTCCACCGGTTTAAGAGCTGATTCGGCGTCTTCAGCTTGTTTCCGTAATGCATCCTTCTCAGTTTCCCACTTGGCATGTTCTCTCTTGAAGCTTTCTTTAAGTTGTTCCAGGGAAGTTAAAGCGGCTTTTAGTTCCTCTTTGGACTTGGAAGATTCTTCTTGCTGAGATTTGATGCTTTCTTGAAGATCCGCAATTTGAGTGCGTTGACCGTTTATCTCCGCCTGTCAGTCACAGATGCATATCAATATACTATCAAAGTCCCAAGTATATAACTAGTTATACACTCGGCACTTGGGGGCTAATGTGGATTGCTTCTTTACTACTGCTGGTTCAAAGTCCCCAGGATCAATACAAGTTTTAATCCGGGCACTTGGGGGCTAATGCATATTCACTCAAAGGAACATCAATAAGGAGCACTCAGAATGAAAGGGATTATAAGTCCCGGTTTAACTTTATAATTTAACCCGACCCTTGGGGGCTACGGGATACAAGATTAAGATGAGAAGGAATACCTCATAGCGTTCTTTCATTAGGTTCACCAAATCAGCTTCAGAGTCTCGGCTTGCATAAAGCCGGTTCAAAAATCCGGAATGAAGCTCCTGGACAGAAAGATGAGCGTACTTTGACAAATCAATATCTGCTTTCCCTTTGCTTGGGAAAGCAAATTCATCTTTGGCATTGTGCTTTGCCAGAATGACCAGATTGCCCGGAGCGGTATAACTAATATCGACAACGACAACTTCATCATCCTTTTCTGGGATTGAAGTGGTAGGAGGAATTGGTGGGTTGACTGTGGAGTTCAGAGGATCAACAGCTGGACTTGCAGGTGTGGCATGTGGACTGGAGGTGCCCTCATGAATGGCCGGATCAGCTTCTGGCGGATCAGCATTTGCAGTTGGTTCTGGCAGGATAAAGTCATCCATGGGATTATCAAAGTTCTCGCGGGCATCTTCAGGAATCTCTGCCGGTTCAACCTCGCCAGAAGGGGTATTGGTCTTATCCTTCTTACTCAGACGAGCTTTGCCGCTAGTATCAAAACAAGGATCAGCAGGGTCAATATAAGGATAAGGGAAAAAGGAAAGGCTGTATGCTTACCCAGGGACGGTTTTCAATGGAGGCAGTTGAGTGGTGGATGAACCGCCCGACGAGTTTGAAGATACCTGATAGTTTGAATCAGATGAATTGAGAGGGCATCGAAAAAAAACCTTCAAAGGATAACGTTTTTCAGGAGAACAGGCAACCTCGGGACGGCGTTTCCAGGTTGGTGTCCGAGGTTAACCGGAGGAAGTGACCTGTTGGCCACTGTGCCGAGTTGTGCGACGACCTTCGGTTTGTTGTGTCTTTAAAGAAAGTTTTTGACCCACATAAGCAAGAGGGTGAGAACATTTCACTTTCCGAACTGCACGGCGAAGCCTTTGAGCTGGCACAAGTTCTGAGTCAAGAAAGATAAATTACCTCAACGTGATCCGCACGGCTGGCCTCTGCATCATCCTGGGAGCAATCATTGTCAATAAGATGTATGAAATAAAAGCCAAGGGAGTCAAGTTCTACCTCTTCACTTGATTCATGGACATCTTCTGGCGGTTTAGAAGTCTCAGCAGCTTTCTTCTTGCCAGCTCTCTTGGTGACCTTGCTCTTAATCCGAGGAGCCTTGGCCGGTTTGTCTTGAGGTTTCTTTTTCTAGAAGGAGCTGTCTGCCTGGGAGGTTGTGCAAGGAGCTATTACAATAAAGCTATAAGCACAGCAGAGTCAGGAAGATACAAAGTTAAAATGCTTACCGTTGGTAGTTTGTTGGAGGCATAATAAGGAGGCAGACCGACCTGAGTGCACACAGTGAGACTTTCATCAAGTTTTTTCTTCACACTTTCAGTGACCTCATCCTCAGTCATTTCTATTTGATTAAACTGTTGCGGGTCATACGTCTGGCCGGTATATTCACACATTAACTCGGAGCGGCGGCTTAAGGGCAAAATACACCATGAAAGCCAGCAGCGGACAAGACCGACGCCAGTTAAACCGTTGGCCATGAAAGCTGGGAGTCTAACAAGTTGGGATGCATAGGCTTGACGTTCTTTTGCTGTTAGTCATGGAGGTAAAGGGTGGCTATTGCTAAGCCGGTATGGCCGGTAACCCGGCAGAGGATTTTCGTCAGTCGGAGCAGTGTTTTGACAATAGAACCATGTTTGGTTCCAGTCCTTTGGACGGCTATGAAGTTTGGCATGAGGAAATTCAACTTCTTTCCTCTTCTGAATTGAAACGCCGCCAAGTTCAGTGTTGGGGCCGTCAGCGAATTCGGTCCGGCGGTTTAAGTGAAAGAGATCCCAGAATAAATCAACAGTTGGTTCTTCCTGCAGATAAACTTCACAGAAAACCTGGAAATCACATATATTGGACACTGAGTTTGGTCCTATATCTTGAGTATGGAGTTGGAAGCTAGCAAGCACATCCCGGAAAATTTTTGATCCGGGGGGACTGAAGCCCCGGCCCAGATGTTGCAAGAACACAATCACCTCTCCCTCTTTGGGTTCAGGAGGGCATTCAGGACCAGGAACTCGCCACTGAAGAACATTCTGTGGAGCTAAAGCGCCTGTAATGACGAAGTTGTTGATCTGTGTCTCAGTAATCCGGGATGGGACCCAATTACAGGCAGCAAATTGTGGTGCCATCACAGTCTGCAGAAGGAAAATGGGAAATTTACAATTGCTGATCCAAGTGAATTCATCAATATTAATTTGGCATATAATGCTAAACCGGAAATTTAATCAAAGTGCATGTAAGAGGAGCCAAGCGTTGATATTCAAAATTATACGGCGGTTTAAGTGAGGGCTAATGGCATCTGAGGAATTATCAATTATCGCAGGTTAAACCGCCTTTCGGTGCAAGGGTTAGATCTAAAATTTCCTAAATGCTGCAGAAACAAGTTTCACAAGAGTGTGATATAATTCTGGATCTACCGTCGGTCAATAAAGAAATTTTTCTGAGCCCTACAATGGCGCTGAACGGAACAGAGAAGGTTCAAATAAGAATTTACCCAGGAACGGCAAGATGCTGTGGTACGATACGGTAAAAACTACAGATCTAGCCGCAAAAGAAGTTATCAGGCGTTATTGGAGTCAGTGAGATGATAAAGGGAAGGCAGATGAACACTGACAAACGCTGATGAACACTGACGAACACCAAAGAAAACTTGAAACCCTAATATAGATCTGATAAGTGAGAAAAGGGGGTATTTACCAGAGTCACGCAGTGGCGGAGGAAGATCACAGCAGCTCTGGTGCAAACAGGGTGATGCGGCGGCCTGAGATGAGGCAGAGCTTCGAGGTCGACGGCGGCAGCGATGCTTGAGTTCTTCGAGTAGCGAGGAGGAAGACGAGGCGAAGAGGCAAAGGGGAAAAATGAAAGGAGCCTTGGTTCTATTTATAAAGGAAAGGGGATAAAATGGCAGGCGCGAAAATCGAGGGGTCTGAAGCGGCAGAAAAGGATACAGTTGTCGCCGCGATCTTCGGGAATCAATTAAAGAGAAGGGAATCTTTATAAATCTTGGTATGCAGGGGTGAGATCACCATAATTTGTTGCAGTGACAGAAGATGACGCCACGGTGGTTCACTAAAAAGGCAATATGGCGGTTTACAAGGATGGATATCAATTTTAATAATGTTCCTAAGTATTGAAGATTGACATGAACAAGTTCAAATCAATCTGGGGCCTAATGTTGAGGATATAACCGCTAAGGGTAAACCGGCCAGGAGGGGCCGGTTCACCTCTAGCTATACCGAAGCCCAAGACAACCCGGAGGATGGCGCTTTATGGAGAAGCGTAATGGCCCAGAGTCCACAGGTGATTTAGGGCCCATGATGGTAAACCGCCATACTTGTATAAACTTGTAGTATAAGAAAGAAAGGAAGAGACCAAGGCTGGCACTTGTATAAGTCAGCCTAGGACTCTGTAGACCGGCCGGGGTCCTCCTGTGTATATAAAGGGGTGACCCGGCGGCGGTTTAGGGACAGACAACAACAACTGGAGGCTCAGGTTAGTGAGTTCGCTCCCTGCGCATCGAAACCCAATCAATCCCATCACAACTAGACGTAGGCCTTTACCTTCATCGAAGGGGCCGAACTAGTATAAACTCCTGTGTCCCCTTGTCCGGTTTAACCCCTTCGAGCTAACCCGTTGCGATGGCTCCACGACTAAGTCTTTCCACGAAGACATCTGACGTGTTAATTCCACGACAAATATGGCTTTTATTTGATCAAGCCCGGCTGTGGCGGCATCCGTCCACTCGAAGTGTTCGGTGCGCCGAAGGAGGCGATAAAGGGGCAGTGCCTTTTCTCCCAAGCGAGAGATAAACCGGCTTAAAGCCGCCACGCATCCGGTTAATTTTTGTATTTGTTTGAGGTCCTTTGGGATATCCAGTTGCGACAAAGCTTGGATCTTGGCCGGATTTGCTTCAATTCCTCTACCGGATACAATGAAGCCCAAAAGCTTTCCGGCTGGAACGCCGAAAACACATTTTTTTGGGTTGAGCTTGATGTCGTATTTTCGGAGGTTGTCGAATGTTAGCCTCAAGTCGTCTACTAGAGATTCGACATGTCTTGTTTTGACTACCACATCATCCACGTACGCCTCCACTGTCTTGCCGATCTGGTTTGCCAGACATGTCTGAATCATGCGCTGATATGTTGCGCCGGCATTTTTTAGCTCGAAGGGCATTGTGTTGAAGCAGAATGGGCTGTGTGGTGTGATGAATGCTGTTGCGGCTTGGTCTGATTCTACCATCTTGATTTGATGGTAACCGGAGTATGCGTGGAGGAAACACAATGAATCGTGTCCTGCGGTGGCATCGATAATTTGATCGATACGGGGGAGGGGGAAGGGATCCTTTGGGCAAGCCTTGTTAAGGTCTTTAAAATCGACACACAGGCGCCAGGATTTGTCCTTCTTTGGTACCATCACCAGGTTTGCTAGCCAGTCCAGATGTTTTATGTCTCTAATGAATCCGGCCTCCAATAGCTTGGCTAGCTCCTCTCCCATAGCATGTCTCTTGGGTTTGGAAAAACGCCGAAGGGCTTGTTTGACAGGTTTGAATCCTTTTAGGATATTTAAGCTGTGTTCGGCTAGCCTGCGTGGGATTCCTGGCATGTCTGAAGGGTGCCAGGCGAAGATGTCCCAGTTTTCACGTAGAAATTCTCGCAGTGCAGCGTCCATATCAGGGTTTAATTGTGCCCCGATGGAGGCCGTTTTATTGGGGTCCGTTGGATGGACCTGGAACTTGACTATTTCATCTGCTGGCTTAGAGGATGTGGACTTGGATCTCTTGTCGATTATCACATCGTCCTTGTTAATTGAGGAGCGCAGCGCAGTCAGTTCCTCAGCTGCTAAGGCTTCGGATAGTGCCTCCAGGGCTAATGCGGCTGTCTTGTTTTCGGCGCGGAGTGCTATGTCCGGATCACTAGCGAGAGTGATAATTTCATTCGGCACGGGCATCTTGAGCTTCATGTACCCGTAATGGGGTATTGCTTGGAAGATTGTAAATGCTTCCCGCCCTAGTAGGGCGTGCTATCCGTTGCTGAACGGGGCCACCTGAAATGTGACCTCTTCGGATCTATAATTATCCGGTGTGCCGAACACCACATCTAGTGTGATTTTTCCTGTGCAGCGCGCTTCTCGACTGGGGATTATTCCTCTAAAGGTTGTGCTGCTTCGCTCAACGCGGCTCCAGTCTAATCCCATTTTTTGAAGAGTTTCCTCATAAATGAGGCTCAATCCGCTGCCTCCATCCATGAGTACCTTGGTGAGGCGAAAGCCGTCCACTATTGGACTGAGGACCAATGCGACTGGTGCTCGGGCTGTTCGAAATTTAGGTTCATCACTTGCATTGAAGGTAATAGCCGTGTCGCTCCATGGGTTTATTGTTGCTACTTGATAGACTTCGGCAAGGCGGCGGAGTGTTCTTTTTCGCATATTATTTGATGCGAAGGTCTCGAAGACTGTGAGAACGGCACTGGTATCCCCGGGGTGGTTTTCTGTGGCCTCCGAAATTAAGAGGTCCTCGCCAATTTTGGCCACCTGCCGGAGTATCCAACATGCTCTAAGGCTGTGAGTTGGAGTGGCGTCCTCTGTACTGTGAATTTTACAGGGTCCATCAAGCCATCTTTCCAGTACGGTTCCATGCTCTGTAGAGTTTTTTGGTTTTTTGGTGTTTAACCCGGGTGTCTTACGATGATGCACCCTCTTAGTCCGGACGGGATTGCTATTCAAGGCCGGATTGTCCCAAAATTTTATTTCGGTTTTCCAGGCACTTTCCATCGCACAGTACTTTTGTACTATGGACGCCAAGTGAGCGAAGCGTGTAATATCACGACGACTTATGGCGTTAAGGATTCCCTCATCCGTGCAATTACTGCAGAAGATTGATATTGTGTCTCCCTCGCGGCAATCCTTTATCCTGTTCATAACCAGGAGGAATCTGGCCCAGTAATGATGTATTGTTTCCTCGGGCTTTTGCCTGATTTGGGAAAGATCGCTTATGCTTGGGTGGGCGGGTGGCGTTGATTCTGAAACCTCGCCCAATCTAAGATTCAGAGGCCGAAGAGCTTCCGAACTCTGAGGTCTGTATTCTTGGATGTTGTCCAATGAGTCTGGCCCGTTGCCTGATTCTAAGCTCAGGTCTCGAGTTACATCCTCCCCACCGCGGGTATCCGGCATGGAGGGGTCAGGAATTCGGACGTAACTAGTCCTTAAAATAGATAAAGGGTCGCCGCACTGCGCCTCTACCACGGCGACGTGGTGGGTTACCTGGGGAGAGTTAATTTCCCTTAGATCGGGTTTAAGGCCAACCTAGTCGTAATCCGTTGCGACCCCCAGGGCGGCGATGCGATCCAAGAGCTCGGTTACGAAAGAGAGCTCCATCGGATCTAGCTGCTCAGCAAGTTTCGAGCTGACGTGAAGGTTGCTTTTGATGGCCCGAGAGGTCACCGTCGGCGCAACGGCCGAACAGGCGGTCATGAGAAAACCACCTAGCCGGAGAGTTTGGCCGATAGCCAAGGCTCCCTCAGCTAAGGCGCCGTCTTTAAAGACGGGAGGAGGCATCCTTCCTGATTGCGACGGCACAGTGGAACTCTCAATGAAAGCACCAATGTCGGTGTCAAAACTGGCGGATCTCGGGTAGGGGGTCCCGAACTGTGCGTCTAGGCGGATGGTAACAGGAGACAAGGGACACGATGTTTTTACCCAGGTTCGGGCCCTCTCGATGGAGGTAAAACCCTACTCCTGCTTGATTAATATTGATGATATGGGTAGTACAAGAGTAGATCTACCACGAGATCAAGGAGGCTAAACCCTAGAAGCTAGCCTATGGTATGATTGTTGTGTATGAAGTTGTCCTACGGACTAGAACCCTCCGGTTTATATAGACACCGGATAGGGTTAGGGTTACACAGAGTCGGTTACAATGGTAGGAGATCTTGAATATCCGCATCGCCAAGCTTGCCTTCCACGCCAAGGAAAGTCCCATCCGGACACGGGACGAAGTCTTCAATCTTGTATCTTCATAGTCCTGGAGTTCGGCTGAAGGTATAGTCCGGCTATCCGAACACCCCCTAATCCAGGACTCCCTCAGTCACTCCGATTGTCGAAGAGGTATCTCTGGGCCCTCTCGGTAATGCACATCACAATAAGCCTTGCAAGCAATGTGACTAATGATTTTGTTACGGGATGATGCAGTACGTAACGACTAAAGAGATTTGCCGGCAACGAGATTGAGCTAGGTATTGAGATACCGATGATTGAATCTCGGGCAAGTAACATACCGACGACAAAGGGAACAACGTATGTTGTTATGCGGTTTGACAGATAAAGATATTCGTAGAATATGTAGGAGCCAATATGAGCATCCAGGTTCCCCTATTGGTTATTAACCGAAGACACGTCCCGGTCATGTCTACATAGTTCTCGAACCCGTAAGGTCCGCACGCTTAAAGTTTGGTGACGATCGGTTTATGAGATTTTGTGTTTTGATGTACCGAAGATAGTTCGGAGTCCCGGATATGATCACGGACATGACGAGGAGTCTCTAAATGGTCGAGACATAAAGATCGATATATTGGACGACTATATTCGGACACCGGAAGTGTTCCGGGTGGTTTCGGAGGAAACCGGAGTGCCGGAGGGTTACGAGAACCCCCCTGGGAGAAATAGTGGGCCTTATGGGCCTTAGTGGAGAGAGAGAGAGGGCTGGCCTAGGGCTGGCCGCGCGCCCCTCCCCCTCTGGTCCGAATTGGACTAGGAGACGCGCCCCCCTTTCCTTCTCCCTTTCCCCCTTCCTTTCCCCCTCCTAGTATGAGTAGGAAAGAGGGGAGTCCAACTCCTACTAGGAGGAGGACTCCTCCTCCTGGCGTGCCCACAAGGGGCCGGCCGGCCTCCCCCTTGCTCCTTTATATACGGGGGCAGGGGGCACCTCTAGACACACAAGTTGATCTATTGATCTTTCCCAGCCGTGTGCGGTGCCCCCCTCCACTATAATCCACCTCGATCATATCATAGCGGTTCTTAGGTGAAGCCCTGCGATGGTAGCATCATCATCACCGTAATCACGCCGTCGTGCTGACGAAACTCTCCGGCGAAGCTTTGCTGGATCGAAGCTCGCGGGACGTCATCGAGCTGAACGTGTGCTGAACTCGGAGGTGGCGTGCGCTCGGTACTTGGATTGGTCGGATCGTGAAGACGTACGACTACATCAACCGCGTTGTGCTAACGCTTCCGCTTTCGGTATATGAGGGTACGTGGAAAACACTCTCCCCTCTCGTTGCTATACATCACCATGATCTTGCGTGTGCGTAGGAATTTTTTTGAAATTTCTACGTTCCCCAACATGTATAAGTCAGGAGAGAGAAATCTTCCTTGAATCTTGTCAACCAAGAATTACATGATGGTGTGATCCTTCTGAAGTGTTTGTTATTCCTCTCTTTACAGATGCCCAAAGCTAATAATTAGAATATTTCCATGAACATTGGCCTATACCAACCTCCTACGGCTGCTGAGATCATTTGTAGTCTTGAGTCATGTGGTGTCCATAGAATACCCAACTTCTCCCAACATTGTTGTATGCTAAAGGGGCATTTGAAAATAATAAGTTCCATGGTTCTTCCTCTTGGGATGTGCACAGTAAGTAACTATGGTCATCACCAATATTATAGAGTCTTCCCTTCAGCATATTTCTTGTGTTGAGCCCATCAGAGAGAAGGAGCCAACCGAAGACTTTTATTTTCAAGGTTACCTTGTATACACACATCCATTTGTATGTTTGATGTGCTGCAACATACCTAAAACAAAATTTGTAGTATTGATTGGTAGTGAATTACTTCGAGCCCCAAACGTAAGTCTCAGAATCCTTTGCGTTTTGTTGGCTATTCCCTCCCACATGAATTTTTAGGCCTTGCAGTTGGCAAACTTCGTCGTGGGCTTGTATTGTGAGTGGGAGGTGAAACACTTTAGCTATAGACGTGATACCCAAAAATCCTTGACTAAGATGTCTTCTTGATTAGTGCCAGAGAAGGCTCTTGGGTGTGATTGAGCTAGAATTTTCGCCAACCACAAATCTTTCCAAAACATTACATCGGTCCCATCCTGGATATCCACTTTAGAGATGCCACGATAAATTGGAACTAGCTTCATGATATCTTTCAACCAAAAGATCCACATGGTTCACTAGTGTGGGGGGTTTTGGAAGAGTAGTAAGTATCCCATATGAGGTTCCCCAAGGTAAACCCATCGATTTCAGAATTTGTAGAGAAATTTCAGAACAGGGCCTCATTTTCAATTCTTAGAACGATGACACCGAGACCACCACATTTGTTGGGACAACAAAACCATATCCCAAGCCACCAAGGAATTGCATTTTACACCTTCATCAAATTTCTTTTGTCCAAAGATATTTCCGTCTGATTTTATCTAGTAGCTCTTTAATTTTTGGGGGTATCTTAAGAGTGCATATGGAAAAAAATTATAAGAGGAGTTATGCAAGAGAATTGAGCAGCAAAAGGTTTGCACCATAGGACATCATGGTGAGTGTGGCAGTGAGACGCCGCTCCACTTTACAATCCAAAGGGATGAGATATTTTATCGATAGGCGTGTACTGCCTAGAGGCAAGCCGGGTTAACAGAATGACATTATCCAAGTGGTGCATCCAAAAATGCTAGCCATAAAGGTGCAATGCAAATCATTGCAGTTGACCAGAATGAACTTGGACTTGTGGAAGATGATCTTCAGACCAATGGAAATAACATAGTAAGGCAAGATTGTTTTGATCAAAGCAGCTTGAGCTGGACATGCCGGCATGGCCATAATTGTATTGTCAGATTATTGCATCACCAGATAATACAACATATTTTGGCATGAAAAGGGCAAACTGATTTTGTCTCGATGAAATGCATCACTTAATATTGCCTGAAGTAAATGTACCATGAGAAAACAAATCAAGTGAGACAACGTGCCTCCTTGGCTTACCTCAGATTTGCAATGGAATTAGCATCCATGTGCCCCCACTTAATAGAACGGAAGATTTTTAAAGAGGAAAATGCACTTAATACACCCAAGCGACTTGTCATTGAACCCCAACTTTTCATAATCTTGATCATTGCTTCATGTGCGATCGTATCGAAAGCTTTAGCAGAATCTAGTTTAAGAAGGGATAGTTTCTATCCTGTACGCTTGGCGTTGGAAAATGCATTCAAACGCTCATGCTAAGCCATCTTGAATTGACCAGCAAAAACCGTATTGATTACTGTGATTGAATATTAGGATTAAGGACTATAGCCGATTAGAAACAAGTTTGGTCATAACCTTTAGGCAACCATTCAAGAGTGTGATGAGTCTGAAGTCATTTACCGATTCCAGGGAATTGATTTTGGTGATTAGAGTGATAAAACCATCATTAATGCTTTTAAGGTTTAATTTTGCTTCCAAGAATTGAGAGCACAAAGCCTAGAAATATACCTTGATAATGGGCTAATAGGTCTTCAGAAAACCACTAGTAAATCCTTATGGCCGAGGAGCTCGATCAGCTGGCCTTTCTTTGGCCCCTTTCTGAATTTCCTCTCGGGTAAAAGGAGTGAGCTGATCAAGTACTTCAATCTTTTTAAAATGTTATCAAGATTAAATTTCATCTCATGTTGGGAGGACATGCCAGACCTTTCTCCAAAGTATTGAGAGATGATTGATTCTTTACAATCACGATCTTCAATGCAAGAGCCATTTGAAGTGGTAAGTGATGGAATATTATTTCTCCTGTACCGTTCAGATGCCATGGCTTTGAAAAATTCTGAGCTCTCATCTCCAAATTGAATGTAATAATGAAACATTTTTCCAATACTATTTCTTATATGATAAAAGGTGAAACAAGTGTTTCTTCAGAATATTCCTAAAGTTGCCTCCAGGTTTTGTTAAAGCTCTTTTTTTTCAAACTATTAATTTCGACAAGAGGCTTATTAGATTTTTTTGCTGCAATGGAGCATTTGGAAATGTTGTTGCTCCATTTGTAAAGTTCATAATGCGGATTCTTGAACTTTCTACAAAGAATAGTGGCACAGTTGTTGGCTCTTACGGTTTTGACCAAGCAACTTGAACCACTTCCAAGAAACCAAGGTGTTGCATCTAGTAGGACTCAAATAGGAAGAGCATGCTATAGGGAATGGCGGTCTCAGTGTTAACAACACAAGGTATGTGGTCAGGCATAGGCTTTCACAAGGGTTTAATTTGTTCAATTGTTGCTAGTGATAAACCAATCAAGTTATTCCAGCAAAGGGTCAATCTGCGTATTGCTCCACGTGTAGGCTCCACCTTTGATGGGCAATGAAAACGAGCTTTTTGTGCGGATAAAGTCATTGAAAGTTATCATATCAGAATAATGTCCCCTGGTTTGTTGTGATTTTCTAGGATGCGAATGAAATTGTAATCCAGTACTAGAAGCCATTCTTAATCATGGGGTATGTTTAATACAAAAATCGAGTTGGTATAATTCACTCTTTGTTCTCCATGACAAGGCCCATAAATGTTAACTCATTTCCAAGCTTCTGCAGATTGTGTTGATCGAAAACGAATTACCATGTAGATGTTTTTCTTTGTGCTAGTGCACATATGCTCATGTTACTTGGCGCATTCAAGTCATTAATTTATCCCAGGATGGATCTTCAGTTAGGGAATGAAATCCGTCACAATTATTGTAGGATTAGTTATCCATTATCATCGTGGTTCATAAATGCACTAAATGACATTACGGTATTCACATGCAAAAACTATTGTCGTGTAGTTTTCAGCAAAGAATATAACCGTAAGAAGCACGACTACTTTTTGTCGGGCATGTAGTACACATGGGTGCGTAGCTTCCATATATTTTACAAGCTTAGCAACTTTTAAACACATTAAAAAGTCAAAACTAAACATGCATTTGTGTTGGTAAAGTGTATGATTATTCTCCAAACTCAGTTTATAATAAGGCCTTGCTTTGACTGTTCTACCTATATTTACTTTGTTTGATCTCAAACTCCAATGAAGTTGATATGAAGTGCTTTGCAAACTCTCCTAGATAAACCTTTGGAGCATATTAAATCTGAGTGCTGATAGGCTTCTGGCAAAACTTCAAATTTTATTTGTTACACTTAACACAATATAGTTTGTACAAATTGGATGGTAAAATACCACAACACACATGAATAAACTCGTGTGTAACAACCGTAACAACAAAAATAAAGTATGGAAACAATGTGTACTATTAAGCATCCATTGGAAATGAACACAAATAACATGTTGACATGATGCTTCATTCAACCGTGCACACATAGGATTTTTTTTAGCATGATACATGTTTTATTGCTGGCATATAATTTTGGGAACAACATATAAAGAGACTACTTTTGTAGTTTACATGAAGAACTTTGTCACACAGGTACAAATGTCAACATATATTGTAAGTGATATACCCGGTATACACGTGAAAGATTTTTTGTAACACCACCATAATTCTGGAATATGTTGTTGATAGAATGTATATATGCCTACTTCACTGTAATCCCCACAACTCTAAATTTATTCATGGTGAACAACATATATACAGTGGACACAAGACATTAGCTTGTGAAATATTATTCACATAAATAAAATAAAAATATGTGCCACCCCATATAATGCGAATCACAAATATAATTCACATAAATCAAGTATTAACATAGACTAAGCATGGTACGTAAAACTTTACATTTATTTTATAAGAAACAGTCATCCTGCATGAATGGAAGTACATAGAGAGATGCAAAGGGAGCATAACGATCCTTGCAACATTTATACGCTATAATTTATTCTAGCGTGGCTCTGTTAATCTGCAATCACCAGACTGATTAGATTATTATAAATTATAAATCACACCACGATCAAAATTAATTTGCTCTAGCAATAAGTATAAACTAATAGTTTAAACTTGCTATTATATACTTTACTGGAAATATTAACTAATTTTAAACATTTTAAAGCTTTTTGAGAGTCAATTTTGTTTGTTTGTCTAGAGCATCCCGGATGCCATTTCTCGATGAAATTTTGCATGCACCTATAATACTTGAGCATCTTCGATTTTTTAAAGTTCTTTGCTAGTACTTTAGTTGGAATTCACTGTTCATGGGAGCATATGAGCTCGGTCACGAAATGTAATTTCCGAATGTGTTACGAATCAACTAAGCATGAATGGAAAAAATATATAAAGAGAATAACAACATGTTTTTTCTGCAAATACGCAACGCCGCGGATCATTTCATTGATAGGGGAAAAGAAAATATACAGGGTCCAACTCTGAGGCAGATGCTGACGAAAGAGTGCAAGTTGAGCGCCGGCGCGTGCAGCCTCCCATCGCACCAAGCATGCATGTAGCACATCGGCTCTGTGGTAATCGGCTCCCAATTTCGCGTGAGAAAAATGCGACGGAGCCTGCTTGCAGCACGGAATGGATCATGGCTGAAACAATGAAGCACGTCACCTTTAGAATAGGACTGCGTGATATTTTCCAGGAAGTACTCTACTCTCTTAAGGTTTTCCTCAAATAATGGTAATTCTGGCTAAAGATTAGTAGGTAAGAAAAGCATGGAATTAAGTCGTTCTAATATATGTGCACCCACCAAAAGAGAGGAGGAAATGCAAACGCAACACAAGGAGCAGGGGCTCTCGAGCAAGATGGACGAAAGAAGCAAGGAGCGGGGGCTCTCGAGCAAGATGGACGAAAGAAGCCAAGGATTGGGGGTGGTTAGTGGATGGAGCCAAAGAAGGAAACGACGATACGATGGGTTGGCAGTGAGCAGCACAATGTTGGCGTTACCAAGGCTTCTGTATAAATAGGAGAGCACCGGCCGGGAGGGATCACGCATCAGAGCAAAAAGCCATCGCTCCCCTTCCATCCTCTCCTTCTAATAGCCATCCTCCGACAGAGAGCGAACGAGAGCCATGGACTTCGGCGACCACCAGCAGGGGGGCTCCGACAGCCAGCAGCAGCTGCAGGAGAGCCGGAAGCGCCAACGCCGCCACACACCGGAGCAGATCCAGAAGTTGGAGGAGTAGGTTCTAATCTCTTAATATCTTCATTTGTGTCCATTTCCCGTGATTTGCTGTTCTATGCATCTTCATACTACTGCGTACTAGACACTAGTGATCGGCAGAAACTAATCAATTATGTATATGTGCGCGCGCAGGTCGTACAAGAAGTCCGACCACCCCAATGAGATCCAGTGCGCTCAGCTTGGACGCGAGCTTGGTCTGGAGACCAAGCAGGTCAGATCCTGGTTCCAGAACCACCGCACACAGATCAGGGTATGGGTTATGGACTGGATCTCTGATTTGCTCCATAGTTTTCCATTTTTCCATATTTTCGATCTCGTGTCCTCGATCGGTGATGCAATTAACGGGCTGGAATCTGTATGATGGCATGGCAGATTGAGCACGAGCGGCTGGAGAACCGCTTCCTCCGCTGGGAGAACATGAGTCTCCGGGCCGAGATCATGGCCGTGCGGGAGACGCTCAAGAACTCCGCCACCTGCCCCAACTGCCTCAGCGTCGCCAAGGACTGCATCGACCAGCAGGAGCTCAATCGGGAGAACGCTCGCCTCAAGGCGGGGCTCCTCCACTGCACCACATCTATCCAAGATGAGCCCTAGCTTTACTTTTTGCATGTCGACGTTCCTCCGCCATGCTTTCGGCGAGGAAATTGTATGACCAAACATGCATAAGTTCGAATAAACTGGTACAAGGTTTGGAATAAGAGACATGATTTGGTCCTGATCAATTCTTAGTTGTCAGATCTCCATCGAGTCGTGGCCTTGTGGGCAATTTGTTGTGCCTTTCTGTTGTAACTGAGGACTG
Source organism: Aegilops umbellulata (assembly GCA_032464435.1). Lineage (NCBI taxonomy): Eukaryota > Viridiplantae > Streptophyta > Magnoliopsida > Poales > Poaceae > Aegilops > Aegilops umbellulata. Next base: position 473,544,654 of record CP136060.1, read on the forward strand.
TGCCTACACAAACTGCCGGAGATGTCTTGTACTCTAGTTCGTACTCATTTATTAGTTGGAGCCACCATTGGAGCTCCAACATTACTCCTGGGAGAAGTCAGAACAAAGGAGATCTATATCTATGCAAGTCGATGTATCAGATTATTTCGTGAAAAGCCGGTTCTGCTAGTTCCGTAAGAAACATGGTTTCCTTCGATAATACTAGTAGATCGCGTCGTTCCTTGTGTGTGCTGTGACTACTGTCCCGCTCGTCGCCGGCAGGACGCGGTTGGTTCCTCTCCGCTGCGAGACAAGCTCATCACCACATCAGAGAAATTAAGTGGAGACAGATCTAATTAAAATCTAGCACGCCAAATCCAAGGAACAGGATATTTGTTTAAGAGACTAGATTGATGGGTTTCCTAAATTCATCGCAGCTTTCTTGGCCCTTCTCATCAAATAAAAACGTTTTTTGTAATTCGAACGTCCCTGATGAAGGCATAGAGTCCCTCCGATATATACCACATCGTTGGTATAACTATGTAGCACTCCATGGCTGGTTGGTGCAAGTTCAGCCTGCAGACTAGCAGATGGGTTGTAGCATTTCGATCCTACACTGCATAGTACTGCCAAGCAACTCAAAAAACTCCTGGATATGTATATGTTTGCCAACGCTACTCACCTCTCGTTGAATCTCCACAAGACTACCTTCCTAGCTACCCATCCACGCGTCCACCCCTCCATCGCTGCGGATGCGCCGTTTCTACTTCCCCCCAGCCCTATCTAGGCGGATGCACGCTGTTTCTGCCCCCCCCCCCCCCCCCATCTAGGCCTACCTCTTTCCCCTCTTCGGTTGTCCAATGCTTTCTCAAATACCTCACCGGCTCGATTTCCTGTCTACTTTCTCGGCTCTTGGGGTGCCAGGTTGACCTTTCTTTCTTCTGTACTTCACTCTTGTTGTCTATTTCATGTCTGTTCTCGCATTTCCAACTTTTTTTTGGAAGAACTTGATGCAATTCGTCAAGCCTTTTTTTACGGCAGAGGAAACTTATACGGAGACTCAATGTCTTATTGCTTGAAAAAATGTTTGCAAACCAAAAAATATGGTGGTCCAGGTTTGAAGAACTTTGCTTACTGAATAATTATGTACTAATAAAGTTTGCTCTAAATTAGTACAATAGTGGCTATACACATGCTATTGCTGACAAACATATCCATTCGTTCATCTGGAAAATTATAAACTCACAACTCCCCACCCTTCAAAAAATCTCAATCGTCCTCACGAGTAATGGCCTCACCACTTTCTTTTGGACTGATACCTGGATCTCCTTCCAACCTCTAGCCGCTCTCTATCCACACTTTTTCCCTTCTCAATTGAACTTAACATCCTAGTGTCGCAGGTCTTGCAAGAGGGTCCATACTCCCTGGTTTTATATTGGGCGATGCCCGAGGAGATGGTCGAGAACAGAGTTGTTAGGTACGATCGTTAGTTCCGGGTACACACGTTTGTTAGGTATGATCATTAGTAAATACATATTTTGAAGCTTTTAATGGTGCGATCTTTATGGTTTATAGACCATATCTCTTGTTTGCATGATCATTGCTAAAATTGATAGACTCAATAGCACTTGTGGATAAAGTTGCCCAGAGGAACCCAGTTGAAAGGCGATTGAGAATTGAGCAGCGAAAGTTTTGCACCATAGGACATCATGGTAAGCATAGCAGTGAGATGCCACTCGATCCGACAAACCAAAGGCATGATATCTTGTATCGATGGGTGTGTACTATCCAAAGGCAGTCGAGGTAAGTGAATGGCATAGTCCCAGTGGTGCAGCCAAAAATGCTAGCTATCATTGGTGCAAATCGAATCATTGCAGCTGATTGGAATGAGGGTGGACTTGTGGAAGTTGATCTTCAAACCAATGGAAATAACACAGTCAGACAAGATTGTTTTGATCGAAGCAGCTCGAACTTGACATGCCAACATGACAATAATTGTACCGTCGGCATATTGTATCATGAGATAATCTGACAGATATTGGCACGGAAAGGGTAAATTGATTCTCTCTTGACGAAACGCATCATTTAGTATTGCTTGAAGTAAATCCACCACCAGAACAAAACTCAACGGTGATAGCGTGTCTCCTTGAGTTACCACACGTTTGCAATGGAATTGGTGTCCAGGTATCCCATTCAATAGAACCAAAGATTTCCCCGAGGAAAAATGCACTTAATCCACCCAAGCCGCTTGTCATTGAACCCTGTGCTTTTCATAATCTTGATCATTGCTTCATGTTTGATCGTATCGAAAGCTTTAGGAAAATCATGTTACGAAGGACAATTTCTTTCATAGAGACTTGGCATTGGAAAATGTACTCAAGCGCCCATGCTAAGCAGTCTTGAATCGACCAGCCTTTAAGAAACCGTATTGGTTACGGTGAATGGTTTTCAGGATCAAGGACTATAGTCGATTATCAAACAATTTTGTTATAACCTTCAGGCAACAATTCAGGAGTGCAATTGGTCTGAAGTCATTTATCGGGGATTAGAGTGACAAACCATTATTAATGTTCAAGTTTAATTTGCCTTAAAAGAATTGAGTACACATATCATATAAATCTTCCTTGATAATGGGCCAATAGGTCTTCTAAAAACCACCAATAAATCCTTCTGGCCCAGGATCTTGATCAACTGGCATTTCTTTGATTACTTCGTAAATTTCCTCCCGGGTAAAAGGAGTAATGAGCTGATCAAGGCCTTCAATCTTTTTAATAATGTTATAAGGATTAAATGTCATCTCATGTGAGGAGGACATGCGAAGCTTTTCTTTAAAGGATTGAAAGATGATTGATTCTTACCATCATGATCTTCAATGCAAGAGCCATATGAAGTGGTAAGTGATAGAATAGTATTGCTTCTGTATCATTCAAATGCCATGGCTTTGAAAAGTTTCAAGCTCTCATCTCCAAATTGAATCTAATAATGCAATGGTTTTTTCCAATCTTGTTTGTCATAGCATAAAAGGAGATACAAGTATTTGTTCAGAATAGTCCTGAAGTTGGTTCCATGGATGGTTAAAGCTCTTTTTTGTGAACTATCAGTTCTCGCAATAGCCTTATTAGAGTTTTCAATTGCACTGGAGTGTTTGGAAATGTTCTTGCTCCGGTTTTTAGGTTCATAATGCAAGTTCTTGAACTTGTATAAAGAATAGTGGCACTGTTGTCTCCTACTGAATTTGACCAAGCAACTTGAACCATTGCCACGAAACCCAGGTGTTGTATCTAGTAGAACTCAAATCGGAACAGCTTGCCACAGGGAATGGTGGTCTCAATGCTAACTAGGGATGAAAATGGAGTGGAAACTTTCCGTTTTTCAGGAGGAAAAATGGAAACGGAGAGGAAATATGAAAACGGAAATTTGCAAAACGGAAGCAGAAATGGAATTTTTTATGCGGAAATGGAAACAAAAACGGAACGGTGTTTTCCGGTGGAACATGCATGGAAATGGAACTTTCCGTTTTCGTGAATATGGAGTTTTTGTTTTTACTATAGACCTATAGCTGCTTTGTAGCCCAACCACCAAAGAGAACACAATGGCACAATTAGTAGAATGGATCTAAGGCCCAACTTCTACTACCACACATGTACTCAGCTTGACCCTATACGCAATTGTCCGGTACTACTACAATACTACACTAAGTTGCTAACATAATGATACTATTTTGTAGCCATGTTAACAACTCATTAAATTTGTTTATTTTTGTGTGTATTTCTCTATGATTCAAGGGGTTTTTAAGTTCCGATCAATGCCTATTTCTGTTTCCGTATCCGCTTTGTATTCGCTCCATGTCCGTTTCCGGTAGTATCTGCTTCCGTATTCATTTCCGGGGTTTCTGTATTCGTTTTCGCTTCTGCAAAAAAATATGAAAACAAATATGATAGCACTCAGTTCCGTCCGTTTCCGCTCCGTTTTCATCCCTAATGCTAACAACACAAGGTATCTTGTCAGACATAGGCTTTCGCGAGGATTTACTTTGTCCAATGGTTGGCAGTGAGAAACCAATCGAGTTGTTCCAGCAAAGTGTCAGTCTGCATATTTCTCCACGTGTAGGCTCTACCTTTGATGGGCAATTAAATTTATAAAGTAACTGCAAGTTATAACATCAGAATAAATCTCCCCGGGTTTGTTGTGATTGTATTGGATGCGAGTGAAATTGTAATCCCCTATGGAAGCCATTCTTATCATGCCAGGTGTTTAATCTGAAAAGCCAGTTGATATAATTCACTCTTTGTTCCCCCTGACAAGGCCCATAAATGTTCGTTAGTGTCCAAGATTGTGCAGATTGTGTTGACTGTAAACGAAATACCATGTAGATGTTTGTTTGTGTGCTTGTGCGCATATGCTCATCTTACTTGGCACATTCAACTCATTAATTTATCCCAGGATGGATCTTTAGTTAGGAAATAAAAGCCATCATAGTTAATTGATTTGTTATCCGTTATTATTGCAATCCATGAAGGATGCACTAAATGGCATTACGGTTTTCACATGCAAAAATTGTTGTCGTGTAGTTGTCAGCAAAGAATATAACCATAAAAAGCATAACTATTTTTTGCCGGGCATGTAGTAGACATAGATGCGTAGCTTCCATATATTTTACAAGCTTAGAACCTTTTAAACACATTAAACAATCAAAATTAAACATGCATTTGTGCTGGTAAAGTGTATGATTGGTCTCAAAACAAATTTTATAATAAGGCCTTGCTTCTGTTGGGTGTAATAATTTGTTTTGTGCTCCCTAATATTTAGTTTGTTTGATCTCAAACTCTAATGAAGTTGATATGAAGTGCTTTGCAAACTCTTCTAGTCAAAACTGTAAAACATATTAAATCTTAATGTTGATAGGCTTCTTGCAAAAATTCAAATGTTCTTTGAATTATACTTAATACAATATAGTTTGTATAAATTATATGGTTAAATAGCACAACACGCATGAATAAACTCATGTGTAACAACTATAACAACAAAATTAAGTTATGGAAACAATGCGTACTATTAAGAGCATACATGGGAAATGAACACAAATAACATGTTGACATGATGCCTCATACTGCCGTGCACAAATAAGATGTATGTTTTTTTAGTATTACGGTGTATGTTTTATTCATATAATTTTGGAGATAACATATAAACACCCAACTATCGTAGTTTACATGAAGAAATTTGTCACACCGGTGCCAATGTCAACTTGTATTGTAACAATATACCCAATATACATGTGAAAGATTTTTTGTAACGCCGCCATAATTCAAGAATATTTTGTTGATAGAATGCATATATGTTTTTATTGTTTACTAATGTACAACTATACCTATTTCATAGTAATCCTCACAACTACAAATTCTAAAGTTATTCACAGTGGACAACATATACAATTGACACAATACATTGGCTTGTGAAATATTATTCACGTAAATAAAATGCCACCCCACATAGTGCGAAGCACAATATATTATGCACATAAACTAAGTATTAACATAGACTAACCATGGTATGTAAAACCTTACATTTACTTTACTTGAAACAGTCCTAGAAACAGTCATCCTGCATGAATGGGAGTACATAGAAGATGCAAAGGGAGAATAATGGTCCATACAAATATTTTAAACGCTATAATTTTTTTAGCATGGCACTATTAATATGTAATCATAGTGAGAATTAGACGATTTTTTTAAATTGTGAAGCACATCACGGTGAAAATTCATTTGATCTGAAATTTTATAAACTAACAGTTTAAGCTTGGTATTATAAAGCCATATACTATTTATGTTCCATCAATGTTTTGGAGGACGATGTTTCAACACTCGAGCTCATATGTTCCCGCATGGGCAGTATATTACAAAAATAGAAAAAAAATCTGAATTCTTTCGGCATCAACGTTGCTCGAGCATTCTTGGTGAAGGCAAAGTTTAGGGATATATGATATTTGTGCTGCTTGGAGAAAAATACGGTGCACAAAAATGTCCATTTTCAACGTTTTTTGAGAGTAAATTTGCTTGTTTGTCTACAGCATCTCGGATATCATTTCTCCAAGAAATTTTGCACGCACCTAAAATACTCGAGCAGCTTCGATTTTTTAGTATTGTTGGCTAGTTTATCTGGAATTCACTATTCATGACAGCATCTCAGCTCGGTAACCGAAAGCTATTTCCGAATGTGTTAGGGATCAACTGAGCATGAAAGGAAAAATATATAAATTATTTGAATAGAGTTATTTCCAATTTTTACCCCATGTTTTGTCATTTTTATGGAGTTTACCCATTTAAGGGAAATTTATAAATTTTACCTTATATACTCCCTCCGTTCCTAAATATAAATCTTTTTAGAGATTTCAATATAAACTACATACGAATGTACTCCCTCCAATTCTTTTTAGTCTGCATATAAGAGTAAGATTTAGTCAAAGTCAAACTTTGTTAACTTTGACTAAGTACATAGAAAAAATGTATTAAGATTCACAATATGAAATCAATATTGTTAGATGCATCATGAAATTAATTTTCATACCATATAACTTTAGTATTGTAGATGTTGATATTTTTTCCTATAAAGTTGGTCAAATTTTACCAAGTCTGATTTTGACCAAATCTTATATGCAGACTAAAAAGAAACGGAGAGAGTATATATACATATTTTAGAGTGTAGGTTCATTCATTTTGCTTCGTATGTAGTACGTATTGAAATCTATAGAAAAACTTATATTTAGAAACGGTGGAGTATTTAATAACGAAACATAGGTCGATTATGTTTTTATGGTCGGTTTCTTTCCCTGCTAGACTGCGCCTGGTTCGGCTCTGCTTTGATCGATCCACCGAACGGCCTAAAGCGGCAGGGGTGCGTAAGGGTTGACCAGGGCCGGCTGCGTGTCACCGTCAACACGCCGCAGGACAGCCGGTCCTTTCGCCCGCCGATCGGCAGCCACCCCGTGCACCGGCGCGTGCAGCCTCGCATTGCACCAAGCATGTAGCACATCGGCTCTGCGGTAATCGGCTCCCAAATTCGCGTGAGAAAAATGCGAGCGAGCTCAGCATGGAATGGATCATGGATAAAACAAAGAAGCACGTCACCTTTGTAGAATAGGACTGCGTGATATTTTCCAGGAAGTACTACGAACGCGTGGAGACGGCCATCTTTGGCGTGCAAAAAAAAAGTAAATGCTGGCACCTATATTTAGTTTTCCTTAAATCGTAATTCTGGCAAAAGATTATACTAGTAGGTTAAAAAAAGCATGGAATTAACTCACATGCATTCTAATATATTAGAAAGGAGTGCCTAGAACTCATCTAGATGAAATCTAAATTTGTCTCATTCATATGACATAAGATGACATCATCTATTTGTTCTCCCAGCCCGTTTCTGCTGTAGGCCGAAGCAGACTTGTTTCTTTTCCGAATGGGCCAAGCTGCTGGGTTGTCCGTTGTTTTTCCACTGCTGTGTATGGGCTTTCACACTGTCACGTTCCTATGGGCTGGAGTTCTAGGCACGAATCGGCACTGGCTGCACAAATCTGCTAATTAACACAAAAGTCCTGGCACTTCTCAAAAAGAAAAAGACACGAACTGCAAGAAAACTCATTCCCGTACGTGAGACTAGTACAAAAACATAAATAAAAACAAAAAATCAAGGGAGCGCTAGAGCTCATCTGACTGAGATTTTCTTTACATTTGTCCATAAAAAATGCTTATCTTGTATTTAAAAAAATGTCACAAATTCAAAATGATGTTTCGTCACTTACTTGAAAAATGTTCCGGTATTCAAATTTGTTCGCTACATATTTGAAAAATGGTCATCATTTATTCAAAAAAATCCACCGCTTATTAAAAAGTGGTAATCGTGTATCTGAAAAATGTTCATCATGTTTACACCACACACAGTAGCATGTGTAGTATTAGACATGCAACCGGACAAAAACTCTTCCTGCATCTGGTCACTTTGTGGACAATGCAATTGTGGTCGGGTTACACCACTTGTAGTTATTGTACGCAAAAATGTTTATATGTTTTAAGTACATTGCTATCTTGTAGTTGTGCATGTGTCTGTCGCATGCAACTCGTGGACGTGTGATTGGTAGGAAAAATATAAAAGCAAAAAAAAATCAGAACACTACTAGATGAGTTTTAGAATGCTTGAAGTTGTGTGTCTATTTATGGACATGCAACTGGCCTAACAACCCCTTCACTCCCCAGTTGCAGTCACTTTGTACCTCATGTAGTTGAACACTTGCAGCTGCATGTCTAATATGGACATGCAACTGACCCGACAATCCATCATTCGACCTTAGCTGCAGTTACTTTGTACCCATGTAGTTGCACGTGGGTTATAATAACTTCCAGATAAACCATTCTCACCACAATTGCAGTCGTTTTGTACCTCACGCAGTTGCAGCCTCGATACATCGCTTCTAGTTGCATGTCTAGTGTTGGACATGCAACTAGCCGACAATCTCCCTCCCAACATGAGTTGCAGTCGCTTTGCCCATTCAGTTGCAGTCGGGTTGGAACTCCTGCAATTGCGTGTCTAGTAGTGGACACGCAACTGGCTCGACAACTCCCCTCCCGACCCAGTTGCAGCCGCTTTGTACCTCATGCAGTTGCAGACGGGTTGCAACACTTGCAGTTGCATGTCTAATGTGGACATGCAACTGACCAGAAAACCCTCTTTCGACCCCAGTTGTAGTTAATTTGTACTCGTGCAGTTGCAATTGGGTTATAATGCTTGCAGTTGCGTGCCTAGTGATGGGCATGCAACTGGCAGATAAACCATTCTCAAGCTAGTTGCAGTCGTTGTGTACGTCATACAGTTGGAGTCGGGTTACACCGCTTGTAGTTGCATGTCTAGTGACGGACATGCAACTGGCCCGACAATCTCTATCCCAACTGCAGTTGCAGTCGCTTTTGTGCTCACGTAGTTGCAGTTGGGTTGTAACTCTTGCAATTGCGTGTCTAGTAGAAGACATGCAACTAGCTCGACAAGACCTTCCCACCTCCACTTATAGTCGCATTATGGCACGTCTAGTTGCAGTCGGATTACCACAATTGAAATTACGAGCCCCGTGAAAACACGCAGTTACAACCTCCAACACTTAATAAGTTGCGGGTCTCTTCTTAATGAATTGTTTTCTCACGGTGGAAAAAATAAAAAAAATAGACACGGACAAACATAAAAACTGTCAAAAATATAAAACAATGTAAGAATAAAAAATTGTTCAAGCATCTCATAATGCATATTATACAAAAATATATATATCCAAAAAGAAAGGAAAAAAAGACATTAAAAATGTTGAGTCTGTATTACGTCTCTGGCAAATCATGCATGGTTTGCGTTCGTGTGCGGTTACATGTGGATGAAAACACATATGAGTAAAATAGTACTCCCTCCGTCCCATGATATAAGAGCGTTTTTTACACTAGTGTAGTGTCAAAAACACTGTTATACTATGGGACAGAGGGAGTAGAAGTTCTAAAAATAAAACAAAACAATGAAAAAAATTAAAAAGTTGGGCCCTTTGTCTCACCACTCTTTCCCACTTTCTATCCAAAAAGAAGAAATAAAGAATCAAGAAAAATAAAAAACATTGCGTTGAGGAAAAACAACCTGGACACAACAAAAAGGCAACTATGCAACATTAGTTTACTTATTACAAAAACATTATTGTCTGAAAAGAAGACTTATTGTAAACATTAGTCTATAGTTTTAGGGAACAAAACATTGGTCTGCTACGATGCCGTATTGAAGGTAATTGCCACAAGTGATAAACCACCCAAAAGTCAATGAAAAGGCTCGTAAAAACACAGTTTGGCCCGGCCAAAAAAGAAAAAGAAAAAGGTCGAAAAGGGCCCATAAGAGCGACAAGGTAACCCACAACTAGGGATGAACGTTTCACACTCGGGTCGCTCGACAAACCTACGACAAGTTCACCTCAAAAAACAAACCTACGACAAGTGCTAGTTGTCAGCAAAAATGGTTGCGACAGAAAAAGAGACAATGGGCTGCGAGCCCAACAACTCATGGTCCGCGCGGTGTCGCTACGAATCTCGCCACATCGACAAAACAGGAATCGCAACGTGATTAGATCTGACGGCAGACAAAGTGAATGAGACCAAAAAAAATCTCAGCTGAATGAGTTTTAGCAAAACCAATAAATATTGGGAGCGCCTGGAACTCATTCGATTGAGATGTAAAATGGTCTCAGTCAGATAACAAACATATTGATGACGTTGGTTGTTGTTGTCCCAGCCCGTTCCTTTGGCAGACCAAACCAGGCTTATTTCTTTGTCCCCGCAGGAAACAGATAAAAGGCCAATTCGCTTGTTCCCTTTTCGTTTGTCAATTATGGGTCGTTTGTTTTGGGTTGTGGGCCTCTTTACGAAAATGTTACCGTGGATCCCGGCGTCACCGTGCCAAACTAACAACTAGCAACCATCCAACAGTTCTCAAGAAAAAACTAGCAACCATCCAACCAAACTACTCAGTGATGTGCCCAAAATGTTGTGACAGACACACACTACTACTACTTGGTACAGATGTCACACATACTAGCTTGGTTTGACCAGTCAATGCAATTTAGGACAGAAAATAAGTCTGCATTTAGGATAGAAAAAAGAGCATACAGAAAAATGGAACCGATTTCATGGGCGCCCGACAACCACCCGACCCCCAGTTGCGGTCATATTATATGCCTTGCAATTGTGTTGTGGTATTCTGAGTTGCAATTGCGCTTGGGTTGGAGCGGTTGCAAATACAACAAAAAACCTAACAAAAAAATGGAACCGATTACATGGTGTTGACGATCCTCCTCCCCCGATCCCCGGTTGCGGTCATATTATATGTCCCGCAATTGCGCTTCGGTGTGCTGAGTTGCAATTGCACTTGGGTTGGAGTGGTTGCAACTACAACAAAAAGACCTAACAAAAAATGGAATCAATTTCATCGACGCCAACAACCCTCCCCCGACCCCTGGTTGCGGTCACATAATGTGTCTTGCAGTTGCTTGCAGTGTGATGAGTTGCAATTTCGCTCAGGTTGGAGCGGTTGCAAATACAACAAAAAAACCTAACAGAAAATAAAAAATGGAACCGATTTCATTGGCGCCGACAACCCTTTCCCCGACCCCCTGGTTGCGATCACTTTATATGTCTTGTAGTTGCATTGTGGTGTTGTGAGTTGCAATTTCGCTCGCATTGGAGCGGTTACAACTACAACAAAAACCCTAACAAAAATAGAACCAATTTCATCGGCCTCAACCCTCTCCCCGACCCCGGTTGCAGTCACATTATATGTCCTGCAGTTGCGCTTGGGTGTGCTGAGTTGCAATTGCGCTCGTGTTGGAGCGGTTGCGACTACAACAAAAAACAAACCTTAAAAAATGGAACTGATTTCATCGGCGGCAACAACCGCCCCGCCCTCCGACCCCCGGTTGCGGTCACATAATATGTCTTGCTGTTGCGTTGCTGTGTGATGAGTTGCAATTGCGCTTGGGTTGGAGCGTTTGCAAATACAACAAAAAATGGAACCGGTTTCATCGGCGCCGACAACCCTTTCCCCGACCCCGGTTGCGGTCACATTATATGTCCTGCAGTTGCGCTTGTGTGTGTTGAGTTGCAATTGCGCACGAGTTGGAGCGGTTACAACTACAAAAAAAAGACCTACCAAAAACATAAAAAAAATGGAACCGATTTCATCGGCGTCGACAACCCTCCCCCCGACCACCGAGTGCTGTCACATTATATGTCCTGCAGTTGCATCATGGTGTTGTGAGTTGCAATTGCGCTCGCGTTCGAGCGGTTGCAACTACAACAAAAAAACCTAACAAAAAAAGGAACCAATTTAATCGGCGTCGACGACCCTCCCCCTAACCCCCTGTTGCGGTCACATTATATGTCATGCAGTTGCGCTTGAATGTGTTGAATTGCAATTGCGCTCAGATTGGGGCGGTTGCAACTACCAATAAAAACGAGTGTACAAAAATAATGGTACTGATTTCATTGGCGCTGACAACCCTTTCCCAGATCACCGATTTCAGTCACATTAGATGTCATGCAGTTGTGCTTGGGTGTGCCGAGTTGCAATTGCGCTTGCGTTGGAGCGGTTGCAACTACAACAAAAAACCTAACAAAAATGGTATCAATTTCATCGGCGGCGACAACCCTCCCCCCGACCCGGTTGCGGTCACATCGTATGTCTTGCGGTTGCGCTGTGGGTGTGCTTAGTTGCAATTGTGCTCGGTGTGGAGTGGTTACAACTACAACAAAAATACCTAACAAAAATATAAATAAATGGAACCGATTTCATCGGCGTCGACAACCCTCCCCCCAACCACCGGTTGTAGTCACATTATATGTCCTGCAGTTGCGCTGGGGTGTGCTGAGTTGCAATTGTGTTCGGCTTAGGGTGGTTACAAATACAACAAAAATACCTAACAAAAAATAAAAAATGGAACCGACTTCATTGGCGTCGACAACCCTCCCCCCGACCACTGGTTACGGTAACATTATATGTCCTGCAGTTGCGCTGAGGTGTGCTGAATTGCAATTGTGTTCGGGTTGGAGCGGTTGCAAATACAAGAAAAATACCTAAGCAAAAATAAAAAATAGAACTGACTTCGACGGCGTCGACAACCCTCCCCTCGACCCTTGGTTGCGGTCACATTATATGTCTTGCAGTTGCGTTAGGGTGTGCTGAGTTGCAATTGTGCTCGGGTTGGAGCGATTGCAATTACAACAAAAAGGACCTAACAAAAAAATGGAATCATTTTCATCGGCACCGACAACCCTACCCCCGACCCCCGGTTGCAGTCACATCATATGTCTCGCAGTTGCGCTGGGGTTTGCTGAGTTGCAATTGCGCTCGGATTGGAGCGGTTGCAAGTATAACAAAAAACCTAACAAAAAAATAAAAAAATGGTATTGTTTTCATCGGCATCGACAACCCTCCCCCCGACTCCATGGTTGCGGTCACATCATATGTCCTATAGTTGCACTGGGTGTGCTGAGTTGCAATTGCACTCGGGTTGCAGCGGTTGCAACTACAACTAAAAAAAGATAAATAAACAACAACTTAAGGATAATAAACTTCTGCCAACACATGCCATTGTATATACAGAAAAAGCATAGGGGGTGCATGGGAAAACACTCATGCCACAAAAAAAACATCCATCTCAGTGTTTTGCATAGTTCAGAACATCCATCCCAATGCTTACATAGTTCGGTAAAACAAAAATACATAAAAAGGAAGGTAGCTAGATAGCCTAAGTCACAAAAAATGGCCGCCCTAGGAAATGCTATTACACTGTTTCTAGCACAAAAACTCTTATCCTTGTGCCGGCCTCAAACCAATGACGACGCATGTTATGTTGATGCCCTATGCATTGCTCTGCTTGAAGTTGAAAACAACAGCATCGTCCACCTGGAGGTAATCCTGGCTACAAAAACACCCCAATCTTTGTCAAAGACCATCTGTCCATCGCGATCCATGTGATATCCAAGCTGCATGAGATCTCCTATACTGATGCAAAGCCCAACAACCCATTTTGGAGGCAAGTTCACTGGTTGAACTATTTTATTGGAGATTTTCTGTGTGATGTCAACAAATACAAAACAAAAACAAAAGGGAAAAAGGTGAAAAAATGTGTTAGGAAAAAATATGGAAAAAACAAAACATATTTGCAAAGAAACATAACAAAAAAAAAGGTACATAAGATTGAAAAGATGTACCATAAACTTGCTTGTGAATGTTCGTGGGCGTGAGGCGGTGCACAAAATGTGGTCCAATGTAACTGGCCCCTGTCCCACCGACACCCTATTTTTCAATCTAAACTTCATTAATGTGTTGGCACGGTGATTCTTTTAAATAATAATAATAATAATAATAATAATAATAATAATAATAATAATAATAATAATAATAGGAAATTTTTGAAAAATAAAACCTAAACAATCAATTTACAATCTTGGGTAACAAATGAATATTATACTTAAAATGAAATGAATATAATAAAAATAAGAAAAGAGTGAAACAGAGTTCTATTAAATATAGTGAAATAAGAAAAAAAAAACTAAAGCAGCAATTAATCATGAGAAAAAAGTTAAAAAAAATCCTTACAAAGAGCTTACCCCTGAAAGCTACAGTGAACAAATGACAAACATGCAAATCTTTCTTTGTGTGGTCGGGGAAAGAGGAAAACAAAAAGCCCACATAGCCCAACTCGGACAAGCAAGTAAAAAGCCTGGGTAAAGCTCACGCACATGAGCTGCTCCTCGTACGGGACGAGCAGCGCACGCTCGCGTCGCTCAGAAAAACAAATCGCGGAGCGTTTTGATCCGACGGCCACAAAAGTGAATGAGACCAATGAAAAAAGCATTTGAATGAGTTTTAGCAAATCCGAATATGGTATGTGCACCAAAAGAGAGGAGACGCAAACGCAACACAAAGCTAGCAAGATAGGGGCAAAAAGGAAACAAGCCAAGAGGAGCGGGGCTTGGCACTGAGAGTCCTGCGAAAAGATGGAGCCAAAGAAGGAAGGAAACGACGACACGATGGGTTGCCACTCAGTGGCAGTAATTTCGCCATATATCGCCTCGCCTGGAGGGTTACCACTGCTTCTATATAAACAGGAGCACGGGCCGGGAGGGATCGCACATCAGAGCAAAAGGCCATCGCTCCCCTTCATTCCTCTCTTCCTATATATAGCCAGTCTCCGAGAGAGAGCCATGGACTTGGGCGACCACCAGGAGGGGGGTTCCGACAGCCAGCAGCAGCTGCAGGAGCGCCGGAAGCGCCAACGCCGGCACACGCCGGAGCAGATTCGAAAGCTGGAGGAGTAGGTTCTAATCTCCATTAATATCTCTTCCTTTTTGTCCGTTTCTCGTGTTAATTACTTGCTGTTATGTGCATTTTCATACTAGTGATCGATCTGCAGAAACTAATCATGTATGTATGTGTGCACCCGCAGGTCGTTCCAGAAGTGCGGCTACCCCGATGAGGCCCAGAGCGCTCAGCTTGGACGCGAGCTTGGCCTGGAGACCAAGCAGATCAGGTCCTGGTTCCTGAACCACCGTACACGGATGAAGGTATGGACTGGAATACTGGATCTCTCTGATTGCTCCATAGTTTTCCTTTCTTCCATTTTTCGATCCTTACCTGGGTGATGGAATCTGTATCATGGCATGGCAGGTTGAGTACGAGCGGGCGGAGAACCTCTTCCTCCGCGAGGAGAACAAAAGGATCCTGTCCGAGAACATGGTCATGCGGGAGGTGCTCAAGAACTTCATCTGCCTCAACCCCAACTGCATCGCCAAGCACTACATCGACCAGCAGGAGGAGCTCAATAGGGAGAACGCTAGCCTCAAGGCGGGGTCCCTCCTCTGCGCCACATCTTTCGAAGATGAGCTCTAGCTTTACTTTTTGCATGTCAATGTTCCTCCTCCATGCTTCCGGCGAAGAAATTGTATGACTAAACATGCATAAATTGGAATAGATTACAAGGTTTTCAATAGGAGTTATGATTTGTTCCTGATTCTTGGTTTTCAGATCTCCATCCAACCGTGGGGCAATTTGTTGTGCCTTTGTGTTGTAATTTGTAAGTGATGAGGACTGTGGCTACACAAACTGCCGAAGAAGTCTTGTACCTATGCAATTCGATGTATCAGATTATTTCATGAAAATCCGGTTCGATCTGCTACTTCCGGTTCCTTCGATATACTACTAGTTGTGACTACTGTCCCGCATCGCCGGCCGGCAGGACGCGCCTACTCGCTTCCTCTCCGCGGCGTCACCCCTGTTAGAGGTGAGACCGTGAGAAGCTCATCACATCTCAGAGAAAGTGCAGAGAGATCTAACACGCCAAAGCCAAGGAACAGGATACCTGTCTAAGAGACTAAGATTGATGGGTTTCCCTACATTGACCTCAGCTTTCTGGGTCCTTCTCATCAAATAAAAACATTTTGAGAAATGTGTGATATCTCCCGGGTGCCCTTACACAATCTATGAATAGTAAATTCAAAAAAATCTGAAACTTTGAGGCATCAAATATGGTCAAACAAGGTAGGTTTTTGCAAGTTTTCTTAACAAAATATCATGTAGAGCTCTTGAATATCATGAGTTTCGGATTTCAGTGCTAAAAATGCTCAAAACTTCCACCATTGCAATCTTTTTCTTGTGTAGAGCTCCTCGAATGATTTTTTGGCATGAAAACTTGCACGTACCTAGAAAGTTTGATCATGTTTGACATTGCAAAGTTTTAAGGTTTTTTTTCCTATTTTTTAGTTTACTGTTTATAGAGGGTGTAGGGGCACCCGGGAGCGGAAAACCCACTCTCAAGCATTTTTTGTAATTCGAACGTGTCACGGCTGATACTGCACCAGCCTCCCGTCCAGAGCCCACCAGTACCACCGGGCGGCCCAAGAGAAGGAAGAAGCCCAACAAGCTCTTCGACCCATCCACATGGGAGCTGTAAGCGTTCGGTTAAGTAGCCCACGGGGGAGTGGAGATAGGCAGGGAATTGTAATAGGCTGAACCCACTACTCGTCCCCTTCTCTGTTCTCCTTGTATCTCCTCTCCTGCTACCTCCCGATCCCCTTTCTCCCTCTCAAACCCTATCGTGATCCACCTGTAATCGCCATGGTTGCTTGAATCGAGTAAGAGGGTCGTGACATATGGTATCAGAGCTGCCAGATTACCTCAAAAAGCCTACCTATTCCACTCGCCAGAAGCAACAAGCCACCGAGATGGAGCAGAAGGTGGAGGAGTTGTCGGCGGCACTCAAGACGATCCAGGAGCAAAATGAGTCGATCATGAAGGCGGTGGCGGCGTCCAACACCATCTTCGCCGAGATCCGCCCGGTGGTGGCGGATTTGGCGGCATGGAAGCCACATTTGGAGCAGTCCGTCGCTGATCTGCGGCAGGAACTCGGAGAGGTGCGCCAAGAGATCGACACCATCACGCACAACCCCGTCCTCGCCCTCAAGCCGTCGGATCTCCCTCCGATTCTCCCAAGGCCAAGCAGCGCGCCGTTCCTCAACGGCGGCAGCAGCTCTCAAGGCCTCGATGGCCACCGCGTCGATCTGCTTCACCGGGGGGTTGGCTCTGGGGTGGTTACGACCCTAGTCCCGCCTCCGGTCACGGGTACGTTTCCAGGCCCCTGTTCCCGTCTTCCGGAGAGTCCGCGTCAGATGGATGGTCGATCGAGGGCTCCGGGGCGTTCACCTGTGCGTGGGTCGCCCCGTTCGGGCAGTCCGTTTCAGCATCGTTTGTCCATCCTCCCTAGGCCTAAGATGGATTTCCCTCCGTTTTGGGGAGAACGTCCACGCAGTTGGAAGCGGAACTGCGAGTCATATTTCAGGGTGTTTCACCTAGACCCAGAGTTTTGGGTGGATACCGCGGCTATGCACTTCACAGGGGCAGCTATGGTATGGCTTGAGAACAATGGGTTCGACCTGCGCCATATGGAGTGGGAAAAATTTTGCGCAGTGGTCTATGAATAGTTCGAGAGGAACGAGTTCAATGGCTTACTGCGTCAGCTTTTTCATTTACGCCAGACTGACTCGGTGTCCGATTACACTGCTAGGTTCACCGAGATTATGCATTCCTTGCTTGCACACATCACTACTTGGGATCATGCTCTGTTTCCATCTCATTATGTCGATGGGCTTAGAGACGAGATTCGCGTGGTAGTTTTAGTGCATAATCCAAAGGATCTAGATACTGTTGTTTCTCTTGCCTTCTTACAGGAAGAGGCACTGGAGATCTCCAAGAGGCGCGAGCCACGACGCTCGGAAGTGGGATCAGGTGGTGGGCAGAGCAGCCGCTCTCACCTCCGGGGAGCCATGCCCCTGCCTGCACCTCCTGGGCGACCACCACCAGTGGCTACGGCAGTCGCGGACGACCGTCGCAGGGCAACGAGTGACAGTGCCCAAAGCGGTAACACAGTCGAAGATCGCCTCTCCACTCTCAAGGCCTATCGGCGGGCAAAGGGGCTGTGTTACCTATGCGGTGAGAAGTGGGGCAGAGAGCACAAATGCGCGACAGCAGTGCAACTTCACGTGGTTCGGGAGATGTTCGACGTGTTGGGTTTCTCAGGCCTACCCACCGGTGAAGAACGGTCTGATTCTGACAGCGAGTGCCACACCATCTCAAGGGCCGCGATGCAAGGTACACTAGCCCCACAAACCATCACATTGCAAGGAGGATTCAGCAGCAGCAGGTGTTGATGTTGATTGACTCAGGTAGTTCTCACAGTTTCATCAGCACCGATCTGGCCAATAGATTACAAGGAGTGTGCAGCACCACAAGCTCTCTGAAAGTCAAGATTGCAGATGGAGGGCAGTTGATCTGTAACAAGGCTATCCACCAATGCAAGTGGTCGGTCCAGGGGCACAAATTCTGCTCTGATCTTAAGGTGCTTCCTCTAGGCTGCTATGATATGATTGTCGGAATGGATTGGCTCGAGCAACACAGCCCAATGGACGTACACTGGGATCACAAACTGAAGTCATTTGTTCACCACGGGAAGAAAATCACTTTGAGTGGGATCCAGCCTCACACCGAGGAGTGCCATCCTGTGTCGTTGGACCAGCTTCACTTCCTGATGGCATGTAATGGTTCAGTTGCAGACAGTGGATGGAAAACAGAAGGGGCAAGCAGGAGCAAGTGTGCCTCCACCCATGGCTGAATTGATCGACAAATTTTAGGCCTTGTTTGAAGCACCAAAAGGCTTACCTCCATCCAGGCCGTTTGACCACAAGATCCCCTTAATACCGGGAGCCCAACCTATCAATATCAGGTCTTATCGGTACAATCCCTTTTAGAAAGATGAGATAGAAAGACAGATAAAAGAGATGTTGCAGTAGGGCATCATACAACCCAGCTACAGTCCATTCGCTTCGCCAGTGCTGTTGGTTCAGAAGAAAGACTTGTCGTGGAGATTTTGCGTCGACTACCGACAGTTGAACGCTATCACGGTCTGGAACAGGTTTCCGATGCCGGTTATAGAGGAGCTTTTGGATGAATTGGCTGGTTCGAAGTGGTTCACCAGCCTGGATTTGAGGGCGGGGTATCATCAAATCAGGGTGGCATTTGAAGATGTGTTCAAAACTACCTTCAAGACTCACTTGGGCCATTATGAATTCAAGGTGATGCCTTATGGATTATCGGAGGCACCGGGGACTTTTCAAGGAGGCATGAATCATGTAATGGTTGATTTGATAAGGCATGGAGTGCTCGTGTTCATTGACGATATACTTGTCCATAGTGCTATGCTAACAGAGCATGCCAGCCTCCTTCGGCAAGTGTTCGAGAGACTGGAAGCACATCACCTGAAGGTAAAGCTATCCAAGTGTACTTTTGCTCAACCACAACTGACCTACCTGGGTCATGTGATCAGTGCTCAGGGAGTTGCGACTGACGAGAAGAACATAACAGCAGTAAAAGAGTGGCCGACGCCAAAGGGGGTGCGCCAGGTCAGAGGGTTTCTTGGGTTGGCTGGGTATTACCGGAGGTTCGTCCGAAATTTTGGGCTCATCAGTTGTCCCCTGACCAATTTGCTGAAGAAAGGTGCGGTGTTCGTCTGGACCTAGGAAACTGAAGAAGCATTCCAAAATTTGAAAACAGCACTCATCACTGCCCCTGTTCTGGCTTTGCCCTGCTTTGACAAACCTTTCGAGATCGAAATGGATGCGTCTGATCATGGGCTAGGCGCGGTTCTCATGCAGGAGGGACACCCATTGGCTTTTCTCAGCAAAGCTTTGGGTCCCCGGAATCAAGGTCTGTCCACCTATGAAAAAGAGTCCATGGCTATTCTCATGGCGGTGGAGAAGTGGCGCTCATATCTGCAAAATTCTGAGTTTGTTATTCGGACTGACCACAGTGCTCTAGCTCATATTAGCGACCAACGGCTCGTTACCCCGTGGCAAAGGCGCGCCTACACCAAGCTGATGGGGTTGCAATACAAAGTGGTGTATCGCAAGGGAATCGAGAACACAGCGGCAGACGCCCTATCCCGGAGAGATGCGGAAATTACAGCAATCACAATAGCTACCCCTGTGTGGCTAGAGTAAGTAGTGAAAGGATATCAAAAAGATGACAGAGCGAAGGCAATATTACAGCAACACAGTGCAGCAGGAGATCTCTCTTCAGATTATGAGGTGAAAGACGGGGTCATATTGTACCAAGGCAGAGTCTGGGTGGGGCTGAATGCAACCATGAAGCAAAAGATACTGCAAGCCATTCTCGCAAGTGCAACGAGGGGCCATTCGGGAATTCATGCTACCTACGAGCGTCTAAGGCGACTGTTTTCTTGGCCAGGGATGAGGCAAGATGTTGTCACTTTGGTGTCAAACTGCAGCACTTGCAAACAAGCAAAAACAGAAAGGGTTCGTACACTGGGACTGCTGGAACCCCTGCCAGTTCCTCCGCATGCTTGGCACACTATCACCTCGACTTTGTGGAAGGTTTACCCAACTCTCGGGGCTATTCTTGCATCATGGTGGTGGTGGATAAGTTGACACGGTACGCACATTTTATTCCTTTGGCACATCCTTTCTCAGCGCTTCAGGTGGCTACAACATTTATGACCCATGTTTACAAACTGCACGGGCTTCCTCACGCAATGGTCTTGGACCGTGATCGGGTCTTTACAAGCAACCTGTGCAAGGAGCTGTTTCGTCAAGCTGGGACAGAGTTACGAATGTCTTCAGCGTACCACCCACAAACAGATGGCACCACCGAGAGAGTAAACCAGTGTATGGAGACTTTCTTGCGATGCTTTGTACACTCCTGCCCGCATAGATGGTTTCAGTTGCTGCACCTGGCTGAGTTCTGGTACAACACAGCTGCACACTCCGCGCTGCAAGCTTCTCCGTTTGAGGTACTCTATGGCCATCCTCCTCGCCACTTTGGGATTGTGAATGTCTCAATGGCGGCTCCAGCCGATCTGAACTGTTGGCAGCAGGAGAGGGAAGTTATGACAGCCTTGCTGAAACAACATCTGGAAAGGTCCCGGCAACGAATGAAAGACCAGGCGGACCGAAAAAGATCAAAGAGATCCTTCTCGGTGGGAGACTAGGTGTTCGTGAAGCTGCAGCCATACGTGCAGGTCTCTGTTGTAGCGCGGGCTAACCACAAGTTGTCTTTCAAATTTTTTGGCCCTTTCCAGGTTACAGCGTGCATTGGGAGTGTGGCTTATCGCCTACAACTGCCGGAAGGGAGCCGAGTCCAGCCGGTGTTCCATGTGTCCCTACTCAGGGGGGCACTGCCACCGGGCGCTAATACGGTGTCGTCTCTACCGGAGCCTGCGTTGCCGTACTCGCCTCCTGACTTTCCCGAGAAGGTGCTGGCTAGGCTCCTGATTACAAAAGGCAAATCGAAGATTCCTCAAGTGCTGATCAAGTGGTCATCTCAGCAAGAGGCGCTGGCGTCGTGGGAGGACTTCTTCGAGCTCCGGAGCCGGTTCCCAGGAGCTGTGGCTTGGGGTCAAGCCGCGTCTGAAGAAAGGGGGAATGTCATGGTTGATAATGCACCAGCCTCCCATCCAGAGCCCACCAGTACCACCGGGCAGCCCAAGAGAAGGAACAAGCCCAACAAGCTCTTCGGCCCATCCACATGGGAGCTGTAAGCGTTTGGTTAAGTAGCCCACGGGGGAGTGGAGATAGGCAGGGAATTGTAATAGACTGAACCCACTACTTGTCCCCTTCTCTGTTCTCCTTGTATCTCCTCTCCTGCTACCTCCCGATCCCCTTTCTCCCTCTCAAACCCTATCGGGATCCGCCTGTAATCGCCATGGTTGCTTGAATCGAGTAAGAGGGTCATGACAGAACGTCCCTGATGGAGGCCTAGAGTACCTCTGATATTATACCACATTGTTCTCATAACTATTAGTGCAGGTTGTAGCACTCCATGGCAGTTTGGTGCAAGTTCAGCTACAATACATCGTATATGGCACATGGCGCCATGTAGACTAGCTTTTTTTTCATAGCCATAGGATCCATGAATGGACCGGGTTCCACTATCAAAATATAACGGAAAAAACATAAAAACAGCGTCTAAGGCACAAGGCAGGGAAACAAAAGCAAAGGTTCATCCCAAAACCGAGCTCCCATACCGCATGCGCAAAAAAAGTTCAAACAACATTGCAGACTAGCTGATGGATATTGTAGCATATCAATCCTACACTGCATACTGCACAGGGCACGTTATCACATATATCTCTTCCTTTGCCCCGTATCCTCACCATGTAGTTCCTCCATTATAAGATTGTAGCTCTTTCAGCTCCATACCTTCTCATGAAATCTTCACATATGTTTCCATATGGTTGGAAAATAAGGCTAACATGGCTAGAAAGATTCGTTCCAAGAGCATCTCTAACATATCCCCTAAAAGGTGTTAGAGGAGTAAAAATTCGGGTTTCCTCCTCCAAACCGCACCTAACCAATCCCCTATCACTGTTAGAGGAGTATTTTTTTACTCTGGAGCCACCCCAACTCACAACTATACTTGGCCGCCCACCCTTGGAGTAAAAGTTTTGCGCTCCACCCCATGCCGCATTGTCGCCGACGTTGCCTTCGGTGACCACCCTTTGCCTCTGACGCCCTCCTACCCTACTCCAAGATGCTTGTCAGTCGGCGCCCTCGCCGGAATCAAGCTCTATCGCCGCTGCCGCCGCATCGATCCCGTCGCTGCAAGCATGCACCGCATCTTCTTCCTCCATTCCCCTCCGTTGGCCGCCGGCCATCTCGAAATCCCACTGACCACTAGCTTCTTGGGCTTCGGCTCAACATCGCTAGCCGTCCATGACACTTTCGCCATCTTTCAAGTGTTCGACGGATTACCTATGTGAGTTTTTTGTGCTTTTTCACCTCGTTTTTCCTTTTGGCAATTGAATGAAACTTGTCATTTCTAGTGTAGATGAAGAGGTTGAGGGAGTTGAACTTCGACGAATCTTCGTCGAATGAGGAGGAAGAACATGATTACAACTTGGAAATTGTCCTTGCCACGATCTTCAACGGGGATTTTCGGCAGCCGGGAGTAGGATCACAATTCGGCCATATGCACATCAGTCAGGATAGAATGGAGAGCCATGCCAAGATAATGAGGGATTTCTTTAACCTCGATGCAACCTGTCCGGGGAAGTATTTTCTCCGGCGGTTTTGGATGCACACAATTCTCTTCATCACTATTGCCAAAGATGTGGAGAAGCATGATGATTGGTTCAAACTTAGGAGGAGTTCATCCGGAGAGATCGGTGTGAGCCCTTTGATGAAGTGTATCACGGTTGTTCGATTGCTTGCCTATGGGTGTTTGGCCGCCGCCATTCACGAATATGCCCGCGTTGGAGAAGATACAATCTTGGAGGCCGCTCGAAGGTACACAAAAGCCATGATTGAGATATTTGGGTCAGAGTACTTGAAGACACCCACCGATGAAGACAACGAGAGGCTCTTGGGAATGAGTGACGAATGAGGATGTCCTGGGATGCTTGGATCAATTGATTGCATGCACTGGACATGGAAGAATCACCCTGCGGGATGGAAATATTAGTACAAAGGCCACTGCAATGATCCAACAATCATTCTTGAGGTTGTTGCGTTGGAGGATCGATGGATTCGACATTCATTCTTTGGATTCTCTGGCTCTCATAATGACCAAAATGTGTTGTTGGCATCACTATTGTTCGCTAGGCTTGTTGCCAGAGATGCCCCTCCTCGCAACTATGTTATATATGGTGTCAGTACACGTTAGGTTGCTACCTCGTGGATGGCATCTATCCTCCATAGTCCACATTGTCAAGACAATCCAACGTTCCAAAGGGAACAAGACATCTCACTTTGCAATGCGTCAGGAGTCGGCAAGGAAGGATGTGGAGAGGACTTTTGGTGTGCTTCAGAAGCGCTTTGGCATTTTTCGAGGCCCTACCAAGTATTAAAACCCCAAGGTCCTATGGAAAATAATGACATGTTCATCATCTTGCATAACATGATCATTGAAGATGAGAGAGGCATGCCACAAAACTTTTGGTACATCTCCAATGTGGATCCTGTTGAGTCGGAGCATGATGCAAACAGGATACAGAGATTCATCTATATCACAGAACATCGAGGCATCGAGAATCAAGAAGTTCATACCCAGATTCAAGATGATCTTGTTGAGCATCAGTGGCAACTCCATAGCACTTCATAGTTGTGCTTTTATCATGCTCTTTACTTCATTTAAACCCTTTCCTATGTTTGACTTTGACTATTTGGTTTGTAAACTTTGAATATGTAATCTTTACGAATTGTGTGAATCTTAATTATTATGTTTGGATTTAATATGTATGGAAATATGTAGTTGAAATGTTGTATGTAAACTTGAACATGAAGATTTGGCAGGGGGGATTAGGGTGTTAAGTTTAGGGGATCGGTTAGGAACACCACTTTTTAAAGGAGCAAATATAAGGTGTTAAAGGACAAGAGTCAATATAGGGGCCTAAATTATACGGGATCGGTTAGACATGCTCTAACAAGGTTATTTGTCCTTCTGCTGCTTTGTATTTCATCTGTTAGGGCATCTCTAGCCGAAGTATCAAAAGGACTTAACTTCTTAAAAGATTCCCTTTTGAGGAGTTAAACCGGACCCAGCAAACTCCTAAAAGGGTTAGCTCTTAAAATACTTTAGGAGACGCATCAGTCGCCTCTCAATTTTGAGTAGGTGAAACAAATTCTCGGCAAAGGATTCCCTTGCCTAGCACGGTCGCTCTCTTCCCCACTTTACGGCCTCCACACCAGTCCTAGCCTCCTTAACTCCAACGACCACCATGCAGGCAAGTCGGCACCCTACAGCCCCATCCTCCCTCCCCAGCCCACTTTGACTTGTTTGGCGCCCGCCACTGTCGCCTGATTCGACGCATCTAGAGATCTTCGCTGCCATGCTCTCGCCAATTAGGAGGAGCACCGTGGAGCCACGTATCGTCCGGAATTGGTTGACATAGCCACCACGAGTGCTCGTTCCATCCTCATATCTTTGGTTTGAGATATCACTGCCTCCTTGAGGTCCATGTCACAGTGACCGCTGCCGCCAAAGTACCGCGATGTGCATCAGCAGTTGTGGGCACTTGCGGCGAATATCCCAAATACATAGACGCGGGAGAAAAAGTGGTTCAGCGCATTCGCCACAATGGAGGAGGTGACATGCATGTACGACATGACGGTGGTCCACAACTTCAGCATCTAGACGAAGCTTAACTTTCCCCTCGGCACCCATGCCCGGACTTCGTCGATCCTCCGGCTAGATTGGTCGCCCACACCGAGGAGAAGGATTACTGCGACGCCCTGAACCAGCTCGAGGCCAAGTGCATTGATGAGGCCTTCATGGCCGAGTTAATTAAGAAGAATCCATAGGTCCTCGCCGAGAATGGTGTGTGGTTTGAGTACAAGGAGAATGACTATATATTGGAAGATCTCATGGTCGAGCCCTCCGATAAAGAGGAGGAGATGTTGTTGACTCGGCCTAGCACTAATGACGATGTGGTCATTGTCGGTGTCAAAACCGGCGGATCTCGGGTAGGGGGTCCCGAACTGTGCATCTAGGCGGATGGTAACAGGAGACAAGGGACACGATGTTTTTACCCAGGTTCGGGCCCTCTCGATGGAGGTAAAACCTTACTCCTTCTTGATTAATATTGATGATATGGGTAGTACAAGAGTAGATCTACCACGAGATCAAGGAGGCTAGACCCTAGAAGCTAGCCTATGGTATGATTGTTGTATGATGAAGTTGTCCTACGGACTAGAACCCTCCGGTTTATATAGACACCGGATAGGGTTAGGGTTACACAGAGTCAGTTACAATGGTAGGAGATCTTGAATATCCGCATCGCCAAGCTTGCCTTCCACGCCAAGGAAAGTCCCATCCGGACACAGGACGAAGTCTTCAATCTTGTATCTTCATAGTCCTAGAGTCCGGCTGAAGGTATTGTCCGGCTATCCGAACACCCCTTAATCCAGGACTCCCTCAGTAGCCCCTGAAGCAGGCTTCAATGACGACGAGTCCGGCGCGCAAATTGTCTTCGGCATTGCAAGGCGGGTTCCTCCTCCAAGTTCTTCAAGAAGATTTTAGACACCAAGGATAGTGTCCGGCTCTGCAAAATAATTCCACATATTGCCATAGAGAGAATAATATTAACACAAATCTAATCTGCTGATGTATTCCGCAGCGTGACATCACACTACGGCCAAGTCCTTTACTCGAATCGTTTTTACTTTTCCACCTCAGCATGTTTTGCGAGGCGGTTTCCTTGGCACGTCTTGTCAAAGCAGAGATCGTGTGCCCCTTTTTACGGGATTCTCATCAATACAGACGTGGGTAACCCAATCGTGCCCGTTAGCACGTTTCCTCGATTAAAGGCAAGTCCCAAATGGTTACGGGGGGGCTCTTGGTATTCAACCTCTTATAAAGAGACCAAGACCTTACTCCTTTTTCCAACCTCAAACGAGTTCGCCCGTCGCCTCGAGTTCCAACACCCTAGGCCCTAGATTCCAGGCGCTTCGGGCCGTCGACCATGTCCGGTTCTGACCTTCAAGGCCGATGGACGCCCTCCTCCATCACGGAAGAGGACGTGCTAAAGTTGAGAGAGGCTAAGTTCCTGACCGGCGAAATTTCGCATAGGTTGCCTGTTCAAGGGAAGGCCATTCCCAGTCCCCAGCACGGTGAGAGCGTGGTGTTCATGTCTCACTTCCTTCGAGGGTTAGGCTTCCCAATGGATCCCTTTGTGAGGGGGCTGCTGTTTTATTACGGGCTGGAATTCCACGACTTAGCTCCGGAGTCCATCCTCCATATTTCCTCATTCATCGTCATGTGTGAAGCGTTCCTCTGTGTTACCCCTCACTTCGGATTATGGCTCAAGACTTTTAAAGTGGAGCCGAAGATGATCGAGGGACGGCACGCAGAGTGCGGAGGCGCTGTTATAAGCAAGAATGCTGATGCTCCATGGCACGAGGGCTCTTTTCAAGAGGAGCTCGGTTTGTGGCAACGAGAGTGGTTCTATATCACCGCTCCCAGGGGCACCAAGTGGGTGGCGCCTCCTGCCTTTCGCTCGGGTCCCCCGCCACGGCTAACGTCATGGGTCAGCAGAGGGTTAGATTGGGGGTTACCCAAAGACGTGCCCTTGTTGCAGGGTCGCATTAGGGATCTCTTAGAAGGAGACCTCAGCCTGGTCAAGGTGACGCAGGTCATGTTGATTCGTCGGATATTGCCCGGCAAACGTCGCCCCCTTCACCTGTGGGAGTTTAATCCAGAGGGACCGCGGGCTCTCCAGAATTTCATGGGCGCAACGCCCGCGGAGATGTATAAACTGTTCTTCGGATCACAAGCGATGTGTCCGGATTTGACCGAGGACGCAGGCCTAAGCTGCAATCGCCCGGATACTCAAGTAACTAACCTTGTGCCCGGACATGCTATCCGTATAATTGTCACAAACTTGCCCCTAAAAGAGTTATCCTTTCAAAAAAGAGTGGATAGCGAAGGCAAAGCTGATCAGGTGTCCGGCTCCCCTTCCTGAAACCAGGGCGGATCCCGTGCTTGTCAGGATGTTGAAGATAATGCCTTTGGAGGGAAGTAAGGGGAAGAACAAGGGAACTATGGCCTCCTCGAAGGAGGCTGCTTCGGAGGGAGGAACCGACAATTCCTATCCTAAGGGGAAGAAGAGGGCCGCCTCTGACGACCCAGAGACAATGGCCTCGAAGCGGGGAAAACAATCCTCGTCAGAGGGTCCGACGCCGGGGAGTTCCTCGGCCGAACTACGCCCTCAAAGGGATCAGCCCTCCAGCGAGCCATAAGTAGAGAATGGTTTCCCTTTTGAGAGAAATCCTTGATTTATATCTGAGAAGATTAACCGAAATTTTACCTTGTAGCTCGGGCCTCAGCCCTTCTCAGCAGAGCTCATCTTCGGGGGATCTTCTTCCGAAGATGATGGAGAGCGAGACGCCTCCACCTGCCGTACCGCCTAGCGAGGCGGGCGACGCTGAGGTGTCATCGCGGAGGGTTCCTCCAAATCTGGCAGGGGCGGAAGATAGCCATATGGACCCCCAAGGTTCTCCGTGTCCGGCCTTCGAAAGAGGCCATAGGACAAGTCCGGCATCGTCTGGTGCTCGGCCGGAGGAGCTAAAGATTCTGCTGGGGCGAACTTCTATCTCAGAGGAGCACCGTGCATTGATGGGCACGGTGATTGAAAGGATTTCATCCGCAGAAAGCGGATTGCATGAAGCCGTCAAAAGTTTACTGACGGGTTTTGAGGTACGTTAGATAATGTACACTTTTGTCAGTTGCGCATAAGTAAGTTGCGCCCTGTGTAGATAGTAGCCCCTGAGACTCTGCGCGTCGTCAAGAAATGACGGCACGCAGAGGATCATAATCCCAGGTCTAAGGTGTCGCCTTTGAATGTAGGTGGCGAGGTGTCCGGAATCGAGCCAAACTGATGATTTTGCCGAACTAAAGCGTCAACTGGACATGGCAGATGTCGACATCGCGCTTGTCAACAAGCGGCTTGATGAGGCTCAAGGTATGTAATTCCTCGGGCGGCATCAGGTAAGAGGAGCTTTATGCCATTGTCTTACAGTGTGTGTGCTTGACGCAGATGGTGCGGCCGCCGTGGAGAATCTTAGGGCAGAACTTGCCCGAGCTAAGGAACAAGACCGAAAGAGCGATGGGGCTGCCCAGAAAGCTCTTGAAGAGCTGAGAGCCGAACAGGCTACTCACTGCCAAAGCAAGGAGGAGATGGCTGAGATGACCGTGAAGTTAAAGCGCGCTGCTGACCGTTGCAAGCTTCTTGAAGAAGAAGACCGGGCAAGGCAGACGGACTTGGAGAAGGCCGTTGTTGATGCCAAGGACGCTCGCTCTGCGATGAGAGCTGCGAAGGAGGAGCTGCGTCAGGCCGAACAGATTGCGGCTGGAAAGCCCTTTATGCTGCGGAGGAAGTTTTGCGATCTGAAGTTTGCTCCGTTAGACCGGATGTGGAGTGTGGAGGACACCTATCTAGATTTGGCAGCAAGTGCTGCTGATGCGACTGAACACTTTCGAGATCTAAAAGATCGCGAAGTGGAAAAGCTTTTCTCGTCGCAGTTCCACAATCCAGAGCGTCCACTGGCAGTGGTTGATCGCCTGGCTCAATGGGCCGAACTGAATAGGTTGTCCGCACTCGCCATGAAGTACGTCATGGGTCATCTGTGGCCGGGAAGATCAGAGCCGAAGAGTTATTTCAGCTTGGTGCAGCAATTCCTTGACGCGGTGCCGCGTATCAATGCGATGAAGAGGTCAGCATGCATAGAGGGCGCACGGATGGCTCTTCCCCGTGTCAAGACATACTGGGCAGAGATGGAGACCACCGTTGTTGCGTCCCGAGATTCGGACAAAAGCCGAGTACCCTCCGAGCACTATTTTCAGGAAGTCCTTGAGGGCGCTCGTGTAATAGAGACGCAGTGCTCGAAGGATGCTATATTATGATAGCATATGTAATTATAAAGCAATATTTTGATAAATTGTAGTGGCCTTTTATACTTGTGCCTTCAAGTATTGGGAACACCTCCTGTGCGGCCGTTTTAAGATATATATACAAAATCTAAAAGATGGCAGTCGTTGGCTTCAGCCCCCACGCACATAGTGCGGGGGTGCTCGCAGAAGACGCATTTTCACACTTAATCCAACGTCTTGGTCCTACAAAGGAGGTGATAGCGCAGCGGGCCAGGCAACCGGACTATAATGCTTTAACACTTTCACTTAGCCATAGGATCTTGACAGGGGGACTATTTAGGTAGCCCCTTGGTGGCGACTGCGCTCGCCCGAGTTCGGGGCACGTATGTGCCTGGCCGGGAAACGGCCCTTTGTTAAAGCGGAGGAATCCTATAGATTCCGGTAGGTCATCGAGTGGCTGACCAGTCTCACGCTACATCATGACAGTCAGTTTTCGGCTTTCTCTACTGAGGTGCTCGCCCGGCCTAACCGGGGCACAATCGCAGTAGTTCTCCTGGTGCTACCTTAGCCGATAGAACGGAACATAAGGTAGCCGAACTCAGGAGTCGGGCAACCCAACATTTGACCAAAGACATGATTCGGAGCTGATGCATATAATGCCAAAACTCGCGACGCCGAACACTCCCTAAGGCGTTCGGTCTTTATAAGTGCGGGCAAAACAGCACTCTTTGTTAAAAAGCCCCTAGTGTCCAGGTACACGCAAAAATTCTGACGTGGCCACATGCCAAGACGCCAGCCTCCTCCTTGGTTATAGCAGAGAAAACCAGGGGATATGTAGCAACAAGAGACAGTAAAAAAGGTTTACGCAGGGTCTTAATCTAAAAAGAATCCTTAGGACGGGTCCCTACTGCACGTCTGCGCCTGTGTCTCCGTTGTGTCGTATCCTGGACGGGCGCCGCACGACGTTCATCTGTAAAAGAGAGGAACTGAGTTGAAAATGGGTCGTGCCGAACAAGATTTTAAAATAAAAAAAGTATAAATTAAAATATATAAAATTGAGCTTTATTGTCTCTTCTTGTATATGTACGGAGCCCCTAGTGCGGAGGTATATGGCCACTAAGCCTGCATCAATGATAATTTTGTACCGAACTCGTCTATCCGCGTTCGTGGTCCTTTAATGACCTGTTCCGAAGTTTCTGGCCGGTGAAGCCATTTTACTGTGGGGCTGTTAAAGCGGCCGCACAGTCCTCCGCTTGGGGGAGGCGCACTTCAATGCTTCCCCTTCAAAGAGATGATGCCTCGTGGACCGGGCATTTTAAGCGTTAGAGATGCATAATGCGGTATTGCGTTAAAGCGGGCGAAAGCTTCGCGTCCTAGTAGTGCTTGATAGCGACTTGAGAATGGGACGATGTGGAAAGTTAGCTTTTCGCGACGGAAGTTATCGGCGTAGCCGAATATAACTTCAAGCCGGAGAAAACCCATGCACCGGGTGTCCGGGCCTGGCGTTACCCCTTGAAAGGAGGTTTTGCTATGACGGATTCTTGTTGGGTCTATCCCCATGCGACGGATTGTGTCCTGATATATCAGGTTTAGTCCACTGTCGCCGTCTATAAGGACATTTGAAAACTTGAGTCCACCAATTATTGGATCGAGTACCAAGGCAGTCCAGCCGGTGTTCCTGATACTTCTAGAGTAGTCCAGCTGATCGAAGGTGATTGGTTTTGACAACCAGTGGCGGGACCCCTTTGGGATAGGTCGTGTGGTGCGTACCTTTATGGGCGCCGCACGTTTTGTTATGTGAAGTGAGTTTACTGTTTTTACTTCTTGTGGGAAGTTCTTTTGTTTCCTGGTGCTCTGCTTTTGGGGTTCGTCTTCGTCTTCACTTAGTGTTTCGAGCCCCTTGTGTTCGGCGTTGAGTCTGCCAGATTGTTTGAAAACCCAACAATCTCTGTGGGTATGGTTAGCAGGCCTCCCGGGAGTACTGTGTATTTGACATATCTTGTCCAAGATTTTGTTTAAGTTGGATGGATCATCCCTGTTATCCTGGAGGAGCGGCTTTGTCTGATTCTGTCGTGAGCTTTTGAATCCGGCGTTGACGGTCGTGCTCTTCGGACTTTTTTCCTTAGTCCGGCGACGGTCTTTATTGCGTCGCTGTTTTCCGTTTCCATCCCTAGTTTCGGATGTATTTGGGTCGCTGGTGCTGCATCTTGCCAACCAGCTATCCTCTCCCGCACAAAAGCGGGTCATGAGGCTTGTCAGTGCGGCCATTGTTCTTGGCTTTTCTTGGCCGAGGTGTCTGACGAGCCATTCGTCTCGGACGTTATGCCTGAAAGCTGCTAAGGCTTCGGCGTCCGGATAGTCGACTATCTGATTCTTTTTAGTGAGGAATCTATTCTAGAATTGCCGAGCTGATTCTCCGGGCTGTTGTGTTATGTGACTAAGGTCGTCAGCATCCGGAGGACGGACATAAGTCCCTTGAAAATTTGCTTGGAAAGCGTCCTCGAGCTCTTCCCAGCTTCCAATTGTGTTTTCAGGAAGGCTTTTGAGCCAATGCCGGGCTGGTCCTTTAAGCTTTAGTGGTAAATATTTGATGGCGTGGAGATCCTCTCCTCTAGCCATGTGTATGTGGAGGATATAATCCTCTATCCAGACTCCAGGGTCTGTTGTTCCATCATACGCCTCTATGTTGACGGGTTTGAATCCCGCTGGAAATTCATAATCCAGGACCTCATCGGTGAAACATAGGGGATGTGCGGCGCCCCTTATTTGGGTGTGCCGGATTCTGATGATGGTTTTATTGCATTGCTTACGAGAGCTTGCTTTCTTGGCCCATAAATGGACCTGGCTGGGCCATCTTTTTGATGTGAATCCGTAAGTGGGTCGCGTGCCGGCTTAAGTGCGGCGCCATTAGCCGCTTTATGCTGGCTATGGGGTCGTCTATCCGACCATGTGGCTTTCTTACTTTTTGAGTGTGAGGGCTCTAAGGCCTCTTCGTCGAATTCAGGCAGTAGCTTTCGCTTCGGATAGCTTTTAGTGCAGCGACTATCGCCTATTTGTCTGCGTTGTTGATTACTTTACTCCATCTGATCCTGAGTGCATCTTCTACAGTCTTGAGCTTCCGCTTTTGTTTTTTCAGGCTGCGTGCGGTTGCAACGAGCCTCTTGTGGAGGTTCTTCTTCTTCTCCACGGGTTTATCCGGCGTAAGGTTGTCCGGAATGCCATTTTCGCCAGGGGAGGGATGCTCGGTTTCTTCATCCGGGCTGCCCTGTTCGGACGGTTGCTCTAGGGCATGCTCGTTGCCTGCTGGCTCATCCTGCTCTATGGCTGGGTCTGTATCGAGGCGGGGCTTGGGTCGGCGTTTACGCCGACGCTTTGATTGTTTTTCGAGGGATTGATCCTTCGTTCTATCCCCATTTTCCTCGTGGTCGCTACCTTTAGGGGTATCCACCATGTACACATCATGAGGTGATGTGGCCGTCCAATGCCCTATAGGCGTTGGTTCAGATGTGTCTCCTGCATCGTCGTCCATACCGTCGATGTCTTCGAAGTCGAAGTTGAGCACGTCGTTTAAATTGTCGACAGTGGCTACCAAGTGGGTGGTGGGTGGGCTTTGAATTTCTTCATCGTCCGCATCCCATCCTTGCTGACCGTAGTCCGGCCATGTCTTTCCTGATAAAGAGAGAGACTTTAGTGAGTTCAGGATGTCGCCGAAGGGCGAGTGCTGAAAGATGTCCGCTGCGGTGAACTCCATTATCGGCGCCCAATCGGATTCGATCGGCAGGGGAGCGGGAGGTTCAGAGTCCGGAGAGGAATCCGGATCCTCGGAGTCACGGGTCACACGGAACGCGGGGCTGACGTTCGGCTCGATCGCCTTTGAGATCGTAGCCCCCGAGGTGGCGTCCAGCCGCTCATCCTCGATTGGCGCAATAGGCTCCGAATTAAGGGTAGGAACCGATGCGTGTGCGGCCTCCAGGGCACTGTTTGGAGGTAGAGCAAGATCATGCCTCTCAAAACAATGCGGCGCGCTTGGCTGTGGCTCGAATCCGTCGAAGATCAAATCCCCGCGGATGTTTGTCGTGTAGTTTAAGCTTCCAAACCTGACCTGATGGCCAGGGGCATAGCTTTCGATCTGCTCCAGGTGGCCAAGCGAGTTGGCCCGCAGTGCGAAGCCGCCAAAGACGAAGATCTGTTCGGGGAGAAAAGTCTCACCCTGGACCGCATCGTCATTGATGATCAAAGGAGCCATCGGGCCTAAAAGTGACGACACAGAGGAACTCTCAATGAAAGCACCAATGTCGGTGTCAAAACCGGCGGATCTCGGGTAGGGGGTCCCGAACTGTGCGTCTAGGCGGATGGTAACAGGAGACAAGGGACACGATGTTTTTACCCAGGTTCGGGCCCTCTCGATGGAGGTAAAACCCTACTCCTTCTTGATTAATATTGATGATATGGGTAGTACAAGAGTAGATCTACCACGAGATCAAGGAGGCTAGACCCTAGAAGCTAGCCTATGGTATGATTGTTGTATGATGAAGTTGTCCTACGGACTAGAACCCTCCGGTTTATATAGACACCGGATAGGGTTAGGGTTACACAGAGTCGGTTACAATGGTAGGAGATCTTGAATATACGCATCGCCAAGCTTGCCTTCCACACCAAGGAAAGTCCCATCCGGACACGGGACGAAGTCTTCATTCTTGTATCTTCATAGTCCTGGAGTCCGGCTATCTGAACACCCCCTAATCCAGGACTCCCTCAGTCATCCTCTTTGGTAGTGGGGGTGACCCCTATCTCCTCCGGCTGGGACGCCTTTGACGCGTAATGTGCCCAGGGCGAAGACGATGGTTTTTTTCTATTATGCTATCTATTGACAAATCTTCTAACTGTGCTTTGTATGATGTGTGATCTTATGCAATTGAGTAGTTTAAATGTGTTTGGAATATGTTTTGCAAATTTTTTAGGGGGTTAAGTTTTAGGAGTCTGGCTAGGAACCACTTTTGTTAACTCCTCATATTCGATGAGCTCAGGTTTGAGGAGGCGTTTGAGGGGCTCAATTTTAGGAGTTCGGCTAAAGATGCCCTTAACTCTGCATGGTTCGAGTCTGATGTATTGATGCAGTTCTAACAATTGTGCACTCATGTATTAGGATGAATTAGTTTTACTAAAAGTTAAATTTTCGGAGTTGGATCTATTAAATTGTATTGCTTATCAACTTTTCTAGAGAATCCGAGAGACTTAACGGCTTATGTTAATGTATTAAGGCCTCACTTCAGAATAACTATCTATGTAATCATGCGCTTTTGCTTCTTTTAATTTGCAACTACGCACTCAATTAGTGATATGTTTGACGATGACTTTTTAATCTAGTCTTGATTACAAAGTTGGTCATCTTATATTTTGTTTGGGATATTATGCAGATTAATTGCCACATCGAGTATGAAAATAAAGATATGGCGTGCATCATTTTTTTTTGCATAAATAATTTCTTTATATCCCTTTTCCCACTCCAGTGATATGTTTAGTCTACTAAATGCTACATCTCACCAGTCTCAAACTTTAAGTGTTAATGGGAAGTACCAAGGCATTATGACAATTTAAATACTGGGTGCAAGCAAGGTATATATTATGATGTAGGAATGCTTACAAAATATTATTATATGCTTTATCGCTTTCAAATCGGGTTTATTTACTTTATGACCAACTAACTGAGACATGTTAATGGTTTCTATTATTTGTTAACACCCAGTTTATACAACTCGCAAATTATAGCTCATGACTAAAATTAATATGCTAATATTGTTGTGCTCGGTAACAACCAGAATAAAAGGATGGAAATCTAGGAACACGTCTTTTGAAATGCATAGTGCATTTTAATACAAAGGTCTATTTTATAAAAAACAAGTTTACTCTATGAAGTTCAATTAGTTTTACAAACTATCTTAGTAGCACTATTACCACATGTCACATTGGGTGAGCAACTTAGTAACACTATCACCACATGTCACTTGTAGTCAGCGATAATTAATGTCAAATGATTCTCTCAACATTAGTTTAATTAGATGATTCAGCCTTATGCAGTTGGTCTTAGATTTTTTTTTTATTTCATTCACAAATATGTGGTATTTTGTAGTTAAAATTTACTCTGCATAAAAAACGCAATAAGACACCCATATGTATGGAAATATGTGTCTATCATGTACAAATGGTTTGTGATATTGATTAGAAAATGTAATGTCGCCAAAATATAAATTCTCCATATCACTGGGTGAATATATTGTTCCTATGTAGTACCAAAGTAAACCACTTCATGGTCCTTCCAGATCATAGTTTCTTTTTTATATATCCCCCAATGACTGTCAGAGAGCATCCCCTCATTTATGTTGTAAAAAAATCACTAGCCCGTGTGAATTGGTTGATGACTACCTTTTTCTAATAGTAATTCATGCCTAATGTGCTCTGGACCCTAAACAAGTAGATGTATAAGCCTATAACCAGTTTTTGTGGGAAGAGTCCATATATACCTTACAATGCACTACCATAAAAAGTACATGTACAAACCATGAAGGTGAATTTAGTCCTCAAAGTGCTATGTACTATTGCATAAAACCAAAAGACAAAATACTGAATTAATACTTTGCTACGAACTCAATAACATATGTTAGATTACATATGAATCAGAGTAACAACCATATAGTAAGTAAATCGTTTCAGTCTACTACTTACATATGTGGGAGTGAGGCTTGTGGTATGCTATTAGGACAACAATTCTACCAGGCTTCATACAGTAAAGTTCCTTTGTAGCTCAGGCTACATGGAACCTCTTATCTTCAGCCCTCCAACATTGCTTTGAGATCCGTACTTTTCAACTAACTTACAGCAAGAAGATTTCTCTTTTTTGTTTCTCTCAAATGAAAGAACATATAGACTTCAAACTTTTCAGATCAAACAAAATTTACAACTTCAATGTGTGAAAGGACTTTCAGATTTTTTGGACCAACATAAATATACAATATGAGGATTTTTTTTGATTAAAGAAATATTTTTTAGCATTTCAAATGCATGAAAAAATCTAAAAGCTTTTTTCCACATACTAATTAGAATGTTTGGTTGTCCTGCAAAGTTTTAAGTTTATATGTTGTTTCGTTTGAGATAAACAAAAATGACAAATGTGCCTGCACGGATCACGATGCAAAAATGGTTGGCTAAGATAAGAGGTACCACATAGCTCGAGCTACACAAAACCACACTCGGCTTCATACCTATCCCTCCTCGCGACTTCTTACACAAAACTGATCATTAATGTAGCCAAAATTAATTAGAAAGTAGTATTAGATTCTTAGGATAACAAAATCTCTCTCTCTCTCTCTCTCTCTCTCTCTCTCTCTCTCTCTCTCTCTCTCTCTCTCTCTCTCTCTCTCTCTCTCTAAGAGGTGAATGCCACAGACCCGGAGTTCCTAGACAAAATCCAGCAATGTGTTCAAGTGGCGATGAACGAATAGCTACTAGCACCGTTTTTTAGGAGGATGCGAAGTGGGATGTTTTTGGCATTAGAGACTTGAAAGCCCCTTGGCCAGATGGGCTGAAGCAATTTTCTCCAAGAAATATTGGCATATAGTTGGGCAGGATATCACACAGGAGATTTTGCAGGATATAAATACTAAGCAGATTCCTGATGAGTGGAATGATAACACTATGGTTTTTATACAATTTCGTCCTATTAGTGTTTGTAATGTTACAAGATTATTCTGAGGTTGCTTGCAAAGAGATTGAAAAATGATCCTTTTAGAAATTATTGCTCCGACATAGAGTGAATTTGTCCCAGGTAGGTCTATCACGGATAATGTATTGATTGCATATGAATGTGTTCATAACATAAAAAATAATAGAAATGGAAAAGAAGGTAGTCGTGTTGTAAAATTGTACGTGCATAAGGCTTATGGCATAGTAGAGTGGGGATTCCTAATAGATATGATTGAAAATGAGATTTTACAGTGTTATAAGCCTACTCTACTATGCATAAGGCTTATGACATAGTAGAGTAGGCTTATGACATAGGAGAGGTATATAAAAAGGTTCACAAAAGAAGGTAGTCGTGCTGTAAAATTGTACATGCATAAGGCTTATGACATACTCCT
Source organism: Aegilops umbellulata (assembly GCA_032464435.1). NCBI lineage: Eukaryota > Viridiplantae > Streptophyta > Magnoliopsida > Poales > Poaceae > Aegilops > Aegilops umbellulata. The sequence goes on from CP136060.1 coordinate 473,582,261, forward strand.
TCCATTCCTTATATAAGGTGTATTTGTTCTTTCAAAAGTCAAGCGAGTGCATGTTTGATCGAGTTTTTAGAAAACTATATCAATATCCACAATAAGAAAATTATATCATTTTGATCTATCATGAAAAGTAGATTCGTATTTTATATATTAGGCATTGTAGATGTTATTATTTTATCCTATAATCTTGGTCAAACCTTTAAACTATCAAAAGATATGTCAATTTTTAAATTACCAAAAGGTGTTTGCAAGGGGATTTCTGACACTATTGCAAAATTTTGGTGGGGAGATGATGACGAAGGTAAAAACCTTCATTGGCGGGCGTGGGGAAACTTTGTGTTCTGAAAGATCAAGGAGGTATGGGATTTTGTGATTTACATTCCTTTAATCTTTTAATGTTGGCTAAACAAGTTTGGAGGATCCTGGATTTTCCTGATTCTGTAAATGCACAAGTGCTATGAGCGAAGAATTTAGCAGATGGAAACTTGCTAGCTGCCGGACATAAGAAAGGCTGATCCTCTACATCGCAAAGCCTGGTTACGGGTATCCAAACATTCAAGAGGGCATGCATAGTAGAGTTGGAAATGTTGAGCACATTAACATTTTGGAAGATGCATGCGTCCCCTCAAGTCCAAACCATAAGATCGTCTCTTAGAGAGGGGGCGCACTCATCAAGAGTTAGTTGGATCCGCGATCAATTTTGATTCTTTGATCAATTATTAAATTCACAAACATTTTTTGAATTCGAAAATAGTTTTTGCATTCATGAACATTTTTTGAACGCACAAATTTTTTCCAAATGCCAGCATTTTTAAAAAATTCATGAATATTACTCGAATCTATAAATATTTTTGAATCTGAAAACAATTTTTGAATATAGTTAACATTTTTCTCATTGCAAGCATTTTTTAAATTATGTGACCATTTTTAAAAAAATCATGAGCATTTTAGAATTTGTGAACCTTTTTAAATAAGGATAAGAATTTCTCTACTTTGTGGACATTGTTCAAACATTGTGTAGTGAAAAAAAAAAGGAAAAGAAAGATCAATAGTCTGGGGATACAAACAATAAGTTCCACTTGTTCGCTCCCTTCTTTAATATACCTCTCCTTCCTCCGGCTTAACATCGGCAGTCTTTCAGGGTTCCAAACTCATAGTGGCCACTAAACACGAGGGTTGCGCTCATTGTTAGACCTAACCCAACACCTTACGACACAGGCTAACGACAACCATGCACCACGTGTGTCCGTGTTCCTGAGCGCACCCGATACGGAGCCATCGTCGTCTTCGGCGTAGCGTGAGGACCTTACCACAATCTTCGAGTCGCTCTTGCCTGTGGAAAAAGCACCAGTAAATTCAACTGCCTTGTGGTCGGGACATCGCCTTCTCCTCTAGAATCACACAAGTGGTACTGCTCCCATGGAGAGGAGAAAAACCTTAAGGCCCAAGGAGATAAAAGCAATAGAAGAATTTCTTGTATCCCTTTAAAATTAATGAAATAAAGCAAGTCAGATTATTCTACAAAAAATAGACCCTAACCGGATGCCCCCTTTTTTAATTCTTTCATGTGTTTCCTTATTACTTTTATGTATTTTCCTAAAGGTAACGATTGTACTTTTTGTAAAGGAATAAATAAGTTTTTTTAAGGGAAGGAACAAATAAGTACAATCGCTAGAGCATCTCTAGCAGAACCCGCATCCCGGCCCGATCAGACACCGCATACGCGGCCGACCCGTAAAAAATTTTGTGGGGCGCGGCAAAAGATTTTCCCCGACCTCTAGATTCACGGGGTGGGAGGACCACCCGAGCTCGGCCCCTATCCGCAGCAAGATTTGGCGGGAGGGACATTTCCGCGTGGCCGTTCCCGCTCCCCCACCCTCCGCCACCATTGCCCCCACCACCTCCCGCTCTGGTGCATCGTCCCCGGCAGTCCTTCGCCGCCATGGATGACTCCCTGCTGCCCCCATCACAGTCGAGGTCGCGCACGCTCAATCCCCTTGGGCGGATCTCGTCGCCGGCCATGTTGGCCCCGCCGTCCCAAGGCACCACTGCGCCTGCCCGCAAGCTGCAAGGCAACATGGTCGTGCAGGGCGGGAATCCGGCTACCCCCGCCACGAAGGCCTGCGCTCCGGGCGCCAACGCTGCTGCGCGATCCCGGCCGGTGACGGAGAAGGTCGGCAAGGTCTCTGGCGTAAAGCGGAAGAGGATTCCGGCTACAAAGAAGCCGTCTCCTTCATCCACTCCCTCCGCCCCGGAAAGTGGTTCCCCGGTGATGCCACTCAGCGGTGTTGCTCCCACCGCAAGCGAGGTGTTTGACGAAATGGATGGAAGGTATGCGTCTTCGGTCATGGTAGTTTTCTTTGCTTTTCGCCATTTGCGATAGCTCGTGACTTGTTGTCGTTCACTATAGCGGTGGTTCGAACAATGCAACTACCGAGTTCGTGAACTTGTTGGACACCAACGTCGTTGACATCGATCAAGCCCCGTTCGCCGCATTCGATTACAATGAAACGGAGGGCGGCGTGGATGATCATGGTGGTGAAGAAGAAGTGGAGGAGATCGATGAGGGTGCGTATGAGCAATCACAAACAAGAAGTGGAAAAAGCCAGAGATCGAAGAACTCACGATCTTGGATGATCAAATCTTGATCAAGGCATGGAGTGCGGTGTCTCTTGATGCATGCACGGGTACTTCTCAAACCGCCAAGAGGTATTGGCAAAGGATCGAAGATCAATACTTCCGCATGATGGCAAACTATCCCAATAGGACTCCACGCACCTTTCGGTCACTCCAAGGGCGTTGGGACGTGATCAAGCCTATTTGCAGCCGTTGGGCAGCTTGCTTGGAGCAAGTACGCAATGCACCTCCAAGTGGAACCATGCAATCCAACTACGTGAGTTCGTTTTGACTTTGTTCAAGTTGTGCACATCATATTGCGTCATATGAAATGATTGCATCATTTGACTTTGTTCAAATTGTGTAGGACAAAATTGCCCAACAAAGATACAAAGACATGAAAGCTTCGGAAGGCAAATTCTTCAAACTATAGCATTGTTGGGACTTGCTCAAAGAGTGCGAGAAGTGGAACTTGATTGGCAAAGAAACCCCACCAAAGAGAGGTTCACTTACAAACATGGATGAAGATATGGATGAAGATGAGGATGATGATGACCCAAGAAACTTGAACAAGCCCAATGGCGACAAGAAGACTAAGGAGAAGATGAAGAGAGAGCATGAAGCGTCGAGCTTGAGGAAGAAGATTGATGTCATGGTGCAATCAAATGAGTTGATGTTAGCGAAGACGTTGGAGATCAAGAAAGAGTTGTCCAAGAAGAAGGCAAGGGAGAAGCAAGAAAAGTGGCAATTGCTGAAGGAAGAGGGGCTGCGCAAAGCGACCATTGAGGAGAGAAGGGCACGTGCCACTGAAAACAAAGCCATGTCCAAGTTTCTTGCCAAAGAGAACAAGATCATGACAATGAACCTCAATGACATGGACGACCTCACCAAAGAATGTCATGATATGGCAACAAGAGAAATCTTATAGAGGAGAATGGTTGCGTCGGCCAGTGCGTGTTACAGTGCCGGAGATGTTTTCTCAATGGGGTTTGGAACCAATGTCGCAGATGCGTTCAGTGCACCAGCCGATGATTTCGGTGCGGGAGTTGGAACAAGCACCGGAGATGGATTCAGTGGTTCCGATGAACTCCATGGACTCGATGGCGCAGAGTGAAGATCGAGCAAGATGATGTCGTATGTGGTCGTCACTTTTGCAAGACCCTCTTTTGCGTTTGCCCTACAAAACTTAAGCTTTTATTTGCGTGTGAATTGTGTTCTATTGTTTGAATTTGAACTTATTTGTCGGAACCGATGTCTATAATTTTTTATCGTTCCATGCTATTATATTATCTGTTTTCAATGTTTAATGGGCTTTTAATATGATTTTTTATATTATTTTTGAGACTAACCTATTGACCGAAGGCCCACTGCCAGTTTCTGGTTTTTTTTTTGCCTATTTCAGTGTTTTGCAGAAAAGAAATACCAAATGGAATCCAAACAGAATGAAAACTTCGCGATGATCTTTCTTGGAACAAACGCAATCCAGAAGACTTGGAGTTGAAGTCTGGAACTCCGCGAGGCGGCCACGAGGCATGAGGGCGCACCCCCACCCTCGTGGGCCCCACGGAGCTCCACCGGCGTACTTCTTTCGCCTATATATACTCTTGTACCCTAAAAACATCAGGGGGAGCCACAAAACCACTTTTCCACCGCCGCAACTTTCTGTACCCGTGAGATCCCATCTTGGGGCCTTTTCCGGCGATTTGCCGGAGGGGGAATCGGTCACAGAGGGCTTCTACATCAACACCATAGCCTTTCCGATGATGTGTGAGTAGTTTACCACAGACCTTCGGGTCCATAGTTATTAGCTAGATGGCTTCTTCTCTCTCTTTGGTTCTCAATACAAAGTTCTCCTCAATGTTCTTGGAGATCTATTCGATGTAATACTCTTTTGCGGTGTGTTTGCCGAGATCCGATGAATTGTGGATTTATGATCAAGTTTATCTATGAATAATATTTGGTTCTTCTCTGAATTTTTATATGCATGATTTGATATCTTTGCAAGTCTCTTCGAATTATCGGTTTAGTTTAGCCTACTAGATTGATCTTTCTTGCAATGGGAGAAGTGCTTAGCTTTGGGTTCAATCTTGCGGTGTCCTTTCCTAGTGACAGTAGGGGCAGCAAGGCACGTATTGTATTGTTGCCATCGAGGACAAAAATATGGGGTTTATATCATATTGCTTGAGTTTATCCCTCTACATCATGTCATCTTGCTTAATGCGTAACTCTGTTCTTATGAACTTAATACTCTAGATGCATGCTGAATAGCAGTCGATGTGTGGAGTAGTAGTAGTAGATGCAGAATCGTTTTGGTCTACTTGACACAGACGTGATACTTATATTCATGATCATTGCCTAGATATTCTCATAACTATGCGCTTTTCTATCAATTGCTCGGCAGTAATTTGTTCACCCACTGTAATATATGCTATCTTGAGAGAAGCCACTAGTGAAACCTATGGCCCCCGGGTCTCTTTCTTATTATATTGCATCTCTTTTATTTACATTACATCTCATTTTACTATTTTGCAATCTTTACTTTTCAATCTATACAACAAAAAAACTAAAAATATTTATCTTACTATCTTTATTGGATCTCACTTTTGCGAGTGACCGTGAAGGGATTGACAACCCCTTTATCGCGTTGGTTGCAAGGTTCTTAATTGTTTGTGCGGGTACTAGGTGACTTGCATGTTATCTCCTACTGGATTGATACCTTGGTTTTCAAAAACGGAGGAAAATACGCTACTTTGCTGCATTGTCCTTTCCTCTTCAAGGGAAAACCAACGCATGCTCAAGAGGTAGCAATGTCAGCGTCTTCGGTTTGCAGGTCGACGCGGCGGTGCCCGAGCAGACCCCGCGTAGCCGACTCGTAAAAGCGCATATTCACCGAATACCTTTTTTTACGGGTCCGTTTCGTGGGGTCTAAGTGTGACCTCGCCGCGCCGGCCTGCATATACACTTTTCTGCGAACTGCAAAACACTTATGCGGGTTGGGATTTTGCGGGGTCTGCTAGAGATGCTCTTATATCGGTAAACCTGGCCAATGTAGGCAATCCATGGTGAATTAAGTGGGGTCAGCCCAGACCAGCCTTCTCTTTGCACCGGTTTTGGAAACATTCTACAAGATTCCCAGAATTTTTTTGGTTGGTTTCTTTATGGTTTTTTGGGACCGAGTTTTCCTAGGTTTTTGTTTTTTCTTTTTCTTTTCTTTTTCCTTTTCGTGGATTTTGCAAATTCTTGAAAATTTTCATATTCATGTGTTTATTAAATGGACGAACATATTTTTCAAATTCGTGAAATTTTCCTCAAATTTCATGGTTTTTTTTGTGTTTTCATAAACGTTTTTTTCAAATTCACGAACATTCCAAATTCGTGAACATTTTTTGTTCATGAACTTTATCAAATTTGGGAACTTTTTTTGTTGCTATGTTTTTCAGATTCGCGAACTTATTTTTCAAACTCTTGAACATTTTTCTATTCCATTGTTTTCAAAATTTTGAAAAGTCAATGGTCAATGGTTAACCGGTGAACGAAGGACCGAGCCAGAAAAGAACAGATCAGGATTTGTGTTAATGAGCCGGCCCAGCTCGCTATGCGCGTGATCGCCAGCTGGCCAGAGACCTCCTATATGCCGCTCTTTGCGGCAAAGAGACGTAGTTTCTCACAGGCGGCCTCCCACTGCGCCGGCCCATGACCGCCAGCGAACCTCTGGAGCTCTAAAAGAATTCGACATAGCTGGGAATCGATCCAGCGATATAATGTTGCCAACCAGCACCCGCAACCAGCTTAGCTCGCAAGATTTTCTGATCAGGCAGCAGCGTCAACATTTAAGAACCAATAGTTAGCGCAGATCTGAATTATCTTCGAAATTTTCAAAGTAATCCTTAAAAAAATGAGTGTTTTGTGAAAAGAAAACACTGTTCAATTTTGCGAATTGTTTTACAAAGCTGAAATATTTTTGAAAATCATGAATACTTTTTCCAAAAGCAGGATCATTTTTCGAAATTCCAAATGAACAAATGCGAACATTTTTTAAACTCCCCACAAAAATTTGAAAACACGAACAATTTTTTGAAAATTTTGAACAATTTTTGAAGAGGGAACATATTTTTAAACACAAAAACCAAAACATGGACATTTTTAGAAACATTTTTAGAAATGGGAACATTTTTTGCAATTATGAGCATTTTTTGAAAAACTTTTGCAAATTTTAGCAGAAACATTCCGAACATTTTTTTTAAATATGATATCATTTTTTGTATTTGTGAACGAAATTTAAACACAACATTTTTTAATTTTCATCGATATTTAGAAACAAGAATATTTCTTGAAAATTCTGAAAATTTTATAAATATAATAACTTTGCAGAATTAAAAACAAATAGTACATAAAAGCTTTTAAAAGTGCGAACATTTTCTGAATTTATCAACAAATCTTGAACACACAACCTTTTTTGAATTTTGATCATTTTTCGATAGCACATTTAAAAAAATAGAACATTTTCAAAGATGCGAACAAAATTTGAACTTTCTGAACATTGATGAATTTCTGAATTTTTCAAAACTGGAACATTTTACGAAAAAATGAACAATTTTTGGAATAGGTGAACATGTTTTGAATTGTCGAATATCTTTTGAAGAAGAGAACGAAAATGAAGAAAATAAAATAGGAATGAATATAAAAAAGGAATTTGAAAAAACATACAAAGGAAAAAAAAGAAACAGGAAAAAACAACAAATAAGGAAAAGAAAGAAAACACGGTTCTTGATCTTCTAGAATGTTTACAAAACCAAAATAAACTGGCTGGAGACCTGTGGAATATTCCCAAAACTTGAAACAGAAAGGTTTACGTGCAGTCACGAAATGTGCCGGCCCTAATCGCTCGATGTCGCTCTCTGCTTATGCGTTGCGGCGACAATTTGCGGCAACGTGTGGCAAAGAGGAAATTCCCTGTATAGGAGGGTCAGCCCTATTTGGGCGTACCAACAACATCCCTCCCGCTAGGTACACTTTGGTCGGCCCAACTGGCACTTTCCCTGTTTGGTAAGGTTCTTCCCAGACTTATTTTTTGTGTGTGTGTTGTTTCTTTCGCCTCATTCTGCTTTTTTCACTTTGGTTCTTTTCTTTTTTATTTTAATTTCTTCATTCATTTAATTGTATATTTATATTTTTATACTTGGCTACATTTTTCATTTCTTCACCATATACCCCCTTTTCCTTTTGCGAATATCTTTTCAAATTCGTAAATTTCTTCTGATATTGTGAATAGGTTTTCAAATCTTGACCATTTCCTTTCTGAATTTACAAACATTTTTATGAAGTCATGAACATTATTTTTCCTTCATAAACACTTTCTAAAATAATGAACCTTTATTAAACAGTAACTTTTTTCAAATTCGTGAAGTTTTTTAAAATCTGCAAACAAATTTCAGAAATTCTGACCTTTTTTTGGAAACTCGTATTTGTTTGTGAATTAATAATGCTTTTCTGAAATTTGCGACCAATTTTTTATTTTTTGTCTGACCAACATTTTTGTGAAATGCATGAACAGTTTTTGAATTCAGGAACGTTTGGAATCAGTGAATTTATTCTATTTAAGATTATTTTTTTGTAATTTGCACTCATTTTTTGATTTTGTTGAAAATGTTTTGAATTCGCCAATATTTCTTTCTAATTCAAGAACATTTTTTATTAATCTAAAAATGTTTTCAAAATTATGATCCTTGCAAATTCAGATTTTGTTTTGAATCCCAAATTATTTGAAAGAAGAAAAAAGTAAAAATAAAAAAGCAAAAACATATAATGAAATAATAAGGGGCGTCTTGGCCGAAACATGGGCCGGCCTAATAGATCGCGGCGACTAGGGGGTGCGCTGGGCCTTCACCAGCGTCTCGTGCACTAAATAATTCTCACTTGTATAAAAAAACTAAATAATTCTCACCCCTCCAATTGCGCTCCAACAGGCTCCTCGGCTATAACATGTTGTTCCAGTTTCTCTTGTTTCTTTACCTATTTGCTATTTTCTATTTTTGTCTGTTTTCCAGTTTTAACATTCTTGCGTCTTCACCTTTTCATTTTTTCTTGCGTCTGTTTTACTTTTTATTTTTGTCTATATTTTCTGTTTGCCCGTTTTATTCTCTATTTTATTTTCGCTTTTTCATTTTCTATTTATTTTTTCTCTTTTCTGGTGATGAAAATCCACGAGGAATTTATAAATTCATGAATAATTTTTAAAAATTAGACATTATTCTAATTGATGAACAATTTTCATATAACAACTTTATTTGTAAAAGATGAAAAGTTAATAAACGAACACAAACATATTTTGAAACTTGCATGAAATTATATATGACAATTTTTGCTACAATCGGGTGTATGCAGTATCTATCATACAAAAGCGTATCTATGCTTAGTATGTAGCATATAAAGAATATTTGGATAGCGTATATACTCCTCTTTAGGTAGTCTATATCATATTTTCGCACGATCATTTATACATACAAATGTGTACGTATTTCACCAATATATTGAAGTTATGGGCTCACTTGCAATTTGGTCATGTACTTCACTTTGGAGTATCTTAGGTAAAAATATATGAACAAACTAAAAATGGTAAAGTAGTAGTATACTAACACATGGTGGTATATGAGATGTAGATGTAACTACACCTGTTTGTAGGATGTATTTTTCGTATATACATTTTCTTGATTGCTTACCAGGCTTGCCGCCTGGTTTTTCCAATATACATTGAGCAATTCTTTTAATACGTGATAGTTTTGAAAAATACATACACTTTTCTTTCTAAAATTTATACATCTTGTTATTCATGTGAATGCTTCTAAAATTTTACATGGAAACTCCTTGAAAAAATGTGACGTTTTCTTAGTTGTGTGACAATTTTTAAAATGAGTGACACTTTTTTGAATGAGAAAAAACAATAATAATTTTCTACCACTATTTTAAATAATATAAAAAGTAAAATGAACACAAAAAGATGAAAAATAAAGAAATAAAAAAGGAGTGCACACTAGGCCCGGCCCATTAAATGGTGTGGACACATGCAGCACTGTAGGGAGCAACTAACTAAGGGGTACCCCTTGCGGGAGCCACTCAAGGGTCATTTCTGACCGGTTTAGAGCACGTCCTTTTAGCCGCCACCCCGTATTGCGTGAATGGGCACTCCCTCGGGATTTTTTTTACGTGTCTTTGGTTTTTTGGCTTTTCAGTTTTTGCCCCGGCTTTCCCTAGGTTTTGGAGAAAAATAAAACTCCATAAAAAATTACGCGAAAAACATGTTTTTTTTTCTTTGGTGAGAGGCACCAATTTTCTTCTCGTGAAGCATAGGTTTTCTTCCATCAGAGATACAATTGTGTCTCTTGAAAAAGAAGAAAACATGTCTTTTTCTTCCACAAGAGGCATATGTTTGCTTCTCGTGAATGCACGGGTTTGTTTCTGTGAGAGACACACCTATGCCTCTCGGAAAGAGAAAAAAAACATTTATTTTTCTTCTGCGACAGACATAGATTTGCTTTTCATGTAGGTACAGGTTTGCTTTCGCGAGCGGCACAGTTGTGCCTCTCGGAATGAAAAAACACTCATTTTTCCTTTCGCGAGAGGCACAAATTTGCTTCTCGTGGAGGTACAGATTTGCTTCTTTCGGTTAAACTTATTAACATGGTATAGTTTCGAAGATCTCGATATGGGAAATCCGATGGTGAAAACGGTTCGCGATTTGGACGGATGGTTTAAGGGATAAAACATTTTTAATAAACGAATATACAAAAAAGAAAAACTTCCAAGTTACGACAAGTGACAAACTAGAAAGATGGAGTGACTTTTGCAAAGAGTGCACCTTCATTAATGATTTCAACCAATGCACCTCCAAAGGTGGATTCTATTTCGTGCATACGGCGAGGAATAGCAATCACGCAAGCATGGATGCACCACTATTGGACGAGTCATTCCGAAGTCCCCTATTTGTCCTGCTTTGCGTCAAATTGGTGGAGCTTCGCACAGGACCAACGAGTAGGGCCTACCCAAGTAGTTGTTCATTCTTGGGAACCTTCTGAAAGGTCTCTTTGGTTTCTACTGCTTTTTTTGCTGTTTCTTTCACCAACTTTCTTATGTTTTTTTTTCTTTTTATCCCTTTTTCAAAAGAAAATCCATTTTCAAAATTGTTCATAGATATAAACTTTGAGAAAAATCATGATTCAAAATATTTTTTTGGCATTTCAAAAAATGTTCCTGTTTCCAAAAATTGTTCACATTTTAAAAATGATTAGAATATTGTATCAGTTCATAGTTTTTTCTCATAATTCCAAAAAATGTTTTGGAATTTTCAATAAATGTTGTCAGTTTCAAAGTTCTTCAATTTTTTTTAAAAGGTTCTTAAAAAATATTCGAATTTTCACAATGTTTTCAAATTAGTTCTTGTTTTTCGAAAAATCTTCCTGCCTTCAAAGAACACATTTCTTTGAAAAAAACGTTCACGTCCCTTTTTTTTTTGAAAATTGTTCGCTTTTTCAGAAAATGTGTACTTTTCAAAAAAAATCACACTGTTAAAAATTACATTTACGTATTTGTCGTAAAAATGATAGAAAAGAAAATCGACCACTACAGTAGCTAGGTCGCTACAGCGTACGATTGGCCGGCCCAGTTTGGCGCTTAGTGTGCGTCTGGCCGAATACTTGCCGGAATGCGTAACACATAGGAGCTCTCGACTAATTTGGCATTTCTGATCAGTGCAATTTGTCGGGGGTTGGTTTTGTCTAGTGGCAGTTTACATCAAGTTTTCACCCAATTCGTGCGTTATTTTGCCCTTTTTCTATTTTATTTTCCTTTTTCACTGTTTTATTCATTTTTCCCAAATGTGTTTGTGGCTTTTACATTTTTCTGGGTGTGCATGTTTATTTATCTCTTTTTACAAGTTTTGAGAATATTTCCATATTTACATAGAACACACATGCATGATAAACACTCTTTACAAATATGTGATGTATACTTTACAAGTACATGATGAACATTTTTTCAATGTGCGACAAATATGCTTTACATATGCAATGAAATTTTTTAAATGTGAAAGGTATGTTGGTTTAGTACACAACAAAATATGAACACTTTTACAACATACAATAAATAATACACAATAAAAAATAGAAAAACATGATGATTATTTATAAGCATGAACATGAGTAATTTTTTATATTTGCAATATTTTCCTAATTAAAATTTTGAATGTTTTTATTGATTTTAACATACAATATTTAAATTTTTGAAAACCCCCGACAAACCAGTGATTGGGTCGGCTCACTGCGGCACGTGGCACGTTTCCTTCTTGTCCCTCTACAGGATAGTAGGTGTGGTCTCACCTCTTACCCAGGGCATGTTTGGCAGCGCTCGAGCTCCCAACTCCTGCGAACTGCGCAGGTGGAGCTAGGGCAAACATTGTGCTTCATTTGTGCCGATGACGGGGATAGTTCGGTTGGAGCTGTGACATGGGAAATGGGCCAAATGTTTCCATGCAAAATAGGACGAATGAAAGCGATAAGCCTTTGAGTAAACTGCAATCCCTCAAAAAAAAATGTTGGCAGCTCTATTCGGCGCGTAGGTCGCCACAAAGCGACCACAGGCGTGCCCCCCCAAAACCCCGCCTCGTATAAGTGAGCCGGCCCAGGTAGATCATGTCCGGTTTTGGGAACCATGGTTTGTGTTTTTCCGGTTTCCCCCTTTTTCATTTTTTTCCTTTTCCCTTTTTCTTTTCATTTTATTTACTTTTTTCCATTATAATATTCTTTTATAACTTTCTTTACTTTTCTTCTTTGGTTTTTTATTTTTTTTCTGGTTTTCATGAACATTTTTTTGTTCACTGAATTAAAAAATCATCTAATTCAAAAAAGTTCATAAATTCAAAATTTGTTGAAAATAATTTTAGACAATGTTCACCAAATTCAAAAAAGGTTCTTCCATTTTTAAAGAAGTTCATCGGATTTCAAAGAAATGTTCTTGATTTGATAATTTGTTCATCAGGTTGAAAAAATGAAAACAAATCATACAATTCAAAATTTATTCATTGTTTTTAAAATATGTTATCTTCATTAAATTCAAAAAATGTTCATCAATTTTCAAAATTTCATCCAAATTTCAAAAAAATATTGAATTGAGAATTTGTATATAAATTCAAAATTTACCATCTGATTAAAAAATGTTCATCAATATTCAGATTCACGGACAGTTTTTGGAATCACGAGCATTTGTCAAATTCGTGAACATTTTTCGAATTCAAAGACTTTTTTTGGCTCCATGACTTTTTTCAAAATTCATATTTGTTGTATTTTGGAAAATTTTCGAAGCCCGAATTATTTAAACAAGAAAAAAAATGAAAGCTCCCCCGCAAAAAAAAGAAAAAAATGAAATAAAAAGAATAAGGAAACAAATAAGAAAATAGTGTGTGTCTTGCGCCGCTCATGGGCTGGCCCAAATGGGGCAGCAGAGGGGTGCGTGCTCGTCGGCCTCCCTGCGCATGGTGGGCCGAATAGGAGCTCCCAAAATTGTTGGGCAGTTTTCTTACGGGAAGCCAGATTTCGGCTGGAGGAGCGGGAGGTAAAGCAAAGGCATAGCAGCGCCTTGATTCTCAACAAAAAAAAAAGAAGAAGAAGAAGGATAGCCCCAGCCGGCGCGCTGGCTGGCTTCCCTTCCGTGGTGGCTGGCTGGCCCCAGCCGGGCGCTCCGTGGCATCGGCCCAAGCCAGGTGTACTCGAGTACTCTCGGAGCCACGCTGTGATAGGTGGTCCTACCCCGCTTACGTGAAGATGGTGCAAAGCTTGACATTCCCCTTGGACTGGTCCGACTTCAGCATGCCCGCACCGAGCGGTCAAGGTCAGGTGATCAGGTCACGGCCAGGTCTCCGATCCACTGTTCCTGCTGCAGCTGACCACTGCTGTGAGCTGTGAATTTGAGCAATGTATCCATCACATGTTATTAATTTATTCCTCCTATATATGAATATAAAAATGATGGATTATCTATGATTGCAGCAGAGGACGTTTTATTTTATCTCGACCCAAAAAAAAAGACTGTGGGCATAAGCACCGTCGATTTGACCAGGCCATACCATTCTTCTTTACCACTGAGGTATGTTAACCGTTCTGCATCAGCTTGTGCGATCTGGGAAGAGGTGCCAAGATTCCCTTGCCATTCCGAGCAAGCCCCATGACCCGAGGTTACGCCGAGCACAGCGCACCGTTAAAAAGGCACGCGTTCCTTCCGGCAATGTGGCCAGATGACATTTACCCGGCGGCCATGTCCTTTTACCAAATCGGAGATGGATCTTGGGAGGACAGGGATGGGCGGCTGGGAATGGCAAGAACGCTGATCTCCTTTGCCTCCCCTGCCCACTGCAGCGGCTGCCGCGTCCCGCAGAACCAAACCGAGCCCGCTGAATCCGCTTCCCAAAACACCCAAGCCGTGATGGCAACGTCCCGGTCGGCATGGCCTCTGGTTGCATCTGTAAACCAGGCGTGGACACCGTCCGAAAAGAACTCCGGACGCGTCATTCTCTGCGGTCGTTTGGAACTTTGGATTTAAAATATTATACATTTTCTCTGTCGTTTTTTAGCATACTTGCAATTGCTAAGCTTCCTAGAAATAGAGATTTAAAAAACGATTATAACGAAATCTCTTTCCTCCTCCACAAGAAAAGCCCCTTCTACTCCCATCGGCGCCGCCGCCGGGTCCGCCCCATCTCCGATGGCCTCTAGGGCATGGAGATGCGGAGGGATCTGCCCCCCCCCCTTCCCGCCAGCAGGAGATACCCCGTTCTCATTCTTGTTAGGTTCAGCGTCTTGAGTGGGGGGGGGGGGGGGGTGCGGCAGCAGCGATGTCTCTTACTAGAAATAATGTCGCTCACATTCTATCACCATCTTGATGGTGCATCTAGCAGCGCCGAAGGGCGTGTGGAGGTGTGTCTTGGTCGGATCTAGCGCGATTCAATCGGTACTGGTCTTCGGTGGATCTGTTTGAATCCGGTCTTCGTTCGTCTTTGTTTGGGTGTTTACAAGTTTGATCCTTCTAATCTACGAATTTCTTCATCGGTGATGGTTGCTCCTCTGGTGCGCTGATACTATGAGACCTTACCACAATGACTTCCCGACTGTCTACTACAACAAGGTTTCCCCGACTCCGGTAAGGAAGGGGCAGTGATGACGGTGCGCCTTTGACTCGCTCCGGTGCTTGTAGTCGTCGCTAGGTGGTCCACAGACATTGTTGTAATTTTTATTATCTCTATTGTTCTTTGTACTGCCATGTTTCAACATGAATAAAATGGAAGTTCCTCGCAAAAAATAAGGTTTAAGAGTGCTCCAAAGTTTTTTCCTCGAAGTGGACCATGCATGTAAGCGTCTCGTCGGATCGTGGGTTCCCCGTGACATTATTGGACCAAGATTTTGTTTAACTTAAAAAAATTATCCATAAATTTTAAATTCTTTATGAGCTTCCAAAATGTCCACAAATTTTAAAAATATTTGTGAATTTAAATAGTGTTTGTAATTTTTTTAAATATCCATCAATATGGAAAGATTTTGACGGATTAACAAAATGTTAAAAAGTTGAAGAAAATATTTTTATTTTAATAAATGTTCAAGAATTCAAATTATATCTTGAATTTCAAGAAATATTCTTAAATTTGAAAACAAATGTAAGAAAAAAAACTAAATATATGAAAAAGGTGGAGATAAAAGAAAGAAAAAACCAAATGGAACCTTGCCAAATCGGATGGACCGCCTACATGGCCAACACAATAGTGTCTGCAGTGGTTCGGGTTTACTCGACCGCCTCCGGGTATGCACGAGTTGTCACTACATGAGATCAGTACATAATGACTGCATCCTGGATCTTCCGTTATGTTGCATGATACAATTTTATCATTTTTCCTGTATCTTTCGTTATGGCACATCATAAAACATCCTTATTTGTATGAATGATTGTTTTTTATCATCTTAGTACATAATGAGTGCATCCTGCCATTACCATTTTCACATGTGGCACAAGTTGGCGTCAATTTTGGCTAAAATATCCCGAGAATTGTGCATCATTGATAATTGTGCGTGCACACATTGTGCTTCACTTCATGTTTCATTGTACATTGAAGTCATCCATACAATTATGGGTCTTGCTTTAGGGCACATAAGAAAACCTCACACAATATGAATAAGTATTCATTATCACCATAATACACTTTGAGTGCCTTGGTCTACCCATGGGACCCATAATTAGCGTATTAGAAGGCCTACTATCTAGGGTTTTGTTGTATGTTGCTTTGAACCTGTGGCTATGCTGATGATGGTGCCAAAAAAATTTCACTTGGCGTCTACTCTGACTCCAATGATTTGTTCTATGGTGGATCGATGAGAAACCAGATAATGTTTCATTTGAAGGTAGGGATGGACGGATTTGCACTTGTAATAGCTTCTCATTTGTTTCATTGCCTCCAATGCGATCTTGATGGCGAGGTTTTATGTCTACATGGACTTGCCGGGGATGGTGACATGGTGTCGAAGTAGGGTCTCAAGCTCAGTCCTTTTTGCAATGTTGCATTTTTAGGCGTCGACGTATGAGCATTCGAGTTTTTTCCATCATGGATCTAGACAGCAATTTTTTATCGATGGAGGTCTTATGAACATGCCGCACAAGAAGGCAAGGTGTAATGATTTGTGGTGGCAACTATCTACTTCATGAGCGACAACCTCTTCTGTCTTTTGTTCCTTGCTCTTTTGCGCCACTACTGGTTGGTCCTCTTCTCATCCCGGCCAACAGACTCCATCCTATGGGATTCTCAAGTGATGTGGTGGATAAATGCTTTATGTATCTTTGAAAGTGGTGGCAACAATTGTTGGCTTCGTCCGACCGTTCTCTCTATCTTCTAGATCCAAGTTTGG
The DNA here is from genome assembly GCA_032464435.1 of Aegilops umbellulata. Lineage (NCBI taxonomy): Eukaryota > Viridiplantae > Streptophyta > Magnoliopsida > Poales > Poaceae > Aegilops > Aegilops umbellulata. The sequence goes on from CP136060.1 coordinate 473,598,808, forward strand.
CCTCTCGACTGACAAAAGTTCTGTTGCCCTTTGTGTCATAAGGTAGAAAAATGTTGGTGCTTAATCTTTTTGTGCGCTTACCATTTGGTGAGCTTTCTTGTAATCATAGACTTTGTTGTAGAATATCTTTGATGCCTTAATGAAGTACATTCATTCGCAAAAAAACATGCATCCCATTCCACATGGAGTGGTTATTGTCGTGCAGCGAGCACTACAGATGTATAAATGGAGATGCATGTCTCTTTTTCATCGACAAGCGGTATAGGTGGATGCTTAGCTTCCATGAATTAATCTTTTAGACATATTCAAAATGCCAAATAAATCAAGCATATGTGTGTTGATCGTGTGCTTCACATTCTTCAAACTAAGGTCATTACTAGGATAAGGTTGCTATCCAACCGCCTGAGGTTGGTTATCTACTATAAGACCTTTGTCTATTTATCCTCTTGGTTCTTGTTTAGTTATTTATAGAGTTTTGTTTAATTCCACCTAATCTATAACACTTGTATTTGGGCAAGTATATAACACGTTATAATGTATTTTCACTTACCACTACCAGGCCAAGTTCATATGGTGTATGGTTTGTCTTATAGTGATTATTCCATAAAAAATACATGTAATGTGGAGATTATATTAGGAAGCAAAAATCTTTTTCCTAGTAGGAAAATACATGTCACAAAATTATATTGCATAAAGAACAAATAAACTAGATAATGTATCAAGGAATATATGACTTTAAAAAGCAGATGATATGGGGAATAGTGCACCCAAAGTTGTTCTCGATATTCTTCAATAAATATACGTATTATAAATTGGTTCATATCCAACAATATTTCCATTCATAATTATTAAGATTATAAGTGACTACAATATTCGATGGCTCTTCTTTCATATCTTAGACGCCATCATCATTGATTATTATGAGTCGAGATGAGTTACACCATCCTTTGAATAGTGAAATACCATAATGAATTAAAGTGTCTAGCAAATAAAAAGTGAAAATTAAATATGTATTCATTATGTGTTCCTCACTTTCATATGCTTCTGGATGATTACAATTCATCATTTAGTATCATAAGCCTATATTCAAAATAAAATATGTATAATGGTTGCAATTATGTACTTTGTGAAGGAGAGTGGGTATGAAAAATGTTTACATGAGGAAAATGGTTGTAGAATGTATGATTGTTGTACTTTTATTTCCTCAGAATGGAATTTATAAGATGAACAACGAAAGTTGTATCTTAGCCAAATATGTCATTATCACTTATCCATATGAAAAAGAATACTTCATATTACGCAAGGAGTTGCACTCACATAAAACAATACTCAACACAAATTCTAGGTCCAGATCTTGATGTCACGTTCTTCCTTGAATGTAGCAGGAACAAAATAAAATTGTCCCAAGTGAACCTAAAACCCAACTTTCCAACATTAGTTGATATCAAATCAAATCTTTGATGTAGATTAAGATGAACAAAATAAATATCTAGATGCCTATTGTAAAATCGGTAAAATAATAAAAATCAAGCAGCAATATTGCAATATCTTGCTTAATATTAATTCTGTAGTAACACCTTATAATATCAGGTACTCCATTATCGTGCTACTTTTCTTAATTTAGAACATGTGTATTATGAGGTAGTACTAAATGTCCAATATTAATATCACAAGATTTGGAATATTGTGCATCCTTATCACAATATTTATTTGATTTTCAAATCCATGCATTATAGGCAGTAAATTAATGTGTATTAATTACATTCTAAAGAATAGGGAATTAAGTAGCATAGCCAGCACACCATCCATATCTTTGGAGTAGTTTAATGATGGGACAAATATAGAGTTGAAGACATATTACCCTTTTCGGGTTGAATTCTCTGTGGGCTCATGTATTTACATCCAAACCCGATAGAAGAGGTAGAGAGAGAGGGGCGGGGGAGAGGGAGAGAGAGAGAGGTCAATAACGTCGAATATATCACCAAATTCTACTAAAAATATATAGTTATATGGTTCAATATCTCCCATGCGCAGTGGCAAGCTTCATAATAACTACAAATATCGATGAGTTATACTCATTGCATTGTATTTTGTACATATTTCATGGCCTACTGTTGCAAGATATATAGATGGATTAGATTTTATAATAAATTTTCATAATACACAAATATTTTATGGATACAGTGCCCTGCATTAAGAATACATGCGAAATGCACACAATTTTAACTTCTTGAAGCAATGCCTTATAATGTGGTGTACAAGTATGATCTCTATTACAACCACATGACTCCAATAACAACATTTAGATATAGTGCATTATATTACTGACACAAAATAAATTTGATGCACTGGCAGCAATGTCATCGTTCTTATAAGTAATGTACTCATATATTGTAGTTAGTATAGTTTAAAAGTTTGATGGTATGGTATACATGTGAATTGCTTATTCAATTCTACCATAAATCATTAGTATCACATCAATATAACTCATATTTGTTCTATATGTATACATATTGCAACTACAATTACTTTGCAGGAAACTAAATAATGATTTGGTGCTACAACAGAACATATTTTAGTCATGCTATCAACTAATTACATCTTCATGCTACCATCAAGTTAACACTTATGATATAGAAACAATCATTCTTTGGCAAATGAACATATACAAAGATGCAAAACGAACACAACAATTAGTAGTCCATACAACTGTTTACACACTATAATTTCATCAAGATTGTCATAATCAACACGTCAACTAATCTACATAATATTTTCAAACATGGAACAATTCAAACTCATTTGTTCTAGCAACCAATAATTATAGATCAATATAGAGTATGAATATGGTAGTTATAAAACTATATGTTTAAGTGTGACGAATCAACTACACTGGATGCATCAAATCCCATGGAGGCTCAAGGTATCAAGATAATAATGTAGCAACTTACAATTAATATATTGTTATTACTCAAACATGGTTCCATTAAAACATACAAAAATGTATCTATAATAACTTGCGCAACATTGGCAACAATGGTGAATATCAAAGCTAATATCTTGCGTTCTTTTCCCAAGATGGCAGCTATCCCATGGTGAAATATGGCCTTTTAAAAGCCGAAGTACATGTTCATATATGTTATGATATTTGCATATGCATCTACGAGAGAAGTAATATAACTTGAACTCCTAGAGAGTTAACAAAAACATGGAGAGAGAAAGAGAGAGATATTGCATTAAGTAAAGAATGGCTTTTCTTGTGTACTACAAGATCATTTTAACAACAACTAAAAATAACACGGGTTTCATGCATCATGTAGATATATGTCTGTGTGCTGGTGGGCCTATGATCATGTTGCTTGATACATATAGTCAAGTCAAGAATCTATCCCAAAATGGATCTTCGGTTAGGGAACATAAATAAACCATCATGGTAAATGTGGGTTTTGTTATCCAATATAACCGCATTCCCCCAAGGATTCGATGCATGCCCTTATGGTATTCACATGCAAAAGAATTGTTGTGTAGTTGTCACTAAAAGTACAAACATAAGTACATAACCTTTTTTTGTCGAGCTGGTAGTATACATAGATGCGTAGCTTCCATGTATTTTTCACAAGCTTTGTACCTTTTCCGCGCATTAAACAATCAAAATTAAACATGCGTTTGCGTTGGTAAAATGTACTCCGTTCTCCAGACCCAATTTCTCATAAGATCGAGTTGTTACTCAAGCCTTCGGTTTAGTACATTATTAAAAGTTGTTTTCTTATCTTTTCGGTCTACTTCATTTTTCACAATGAGTAGTATTACTCTACTTGATCACAACAAATATTTGTGATCGATGAGTTAAAATGATCATTGCAAATCATGTTTGTTCTTACAAAAGAAACCCATGATATGTAGTCTCATTGTGCATTGTTTTAGCATATACTTATAGCCAATACCACATTTGTATTTATTTAAAGTAATATGTATACGAGTATTGTTTTATATCGCATTCATATTATTGTACAAAGCATGCCATACAAAGTTATGTTTTTGTAAGCTATATTGGGAACTCATATTCTCCTTAGTAAAAGGTGCATCTCATAAAGTTATATTGCTTACATAATTGATAAACTAGATATATTTGTGTAATATGTATTGATTTGAACACACTTCACATGGGAAACATAGTTGGAAGTAATTTGTTTCTGCGTGTCAATATCCCCACTTAAATATGGATATTAAATAAGTTTAGTATTCAGTCATATTTTAATTTCATAAACCTACAATTATAAGGGATTAGATTATTATGTTATTGTATTTATTAATCATGACAACACTACGAGTACATGAAAAATTACACCATCAAGTGAACTAAAGTATGATAATGGACTAAGGTAATAAAAAACATACAAGTAATATACATAAATATCTTGCAATATATCTTTTCCAATCACAGCTCCCCCATTTAGTACAAGTATCTAGATCAAACTTTACATGCATACAGTAGGTATAATGGTTGAGAAGGACAATGTCAGAAAAAGGTTTTACAATAAGAAGATGATTGTAGTTTTGATGGTTGTTTTAGTTTCATGGGCAAAGGACGTATCATATTGTTTAAGCATGAAAAGTTCATTCTCGGCCTAACATGTGATTGGCCATGAATCTAATGAAGCAACACATGTTACTTAAGGAGTTCCACTTGAATTAAAGTATATGCAACATAAATGAAGGATCAAGGACTTGATTCCGTGCTGCTTCATGTAAGTGGCAAGCTAAATAAAATCGACAACTAAATCAAATCCCCCATGTGGATGAACACATTTTATAACCAAACAACCATTGTAAAAGGAATAAATGATGAACTCAAACAAATAAATTACCAATCTAGCCTCATCATGGCAGTGCCCATAATAATAGGTAGGGCCTTGTTCTACTATCTTACTTTAGGACATGAATATTATGATTTACCGGATAACAATCCACTGGTACAATGATTTGATTTCAAATACATATGTAGGGCGTAGGAAATTATTGCCTGTTAATTGCATTTTGAAGTACTGCATAATTGCATAGAATGGTTAACAAGCCATATATGGATATATCTTTAGGATTATCTAGCTTCAAAAACAGATTTAGGATTATATCCCTTATTCGAGTGAACATTCTTAAGAATGCCTCTAGAGTCATTTATGGACGAGGAGAAACAATACATTTCAGGACAGGTCACTATGTTCGAGTCTAACTCTAGGTGCCTTCAGTTGTTTGCATCCAAACCCAATAGGGCAGGTAGAAAAGCATGTCAATAAACTCGAACATAGTTGATATGAAGTGCTTCATATATTCTGCCAAATATCATTATATATTATATGATTTAAATTTGAATGAACACTAATAAGCTTCTTGGAAACTTCAAACAAATACAACCTTGCTTTACGTTACAAGAAAGAATCGACCATGCTGCATGATAGAAAGTACGTAGAGGGACGTAAAACCTTGCATTACGTTACAAGAAACGGTCACCCCGCATGAAAGAAAGTACGTAGAGAGACGTACAACCTTGCATTATGTTATAAGAAAGAATCGACCATCCTACATGATAGAAAGTACGTAGAGGGACGTAAAACCTTGCATTACGTTACAACAAACGGTCATCCTGCATGAAAGAAAGTACGTAGAGAGACGCACAACCTTGCATTATGTTACAAGAAAGAAACGACCATCCTACATGACAGAAAGTACGTAGATAGACGTAAAACATTGCATTGCGTTAGAAGAAACAGTCATCTTTCATGAAAGAAAGTACATGCAAAAATATGTGAAGCCTTGCATTACATCACGAGAAATGGTCATCGTGCATGAAAGGAAGTACGTACAGAGACGTAAAACCTTGCATTACATTACATGAAACGGTCAACCTACATGGAAGGAACTACGTACACAGACGTAAAACCTTGCATTACGTTACAAGAAACAACCATCCTACATGAAAGGAAGTACGTACGGCGACACAAAAGGGAGCATGAAGGTTTTAATGACCCATGCAAATGCTTACACGCTATAACATCTTAGCATGGCTTTATGAACAGGTAGGGACTCAATCATGTCAATTTGGCCATACAAAAATTGAGTCGCGACACAATGAAAATTTGTTTGCTCTAGCTGGCGACGAGTGTAAACCGATATGTATTAAGCTTTCTAACCATAGCGTATCATGAATGTTTCGTGAATCGACTGATCACATGCATAAAAGTTCATAGGCAGGCAAAGGAAACACAAAGATACCAACATAGTCTTCTTTTTTAAAGGCCAACATAGTCTTTTAATAATCTTATGTAAACCAATTTAGAAGGATTGTAATTTCTGAAACCTGGTTCCAACGATAATAGTAGGAAACATGGTTTATAGCAAGTATTAACCCGCGCAATATTGCCAATTGTGGCCAAATGTCCAAAGTTAATACTAGCCATACCAACCAGCATGGTTATTATAGAACATGTTTTATACACTACCAGGCTATGAGCATTATCATGCATGATTGTTTCCCAATTTACATTATACCATAAAAATGCACCATCATCAGGTCCAAATGCCACAAGTGTCATGTATCATCCAGGCTTGGGAGGAGTGGTTTGCGCTACTACGGGAGGAGGGCTGACAGCAAAGGGTGTAGTGTTCGCGGACCCGACCCGCTTGGCCTTAAATGGCTCCAGCTGTGCCCATCGGAGCCCAACAGAGCGCCAGTCTATCTAGAGTGCGGAGAGAGAAAGCGAGGAGGGGGGAGGGGGAGTGGTCATGGCCCCGACGATCGAGCGCCGTGTTTAAAATCGCCGGCCCTTAATTCCGCCCGCACCGGTTACTACTAGTACCACCACCCCGCCCGCTGCTGGCGCCGTGGAGCGGAGAGAGCGAGAAGGATAGGGACGAAGGGAGTGAGGGAAGAGAGATAGATAGCCGGGAGCGGGCGGGGGAGAGAGAGGTGCAGCCAGCCAGCAGCGGCGGAGGAGCTAGCTGGTCAGACCAGCCGTTTCAACCCGGTGCAAAAATCGGCATACGGGAACAAAGATCGCGGGGGTGGCATCCGGGTGGCGAAGCAACGCCAGCGGATATCGCTCGCGGCTCGCGCTCTCGCGTGCTCATCCTCGAGGCCGGGCGCTGCTGCCGTTACCTCTCCGGCGCGTATAAATAGGCCCGGGGGGCGAGCCCGGAGAGGCCACGCAGCGCAGAGTGTCAAGGTCTCTCTCGTCCTCCTTCCTCCTCCTGCTCATCCTCCGGTCCTCTCCTCCGGTAGCGAGCGAGCGAGAACCATGGACTTCGGGGATGACCAGGAGGGGGGATCCGAGAGCAACCAGCACCAGCACCAGCAGCAGCAGCAGAACCCGAACCAGCGCCGCAAGCGCTACCACCGCCACACGCCGCGCCAGATTCAGACGCTCGAGGCGTACGTAATCCTCTTAATCATGCGCCCCTGCCTTAATTCCCGCCTTGTTTGCGATCTTAATTCTTGCCGCCGGTGATCGATGGAGGAGTAATGGCGTCTGTCGTCCGTGTGTTTTGGCAGGATGTTCAAGGAGTGCCCCCACCCCGACGAGGCGCAGCGCGCCAATCTCAGCCGCGAGCTCGGCCTCGAGGCCCGCCAGATCAAGTTCTGGTTCCAGAACCGGCGCACGCAGATGAAGGTGAGTGGTGCCATCCATGGACTCGAATCTTTGATTGCTCGAGGTTTCTGTTTCTCTCTCCATGATCTGGTCTTGAATTGTTTCCTGAACTGGGCGGAATCCCTCTGTTTGTTGTGGATGGCATGGACATGGCAGGCACAGCACGAACGGCAGGACAATTGCTTCCTGCGCCAGGAGAACGACAAGATCCGGTGCGAGAACATCGCCATGCGGGAGGCGCTGAAGAATGTCATCTGCCCCACCTGCGGCGGCCCGCCCATCGCGGAAGACTACTTCGACGAGCAGAAGCTCCGGATGGAGAACGCGCGCCTCAAGCAGGAGCTCGACAGCGTCGCCGGCCTCACCGCCAAGTACCTCGGCCGCCCCTTCACGCAGCTGCCGCAGGGGACGCCGCAGATGAACGTCTCCTCGCTCGACCTCTCCATGGGCGGGGTGCCAATGGGCGGCGTGCCGATGGGCGGCGGGCACCACCAGCCGTTCGGCGGCGGCCTGTCGCTCGACCTCGACCTCCTCAGCGGGGCTGGCCTGGGCATGCCGTTGTCGGACATGCCGGCCATGCATCTGCCGGCGCCCGTGACTGAAAAGGAGCGCCCCTTGTTGGCCAAGATGGCCACGCGGGCCATGGACGAGTTGATCCGGCTCACCCAGCAGGGCGACAACGTCTGGGTCAAGATCCCCGGCGGCGACGGCCGGGGGACCATAGACGTCCAGGCGTACGACTCCATCTACTCCAAGCCCGGCAGCAGCAACTTCCGCGCAGGCGACATCCGCGTCGAGGGCTCTCGGGACTCGGCAATCGTGTGCATGAGCCCCGTCAACCTCGTCGAAGTGTTCATGGACCCGGTGAGTCTCCATCCATCCCCTCTAACCGTTCGACCGATTGCCCTTCAATTCTTGATCGAGTAGTTCTGAACTGACTGTTTGCTGGCTGCTGCAGAGCAAGTTCATGGAGTTCTTCCCAAGCATCGTGTCCCACGCGCGGATCACTGACCCCCTCGTCAATGGCCTCAACGGGAGGAACGAGTCCCTCGTCATGGTAATGCCGTCGATCGAATTCTCTTCTTCGAATCTTATTAATCAGTCGCCATCTGACTTAACGGCGTTGGGTGTTCAGATGTACGAGCAGCTCCAGTTCATGACGCCGGCCGTCCCGACCCGCGAGTTCAGCTTCCTCCGCTACTGCCGGCAGATCGACCAGGGCATGTGGGCCATCGCCGACGTCTCCGCGGACATGCAGCGCGAGGCCCACTACGGCGCGCCGCCGCCACGCTCCCGCCGCCTCCCGTCCGGCTGCCTCATCGCCGACATGACCAATGGCTACTCCAAGGTCAGTCAGCAGCGAACCAACAACCCATCAGTCCATCGGCCTCTCTCCTGTGTAGCATGCTGTGCTTCTGAGAGTTGTTCTGACATGGACGTTGTTTTGCTGGCAGGTGACCTGGGTCGAACACATGGAGATCGAGGACAAGAGCCCGATCGGCCCCCTGTACCGCGACATCGTGCAGAGCGGCGGCGCCTTCGGGGCGCACCGCTGGGTAGCCGCGCTGCACCGCGCCTGCGAGCGCTACGCTTCTTCGCTCGAGGTGCCCGGCGTGATGCACGGCGAGACCACCGGAGGTACCCTGATGGGCCCTTAAACCCCAAGCAATATAGTTTTTGTTGTTTTGTTTTGTTCTAATCGAACCATGATGGTGGATGTTGTTGACAGTGACGGCCGAAGGGAGACGCAGCATGATGGCGCTGTCGCAGCGCATGGTGAGCAGCTTCTGCGGGGGCATGACGGCGTCGCCGCAGCACCAGTGGACGACCATGCCCGGCGCCGCCGGCACCGAGGTGTGCGTGCGCGTGTCCATGAACCAGGGCGCCCAGCCGGGGCATCCCAACGGCGTGGTGCTCGGCGCCGCCACCTCCGTCTGGCTCCCCGTCCCCGCCGACCACGTCTTCGGCTTCCTCCGCGACGAGAACACGCGCACCCAGGTTCGGTTTAACTCGCTACGTTCACGCACCACACTAAAACACTCTTACGGTTGTTATCACTTGTCACGTACGTAGTACCGGGTGACACACGCCATTGACGCCATGTATCTCGCCGTTGATGTGCATGCAGTGGGACGTCCTGTGCAAGGAGAATTCGGTGCAGCCGGTGTCGCGCATCCCCAACGGCCCCAATCCGGGGAACTGCATCACGCTGCTGCGGGTAATGACTAATGACTTGACGAGGCGATAATGCTCCGTCGCCATTGAATTGCTGCATTAACACTGTGGATAGTATTTGCGTTAATGGCGTCTGATCTGATCCTGGCAACTTTTGAATCGCAGGCCCTGAGCTCGAGCCAGAGCCAGAGCCCCCAAGGCGGCCAGGCCACCATGCTGGTGCTGCAGGAGAGCTGCACGGACACGTCGGGGTGCTCCATGGTGGTGTACTCGCCCATTGACATCCCGGCGGCCAACATGATGATGAGCGGCGCCGACCCGTCGGGCATCCCGCTGCTGCCCTCGGGGTTCGCCATCTGGCCCGCGGGCGTGGGCGGCGGCGCGTCCACCAGCGCCGCCGCCACCCCGATGGCGGCGGGGTGCATCGTCAGCGTCGCCTTCCAGATCCTCATCAGCAGCCTGCCGTCGTCCAAGCTCAACGCCGAGTCCATCGCCACCGTCAACAACCTCGTCAGCACCACCGTCCAGAACATCAAGGCCGCCCTCAACTGCGTCTAGCCGCCATGGGCGTCCGTCCATCATCCGTCCGAGCTAAGCTAGAGTGTTCGTGTAGTGTTTCTGACGATGGAGGGAGAGAGGGAGTGAGAGCAGTTGGTTGGTGCGTTGAATGCTCGCATTCATGCGCTCCACCTGCTGTTGCTGCGGCATCTCAAGCCGACGCAACTCTCTCTCTCTTTCTCCTTCCGTCCGTCCGTCCATCCATCCATGCATCCACCGTCACACCATCCCATTGCATGTTTAGGCTTCGTTTTGGATTTCCATTAGCGTAATTTTACAGGATTTTTCCCACCTTAAACTAGTTCATGCATGCATATGCGTCGGTCAGGTCAGGTCAGTCAGTCAGTTGAGTCAGTCAGAGTCAGAGAGATCAGCATCAGAAAGAGAGATATGATAGGCGCCTTTGACAGTGAGAGAGTCAAGAACGAACCATTGCTGCTCGTCCCTTTCTTCCTCCCCGTGCCGCCGCAGCACCACCGCCACCATTGTTCCAGTTTTCCTCCTATGTGTTGGTGCTGCGTGTGTGTGCGTGTGCGCGCGGCAGAGAATAGGGGAGGGGGTAGGGGGTGAAATGCATGGTTCGGGTATTGACTTGGCTCCATCAATGTACAGCCTTGAATGAACATTCATTTCGATTATAAATGGAAAAGAAAGAGATCTGGTTAAAGTTTTATGGATGAGATGATGCGCTCGATCTTGCTCTTGCTCTTGCCAGCACCCCCGCGCTTGCTCTCCGGGCCCGGCCTCTTACTATTACACTGCCTGTATTCGTACTCCTGTACTGCCACAAGTCTACTGCTCCGATCGCTCGCTACCTTACTCCTATACAATGTGTGCAGCAACAATCCCAGCTTTGTTGTCGTTGGTCGATAGATCATCGTGTCGAAGAGACCAACCAACCAACCGAAGCAGCTGCTTGTTTCGTGTAGTATGTAGACGTGTCTGCGTCACGGAGCGAGCACATGCGACACGCCCAACAACCGACTCGGACGTACGCCATGCGTCGACCGGCCATGCATGCATGCGCGCGCCGCCGTGCTGTGCTGATGATCGGCGGACGGCCACGCGCTTTAAGTACGGCGGTTGGGGCCGCCGTCTGTCTCATCCATCCATCCAAGGGCGCGCGTGTGTGTGGGAGCTCTGATCCGGGGAGGGAGGGAGGGAGAGGGAGAGCGCCCGCTCCCTATCTGGCGGCCGTACGTAGGTACGCGCGAGCAGCCTGGTCACCATCCCCACCTCACTTTACTGCGCCATTGATGCACGCCCGCCCGCCCCTGCCCGCCTGCCGTCCGCGGAGGAGGAGGAGCTGTTCCCGCCCCAGCCAGCTGCGCTTGATCGACGCCCGCTATGCATTCCATGGCTTGATGGCGCGCCTCCGGCTCGCTCGCTCCCGCCGCCGCCGGGACCAAATAAGTCCTGACCTACTCTACATCGCGGCTTAACTGGTAAGTGCCACCACTGCACTGCACTGCACTGCACTGCTCTGCTAGATAGCTTGCACATACTCGCTCACTCACACGCATGCACAAAAAGAAAAGAAAAACATGCGTATGCATGCATGCATCGATCACTCTAGCAGAAACTTGCATGCCATGGTGGCCATGTGTACTACCTATGTTCAAATATAAGCTGTTCCATTTTTTGTTGTGTTTTAATGTGTTTGTCCACTCATTTTAGTACGTGTGTAGTCCATATTAATTATAAAATATTAAAAATGTTATTGAATGTGAATCCGTATTAGGCTATTTACACAGAGGAATGGAGAAAATCACGACATATTTTTATAAAAGAAGCCCATCTGGATGAGATCGCGGAAATTCGCTCCCAACGGCAGTAGCACCATTGTGCCCTTGCCACTAGGCTGCTGAATTTTATATTTGTGATATGTTGAGATCCATGGGCACTAGCACTAACAAGAACTGAAAAATCTTATATTTGTAAACTATGCAAGGAATATATATAACGCAGTTTTTGGGGGGCTTGGTCGTTTCGGGGAACGTCTTCGTTCTGGGGGCTCTTGGTCATTTTGGGCTTGTTGTTGCGCTGGAGAATATGCGTACGACGGTATTGAATGAGGGGGCCTTAAATATGGCCATACCACGCTGTTGTTGCGGCAGCGAAAGCGTAGAGCTCCTACGGAGTAGTTGTCACTTGTCATTGTCCCTGCCCATCTCTTCGCAGAGCAATCTGGCCCAACTTCTCTTTTTTCTTTCTATACTTTTCCTCCCATGCTCCGGGATTTACACAAGTATTTGCACTGTGCGCCACGCTATACATATGGCATGGAAAACAATCGCCGCTGATGGCTTTATGATATATGTTGTCAAAGCATTTTCTTGCCCCATGCAATTATCTCGTCTTGACCATTCTCCTGGCTCCCTGGAGGAGTAGTAAAAGAGGAGAAAATTAAGTTGATTCGACGGGAGACACGGGGGAGTTAATGGCGACGCATGCAAGGCGTCAACTAGAACACTGTTTGGCAACACGGATTGTCCACGAGAAAAACTCTGCATAAATGCCCCGGCCCGGTCGATCGATGAGAAGTTGAGAACCACGGGCACCTCCACCACGCGTGCTGTGGCCGTGCGCGGACAAGCTGGACTCGCCGAAATCGGTGCAGCTCCATCGCCAGCCGTCTGCCGGCGGAGAGTGCTAGCGTTATGGGCCGGTGTGGGACCTTCGTCTACGTCGGAGTGTAGTATCTTTCAGATGGATCACAAAGAGGTAGGCACAATCGGACGGCGATTGGGACAGCTCCATGTGTTAATTATGATATATAGGAGTTTCTTTCTCCAAAAAGGCCAAAGGCCATGTATCAAAATCGACCAACACTTATAAGACCATCCTTATAGAAATCGAGAAAGCTAACTTCGAGTCGAATGGAAGTTAGCGACAGATCCGCATGATTCTGAAGTCGTTCGATCCGCTTCTGCTCTCGTGCGTAAAATAGCTCCAGAAAAATAGTGCCACTACTGGATTCCAACACACAACCGGGTGGTTGTGGCCACAACGCACTACCAGCTGAGATGACTATCTGTTCTGTTTATTTTGCAGATTAATTGATATTTCTACCTTACTAAATGAGTGCGAGAAAGAAAAACCACAGCGCCTTCGTTGAGAAGACAAAACCATTTACTTCAAGTTTATTAAAGGACCAATGCAACGTGTTTTGTACTTCACTTGTCTTTTTTTTGGAGTGATGAATATTTTCTAGAGAAATAAATGTATCACTCCTATAGAATTTGAACAACGGCCTTTTTCTCGTGAGTCATCCCTCGGTAAATTCTCTGTAATGAGCTTGATAATTATACGCACCACAAACCTGATAGCTTATGTACAAATATCATGGTAGCTTTTTTCACCCAAAAGAACTAGTGTGAACATACACTCGATAACTTTTTTTATGAATAGCATGGTAACTCACATATCGTATACCTGATAACTTATGCACCAAGGTCCTAGTAACTTCAGTGACTGGGGGGGGGGGAGTTGATCAAATATTGTTGAGAACGTAGTATTTCAAAAAATTTACCTACGATCACGCAAGATCTATCTATGTGATGCATAGCAACGAGCGGGAGAGTGTGTCCACGTACCCTCGTAGACCGAAAGCGGAAGCATCAAGTAACACGGTTGAGGTAGTCGAACGTCTTCGCGATCCAACCGATCAAGTACCAAACACACGACAACCCCGTGATCTGCACACGTTCAACTCGGTGACGTCCCTCGAACTTCTAGATCCAGCTGAGGCTGAGGGAGAGTTTCATCAGCACGACGGCGTGTTGATGATGATGATGAAGTTACCGACGCAGGGCTTCGCCTAAGCTCTACAACGATATGACCGAGGTGGGAATATGTGAAGGGGGCACCGCACACGGCCAGCCACAAGGGACGCGCCCAAGGGGGGATTCCTACTCCTAGTAGGAGTAGGTTTCCCCCTTTTCCTAGTCCAAGTAGGAGAAGAAGGAAGGAGGAAGAGGGGAGAAGGAAGGAGGGGGGCGCCGCCCCCTCCTAGTACAAATCGGACTAGCCCATGGGGGGGGCACACGGCCACCCCTTGAGGCCCTTCTCTCCTTTCCCGTATGGCCCATTAAGGCCCACTACTTCCCACGGCGAATTCCGGTAACTCTCCGGTACTCCGAAAAATACCCGAATCACTCGGAACCTTTTCGATGTCCGAATATAGCCTTCCAATATATCAATCTTTACCTCTCGACCATTTCGAGACTCCTCGTCATGTCCATGATCTCATCCGGGACTTTGAACAACCTTCGGTACATCAAATTACATAAACTCATAATACCAATCGTCATCGAACGTTAAGCGTGCGGACCCTACGGGTTCGACAACTATGTAGACATGACCGAGACACCTTTCCGGTCAATAATCAATAGCGGAACCTGGATGCTCATATTGGCTCCTGCATATTCTACGAAGATCTTTATCGGTCAAACCACATAACAACATGCGTTGTTCCCTTTGTCATCGGTATGTTACTTGGCCGAGATTCGATCATCGGTATCACCATATCTAGTTCAATCTCGTTACCGGCAAGTCTATTTACTCATTTTGTAATGCATCATCCCGCAACTAACTCATTAGTCACATTACTTGCAAGGTTTATTGTGATGTGCATTACCGAGAGGGCCCAGAGTACCTCTCCGACAATCGGAGTGACAAATCCTAATCTCGATCTATGCCAACTCAACAAACACCACCGGAGACACCTGTAGAGCATCCTTATAATCACCCAGTTATGTTGTGACGTTTGATAGCACACTAAGTGTTCCTCCGGTATTCGGGAGTTGCATAATCTCATAGTCAGAGGAACATGTATAAGTCATGAAGAAAGCAATAGCAATAAACTAAACGATCATAGTGCCAAGCTAACGGATGAGTCTTGTCCATCACATCATTCTCTAATGATGTGATCCCATTCATCAAATGACAACACATGTCTATGGTTAGGAAACTTAACCATCTTTGATTAACGAGCTAGTCTAGTAGAGGCATACTAGGGACACTCTGTTTGTCTATATATTCACACATGTACTAAGTTTCCGGTTAATACAATTGTAGCATGAATAATGAACATTTATCATGATATAAGGAAATATAAATAACAACTTTATTATTGCATCTAGGGCATATTTCCTTCAGTCTCCCACTTGCACTAGAGTCAATAATCTAGTTCACATCGTCATGTGATTTCACACCAATATTTCACATCTTTATGTGATTAGTTCACATCTTCATGTGACTAATACCCAAAGGGTTTACTAGAGTCAATAATCTAGTTCACAGCGCTATGTGATTAACACTTAAAGAGTGATCATGTTTTTCTTGTGAGATAAGTTTAGTCAACGGGTCTGCCACATTCAGAGCCGTATGTATTTTACAAATTTTCTATGTCTACAATGCTCTGCACGGAGCTACTCTAGCTAATCGCTCCCACTTTCAGTATGTATCTAGATTGAGACTTAGAGTCATCCAGATTGGTGTCAAAGCTTGCATCGACGTAACTCTTTACGACGAACTCTTTGTCACCTCCATAACCGAGAAACATTTCTTTATTCCACTAAGGATAATTTTGACCGTTGTTCAGTGATCCACTCCTGGATCACTATTGTACCCTCTTGCCAAACTCATAGTGAGGTACACAATAGGTCTGGTACACAACATAGTATACTTTATAGAACCTATGACTGAGGCATAGGGAATGACTTTTCATTCTCTTTCTATTTTCTGCCGTGGTCGGGTTTTGAGTCTTTACTCAACTTCACACCTTGCAACACAGACAATAACTCCTTCTTTGACTGTTCCATTTTGAACTACTTCAAAATCTTGTCAAGGTATATACTCATTGAAAAAATATTATCAAGTATCTTGATCTATAGATCTCGATGCTCAATATGTAAGCAGCTTCACCGAGGTATTTCTTTGAAAAACTCCTTTCAAACACTCCTTTATGCTTTCTAGAAAATTCTACATCATTTCCGATCAACAATATGTCATTCAGATATACTTATCAGAAAGGTTGTAGTCCTCCCACTCACGTTCTTGTAAATACATGCTTCATCGCAAGTCTGTATAAAACTATATGCTTTGATTAACTCATCAAAGCGTATATTCCAACTCCGAGATGCTTGCACCAGTCCATAGATGGATCGCTGGAGCTTGCACACTTTGTTAGCACTTTTAGGATTGACAAAACCTTCTTGTTGCATCATATACAACTATTCTTTAAGAAAACCATTAAGGAATGTAGTTTTGATATCCATTTGCCAGATTTCATAAAATGTGGCAATTGCTAACATGATTCGGACAGACTTAAGCA